>OZ001352.1:24925328-25525328 GCA_963924055.1 Drosophila limbata
CGGGAAGCTCGATTTTGATTATTGACTCTTGGTTTCTTGGGCACATCTCAGAATTCGGAATCAACAAAATTTTTTTTACTCCATACAAATAAATTGACCCACTCTAGTGATTATTTATAGAATGTTATTTATGAATATCTACCTCTATAGTTGAATATTGTAGATGAATTTCTATAAAATTCGTAATCTGTAACAATCAAAAGTTTATATATATGCCTAGATTATATAAATGCAAAAAATATTCTATATATGGTAAGTATCTATAAATATTTTAAATTAAAACACAAAATCGAAGAATTACAAAGAAATACACAAATGGCTCAAGCAAATTGTATTTGAGCTTACGTAAACGCTTAATGACGTCAAAAACAAATGGCTTGCGAAAGAATAGCCAAGAAAAGTATATATATATTTTAAAGGCAAAATCAAAATATAATTGCTAAATTGTAGCATTGATAATAGTGTTATAAATATGTACGTAAGAGGGGCGAGAAAATGTGCAACAGCTGCAAAGCAATGCAAAAAATAAAAATATATTGGTCAATGTGAAGGGCATTTCAAATTCGTAGCGCAGCGAGCGTTCAAGAAAGTAAATGCAAGAATCGGCACAAGCGAAAAAAGCAAGATCAGCTTTAAAGACTGCCAATTGTGTATTTTCAGAGGCTGGCAACAGTCACAGCATGTTAAATAAACTTTTAATCAATTCAGCTACTCAATTAATAAACAGCTGCGACGTTGACGCCGACTGCGCTGGTTCCCAATTGTGGTGAAGCTTTTTTCCCATCTTCATTAACAATCGAAGCATCGACAGAGGTAATGTGTAAGTAAGAAGCATGAACAGCTTTTATGCTCTCTCGTCGCACACGTCACATGTTCGTTAGCTATTGGCGAGTGAGTTTGTGACGTCACGTCTGCTCTCTTGCTGGCGCACTTACTAAGCATAGGAAATGTGTAATCGATAGTTCATTTCGTTGATCAGTGCACCCTGCTGTTTCACTCAAACGCTTTGGCTCACTCTGCGTTGCTCTTTTTCGATTTTCACCGGTACTTTGTGTTCGTTTTGGCTCCCAATCTTTTCGGGGGACATCTCTGCCCCAGTTGCCGCTGCTGTCTTCAGTTTACTTTTAGGCTGCTACGCGAGTGGCTCGTGAGAAATTTTCGCAAAGTGAGATTTCTGCCAACTAGATCAGAAAGTATGTAAACACATATAAACATACGCGCGCATGCTGCAAGTGTACATATGTAAATACATATGCAAATCAAAATCAATTTAGGTTCGCCAAGTGATTGAAAAGAAATTGAAAATATTTCCAATTGATTATTGCAGTCTTTATTTAACTTAAACTTGCACGTGCACATAACAGAGAGAAGATACAAATTCTGCGCTAGATGAAAATGTCATACAAAATTTTGGTTATGTAAACAAAAAGTGGAAAAACGAATAAGAGTTTATTTGTGATGTCTTATGCATTTATAATGAGCAATAAAGAGAGGGAGAGAAATGGACAATTTGAATCAGATAATTTTTATGGGTTATTTAAACTGAAGCTCAAAGGTTTTGCCAGGGGGTTAAGCATTTTTTGCATACATTTAGATTTGGTAGCTTTCTTTCTGCCCTCGTCGCATGGCAACACTCTCCGATTCGAGCTTTTGTTTTTTTTTTAGTAGCACGTCTCGATTTTCACACTGTACCGCGAATGGAAACCGATGCGTCTGAATAAAACGAATAATAATAATTCCCTTTTTAAATAGATGAGTCCACGTCCACATGAAAGCCTTGGGTCGTCTCAACTTTTGGCTGATTGTGATATAAGCGACGCATACCATCGCAAAGCGGCAAAGGATGCTGACAACTGGGTGAGTGATAAGAATTACCTGATTGATAACACAAGTGCTGAAGCACAACATGTGTATTGCGAATTCAAGCGCAAGGCAACATGCTCAATGAGAGAGAGACATAGAGAGAGAGGTGCAGAGAGAGCGATTGAGATGAGCTTACAAGCAAGCTTACAGCTGCAAATGAAGTCAAGGTCAAGCTGCGCAGCAACTATGTATATGTTTATGTTCATACAGTTATATATTCAGCTTACATAAATGCATACATATTTATAAAGGTATGTATGTTTGTCTCGAGGGCATTGCGAAAGTTCGGCGCACGCGGAATTCCTGAAGTTCAAGTTGATATTAAAACTGGTTTCGTTTGTTGTTGTTGTTTAATCAAAAATAAATCTGACTACGTTATTGTTGTAAAATCTGTCGTGTGCAGTTCTCAGCATACGACGCACTTGTTGACAGTTATATAAGGGCACAGGGGCGTCGGAAAGGGGGGGACCACGTTCCCCGCTACATTCATAACTTTATATTATTTAGCTTCCGAAATCCAACCGGAGAATTTTTTTTAAATGTGAAAACGTGAAAAATATATTTTGGGCCCCCTTTATTAAAAAGCTGCCGACGCCCTTGCACTTGCACAACAAACGAAAGCCAAACCCGGCTCAACGAAATTTCGCATAACTATCGTCGCCCAACATGTTGCTCAAGCTTGATTGAGCTTTCTGTGTAGTCTTTTGCAATAGTTGCGCTCTCACGCAATTCCACTCTCGCTCTCTCGGCTGCTGCACGATCGCACGTCAGCGAGCTTTCGTGTGCAGCTTTTTGCTTAGTTTTATGAGAATTGCATGCAGTTGATTTCAGATTCGTTCAAGTAATTCAACGAAACGGTTGATAAAATCTACAGTTTGAAAGTGAAAAATTAAAAGTAAATAAATTTTGAGATTTGTAATATTTTTGAAATTAAAAACATGTATCTGTAGCAAATTGCACTAGACATAAAACATACAAAAATAAAGTGTTGACTGTTGTTTTCACTGTTAAGTTGTGCAATCGTGATCTTTGAAAACTAACTGATTAAAAAAGCGTTATTGAAAATGGAAACCACAGTTATAACGACCACTACAACAACCACAACAGAATTGAAACGCAATGGGCGCAGCAACAAAAAGAAAAATGTAAGACCGATTGAAATTGAAACTTTTTCAACTGATGAAACCTTAGTGCATTGATCAGACTTTTGTAAACATTTCGAAATATCGTATGTACGTCAATGACTAAATTTAATTGCACATCCTGTTTATCGATGACTTGCCTTTAAAATCTATTTACCCTGTCAATAAGGCATAACAAAAAACGTAAGCTTTACATTCTTTTTTTTTTGGTTTTTTTTTGTTTTTTGAAAATGTTTAATAATGCACTTCGTAATGCTTCTCTTACTCCAGCTGCTGTTCAGTTTGTTTACCTGGAAAACAATCGTGAGTGCAGACTCAAAGTGAAATGTTAATACAAGAAATTAGCTAGAAATTGATTATAGAGATTGAAACTTGAGCCAATTATTAAACAAAACAAATGATATGTATGCACAGACGTGATACTTGGAAATCTACAAATTGTTTACTTTCTTTCTGTCTGAGAAGTTTTTATATTTGGCGTCAATTAAACAAAATAGCTTTATTTAGCTTATTTAAAAGATTACAAAATCGAATTTTTACTATACTTCAAATTATTATTAAATTATAAAAATTTGTTTTATTAGAAAACTTCAACTCTTGTGGGAAAATCTAGTTAATTTTGCTTCTTTACACATTTGTTTAAATTTAAATATCAATAATACAATTCGAGATACCCTTAAGTTAAGAAAACAACGTTAAGTGACTTTTGAATAGCTTTAACAGCTGATCACAGTACTAACATTTCATATTGGCTGTACACACCCAAATTGGACAGGTGCATAAAAAGCTTTTCCCGAAGCTAATCAAGAATGCAACAAAACAAATGCATCTTGGAAGTGTAAACAAAACGTCATCAACCTGTTGAAGCACACACACTTCTACACATATTAACACGTGTGTCAACAGTTTGCTTTATCTAATTTAGCTTTGTTTTGTATTAGAAATTGAATAAACAAATTAAAGTCAAGCCCCCAACGATGTTGTTGTTCGTGGGATTTATATTTATATGGGACTCGCTCGTGCTGTTGTTGTTTTTCTATTTTCCTCTTTTTTGTTTGCTGCAATTTTATAATACGTATCTTTTTAATAGTTAGACAACAACAATTGCATAAAAATAGTCGCAGCAAAAAAATAAAAGATTTTTTCTCGAAGACGGAAGCTTAGCCAAAATGCAAATTACGTTTTTTCTAATTGTTAATTTGGAACTTCTTTAACTCTTCTTTATTTTTTCTGTCGACTTTGATCTTTCAGCTCGATGGCCAACTAACTGCAGACTTGACCACGGACAGTTCGCATCAGTTTCCGGCTAATGAGGAGCCCAACGTGCTGGGACATGGCCCAGACTTTGATGACAAGTTGTCCAAACTCAAATGGCTGTGCAACTTTGATGATGTAAGTGCAATCAAATATATTATACTATGCATACACATTGTAGCACTTTAATATTTTGCGATCAATTCAAAGTCAATTGACGCTGTTTTAATTGGCAAACGCCAAGTTAAGAAAGGCCAAAAGTTGACGCAGAAATCTTTTTGGCATTCAATTTACATCTATTCAACTATAGTTTACTGTCATTGTTATACACACATACATATTTATATAGAGACTATTTTAGTATCTCTGCTTTTAATGTATGCTCAAACTATTTGCAAGTGCGTGTTGTAAAAGCCCAAAACGCCGAAAAATGCAAAACGTGGCAACAATTGCCAAATAATACAAATAGGCACGAAAGCAACAAAAATAATAATAAATAAAATAACAACCACAACAACAGCCACGAGCACAACCACAGCGAACTAAATCAAGGTCGATTTTATTATTAACCGAAACCCAAAAAGAGAAAAACCCGCATAGAAACTGTAGATGAAGAAGACGCTACAAGAAGAGTGGCAACACTCTTTTTTTTGGAATAATAGTGATAAAAGGCGTTGTTGCCGAACTTCACCTTCAAATTAATTGCAGTAAAAGCTTTCTTTCGTTTTTCAATTATTTGAGTTTCGTTAAGTTATTCAGAAGTTTTGTTAGGCTACGCGTTAATTTAGTATCTTTGTTATTTCATACAATTTTATGAAAACTTTCGTTAAGAAATTCCGTAGTTTCGTTAATTTAGCCGCTTCATTATATTATAAACAATAACGTCCGTAGACGTTACAAGATTCACCTCGACTATATTTACAGTTAAAGTTTTCATTCTTTCACCTACACGAACTTTCGTTGAGTTATTCAGTAGTTTCATTAATTTAGTAGCTTTGTTAAGCTTAACTTGAATCGTAGGGTATTCACGCTTCGTTAAGCTTGGTAAAAAACATTCGAAGACATTTGTTTTTTTGTTTAATTTTTAAATCAATTGTTTAATTGTGCAATTGAGACTTTGAACATTTTAATTTGGCTTGTGGCCAGTGGCCAAAAGGTTCCTCGCCTATGGTCAGTCTTCTATTATTTTTATTGTCATTGTTTTTACATTTCAATGCCCCTCATTCAATATGCATTTGATGTTTCTATGGGCCGTGTAATACCATAAGAAACTAATTGGTCTTTGACCTATTGTTCTTCTTCTTCTGTGTCATAGGCGCCCACTCACTTGAAGTTTAATCCGTATATTCGCCGTGGATATCGCACATTCCTCTCCAACAAGCTGTGCCTGCAGAGCATCTTCTGGTGGACCAATGAGACGGTAAGTTAAAGTGATCGATGCTATCGAAATTTTGAGCTTTATAGCAGCAATAGTTGCTGCCAGTCAGATCAGAGACAGTTGAATATTTTGAATTGATTAAGCTTTAATCATAAAATGTCTTTTATCAATACAAGCTTAATCTAAAGCTTTATTTTTAATTGATTTTCTTCAACGCAGATCAACATCTGGAGCCACTTGGCTGGTTGCATTCTCTTCATTGGACTGACGATCTTTGACTTTCAATTTCTGCGTGAACACGCGACATTCAGTGATCAGGTGCTCGTCGTCTGTCTGCTTGTCTGCTTCTGTCTGTGCATGCTGCTCTCGGCCATATATCATATATTCTCCTGTCGATCGGAGGAGCACTACGAGCTGTTTCTCTCAGTGGATTTCCTGGGAATATGCCTATCGCTGGTGGCCATTTATATTAGTGGCATGTACTATGCTTTCTGGTGCCATACGGTAGGTTCTATTGGACTTATCTCTGATTGATTTTTGATTAGCTGTTTTTATGTTGCAGTTCCTGAGAACGTTATACTCTACCATTGCGCTGGGCATGTTTGGCTTGGCCATCGCCGTGCAGATACCAAAGTTGAACGTTTCAATGAATGGAAAGGTTGCTGTGCTTTTATTGTGGTCTGCTTACGGTATCTTGCCTCTGGGCCATTGGGCAGTGGCAATGGGGGGATTGGAGCACGAGCTGGTCGGATTGATGGTGCCACGCATTGTCATCATGTACGCGCTCTGTCTGGTGGCATTTGTCTTTTATGCCGCCAAGATTCCAGAGCGTTGGCTCAATGGCAAAGTCGACTTTGTTGGCCATTCGCACAATTGGTGGCACCTGATTATTGTGGCCGCCTTCTATCATTGGCACAACACGGGAATTGTCTATGCCGAGTATCGTCTAAACAATGGCTGCAGTGCACCCGTGCTGTCCTAACAGACAGGACATCTCTCTCCAAGGACTTTTCTTGTCACATGTATATACAAATATAGTTTAGAATCTTTAAGAATTAACTAATATTTAGTTGTAGCGATATGGAGCGATATTGTTAATTTATGTACAAAACAAAACAAAAAACATACAATCACACACACATACACAAACAGAAATACACACACAGACATGCTATTATTTAGTTAGGGTTTCCCGTTAACTTACTTATATAACGATAATCAATCGACTTATGAAGGTTTTTTTTTATTATTATGGCCATGAAGAAATTTTGAATCTGGTTAAATTTATTTTATATTCATATATCAATGCAAAATATATTAAAAAAATTTAAAAATATTTTCATGTGTTGCTTAATGGAGACATTGAATTTTTCCGTGATCGAAAAGTAGAACTTTTTCAATTTTAAAGCTAAAATTTGGGGAATTATACCAGAATTTTTGTTGCATTTTTCTCGAACTTACAATATTTTTTGTTTTTCGCTTTTTTCTCGACTTTGCCACGCGAAGAGCGAAATGCACAATATTAGAATGAACTTCATTATTTTACAAACTTTTTCGTATTGTTTTTTTTTGTATTGATTTTTGAAAATTTTATTCAAATATCGCGCCATATTTTTTGTGTTATAAAAAAATATTCGTAATTGTTATTTATTTGATATATATAGCATACTTTTGAGCAGTGTTGCCAACTTTTGTTTGAAAAAAAAGCTGTTTTTGACGGGAGGAACGATGAAAAAAAGCTGAAAAAATTATTAAAAAAGCCATAAAAAAAGCTAGTTTTTAAATTCATTTATTTCTGTATTTTTTCCCGAAAAGGGAAGATTAAGCGCACAACAACAGTTGTTCATAAAGTAATTGAGCCATTTGAGCAGCAGCTGATCTTTTTTCATAAGCTGTGAATAATTTCATCGATATTGTCTCTATTCTCCTGATTTTTATTTTCGTATGATAATCCTGTTCCTATCATCCACAGGAATTTATTGGGAAGCTTATATGAGTGGCAGCCACTGGTTGAGTCTGCGCAAGCCATATCAGTAAATTCATAACAAAATAAATTATTTTTATTTTAAGTAGCAAACAATTAATCCAATTTCTCAATCCAATCCAAAATTTTGTAGTGCTGTCATTATTGTGCCATTTCACGAAGTGAATTTTTTGTATTGCCTTTTAATTTGCCCTATATTTGGGCATTTACCAAAAAAATCTGAAAAAAAGATATTAAAAAAAACAAAAAGCCAGAATTCCCGCTGCCCGCAGTTTGCAAATTTTTCTAGCAAATGGCCTTTGAAAACAGCCAAATTTGACGGGGAAAAAGCGACTCTGGCAGCACTGCTTTTGAGCGCCAAATTCTTTATTCAAGTTACACACCACAATCAATGTGTCTCGACTGTTATACTTTTGAATTTGTATGCAACTTTGCTTATTTACTTAACGAAAGCAGACCGCTTGTGTATTCGCTGCGTGGCATACTTTTCAATGCTCGGCTGTTATACTTTGTGAATTGGTGTGTAACTTGGCTTATATACTTAACGAAAGCTCAAGGCTTGTGTATTCGCTGCGTGGTAATGTTACAGGAATGCGTTTGGCGTTGAGAGCGAGAGAGCGCGCTGCGTGCGTGAGAGAGATGCGGCTATTTGGTGTAGAGATGGGCTCGGGTCGGGCCGGGCCTGAAAAATGAGGCCCGCGCCCATCTCTAATTTGGTGTGTGATAGGGAAGCAAAAATAATTAGGCTTAAGAAATTATTTAAAGAGTTATATTAATTTATGAATTAGTTTAAAAAGCTGCACTTTAAATTTGGCCTTGGTCTGCTAGGTAAATAGTCCAGCACTTCTGGACTTATCGAGCGATGGGGCAGTTTCGCAAGCGCATCGCACAAATTACATTAAAAATGCAAATATTCATAAGTAAATTCATGACATGTCGCCGCCGCACATCTTTGGAGCACTGTTCATTGTTGTTGTTGATGTTGCTGTTGTTGTTACTGTTGCTTTTGTGCCTTAGTTGCCAAACAAGATGGCGCATGGCAAATGGTCGACCAGTGAAAGGAGTGGGGAGAAGGAGAGGAGAAGGAGGTTCCCCATAAAGACTTGAGTTAATTATTCATGCAATGTCGTTGCCAACAGTCGAGAAACAACAACGACAACAACAACAACAAACAAGTGAAGCACTGTTGGAGCTATGTAGTACCGACCCTTTTTAATATTTATGAACACAACCGATTCTCTAATTATAATTAGGAATTGAAAAGTTAGCACAAAAGGACAACAACAGCATCAACAACAACAACAAAACGTAAGGCACGCAACAAAAGTTTGTGTGCACTGAATCATAATTAAAGGGGTGTGTGGGTGGATGCATAAGACTCTTAGGGGCGGGGAAGTCAAATGGGGGAAGCACAGTTCAGTTTGGGGGTTGTACATTGGAGTCTTTGTTGTTATTGTTGCTGTTCAGCAATAGGAAAACCAGCACAAGCACCACCAACAACAAAATGGCGAAGCGAATGATATTTTAATGGACGCACTTGAGATTGGATGGAGGAAAGCTAAGATGTGGCGCAGTGAATATTTTTTGATTTCTCTTTATAATAGTAAATATAATTAAATATTGATTCGTTTGAAATTAATAAAAGTATTGGTATAGGGAGCCATATTCACTTTACTACACTATCTTGACCATTAATTTAAAGTTTTAAGTCAAATTAATTTTTATTCATTTCAACTCAATATGACATACTTAATTAATGATATTTATAAAAAAAAGAGAGATGATTGTATGTAATGTGTGGCATTTTTTTTTAGAATTTAAATAGGTTATCTAGAGTTTTTATGCAGAATATGAATTTCTCCTTTTTTATAATTTAATTTAAAAATTTGGAGCATTAATCAATATGATTTATCTTCAAGTACAGAATTATTAGAATTATAATACATTTTTTATTATAATCACTCTTACATTATATTATTTTTTCCAATTTGATTCATTGTTCAAATCAAAAATAAATTAAAAATCAGACTTTTATTTTTAAATTTCTACCAAGTTCATTATTATTTTTCTGTCTTATACTATCCCAAATTTCTTTAAATTTACAGCTCTTAACAGCTGTAAAGGCTTCGTGACTAATTCCAGGATATTTCCACGTTCCATGCACTGATGCGCAGTTCCAGCTCAAGATACCTTTTTTATTTTAATATTCTAATATTTGTTGTTGAAAATTAAGGCGTGCGCTATGACAACAAATATGAACTACCCTCAAAACAAAAAAAAAAGGAAAGATAATTTGAATAGGAATGCCGTTTCAGCTGCTGACTTTGGCAGCTCGTAATCCCAGGCTTAGTAAGTAAACTCGAGCACGGGGCAAGCAGTTTTCCACTTTCCACTTTCAATTTCTAATTACGTGGCATGCAACGCGGCCCCACAACTCAGTGACGTAATGAGGCAGCTCACGAGGCAATTTGCTTGTCGACATGCCTCAATTGTTTCCTAAAATTGAAAATCGGGAAAAGTCTTTGTTCATATTTTAGATGAAACCATTGAGGGACACGCGTTTTGTGGCAGCGCGTGAAATTGTCGATTATCAAGTGATACTTGCAATATTTGTGGGGCACACTTGGCTATAACCTGCCACACTCCATCCATCCACTTGATCAGCTCCAAGTGCAACATTTGCTGCTGCTGATGATGATGATGTGCCACAGATTACAGTTTACAGATTCCAGAATCCCAGGCATCTTCATCTAGCATCTATAAATAGCCAAACTGGCAACTGGACTCGTCTCTGACGGTCTGACAGTCGAGCAAATGAACCCATAAGTCAAATCGAACAGCCGCTTCGTACCCTGTTGTTGTTGCAACTTTCCCTCTGTTGCTGTTGTTGCTGTTGCAACTTCCCCTGTTTTTTAGGGCTTAAGTGGGCTTAGCTCGAGCGACAAATGGCGCGACGCGTTGTCGGTGCTGGAGCAGTTTTTAGTTTCGAATGCTGCATTTTCAACTGCAACAGCATGTTGTATGCAACATGCAGCATGTAGCAAGCATGTAGCATGGCTGTGGGCTTAACTAGGCTTAACTCGCGCTGCTGCTCGCATTTTATTTTGGGAAATATCTCTTGGCTGCATTTCTCACTCACACCGAGTTCATAATTTGGCTGCATTTTATTTGCTTTTAATTGGTTTGTTTTTCGACAGTCGGAAAAGCCAAAAGAGAAACAGATGCCGAACTGCCAAAAGAAGAAAATCAAGTTCAGGCTGAAAGTCTTTTCACTTTCATTCACTTTGCCGCCATTAAATTAATGTCCTTGCCAGCTCCTTCTGCTTCTTCTGCCCCATTTTCTGTTGGCTTTGGCTGAAATTAAAGTGCTTTCTTAACATTTACATAGAACATTTAACAAACATATGGCTGGCAAGTAACTTCATTTATTTTCTATGCTCTGTGAAGGGGCAGGGGCAGGGGCGGGGGAACTTGCCACATTGAAAAGCAGGCCAAATGCTTGCGAGTTGAGCGCAATATCCATAAAATGCGCAGATAACCATAAGTCCTGTTTAAGTCTCATTTTGTTTTTTGGGTGCAAGGGGTGGGCAGGAAGGGAGGGGACAGGAAGGGGGGTGTAGCTGGTGTTACGTATGTGGCAAAGTGCGTTTCTCCAACGGAACATTGTTACTACACTGCCTCGCTTCATCTACATAACAATAAAATAAAAGAGCTGTTTGTTTTTTTCTTATTTTTTCCTAGCATTAACCTAATTTTATATACATTTAATTTTATTTAATTTTAACACACACACACACATCGTTTTCTCTAACAGCACAGCGATTTCTGTTATCATCATTCGAGGTTTTCTTATCGAATTCCTTTTGGCTACGCAGTAAAATCCAGAAAGACCCAGAGAATTAATTTATATATATTTATATTTATAGTCGCAATTGTGGAGACTGCTGCAAAACATGACTCAGAGCTGTAAACACGTTAAGAAATAAACTATTAAATGACATTTTAGAGAGTAAATAAAGGGAATTCATGTGAGTTTACATAAAATTTTATAAAAATTGTATAAAAATGGGAATTGTTTGACTTAAACATTTGCTTAAAACTTTTCAAATTAATTTGAAATAAACGTATAATAATAATAGTTTAAGTTTACAGTTGTATTATCAAAGTAATATATATTTCTGGCATTTAATTGGCAACAATCGTCATGTTATTAAAAACAATTAAAAAACTATACAATTGAAGAGCATAAATTTGCGAGTTTTATTTCAGAAAAAACTAAATATATAATTATTCTGTCAGTAAGGAATCAATAATAATATATTTATTCCATTATGACGACTTGTTAGTTTTTGATTTAATTCGCACAGCTGTAATCGAGAGCTCACTTAAAGCTGCTGTCGAAATCTGTAAGTAATCTAGTTAAAGTTGATTTATCGCTTACAAAAGTTGCTTAAAGTCCATCATTAGAAGTAGTCGGAATTCTAAGTTGCAGCTCAGCTGAAAAGGGGTGAAAAATCTGTTGTCAAGTACATTTGCACGTCACTACGAGAATGCGAATGCGAATGAGAATGAGTTGGCGAATGTGAATACGAATGTGAATAGGAATGTGAATGACTGTGGGCAGTCATAAAAAACAGCTTTTCGACAATTTGCTGTGGCTGTGGCAAGGGCCATGTGGCATGTGGGGCAGAAACAGAGTCCAGTGGCACAGCTAAGGCAATACATATAACTTTGCAGCTCTACTTTGTTACTCCCTTTCTCCGTTTCCCTATTTCCATTCCCCCCAATGGGCTCATAGACAATTTGTGCGATGCTCGTGCGCATATTTCATAACTTTTTCCATAAGCTGCCCCAAGATAAATGTGCACGAAATCTACACACAAATCGAAAGCTGCACAAAAAACTGCAAAACAAAACAAAACATGCCACAAAACAACAACAAGAACAACAACTACAATAAAAATCAGAACAACAACACATTGTAGCCAATTTAGAAGCGATTTTTGAATAACTCGACTTGCGAGAACAAGATTTATACAGCAAATGTGTTAAGTTGTACATCATTTGATGGAGTTACGAGTTGGCTGCCTATCCAGAGTTTCGTCCCCCCGCCCCTCCTTTTCCACTACCGAATTTTCCCAACATGGCAAAAGTTTTTCCTTACATTTTCTCTTCTTTTTTTGGTTTTTTGCCGAGCTGTCTTTATTTATGGCAATTGGATTTTTGAGTTATGTATTTACATATTTACATTTTGTGAATTTAAGTGGAGAATTAGGAGGCAGTTTCAACTAAGTTTTATTAAACTTTCTTCGGCAGATTCTAATTTAACTCAAGCAGTGACTTTTTTTCCTTATATTATGCATGAAATGGACAAGGGATAAAGTTTCAATTCTGAATTGTGTTGCCCGGACGGGTTTTTATACTGTGTAAATGCAGTTTGAAGAGGGTCTTATAATGCTGCTCTACTTATTTAGGGTATTCAGAAACTATGATATTTGTGTTATGTGGCAAAGTGATAACACTGTAGCTAGTGAGTGACCTTTTTAAGTCTCTGTTGTCGTATTTATGATATCATTGAGTTAAATTTCAATGAACAGCTGTTTTGTATAAAGCAAGCATTCCTTTTATTTCGTTTTAGCTCATGCATTTGGTTTCACCCTCTCTTACTCTTGTTTTTTTTTTAATGCTTTTGCCACTGTAAAAAATCAATTTAATAATTTAAAAAATTTGCATCTCTTTATTTAAATTTAAAATCTGTCCTAAGGGACAATCACTAAAAATATCACTTGTGTGATTTGAACCCTAGTTATTTAACTAAAAATTCTAATTTTGACAGGTCGGCGACTCTAACCGTAGAGCCACCGGACCAACAAAATTTACTATGTTTTACAACCAATATCAATACCAACCTCAGTGTGACCTTATTTCGTTAGATACTTTTAACAGTCTGGCAACCTTTCTCCTTTTGAAATTTTGTCTAAATACGACGAATTTTGTATACACACCCCAGGGCATGTTTGGTGTGATATACTTTTTTCTGTGTGTTTGTTGTCATTACAACATATAACACTTTGCCACATAACACAAATATAAGAGTTTCTGAATACCCTAATTATTTCAATATTAATATTGTATTATATAAACAACAGATATTCAGCTTGACTTCTCTTAAACTTTTTAAAAAAATTGTGAATTTTATCTTTTTATGTATAGGATATCTTTTAGTCTCACAATCATATTTAGCATCTACTTTATTGTATTGTTTCCTTTGGTCAGCGCATTATGTCTGGCTATATGATGAATTTGCATCTAAATCGAATGTCGCTATCGTGAAGGAGACAAGGGGGAGTGGGGGATCGAAGGGGTCTGCCCTGGACAGAGATTCACATTAAAAGGAGTAACAAAATGTCCGAAGGCATTTGCATAATAAGCTACAACTGGACACTGCAGCTCTATCCCAGCTTAGAGCCAAGACTTACTATTTTATTACAATATATTTTATTTTATTCATACGTAAATGAGAACAGAAAGAAATCGAATTGTTTAAAATGAGTTTAAATTAAATTTACTGGAATTGAATTAGTTTCTCAATACAAAAAGTTAAATCATCCAAGTGAATACAATTTTAATGCAGACCCAAATTGGAAGACAAAAAATGATATAAATTGACAATTGGCAAGGAAATCGGTTAAGTTTTGACAATGTTATGGCAGCTTGAAATTTTTAATTAACTCGAAACATCGTCAAAATTATAATCTATAAATGTTCTCAAAAACCGCCTTTTCGAAAATCGAGCTGTCGCTTTTTAATATAATTTTATATCCATAAAATGAATTGATTTGAATTCCTGTAAACTAAAGCATTGTATTTCAGCCATTAACTATATGAAAATAGGCTCTTTTGGATCTGTGGAATTATGCTGTACTTGGACAAAGTTTCAGGCTTTTCATGCAAGAGTAATTTTCATTAATTTAAGTGGCAAAGTTGAAGATGGAGAGATGCAACTACTACGTTAACTGATTGTCCGTTCAGTGCAGACGCTTTACATTTTTCTCAGTTGAGCTGCCCGGCTGCATTTTCGAGGGTTATCAGCGGGCAGGGCGAGGGGGCTGAAGGAGCGAGGGGGGAGTGAAGGGGCAACTGAGGCGAGTGCAATCTACGAGTAACTTTTACATTTAAATTTTCATTAAGTATTCTGCATACGCATAAATAAACTTGAACGTGCTCGAAAGCACAGTAAATGCAGCACCCACACAGATACACACACACACACACACACAAATACATTCAACATGATATAACAATCCCTTTGTTGTGCTGCCGCCGCCTCATCCTGCAACATCCTGGCCGGTTGGCTGGCTGGCTGCATTCTGGCCTGGTCGAAAGGCTTTGTATGCTGGCAGCGCCCATGCAGATTTTTGGCCCAAACAAAAACATGAGAAGTTGCAAAAATAAATTTATATTATGTTCATAAATTCATAGAGCGGTCCGAGAGACTGGGACTGGGACTTGGACTTTTTTGGGGGGCTATTACAGCAATCCGCACACACAATGGTCCGGCATGTCCTTTGCATACTTCACTCTCTCTCCATCTCGCTCGCTGTATATATCGCTCCCTCTCTTTCTGTAGGTTTTTGATATGCAAATTTCAGTTCGCGCACCAAAAATAACAGCCAATCAACTGTGGCAGCCACACACACATAACTCGACGCAATCCTTTCAACATGTTGGCCCTGGCCAACGAGGCCATTAAAAGGCACAGGAGGCGGCTGGAAGAGCAAGAGGAAGGGGAACAGCAAGAGGCAGGCACAGGAACAGTCACAGGTATTGCACTGCAAGTGGAACGCGGAGGGGAGGGGATGGAAGAACTGCGGCTTGTTTGCTGTTTGCGAGTCCGCAGCGACGACATGGACATGGACATGGACAACGGCAACGACAACGACAACGACAAGGACAACGAAGAGGACAACGAGGCTGCCCCATCGATGCTGTTCCTGCCACACAGAGTGTCGACAATGTCCCTTCAAAAATATTGCAGCCGCAGCACATTTCATGTCCTTGTTCGTTAGACCCTGTACTTGTAAAGTATAAAGCGTTTATTAGGTTTGTCAAAAGAGAAATTTATGTAACATATAGTACATATATTTTGATTAGCAAAAACGGTCAAGTTAATATATCTAAATATAGATATCTAGATCTCAGAGCCTAAAAGACCAAACTTAAATTATATAGACTGATAAGAAAAGATGAGTTTCTAATAAGAAGAATTTTATTTTTTAAAAAAGACATTTTAAGAGAAAGATACAAAGAATACAAAACTTAGTAGTGATGAAAAAGTATTTATGTCATAAAATTGTAATCTCGATTTAAGATTTAAGTTCTTTAACTCGTTTTTTTTTTGACGATGAATTCTTCACTATTCATACTTTTGCTTGACATTTTTTCAAAAATTTAAACTTTCAAAACTTTGTCAAATCTTCCAATTTATTTGCGGAATAATTGACATTTTTCGACATCTTTTATTCACATCTGCATCCCAATAATATAAACGTATTTAATTTTCGAATGACATTGACAATGCAACGTACAAATCTTGGAATTTTTGTTCATGTATGTATGTGTTTTACAAATTAAGTACAGGGTCTCTAAAAGTCGGGTTCACTTGACTGTAGCCTATCTTACTAGTTGTTTGTTGTCCTTGTTGTCGTTGTTGTTGTTATCGTTGCCGGACTGCGTGCATTTATAAATTATGCTCAACATGTAAAATGCCATTTTGAATATGAAATTTGATGCTTTTTTAAGCCCCGACCGTTGGCCATTCCTCTGCTCTGCTGTCCTTTTTCCCATCCTGATCAGCATTCACACTCCTTGTTGACTCTCTGGACATATTTCATTCTGCAGGGTGATGCGGTGTTCATATTTTAATTACTTGCTAAACGCAGCGCACATTTTTTTGCATTTAGCCGATAAAACAAACAATTTGTTGTCATTTATTTTTGAGCCACATTTGTTGGCCACATTTGTACTCATTTGGCTTGGGCTGCAGCTAAGTGAGCTAAGTGAGGCAGCAGCATGAGGCAAGTGCATTTTGGCCAACTCACAGTTGTCCAAATTTAAGCCAAAAAATAAAGAAAGAATAACGAAAAAAGGTCAAAAAATCAATCGGCCACGCAACTAATTCATTTAAATCTAACAAAATCTGAGAAAATCCCTGGCAACGACCTTCGGGATTTTGAGATTTTACGAATGTCAACCGAACGCAAGCAAAGTAGCTCAACGTTGGCCGGGTCGACAGTCGGACAGACGGACGGAGAGACGGACGGACAGTCACTGGGCTGGTCCCTGTTAAGCTGAGCAAGCAAATCACCCGCCTCCCTTCCCGCCCCCTCGGCAACATTGGAGGCTGCTGCCAACCCGTGTGAGCTTTGGCTAAAATAGTTGGCAACAGCACATTAAACAACGTACCCCACACACACGCACTCTCTCACACACACACACACGCACACTCTTTTATAGTCACACGCACTCACACTTATGTGGTTGGAGTGTGTGCGTGTATGCGAGAGAAAATGAGGCAACAGCAAAAGTCGCAGAACTTTAGCAATTTGAAGCTAATATGTTGACAATCTCTGCGCTGCCTCGTCCTCATCGTCGCCGTCAGCGTCGACGTCAATGCGTGCACAGTGGCGCCATCTATGGTTATGTGCATTTAAGTCACTGGACAAAGCCCCTGTAATGGAAAGAGGGACGGAGGAGAAGGTGCGTTCTTCTAGAGATGAGCAAACTAAACACATCTAAGCAACTTATCGACTAGATTATTTTCCAGGGTATCAGCTGGTACAGATGCTGAGGTATTCCCTAGGTTATCAGCAAACTGTAAGAACTAAAATATAAGTGCATTGCTTCTAAATATATTTCTTCGCATTTTCATATTTCCTACACTTCCAAAACTGACGATTTTGCTTTAAGAAAACCTCATTACATCTTCCATTCTAAAATTCTCATATTAACACAGTTGAACACACTGAACTGGCTTTTAATATTCTGGTTTATTAAATTTAAATTTTTGTAATATAAAGAAATAAAATATTTGTTTCATAAAGAATTAAATTTCTTTTGCTTTTATCCAACTTTGATTTTACCATGAATTTTTGGCCCGTCTCTGTTGACTTTGCAATCTTTTAATAACAAATTCCTGCAGTGTTTTTTTTCTTCTTTTTGTTCTTTTATGCTCATACAAGTATGTATGTGTGTATGCACATATGACTTACATCAAGCAACTCGTGTACTCGTAAAAAGTGGATTTTACTGCTTAACTTTGGCAACATCAAATGAAGCAAATGGAAAATGCACACACAAACTCACAAAAACTCACACATACTCACGCTCACATACTAACTAAAATAAAATGCAATTTTTTCATGACATTGTATGTTGCATATTCAGTGGCAGTCGCTGCCGTTGCAGTTGCAGTTGCACAAATCCCTTGCACAAAAGTCAGCAATCAAAACAGATTAAAACATGATTTGACAGCATGAGAAATACATATACATATGCATATCCATATATATATGGTACTATATTCATACGTTATGTGGCATATGTGGCATGCACTTGCAAGTGTGGCGCCACAGTTTTTCCTTCCCTGCCCCTCCCCCCCCCCCTGCTTTTATTCGCTGCCCGATTTCATTTTGGCATTTCGTTATTGTTTCCATATTTAACTAGAGCCCCGTCGCTTCATATTGTATCTTTTGCCGTAAGCCTTCAATTGCTGCGTGCATTGCATTTTTATCAAAGCCAGAGATAGTGGCACACACACACACACAGAGAGTGGCGAGGGGGAAGGGGCAAGTCGATTGGAGGAGACAGAGAGAAAATGCCTATTAAAAATTTAAATCAATTTTCAATATGGATTTCGTATAACTGTATCTGTATCTGTATCCGCATCGGCATCTGTCGAATTGCAAAGCGACACTGACAGTTTCAATACCCTGTGATTGGTTACCAGAGGGGTATTTTGAAACCCCTTCAGAAAAGAAGAGAAAAGTAAGAAAGCTTAAAAACCTAAAAACCGAAAAAAGAGTATTCAAAAATTAAATTGCTAAAATTTGATGAATTCACATTTGACATTTAGAAAAAATGCAGCTTCTTAAGACACAGCTTTCATCATATTTATTTGTGGCATGTAAAGCTATAAAAATTAGAGCTAAATTTACAGTAGTAAAGTAGTATAGTAAAGCCCAATTTCGACAATATAATAGTATTTAAATTCTAAGATCTGTATTTATTATTCAAGTCAAGAAATATAACTACAGTCGAGCTTCCCTAACTCGAATATTCGACTTATAGAGTTCTATTTCTTAAGTTTATTAATTTTACTGCCACTCATTTAGCTCGAGTTAGAGAGAAATTCGAGTTAAAGAAGTTCGACTTATGGAAGTTCAGCTGTTATTTATTTTACTGCCACTCATTCAGCTCGAGTTAGAGATAAATTCGAGTTATAGAAGTTCGACTTATGGAAGTTGCATTGTATATCTTACATGCAGAGTATCTCATAGTTGCGTTATTTTAATTTTACACCTCATTTGTCTCTGTTTTTTTTTTGATAAAATATTTTATTTATTGCTCATATCGCAAGAGCTGTCAACTCGTGATTTTAGTGTTATCTTTAAAATGTATTGCAAAATGTATTGAAAATCGGGCTCGTATTTATTGTGCCGTACGCAAATCAACAGTCGACGCTTCGCAAGTGCCCTTAAATTTCACAAAAAAAGAGCTCATTATAAATGCTTTGATAACATTTTGCCAGCTACTGTCTCTTCCGCTTGCTTCTCGTTAACCTGGCCCACAAGCTGGCAATGCAAAGTCGCCACACATTTGCACAATTAACAGTTAATAAGCGCACTTTGGGCCAAATTCATCGACAGTTGGCCGCATAACTGTCCACAGAACTGGCTAACTGACCCCAAAGCTGATTCGCTGCAATTAGCTTTGCCACAACCCGTAAAGCGACTAAGCCTGCCTCGTATGCCCCTAAATGCCGGCGCCAAAAGGCCGGGCCAATAATTAAATTATCATTAACGCGATTCGAATCGGTTTAGTTACCAAGCAACTAAGGGGCATCTGATGTGCGTTATCTGCTTTAAATTTACCATGAATATCAGATTTCTAGGTAACATATTTTTAAACCAACTTCAAATAAACGAGGTTATATTTTTAAGTTTATGCAAGAAATTTTAACTAAATTTAAATTAAAGAAGTTAAGTTGATTTAAAAACTTTCTTAGCAAGCTATTTTGAAACCAACTTTAAATTATAAAAGGTAACTTTTCTAAGTTGATTCAAGAATTTTGTAGCTTATTCTTTACTTTTATTTTTCTCTAAAAAGTGTGTGTCAAACAAAAAGAATACTTATGACTTAATATTTATTAACTAACTTAACTTAACTTGTAAATTCTTTTAGGCTTTCTTTTCCTTATAATTACTTGGAATATTGTAATATCTATTGTAATTATTGATTTTAATACCTCTTAAATATTTTTTATCTATGAAAAAATTAGAGGCAGAAATTTTTGCTTTTAAATAAATAAATAAAAATTAAAACCAAATTTGCCATTACAAGTAAATGCACTATTTTCTTGTGTATATTGATAAAATATATACATTCAATATTGTAAATGCCATTCACTTTGTACCATAAGAAGAAGTTAGCCAGGTTTGTATCTAAATCTCTCTTCGATATCTGCAATTTACGTGCCAAAATATTCAAAAACCACACAAAGTGCTGAGTTAATATCATAATTACTTAAACATATTTTAACCCGTACTTATTTAATATCCACTTTAGCGAAATGCAATACAGATTTATATACTTTGAACTAATTTGAAACCAAAAACCGTCTAAATGAGCTCAAATCTAATGGTGTTTTGCGCAACTGTACCTCGTGTAAGTGAGGTTATGTGTGCACGCAAGTGAGGTTATGTGTGTGTGCTTTACAAATCCATTTACATTGGGGGGAAAGGTGGTGCAAATGCTTAAATTCTCATTAGGCGCATTAGTCGAGCTGACCAGGCACGCCTCCGACACCTGCCACGCCCCACGCCCCACGTTCCGTGCAACAACAGAAACCGCGCCTAAATTCAATAATAATAATTGATTGCTTATTACAAATACAACAACAGTATCGGCGGACACATTGCATATGTGACTCAAATTTATACGTTTTAGGTTCCTGGGGAAGGAGGAAAGAGGGAAACGTTTCGGCCATTTGCTAATATTTACGCATTAGTTATTTGCGTGGAGGGCTTGATGAAGAGGGAGCGGGGGGAGAGGGCGGAAAGGGCGGAAAGAGGCGATATGCATGTGCATTAGCATCCGTAAGTCCAGCTGTAAATGCCTCATGCACCTGCCAACAATTGTGGCACTCACACACACACACACACACACTCAGTTTGGGAGGCCGCATTAAATTTTAATGTTTTCATTTCGGTTTTGTGCTCACAAATTTTAATTATTTACTTAATAATTATGCGAAATCACGAATTGCATTAAAATCACTTTGTAATGTTGATTTGGATTTCAATGCCCTCTCCTTTCCACCCACCCCTCTCTCTCTCTCTCTCTCTCTCTTTAAACTGTTTATTTAGCTAAGCAAAGGGAAAATTTTGATTTCGGTTTCGTTTTCGATTTCATGAGTGCTCGTAATTTCTGATTGTGATGCCTTTAAGTCCCCAAGAGAATCATTATTATTATTTTTTTTATCGCAGCATATTAGTTTTGGGAATTTCCTTCGCCGCAATATCCGAGCCGATAATGAAGCCTATAAAAGCTATTGTCGCAGCTGAGCGCAGCTGTAGTACAAGAAACAACGTTGAATGTTTAATTTCAAAAATGAATTTCAATTCGATACCAAAACTCGCGCTGCCTTTGGGTTTTCTATTCGTGATGCTGCTGTGTTCGGAGACATTGGCTGCTGATTGCCATTTCAACAGGAGAGCTGTCGAAGTGAGCATTGACCTGCATTCAGTGATATTGGGGGCACTCAGTGGATTGCTTGCAGCAGCTTTGGTTGCACTTCTGGTCAGCGCCATTGGAAATTGCAGGCAGCAGCGTCAGAAGGAGAAGCTTCGAAAACTGATCACTCAGGCCATCGACTCACCGGATGCGGATGTGGTCTTCATGCAGGCATCTGGATTTCCTGCTCCCAGACCCCCGCCCAGATATACCCCGAAAGCTGATGATAAAACCAAGTCCAAGAACAAGAAACACACGGAATAGCAGCTGTTCATTTATATGTTGCTCATACGCTCTGTGAAACAACAGCGTGAAAGTCCAGAAAGTGTCATAATAAAATAAATAAAACAACACTTTAAACTTGATTCTGAGACGTTTAATTTTTTGTAAATAATCATGTCAAAATTAACCAAAATTCTAAATATATTCTGCATTACATTTTTTTTAGTTTTGTTGAAAACTTTTTTTTAAGAGATTTTGCTGATAATCTGTCTATAAATATATCTATTGTTCTATCTCATAGCTTGCCTTGACTTGTTAGCATACAAAATTTCTATCTTTCGACCAAATCTCTTCCAAATTGATTATGGCATATCAGCTGTAGTTGTAATCAAAGTCGTGATAATTCCAATTTGGCAACTGCAACTGATTTATAATGCTGTTTTATATGGCGATTTCACTGGTGCTTGGTCAATTGTTTGGGCCAACAATGGGTCAGTTTGTTAACTGCTCGTTGCCGGGCACTGAAGTGGCCAACTGCGGCAGGATCAGTGCCAATGGATGCTGTGCGAAGGGGTGTGTGCGGAATGCAATTGGTCGATGTGTGGAGGAGCAATGTACGGGCAGTTGGAGTGGCTGGCTGAGTCGACCTGTGACCATGTCCTGTTACTTTCACTGGTTCCTGCTGATCTTTGCCGCATTCATATTTGCGCTGATGTTGGCCCTGTTGACCTGTAATGTGGCTTACGAGGTGCGCGATTGCCTGCGAAAGCGAAGGCAGTCGAGGCCGTCTCGATATGTCCACTTCAGTGCCAGCAGCAGCATGAGCAGCAGTGTCGTTTAACTGGAGCAGGAGGAGGAGAAGGATCTCGAAGTGTCCTCGTCGTATGTGGCACAAACATCACTCTACTACAAGATGTGCTGTTAATGCACATGCGTGTGGCATAAAAACTGTGCGGGATTTGCCATAATCTACAATACATTAGCGGTAGCTTTGCTCTGGCTTTCAATTCAATTCGTTGGGTATCTGTACGAAATCCATGTAAATTACGATTTGGCACCTTGCTCCCGACTTTCGGGACGATGCCAAAGTCTCAGAATCCCATTACATAGTAGTTAAAACCTGATTAGGAAATACTTGCGGCTGCTTTCAGCTTTTCCTTCGCACACACGCTTGGTTAAAAAGAAATAACAATAAATGGGACATGTGAAATGGTTGCTTAGCTTCCATTCGAGTGCGACTGCAAGGGGACAAAGGGCAAAGAGGGGGGATAAATGGGGAGGTTGGTTCCAAACAAAAAAAATTCGCAACAACTCAAAGTCAAAGGTGCAATAACCCAAAGGAACATAAAAGCAAATGGCTGCGGGTTGTCTCTCTATATAAAAAAGTATATATGTATGTGTATACATGAATATGTATGCATGTTGGAGTATGGAATTCTGCTATTGTGGTAAAGATAACGCCACACACACACACAGAGACACACACACACTCCGGGACTCAGTCAACCATGCAGCCAAAGCCAAACCGCGCAGAAAATGAAATGGAAAATATTGCGATGAGAAGCAGCGAAATAAAAAAGAAATAAACGAGGCAAAAAGGAAAAGCTGCGCCAAAAGGTTTCCTCTATATATGTATGTGTGTATATATTGTAGTGTGTGTAGTCTGTGTGTGTGTGTGTGTGAGTGCCGGGTAGCAGATTTAGAGGTTGCTTATGTGTGATTTAGTATAGCACGCGCGAATATGGCGGCGATAATTCTTTAAAAATTGGAAATTGTTTTCCAATCGATTTCGCATTTAGCCAAAAAGCACTCGACACACACACACATACACGGACAACTACAAGCAGAAAATGTCTTTTAGAGTTACCCAAAAAATACAATATATATATACAAATGTATTTCTATACTTTCGCTTGTGTGTGTTGGCTTTGTTTTTTGTAAAACATTTTTATAAAAATGTATACAATATGAAAAATAAATGTATGTTTTTGTTATTTTTCACCTGGCTGGAGATTTGAAAAGGATTTGGTAGCTGAAATCATGGATTTGGATTTTAGCTCTTGTTTAGTTTTAGTTGAAGGTGAAAAGTGAATGCTTTGCTAACATCGAAAATGATAAAGATTGAGAAACAGAATGAAGAGCTATCAAATATATATATATATATATATACATATATATATAAATGAAGGCATTAAACCCAAAACTCGATTAATTTAGCTGCAAGAAAGCGAATTAATTAGCATCGTAATAAAAATACGTTTTTTTGGAACAGCCCCAAGTCTATTATTAAGACTCTTTGAAATAGTATGTAATTTATTAGAGCCCTACCTTGTATTTTCTAAAATATCCTTTGACTACTTTGATTATAAATACATGGAAAGTTAAGGCGGCAACTCAGTTACCATTAGGAATAGAAGTTTTCTGGAACACCCAGTGAGTAGTTTATATTATAATTTAATCGGATGACTTTCTATCGATTACATAAACTTGTGTTTGGGGTCTTTCGCAGTTGCACTGCATTCATTTCAGCAATCCAATTTACATTCTCTACGCTCATTCATTCAAGTTTATATAAATGCGATTTTCGTTTTTGGTCGAGAAAGGAAAGAAACAAGCAACCGATAGTGTGGCTTTGATTGTGTGTGGTGTACAATGACTACAATGGGCAACAAAAGGTTAGACAGATACACACAGCAAGGGGGCGTGTTTCGGTTTCGATGCGGGGCAGGAACAAAGCGAGGGGAGGAGGCCAAAGGGGCAAAGGGACAAGGGGAAAGGGGCTCAGCAAAGCACTGTCAGTGTGTTTTGGAGTGGGCGAGTCGTGACATATTTTATTTGCACAATGACAATGCGAGTTACTCGGCAGACGACAACGACAACGACAACGACTACACACCCGCCATTACGCAAACACACCCCAACACACACACACACACGCACACACACACACTTACAGTGAGATGGGTGTTGGTAAAAAGGGAGATTGTTTAACACAAACAGCAGCGCACAAAGTAGTAAAATAAGTGCAAAGGATAATGCGAATTGAAATGACAAAACCCAGAATAATCATTGGCTCCACACTCAGCGAACAGAAAGAGAGAGAGCGAGAGAGAGGTGGAGAGAGGAAGACAGTGGCATTTGTTGTTGTCGCATTCTAATGATTTTTATTTATGCCTTTTAAGTAAATTAAAATTTACTCATTTTGTTTTTCGTTCGTTGGGTCTTCAAATCGCGCACATGACAATATTGTCAATTTCATTTGCAGCCATTTTTATTGCAGAATTCCTTGACTTAGACCTCAACTCGTAAAATATTTTTATGTATTTTTTATTTACACTGAGATAGAGACAGAGAGAGAGAGAGAGAGAGAGAAAGAGAGATAGATGCATGACCTCAATATAATACTTGTACTAGTAGCAGGCCAAGTGGCCAGGGCCAATGCAATTGCTCGTTGCCTGCTCGGCAACAAATAGGGTAAGGGGTCTAAGAGAGACAGAGAGGTAGAAGTTGGAGCTCGGTCGCCTCGTAACATGCTTTTAATGTGCGCCATTTTATTTGCCACAAAACCGACACACGGCACCATTAAAAAGCCATAAGCGCTGAGCCTCCAGCTTCGAGGTTGCTGCTTCCGGACTCGGACTCGGACTCGCGCTTAGACGTTATTAGAACTTGTCCTCTCTCCCTCCCTCTCTCTTGCTCTGTCTCTTTCTATTGTTTCGCTCTCGCTCTGGTCATAAATTGTGTGCGCGGCTGCATTTTGATTACAATTTTTATGATTTTTAGGTCAAAATTTGCCAACATAAAATGGCCAAAAGTAAATTTGAAATAAATAAACTTGGGCCCCTAAATAGCAATAGCAATATCAGCAGCAGCAACAACAACAAAATGGTGTCGTGTTTTATGTGTGCCCTTTTGGCCATAAAAGCAAGCCACACACACACATATAAATATGTATATATGTCCGCTTCCTTTGGGTCTACATTTAGGCAATAACATTTAGAGTTTGGTTTCTTTATTGTGCACATTTTTATGCGTTTTATTTTGTTGCCCTCTCTCTCTTCTTAGCTTGTTTATAAGTTGCGAATTATTTTGGCTTTCGGCCCATATTTCATTTGCATTTAATGAGCCCTAAAACTGACCCGTAAAAAGTGTGGCAAATTGAAATTTCAGCTAAAGAAAACTGGCGACTCATTAGACAGCAGCTTTTCTAATGACTGAGTTAAGCAGGTGTCATACATTTAACCAGGCCTACTACCGGGAACAAACTGGGCTGAGAGTTGGATATCTGGCAGCTAAAACCTGGCAGCAAGAAAGCCAAGGGCAAAGACCCAAAGTGTGCGTGGCAAGATAAGAGCAGCCAAGATTTATTGCCAACGCAATGAGTTAAGAAAGACAAGTACTACGTTAGGCACAAATGCAACAACAACAGACAAATCATGATGACGATGACGAGTTTCTGTGTACAACACAATGGGAAACAAGCAGCAGCAGCAACAATAGCAACAACAGCAACAACATTCGGAAAACAGGAATAATAATGATGAAACTGCCGCACACTGACAAACTAAATGATGGAGAATGATGCCAAAGAGTCGAAGAAGCTGGAGATGCTGCCTGGTTGCTCGACTGCCTCTCTGATTGCTCCACGAGGGGGGAGGAAGGGGGAAAAGGGTCGGGACTTGGAGCTGGAGCTGGAGCTGGAAGTCTGGCAGGCAAATAAGTAATGGCTGACAGCAGAGCGTTGTTGTTCTTGTTGTTGCCATTGTTGTGCGTGTTTTGTCTTAGGAATATTTCAAGATGGCGCAGCTTTCACATACATACTTACATAAGTTTTGCATACACACAGTACATACAGTACATGCAATGACACCAGCTGAATCAAGCCTTTGATTAATCGTGTTTAATGTAATCCACTGTAAAAGAGTTGTCGCTGACTGTGAATAAACGTTAGTAGCGAAAAGTACTTTAAAGCGCTGAAAGCTTAAAGTTAAACTTGTAACTACAACAACAGCATGTAGCAACTAGCTTTAAAAGCACATTAAATGCAGCGGTTTCAGAAGCTTTATATTATTTTTTGTTTTTAATTATAATTAATTTAGATGTAAACAAATCAAAGAGTATAGCTAGTTTTAAAAGCACATAAAGTGCAGCTTAAATTAAATTTATAATTTAAATTAAATATTTAATCAGAAAATACATTAAGTGTCTTAATACATTTAAAGAGCACTTGAACTGTGTTAGATTCAGATGCCTTAAGAGAAAGTGGATTAATCCGTGAATACCCGTAAATACTTGAAAAATCAAACTTTAAAACTGCGCTTTGCATGCAAATATAAGCTTTAAGATCAAAGCTATAAGTCAATCAAATTTATGGTATGTAGCAAAGTATAAATATTTTCATAATTATAGATTTAACTAGCTACTAAGATTAATCCATAAAATCAACTACTGTCATTAGATCTATGTACAAGACACACATTGAAGAGTTCAGTTTGCTGTAAATATGTACGAGCAAGTATTTGAGTTGAAATGCTGCTGATTTTAATTGAAGCTCATATATATGGCTCGTTGTGCCAGGCTGAGCATGATTAACAATAATTAGACTTGGCATTAATTACGCCAAAAAGTTAATTACGCATTGCCAAAGAATAATGTCATTCGTGTTTGCCGAGTGACGAGTGTCGAGTGTCGAGTTGGCGATAACGTTAACTTGGCTTCAATAGTTGACTTTAGTGCGAGTAGAATAAGCTTCATAGTTGAGTTTATATCTAAGTGGGAATCCCCCCAAATGTTCTTAGCATTTCGACAGCTGCTGCTCATCCTAAGATCCCTGCTCCGTTTTATCTGTTTATTCAAGCAATTTAATTGCTAATTTCGTGCATGGCAATTGCAATTGCCATTGGGCCATGGCCGGGTCACTAATAAAGTGCTTAAACAGCAGGCAGGCCAGCAGCTTATTAACCCTTTGACACCCACACGGGTAAACGGAGACAGAAAAGCGGCCGCAATAAAATCAATCTTATTAAAACATTAACAGCGGGCAGAAGGGAAATAAAATAAATCAAATGGTCTCCCCTCACACTCTCTTGAATGACGCTTAACTCAGCGGGGTTTTTCTTTCTCTGCTTCTTCTTCTTGTTCGACTGTTTCTGCTTCCCCCCCCCCCTCATAGGCCAGGCACTTTATTAGCCTGCCTTCAATCAGCGGCAAGTGAGCGGCAGTCAGCATATGAAATTCAAATTTGATGCTCCCCTCCTCCGTCTCCTTAGCCATCTCACCCTTAGGCCAAAGACGGTCAGAGGGTAAAGCAACCCCCCATGGCTGACAATGGCATTTCGGGATATTTTTGCATAGAAAGCAGGCAGAAGGCAGCAGGACGAACAGCAGCAGCAGCAGCAGTAGCAGCAGGAGCATGTCCTTTTATTATTATTTTTATTGTGCGGTGATTTTCCGCCACCCCGATCCTCTGTCCTCTGTCCTCTGTCATTTGGCGGCGATGGTGGGGTGCATATAAATTCGACATAATTTCATTGTAATGAATAAATTGATGGATGGATATTTTTGCACCACCTTCGGTAAAAGCATCAAATTAAACCGCAATAACTGTGGCCAAGTCTCCAGGGTCCAACTCGGCTGTGGCCTATTAATAATTGCCAGCAGGTTCTCTGCATAAATAACAATTTGATTTTTTAATTTTACATTTTCGAAAACTCATTTATTATCCGCATAAATAAATTGCCAACAGATTTTTTGTTTTTTCATAATTTTTATTGTTCTTTTTTTGTTTTTCATTTGATTCAATTTCTATAACTAATAATGTTAAGTGTACAATTATTAAATATATTTATATTTATATTTAGTTTTATTTTAATAGTTTTTTTTAGTAGTTTCTCAACTTGTTGTTCATTTATTATTCTTTCTTTTTGTTGATTTATCTCGACTAGACAACTCCTTAAAAACTGAACTACGGTCTTTGATATATTTGGTTTACAATACACTTTTTCTTTTGTGTTGATCTTGATACGTTCTTTATATATATATATAGTATTTGGTATATGAGCTGCAAAAACAAAAAGAGGTTAGGGAATAGGCAGAGTTTGTTATTTTTTTGGTTTTATTTGTGAATTTGTTCCGAAAGATTTTGCAGACAACTTTAACTTGCTTTTTTTTTCTTTTTTTTTTGGTATAGCTAATTAGTTCTTTTAGTTAAGTTCGAACTTGCTTATCTTCTTATACATACAGCTTGCTGTCTATAGCTAAATATTTGCTTTATATTTACAAAACACTTAACATTATACATTAATGTTTTTTTTTTTTACTTTTTGGGGGTAGGGGATTTGGGATGGTTAAATGAACATAATTGGCATTTAATCGGCACAAAAATAAAACACAATTATCAATTTGTAATTAATTTTGTTGCCTTTCTGGCTGGCGCTTAATGCCAACTAATTAAAACTGCCGACAAAGTTGGCATTTCAATTGGTTTCTCGTTTTCTTTTTTTTGTTTTTTAATTTTTTCTTTCTTTTATTTTTTTTTTGTAAATGTAATTATTGTTCTTTGAAAAAATTTGTTTGCCATTGTTGTTGTTGTTGTTGATGCGACATTTCCATCTAAAATTGAATTAAGTACGCTTAATGCTACATTTTTTTTTGTTTTCTGTCGTGTTTTTTTTTGTTTACTGATTTATGCAGTTTTACAATAACAAATTGTTAATTATTTATTTTATAAGTACGTTGATTTAAATATTTTTTTTATTTGCTTCAAATATATTTATATATGTATATTTTTTTGTATATGTATACTTAATAAGCAATCGCTCAATCGATGACTTCCTCGTCGACATCGTCGCCGTTGTCGTTGCCGCTGGAGGCGCCACCAGCAGCTGCAGCAGCGGCAGACATTAACCCATTGCTGCCCAGCGGCGACTTGTTGTTGTCATCAATGCTGCCCACTGTGCCACCGCCATCGTCAGCGCCACCTCCACCTCCGCCTCCGCCTCCACCGTTGCCCAAGCCCAAATCGCTATGATCCAGCAGCAGATGATTATTGTTGTTGTTATTGTTGTTGTTATGGTTGTGAGCATGCAACATGTTGTTGTTGTTGTTGCTTATATTGCCGGTCAAATGATGATGCTGCATGGCATTGCCATTGTGCTGGCCGGAGAAATGCTGCAAGTGGTGCTGATGCTGATTGAGCAGAGCACCGAGTGCGTTTTCTCAGACAACATCGGTGACGCCATACTGGCAGGCGGACAGGCCGGCGGAATTGGATCGCGACACGGGCGACGGTGCCGAATAGGGGCTGCTGAAGCCAGTGGCATGTTGTTTCGCCTTCAGACGCAATGTGGCAATGCTCGAGGACATGCTGCTGCTCATGCACGGCTCGGCGGCAGCTCTATACATATACGGATTGGCGGGTGTCGTGTACGGGCAGGGGGCGGTGCCCATGCCCACATTCGTGTTGGTCAACGTGGAGCCCATTGACCCCGGCAGCATTGAGTTATTCATGCTTACGGCCACTCCACTGGCGCCAGTGTTGAAACAGTTGACCGAGTTCTGGTGATGATTGCTGGTCACCATCGAGCCGAGGGGATTGACGGGCCACGGGAAGGGTTTGGTGCCCAATGGCGAGGGCACCTTGGTCCAGTTGTTGTACGGATACGAAGTGTACAGCGAGTCATCGGCAAACGGTTGCATGAACTGTGTGCCAAAGCCAGACTTGAAATCTGCAGCTGCCACAGCGGCATTCATCGCATTCCGCTCACGTTTGCGCCACTTGGCCCGACGGTTCTTGAACCACACCTGTCAGAGAGAGAGGGAGAGAGAGAGAGATGTTGCAAGTTAGTTAAAGTTTTAAAAGCTGTGCGGCAGCCATTTTCTTTTATTGCGTCGCCGTGCCACATAATTTATTATATTGCCACCGACTTGAAAATTTATGTATCCGTCTGTCGCGCGCTTGCGAAAAACTCCACCAAAATCCAGAGGCACCCCAACCCCCAAACCCCAACCCCCAACTGGCAACCCCCTCACAGTTCATGGCAAAAAGGGCGCCTCGTAATACGCATGTGCAGTAATTATAAATACAAATATACATAAATACTGCCATTGTTGCTGTTGTCGTTGCTCCCGTTGCCTTTCTTTCTTTTTTAATGGAGAGCTTTATATAAATAAACTCAGCGTGCCACCCTCCAAAAAAGTAAGGAAAACAAGTAAAAAGAAACTGTGTACAGCATTAAAGTTGTTTGTGTGTGTGTGTGGGAGTGAGAGCTGAGAAGAAGAAGCAGCAGCAGGGGTACAAAAAATAAATCAAAATTATTTTGCAAACAAAAAAGCAAACAAAACGAGAAAAACAAAAGAGAAAGGCAAGTAGATAAAAAACAAAATGGCAACTTTGTAATTTATTGCTGAAGTTTACGCAGATACAGATACAACAGCCACAGCCACAGATACAGATACAGATACAGCTACTACAGCTTGCAGATACTTTTGTATCTGGGAAATGACAAAGGCGCCTGCTATGCAGACGTTGCCAGCATTTTTGATGAGTTTCTCTTCCCACATATTTATTCTCCTCCCTTTGCTTTCTTTGCTTTTGTCAGTGGTTTATTTAAAGATTCGCTTTGCTTAGTTTGCAAATTACGTTTAAAGTTGCATTCATAATTTTTTTGTGCATTTTCCCAGACAAATTGTGGCTGCAACGTTCAGGTAATTACCAGTCGCATTTTTGGCAGTTCGTGCTGCACATTTGCTTGTTGCCGCATTGCCACATTGTACTTAAATCAACGCTCAAATCGGCTGGGGTTGAAATTTATGGGTCTGCCACGTTGCATGCAACACTCCGGTTCAGTGTCCGGAACTAAATGCGGCCACGCGTAGAACACGGCTCAAATTGCGTACTTGTATGCAAAAACTGGGCCTAAAAACGGCCTGTGTTTGTTTTTGTGGGAAAAGTCAAAACTAACGTTGCAAGTGGAAAATGTTCGACTCGTGTCGCGTGAACAATTTAATGCGCATTTATTTGCCCGGCAATTGGTTTAATCGCATTAGTTGCGCCAGTTAATTGACATCGCATGAGTCGGAGTCTCAGTCAGGTCCACAGATTGAGCTGTAACTGTGAGATTGGCACTGGGTAACGTGGGAATTGAAGAAATTGGTTAAAGTTGCTCTCAACTTGGCCAGCACATAAATCAAAGCCTTTGCCAATTTCAATATCCTACAGCAATGTGTCAATTTGTCAAGGTACATCGCTCAGACAGAGCAGCATCCTCATTCTCCTCATCAACTTCATCATCATCGTCATCATCATCATCATCAACTTCAGCTTGACTGCGATGCAAAACTAACGTCATCGATCTCGTCAACTGTCATTTTCACGTATCATTTAGCAAGTTGTTGAAGTTTGGGCACACCAAAAAAAAAAGGCAACGTTTGCATGATGGAAAATTGATGTGACTGCAAAAAAAAAACAGAAAATAAAACAACAGCAGCAAAAAATTGGCAACGTCCGAGTGAGGAAAAAACCATCGCAATTTTCCACTCAACGGGCAGATGAAACACTCCAGAGTCACCCGCTGACTCAAGCAGAAAATCCTAATTGGTTTTGATGAAAGCGGCAAATGACACCTCCCTTTCTGCCCCTACTCTCTCTCTCTCTCTCTCTCTCTGCTTTGGACTTTCCCTATGTTTTATGCTGGTGCCGCAACGCTTCATCAGGTAAAGTTGTTAAAAAAAAACAGAGAATAGAAAAAGAAAATTGGAATATGAGTGGCCCAATGTGACCATGTGGCAAAAGTTACGGGTTGAGCTCGGATTTTTATTATTTCTTTTTTTTTACTGATTTCTAAGGGTCTGTCTTCCAAGTGAAGAGCTGCCATTTTGATTGATGGCCACAAATTGCAGCTAAATACGTTTTTTATTTGCTTAATTCTTGCTGTGTTGTTGTTGTTGCTGTCCCTCATTCTACTCACTTCCGGGTAAGCGCTTGAAATTGAAGTGAAAATTTTGATTGCTAGCAATATTGATAAGCATACGAGTTTCAGCTCTCAACAATCAGTAACCCTTTATAAGATTATAGCTAACTAGCAGACATTTTTTAAGATATAGCGACTCTTCAATCTAAAGAATCTAGGTCTTATGATAGCATAGATTGGATCGAATTCTTGGCTCTTCAGAATTATTTCTATGAATTTAATAAATATGTTTTAAATATGGACCTCAATCATAATAAAGGGATTCCGAAAAACAGTTTTAGATTTGGTTTAGATTTCTCCATACATAATTTTCAAAGTGCCCTGATTTTTCCCTGATTTGCTCTGGGAACCAAATCTAAAACTGTTTTCCGGAATATTTTTAATAAGTTATTATAAAAGCTTATTAGTAATGATTATATAGTGACTTCAAGGTATTTCTTTAATGTTAATGAAGCAATTTTAAAAAATTTTTGCTTTTGTGTAGGCAAACAAAAAAAAAGGTTATTTAAATTTGTTGCTAAATAAATAGTTTTTTTTTTATAGGTTTTATGTCTTGGGTGGTTCTTTCTAGTTTTTTCAAATGTTCTTTTAAAATCAAGCTTTGAAAGAATGTGCAACTAATATATTTTAACACCTGTTTTCGTTAATAAGAAAATGTATGAATATTGAGAGTTGTACAGACAACAAATGCACATTTTTTTAAAAAATTCCTTTGTTGCTCTTAAATGTATTTAAACTTTCAAACTAGCTGCAACTATAGAACCTTTTGACACCATTAAACACGACCTGTAATAGACATTTCGCCGCCGCCAAATGCGTCGACTCTAACGGCCCATATTGTGGCTCCTTTATGGCCATTGTTTTTTAATGGAGACACAACCAAAATGGTTTTCCTATACGAGTGCACAGACAAATGTTTGTTTGTTTCCAGGCCATTGCCAACACCTGACCATAAAAAAGAGAACAGACAATTGGTCTGCTTTTTTATATACTCTTGCCCCATTGGGCAACTCTCTCTGTATTCGATTTGTTGTCAAAACAGAAAACAGAAAAGAGAAAAAAAGGAGACGAAGCAACAAATGTTTTTATGAGTTTGTGTTGTTGGTTAAACTGTAACTGTTAATTGAATTAAATACGTTAAGGCTTCCGTTATGTTAAAATGTATTAAAGAGTCAGCAATGGAGATGGGAACATATTGCCATAATTGCCGACTCATGTTAATCCTGAGATTAGTAGCTATCAGCTATCAGGCACAGCCAGAACCAAGAAGACAACATTTTCTACCCGCCTAACGTTTTGTTTGTCAAGACGGGGCTGATTTCAGTTTATGTTTTTTTTCTTTTTTTTTTGACAACTTTAAACCCACCCAGATTTATATGTGTGTGTGTGTGTAATCCTTTTGTATATTTGATAAATTTTATTGCCTTTGCTATTATTGCAGTCAAATGGGAAAAGACAGCGCGATCATGATCATTAATTCTCCTGCGGTTTCTAATTCATTAAACAACCCTCGTAGAATGCTGACAAATTGCCTGGCCTTTGTTTTGCATTTTATCTGAGGGATACATATAAAGTATAGTCCTTTGGAGGGTTGTGCACCCCAAAAGAAACAAATGCAAACCTTTTGTCATCATTATAATGGACCATAAAACAAACTGTATCAATATTTTATGCATTTCGCGCTCAACACATGTTTCGATTGACATCATTTTTCGACTTTTCCTTTCACCCCAAGTTTGACACTTGTTTCTGGTGGGCCGCAGCTAATTTCTTTATAGTTGCTGTCAAGTGTACATTCTGGATTTCTGTTGTTCTCTGTATTCTGGGCATATGCGCAACTTTGCTGCAGAGTGTCAAAAAAATTTGCATAGAAAAACCATGAAAAATGCATTGTGGCAGCGATTTGTCAGCAATGTATCTGGCAGATGTTTTTTATTTGTCAACTAATTGCAAAGCAAACGGCAAACGATAAATGACCCTTTTTCCTCTTGCCTCTTTTGCTGCTTGTTCAATTAACGAATGTCGCCATAGTCCATCAACTGGTTGACGATCATCATCGATCAAGCCCTGTCTATAACTATAGCTATGCCCATACAAAAGTATCTTTAGTTGTATCTGTATCTGCTGCCGTCGTGTCGCTGACAACAAATATCCATGATATCGAAGTTATCGGTCGGGCTTATATTTGCCGGAGCATATTTGCCGCTTGGCGCCACTTAAAGGCATACAACTCTTCAATTGTTTACCAACTATCGTTTACAAACAATTACAACTGTTTGTGCGTCTAGATACAATACACCCTCCCCCACTCCCACCACTTCCCCGATATCTTGATATCATCTATGTATATCTGAAGTTTGCTTGGGCCATAGAACCCTTGAGGCTGTCAATAGCAGTAGCAATTGTCGTGGCATATACAAACAGCTGAACCTTTGATAAGCCTTCCCGTTGCTGCGTTGCGGTCTCGGCCCAGTTTACGACCATAAAACAACAAAAAAAAGAATACAGGCCGGACTGCAAACTGCGCCAAAGTTTTAGCCGCAATCGAGGCGGCAATTTATGGCAACTTTGCGCCACTGCAGCCACTCAAAACCACCCAAAGCCACCCACCGACTGCACCATAAATTTACACTGCAGCACAAAATGGCGGATGCTCGGCGGTTTTTGGTCAGAACGCTTAAGCCGCGTGAATTCAAACGGTTATTTTGGCCCAAAGTGTTGGTGAAGTGACGTTGGGGGGGGGGAACATATTTACGAGTTGGCGCTGGCATTTCGTATCAGCAAATGTGTGTGTGTGTGAGTCCTTATTTGTATTTGTATTGGTGTCAGCTACGTGCTGCGGTTGCATTGCGGTCATTTGGGACTGTGGTCAAGAGGAAAGAGACAAGGGGCAGGAGAAGTGCAGGCGCCGCAGTAATTGCCGCATAATTGCACAGGCCACAATGCAATTGATGTGGTTGTTGCTGTTGCCAATGTTGTACTCATCGCTGCCGATGTTGTTTTTGTTTGCAATTTGCGGCTGACTGTGCAATTAATATATGATATGACTACCTGGTTACTCCCATCTTTGCTCCCTTTGCTGTTATAGTAATTTGAAGATTTGCAACTCACTAGCACTACAATTATTATTTTATTTCATAAATAAACATTTTGAAGCTCCAAAAGTAATCAAGTCACATCCGCGATTTTGACCCATTTGCAGGTAAAGTTTTTTAATTCGCCTTCTGTGATTAATTGAGGCATCTGGCTCCTATCGTTTTGGCTGCACATTTTAGAAATTTGAGTTACCGAAAGTTCTACAAATATCAAATGTTATCTTGAATATGAAATGTTATCCAATTATCACTTGAAATTTTTAAATAAGCCCACATTGAAAATTTCAGCTTCTAGCTCTTACTTATTTAGCTGCGCGTTGCTTTTTGCACACCAGTCAGAACAAATAAATATGTATGATCTTCATACACTTGAAAACTTTCCAATTCGCCAACTGTGCAAATTTCAGCCTTCTGGCTCTTGCCGTTCTGGCTGCACATTGGTTGTCAGTTCCCAGTCAACCGTCAGAATTAATATTTTAATCAAATGTAGATATGAGCATGTCTTACCCTGACTCTGGCCTCGGTTAGGTTGGTCCACATGGCGATCTCCTCACGCGTGGACATATCCGGATATCGGTTGCGACTGAACGTGTGCTCCAGCTCCTGGAGCTGCTGTGAGGTGAAATGTGTGCGCTGACGCCTCTGTCTCTTGTTCTTCTTATCATTCTTGGGCTCATCGGCGCTGGTTGTCATCGGCTCATCGTGACCGGAATTTGATATGTTCTCCGTTTTGATTGTGGTCTCATTGACGCTGCGATTGCCTGTAAACAAAGCAAAGTAAAGGCAAATTGCATTTGAGATTCTCATAATTAATTTGTTACTGATAAGGAAAAAGCAACGATTGCACTCCTTCATCAGCGAGTTTTACGGCCTAATCAGTTTCCCCCAATTTCTGGTGGCGTTACTAATTGCTATTGCCATGCAACCTTCAAATGACGCCATGCCCCCAACCACCCACCACCCACCGTTTACTTTGGAACATCAAACGTGGAGCCGCCGACGGAGCTAGCCTAGTTTTTTTTGGTCAGCTACCAGATTTACAACCCGTTAATGTGTGTTCCCGGCATGTCATCGATCATGGCGGCGTGCTTTCTCTGTTGTTGTTGTTCCAACACCGAAAAACTTAATCAAATAAACTAAATGACTGGGCCCCAATATGAAATATCAGTTTCGGTGGCTCGACAACGTCGTCATCATGTCGCAAATCAAAGCAGTCTAATCGAAAACTAAACGCGACGCGAGTGAGTAAATTTTGCCGACAAAGGCCAAGAGGTAACCACTCCAACCACCCCCTCCTCTCTCCTCCCCACCACCCAGCGACGCCCATTGGCCATGCTTTAGAAAATGATTATAATAAATTATGTTTCTTATCTAATGTACTCGCATGTATAAAATCAGTAACGTGCACCTCTCTCTCTCTCTTTCATTCTCTCTATCTCTTTGCTCTCTCTTTCTATGCGTCGGCTGTTCCACGCTTATTACTAAACCACATAAATGATCGAAACTCTAATTAATATTTGAGATTTGTAGAATTGAAAGTAGCCAATTGTAGTCAAATATATCTGCATAGTCACTTTAACTGGAAAGGATCTTGTTAAAAATAAACTTAAAGATCCTAATGAGTTTATTAATACATGTTTAAGATATATACCAGTTTTTAACAACATAAATTTAGCTAACTTCTCAAGAATTTTTAGAAATTCAGTTAAATTGATTAGAGTTTCAGGTATTTAACATTGATTCAAATTCATTTAATTAACTTTCTATGCAGATCTCTATTTAAGATTAGTTGCACACCAGAATCTTTAATAACACCTAAGAAATGACAAGTAATCGGACAGACGCAGATATATAGATTATACAGCCCTCAAGTAAATTGAAGTAATGCCCAAAATTGTTTCACAAGAAAATGATATAGATACAATGCGATTAGTTTAATATGCCTACTATACATATCTGCTTTATAAGCTCTCTCTTCTTAAAATCCTCTACTAAAATAAACTATGCTTTTCAATTGAAATATTGATTTGAAATATTGCAAGATAATTTCCAGATATAACTTTCTCTTAGAACGAATTAATTAAACTATCAGTATAAGTAAATTATGATATGATATTCAACCCAAATCTTACTTAAAAACTTACCATCTTTGCGATCCCGACTTCGATTCGTTAAGGTGGATGATGACGTTGTTTGAAAGTTGTTTAAATGTGTGCTATCCAAACTATTTGCTACGGCGGTCATGGAGCTATGACTATCACGAAAATCACCGGTTTCGGCCCAAACTGAAAAGAATAAGCCAGCAAAGGGCACAGAAATATACAAAAAAATTAATGTTTTAACATAGGTTTAAAGGTATTAAAGCAATTGTGTAAAGTCGAGGGATCGAGTTGGACACACACAGGAGGCGAAGAAAGCTGCATCCTCTGGAAGACCATAAAAATGCGTTTATAAAAGGATTTATGCGATACGACGGCACTGGAGCAGTAGAATCAGTTTTAAATGGCCTTTTGGTTAGCTCGATTAAGTACACAAGTGTCGGAGATTGTGAGAGCTGAGAGTCGAGAGAAAGGCCAAGCCTTGGGTCATTAATTGGAGCCATTAAAGGAGCCAGGCACATTATAGAAAACTTAACGCAACAAGCTGGAAGATAATCAGAGAAAATTGCTTTCTCTCCTCAACATAAATCTTAAGGAAATCAAATGAGCCATGAGTTTGGTTAGCGTGCAATGATTACACTAGTTAGTTATGCTCAATTTCATATTAATTAGTTCGACTTTGACATGTTCCCAATGCAGATTTATGGCCAGACAATTGATACTTGGCCTGGCCCCTCAAATGAGGTGTGTGCCCATATGGCCGAGGTCTCGACTTCCTGGCCATTACACCTAAATCTTATGGACTTCCTTCGTTCAGTTCAGTTCAGTCCGTGGCATAATTTATGGCATTTTCACATGTTGTCAGTTTTATGTGGTTTTTAAAGTGCCAGGCAGGGACTCCGACTCCGACTGGTTGCAAACACCCGCGGCGACATTTTGAAACAATTAGTTTGGTGCCTCACTGTTTTCGGCGGGGTTTGTGAGAAATTCGAGGGTCGACACTTACCAAATGGGGTATACGGATTCTAGGCAAGTGTCCGCTGTCTGCAGCTCAATTAATTACACGGCATTCTCTACAATTTATGCCGTTGACAATGAAAATTTGAAAATTCACAGAGAAAATAATATCATTAAAATTGCTCAAAAATAATTTGGGAAATTTGGCTTATTAATTGATATTTTTAGCAAATCATAGAGATGAATTATGGCTGGCTATTCCTTAGAGAGCGCAGAATGACAAACAATTTTATATTACTTTCCTTTGGGAAAAAATTTATTAAAACTCCTAGTTTAAGAAGAGATAGAATTTTTTCTAATTTAAGCAATGTTTGCGAATATTTAACAGAGAACTAGTGAACTCTAAAAAAAGATTTGCCTCATTTCCAATTTCAGATATATCTTTTGATTACTCAAGTCATTTTTATGTTTCCCTCACTTTACAGGAAAATTGAAAAATGCTGCTGAATAGGTGATGCTGTTGTCTGTGTTGTTTTTTTTTGCTGTGCTCGATTTCAACCTGAGCATCGGACTGTTAAATGGGTCGCCAACTCGTCGTCCCCATCCCCAACTACTTCTTAAACTGTTGCCCCTCCTCCAAAAAGAATGTAAAAATATTTTCTTAACGATGCGCTCTAAAAAACGCAGAGAAAAGCACGTATCGCAGCGATTTTTATTTGTTTAAATATTTTCTTGTATTTTGTGCGTTTCGCTTGCGACTAATTTGAATTTGATTTTTCCCCAAAAAAAAATTATTTTGTCGTCTGTCAGTTGGCGTTGACATTTTGTAGCCACAGTTGTTGCCCAGAGTTTTCCGAGTTTTACAATGTTTTCAAAGTTCGAGTGAGTGAGTGGCAAGTGTCAATATGGCCAAGTGGCCAAGTGGTGGGCGTTGCCTCAACTCAACTCAACGTTTTGGCCATGTCACGAGCTGTGACAACAAGTGTCAACATCGCTTTCAGTTTTCACTCGGCCATTTTGCAGAGGCGTTTAACTAAACAAACGAACAAATGAGAAATCTTCTTTTTTTGCCAACAAAAGTCAATAGAAATATTTTATGTATGTGTTATGCACACACCCTTAAATTAAGGCCAACTATTAATCATGCTGCAAATATGAAACTGCAGAAAAATGAGAAATAAATGTTTGCCTGAGCAATGATTTTGATTTTTATATCCAGCAAAACAAACACACACACACAGAATCACACACACACACACACGGTAGACATTTGGCCATTTGTCGCATTCATTCATAAGCATTTTCCACAAAAACTTTGACACACGACACGCCAAGGCAAAGGCAGCTATAAATTATCCAGCCTGCCAGCACTGTCAAACCTCGACCAGACCCAAGCACAGGATACACCCAAAACAAACAAACAAACAGACAAACAGACACGGAACAAAAGGATCGAGATGCCTGTGGAAATTGGAAAAATGGACAGGGGAAAGGAAGCTGGACAGAATGAACGCCCCGAGAGCGCGTCCTTTGACACGACACACAAAAAAACCAAACAGAAAAGATGAAAATAAAGGGAAAAATATGCCAACCGTTTACTTGTAGCATTTTGTGACCAAAAACAAACGATTAATGTGACAGTTGAATTGGGATGCTCGGCACAAACACACAAAGGATACAGAGGAATCGAAATACATTTTGGCCAGGACGTTAGCCTTTATATCCTCCACTTCCCACTTCCCTCTTTGCTGTCTCTATTTTGACAAGTTAGTTGCTTTTATTGTAGCCGAAATTAAACCACTCTGGGGGTTAAGAAATACTCGCATGAAAGGGTTAAACGCTGCGGTTGCTTTCAAGTACAATACATTTTTCCAATTTCATGCTACATTTGCTCTGGCCAAAACAGCGAGCAAAGTGTTAATATGCGACAGGTTTCTCGGCCATATGCTGACATTGCAAACGTTACCCTCAAGATGCCTTTCCCCTTTTATTTGTACTCACTTCTGGGTACTAGAAATTAGCTGGCAGTGCTGTAAAAATCAAGTTAATTTTTATACGTGGCGAGTGACACACAACAATTTACAAAGTTAATCCTTTATAGTTGCCAGACAATGACAATGGCCAGCCAGGACATACAATACATTCTGAGGTTATGGCAATATAATGAGCTTGGCAGCCAAAACTTGGCCAACACACACGTACATAAAAATCAGTGCACTAACATTGACATGGCCCAAAGTCCTAGCAACCCTCCTGACCAGACTGACAGACAGACAGACAGACCACATCAGGCAAGCTCATTAGTCGAGGGTCTGCAGATAAGGATAAGACATGAAGGACCCCAAACTGTCCAACCAAAAGCAGACTTTTTCCTTCTCCCCTCTCTATCTCTCTCTCTCTCTCGCTCACTCTTTCTCTCCTCTATTTCCTGTCCAGCTGGTTGTAGTTTTCCACTGCAATGCCTTTTTCAGTAATTTTCTCGACTGTCAGCTCAAATTTTTGGCTCCAGTTGATGCCGTTGGGTCATTTGCCCATTTTGTCCATTTTCCACATTTTGCCCAATTTTCTCTCTGGCAAAAGCAACCGTGCAAGTTTGTTTCCTCAGATAATCTCTAATGCGACATTTTTACGAAATTGCACGATACGGATAATGAGAAAGAGGCGACTGAGGAGGCACTGGAGATTCAACTGCCGCCCCCAGAAAAACCAGACTCTGACTCTGTCTCTGGTAAGTTTTGCAGTTGCGACGTAATTGCGGTCTTGGTCGAGTTGGGCTAGAGATTTGGGTGGGTTGACTGGTTGCCATAATGACATTATAATTTATATAAACGAAATCAGTGCTAACAAGAATAAGAGAGAGCGAGAGAGAAGGAAGAAGAGCTTGTGTCTCCTTACTGTCTGCTAGCCACGATTGATATATGGGCAGTTTTTGCCTTGTCTTTTAGTTGTTGCAACTCTCTTGACTGTCTCTTGACTTGGGCAAGAACTTTGTTTGTGAGAAGTGGGCGTCGCCAATGTGTGATTATCCATTGGCTGCTCTTTTGGGGGTCATTCACAATTTATGGGGTGTCTGCTTGCCAATTGCACTACGATCTTTTTCTGTTTTCTGCTTTTACAATTACAATTGAGTTGCCAACCAGCCACATGACATATGTGCGCAATTTTCCAGAGATTTTCCCCTTAGCACTGATGCACTGACATGGGAAAATTGCCATTACACCATTTATATATTTTTAAAGCGCCTTAAAGACGAGACAAAGTACTGAACACAAAATGGCTGTTGGCAAAAAATCGATAAAACGTGTATTTATATTCATAAAGAAATGTTTGAGACATGTCCAGGAGGAGGCGAAGGCCTGACAAACAAGTACAAGCACATCCCACAGGCGGGCACACGTTGAATTTAAAGTAGGCCACAGGACAAAGCATATCCTTGAGCCGAAACTGAGCCTATGTATCTACAGTATCCACAGCTGCAGCTGTATCTGTATCTTTAGCGTGTCTCCCTTATTATGAGACTCTTTATTAAAGCATCATTTGCAAATTGGCTTAAAGCGGAGAATGTTCAGCCGCCCATCCAAAAATGTTAAGATTTTCATCTAGCTTATTTCATTATTTTTTGCTACATTTTTCGTTTAATAATTATTTGTATTTTTAGTTTGATTTCATTTATTTTTACAGACTTTCTAGCCATATATTCCTATTTTAAAATGCAGTTACATTTCCCATTTATATGTTTCTTAAACAAGTTGAACTTGTTTGTAAGACATTCTCCGTCTTCTCTTGCTGCACGTGCCATTAACACTTTGTACTGAACAAACAAATAACAATAACAAACTAAGTGAAATGATATGTGGATGAGGCACAATAGATAACACGATTTCATAAGAAAAGTCGAGCAGCAAAATTCTCGCACTCCAGATACAGATACAAGATACAGAACGAGCCACAGATACAGCTAGTTACATTTAGATACAGCCGGCAAGGCAATTTAATATTTTATCAAGGGCCACAAGGGCAAACATTGTCATAGGCAAATAGTTCTGCCATCATATCTATGCTGTCGTATGTATCTGTATCTGTATCTGTATCTGTAACAACTTGGCAAACACGCAAAGGACTCGCAACCAAAACAAAAAATAACATGATATTTGTATTATTTGCAGAGCAACCAAAATGTAAACTGCTCTGATTTTAGTTTCTAGTTCGGTTTGTTGAGGTTTCATTTGTTAGTTCTTAGCTTTGTCAGATGTAAACAATGTAGATCTTTGCATAGTTATGTCTGAAAGTACTTAGTCATCGTTAGATAACCCTGTCTAAGGTCACAGGATCAGTTGAGATATATACAATATATTTAATTTATATGTATGAAAACGAAAGCAATTCAATTGGATTGACAGAGCAGAAGCTAAAGCTCTTTAGAGCCTAACAGCTGGTGACAACATAATTCAGATTGTTGGACAGACGGACAGGCGGAATAACATGGCCAGCTGCCAGTTGGAAGGGGAGGGGAAAGAGGGGACACTTTCGACATTAAAGAGTTGTAGCCATGGTATTAAAAAGCATTAACTTTTTATTGTTTTACACGCTGCAGCGATGCATGCATAATAAAACTGAAAACTGACAACGGAAAAGCGGAAAACTAGTGTACGTGAACTTGAAATCCTTTGAGCGCCAAATTCGAAATAAAAACACGCACAGAACCCATAAAATGATGATCAACACGAAGAAATAAATGAAAAACTAAAAGGTGTGTGTGTGCATCATAAAAAACTGCACTAATAAAAGAAAGAAAGAGAAACATTTCCACATACAAAAAAAAAAGAAACATATAAATACTCGCACAAATAAAACTTAAATATTTTATAACAACACAAACAAATGGCCGTGTAGGTGGTTTGATTTTCGAGAATCCATTTCGTTTTTGAGTTGGCTAAAAGGGGGCAGGGCGACCATTAAATTGGCCAATAATTGAATATCCAATTGCAATGTGCAACAGTCCGGGCATTGGGCACGTTGTGTGGCCATTATTTAAACAAGAGCGTAAACAATAACGACAACAACAACGAGAACAACGTGAACCAGAGTGAAATTTGTTGGCAACATGCTTCTCCTGGCTAACACGGCACCTGCAACTTCCACTCTAAGCGTTAGCCCGTCTGGCATGTGTGTGTGTGTATGAGTGTGTGTGTGTGTATGTCAAAGGATAACTGCACTCGTGCATATTTTAAATGCGCACAATTTTTGTGTTAAATTGTTTTGGCACGCAAATAAATGGCCAGGCAGCTGTGTCCCCTTTCAGTTCAGTCTGCTTTTGGCCGGGGCCAAGTGCAAAGTTGGTAGGGCTGTTAACCCGGCCAAGGTGCATGGGTCGCAGTTGAAAGAGAGCAGAGAGTAGACAGCTAACAAATCTCTTAGCCAAAGCAGACAAATATTGTACTTATACCTTGGCATATACAAATTCGAGCAGTCATAAATGTACTTCTAAAGTTGAATGTTTTTGGAGTTATTTTGTATAAAGACTTGAAATTGGATTATAATGCAAATGATTATAATAACTCCCTGATTAGAGATAGAACTAGGAGCTATAAGAGAATTAATACTTAAAATAATTATAATTAATGATAAATAATATTTGGAATTGATATATAAAAGCCTTTTAACCGCATTTATCTGTATTTTCATGTGTCTAGTGATTAGAGAAATAATTATCGAATTTATCAATACAATTCAAATATTTGTAAGAATCAATTAGCAGAATTTATATACGTTGTTTTCAGTTAAAGCACTTTTAAAACTTTTATGTGCTTCCAACCAAATATATTGTTTTAATATGCAGTGGAAATATAAATATGATCTGCAAGAGAATTATTTAACTACAACATTTGCTATTTTCCAGCATATTTTTGTTATTTCTTTGGTTTGTCAAGTTCCTCTCGTCCCTCTGACTCTTGACTGACGGAAGGCAATTGAGTAATCATCTGTAACACCTCCCGGGCTACAACAGGCTGAGTGTCTGTCTTTTCGCTGCCAAATTCCCATGACAATTAACCTAAACGGAACAACAAACACTTGACTACAATGCACATATCAAATTTCAGGCATCGAACGACCCTCACAACTCTGACTCTGCAGCATCAAAGCACTCCAGAAGTGGAAATGGGAATGAGAGTATTTTGGACTGGGACTGGGAAGAGTGTGTTGCCTTCGGCACTACGCCAGAAGGGTGCTCAATTAGCCGTGACATGCGAAGCAAAAGTGAAATTTGTTTAGTTCTTTAGATGTTCTTTTCTTTTTTTTTTGGGTCGCCTTTGTTACGCTTTTATGAAGATTATGCGCTAATGATTACACAATGATTATATGAATATGCATGAGGCGTGGATGTTGACAATAAACTGAGGGAGGGGTAGAGGGTTTGAGGGGGCAACGACAAGTTGTCTTTGGTGGCCAACAGGAATTTTGCACATTGTTTAGATATTTACGAGCATCGCATGAATGATGAAGTACAAGTATTGAGAGCGTGAATGATTGCTGTAACGAATGCACGAATGAATGAATGAATGAATATTGAAATGACGACAGCTGTCGCTGACAGTTGCAAAAATATGCGACGACGAGTCAATGTGAATGTGGACACTTGTTGAAGCCCCACACACACACACACACACACACACACACACATTTAAACACACACTGACAACTTGAAACATAGAAAAACAAATATCACGCATACGCAGCGTATAACAACAACGAAGACGCTGCCTGAATTATGGCCGCATTAATTACTTGTAAATTTGTTAGACGCTGAGAGGGAAAAGACGCAGATCCAATTCCAAAATGTGGGGGGACAAAGAATAAATTGAGGAACAAATTGGCCACGAAATTGACTTGGCCCCATAAACTAGACCGAAAATATGGGAAAGCAGTACATAGAAAAAGATAAACCATTCTAAAATTCAAGTTTAAAATTTTTGATTTTAGCATGTACATTTTGAAGTATGTATTTAGGATATTATTGTTAAATCAACACAAAATGCGGATACCAATCACATAGCATTGAAAGAGTCAAAAAATTAAAAAGCGCTTGATATCGCTGAAAAAATACCTATTGATAAAATATATTAAAATATTGAAGGAATTGAAAAAATGCCACTTATATCAAGTATTTCATACTCGATTTAGAGTATTCTGAGATTAGCGATCTTCTGAAACCGTTTGGATTGATTTTATCCCGGAGTTCAAATTTTTTTCTTCTGTGTATCATCTATCTATATCTCTATTCGGTACTTACTTCTGAGTTTCTCGAGCGGCTCGTGCTTCGGTGTGTGCGGTGGCACGACGGCATGATGTGGATGCTGCGGATAGCTGCCAACGAGATCTTGGCCGGCGGCCGTGTGATGCAAGTGACTGAGGCTGCTGATGGGCATCAGGCTCGAGATGGCGGGTGAGATGCTGACCGATGAGCTGGAGTCATGCAGGCTATGGTGGCTGTGCAGATGATCCGCCCCGGAGGCGCTGCTGCCACCGCCATTCACCGTCGAGCTGCCGCTGCTCAGCGCTGTGCTTGTCGTGGTTGCGCTCTCCGCGGATCCCGCGGATCCGGCGCCATTCGCTGTGCTCGCACTGACCAAGTCCTGCAGACAGAGACCTGTCGACTCGGCGGACATAGCCTCGAGGCCATTCAGGGCACCACTGCCAACGCCGCCACCGCCGCCGGGAATGCCGCCGGGACCGAGCGCGGTGGCCGAGCTGGTCACCACACCGAGGCCACCGCCCGCGGCACCGCAACCGCCGGCGGCGGCGCGATCCATGCCGAGATACGTTGGGAAAATGGTGGAGAAACTCTGGGCGACAGCCTGGTGCGGCTGATGGTGGTGATGCAGCGCGGACTGCTGGTGCGCCGGATGCGCGGGATGCAGCGGCGGCAGATGGTGATCTCTGCCGTTGAACTTCGTCGTGACGACGTCCTTAAAGTGTTGCAAGAATGTCGTCGTCTTGAGGCCGGTATCTTCCAACTGTTGTGGCGAAAGCAGATCCAAGTTGTGGCTGTCTCTGAGCTCGCGCGGCTGCGAAGCGCGCGGCGATGCTGTTAAAAAAGTGAAAAAATGAATGTTATCACAAATTTACTTCAGCTGTAGTTGTATCTGTATCTCAATCATATCTAGCTGTATCTGTATCTGTGGCTACCTGTGGCAAAGCAAACGCAGCGCAGCGCTTGTTCTTTTTTGTTTTTTGTTATTCTTTTATCACATCAAGGCAAACAGTGAGGAGCTTAACCCAAACACCAGGCAATGGCAACTTAACACCAAACACGTCAAGGGGTTAATACCACATTGCCAGTTGCCAGTTAACAGTTACCAGTTGTCAGATGCTGGGCCTTGTAACTGCGATTCACAGATGCTGCCAGTTTCTTAAGGCGACTGGTAAATTGTTAACCACACAGCACCAGACACTGAGAAATTCCAACTGCACTCAGCCACCTACGTTGTTATCACACTAAAAGACAGACAGACTGACAGACACAAATAGATAGAGAGCGAGAAAAAGAGAGACAAAGGCAAACGCACGGAGCAGAGAGCTTGAAAAGATAACAAGCTGCTTTTCCTTATCAATGTAACAATATTTACACTTTTGTGAATTCGTTTCGCTCTTCTCTTTTTTATTATTATTATTATTTTGTATTGCTGCAACAATAGCAGTGGAAAGTCGAGCTGATTTTGGCAAGGGACTCCCGTTTACAGGGCTGCAACTACTGACAATAAATTCTTAAAAAAAAAACTATGCTCTAAAAATAGCCATAAATGTTCGTAAATTAATCAAAGGCATTGCCCCAAAAAAAAAGAATATAAAATAAAAATGAGCTGACTATTCACAGAGTTCTTTTTTTCCTCTGTTCGCATTTCGCTATCAGAGCTGAAAGCCAAACAACGCGCGCGTTGCAATAAATTGTTATCTAATCTCAATCATAACAGAAAATAAAAGCATTCAAAAACGAAATAAATAGTTGTAAAAAATTTCATAAATTATATGTACACCGTAAAGAGAACTACACAAATTCAAGAAGGGGCCAACTAAATAAATATCTGTATATGAGAATTAAACACAACCTCTCAACTTTCCAATCGTAAATTCTATAGAAAAATTTCTTGTTTAATTTAAAAAAAAAAAATTATTAAATTTAATTTGATTTGTCACTTTCGATTTCGTTGGCGATTTTGTATTCGGTTTCGTTTTCGTTCATCGTTCATCGTTCAAATTGAAAATTTATACTTGATAATGCCGCTTGATCTGCACTTGATCCCCAGTGGATTAGCCTGGCTGTAATATTAAATTGCTTTGCGGTTGTTTTAATAACAATAATAAACATAATTTCCCATTCAACAGATTTATGCCCCCCAACGTATCTGCTTTTTTTTCTGCTATTTATTTATTGTCACATTTTTTGTTGGGTTTTTCATTTTATATTTTTTTTTTTTTGCCTTTTGTTTTTTTGATTGAAGTGCATTCATATTGTTGTCAATTTCAGTGGCATCATTTGTGGCATCTTTATTTGCCACATCGCCAATAAATTTAATTCATTTGCTCTATTCTTTTGTGCTGCGTTGTGTTTAGGGTTTTGTCACGACACATTTTTATTTCAGAAGTGAGAATTTATTTACATAATGATTTTCTTAGACAAAGAATGCCCGAAATTATTTTATGTCAGTTTATTGCCAGAAATGTTTTTTTTCTCTTCTCCTTTTCTCGACTGTTCCCCACCTCAATCCCCTGGTCCCCCCCTTCGGTGGTTGTGTTATCGGTGGTTCGGTGGGGGCGTGTTGTGGTTGAGCAAATAGTTAAGGCAAAGGTGCCAAGATTTTTATGTTTTATACCAAGGTCTTGTTATTTCTATTTAATTTTATACAAATTTATTTAAAAGTACATTTCTGCATTTGGTTTCTTGTGCAAATCTCTCTCTTTGTGTATTTCGGGGTTTTTTCCATGCTTTGTTTGCCAACAACGACAACGACAACGGCAACCAACAACTACAACCAAAATACAAATTCAAATCTAATTGTTTAAGTGACGTCAATGGCTTTTTGCTCGGCATTTGCCATTAACGTTCCATTTTCGGGCCTCTTGCCGCCCAGAGGCCCCCAAACGTGTTCTGGACGTACTCCAAGAAAGTGAGACAGTTTATGGCTGCACTGTCTGAATGATGATTATGAGTCGGAGATAGAGATAGAGTCCGTGATTTATGTTTGGCGTGAGAGTGCAGCTAGAATTATTTAAATGCCATTTAAGCCGTTGTTCAACAAGTTATTATTTTTATTGCTGGCTCATAGAGTTCTTTTTTTCGGGAGCTTTGCTGTTTGTTGTTATTTTATTTAGCTAACGGGGCCTTGTCTAGAGCCGAATATATATAGATAGATATCAAAAGATACGATTCTAAGTAGTCACAATTTAAATACTAGCACTTGAAGTTAATCTCAACTGAGATTGTCGACATCTGGAGGTTTCTATTCTGTGCAATAAACCAAAATATTTTGAAATTTGCTCCTAAAATATCTATAATCTATTTAGAATATCTAAATTTAACTCACCTCTAGTTTACGGAAAGAAATTCAAATTAATCCACTTGATGCGCCGTCTGATCGGCAGCTGGATATCTTATGGGATACCTTGAGTCAGCTCTGTAGTTGTAGGTTCCAGTTGAAGTTTTGTTTGTTTTTCCGTGTGGATTTTCAGAGTGGGCAGCACTCTTAATGTGGGGCAAATGTGGTGCACTTTGGCAATAAATCAAATTGCTTTCATTTGAATTTAATTTGTATAGTTTAACGCGAAAATCTTGAGACGAAATGTCGCGTGGGTTGCGTCGGCAATAAATCTTGGGAAATTGTCGGAAAATTGATGGATAAATTGATCTTTATTGTCGTTGCAACAGATTTGTGTGCTGCTTTATTTTAATAATGACTTTCGATTGCTAATCAATGGCTAAAACATTTAAACGCGTTTTTATAGTTTACACACAATTTGCTTGCTGTTATTATTATTATTATTGTTGTTGATGCACACGCGAGAGTGAGAAAGAGAGAGTGAGAGAGCAACTCGGCAACTCAAATAAAAATCACAGTGATTATGTTAGTGATTAATTTTAAGTAACTCATGGATATGTTTTTAATGCGACTTTGATGCCAGCGCGTTTGCTGTTATAGCCACACACACAGACACAGACATATACACGCACACAGATACACTCACAGCCACTAAAATATACACACACACACTGAAAAGAATCAGTCGGTGCTGTTGAAATCGGCTGTTGATTCTAAATCCGCGTCGGCTTTAGTGTTTTAATAATTTAATCCAGCGCGTAATTAGGGTAAGTATATCAAGTAACTCAAATGTTTGATTGGGCTCTCTCTTTTGTGCTTTTTTGCTTTGTTTTTTTTGTTGTGTTTTTTGTGTTGTTGTCGGAAACGGAAATAACGCGTCTGCACCCGTAACAGGACGTGGCTGAATTGAATTGAAAACGAATTCAAAAGCACACGCAAAAGTATCTGTTGGATGTGTCGCAGCAACGACGGCGACGGCGACGGCAGCAGCGAGTGCGTGAGGGCAGCAGCACTCGGTGTGATGGTGGTGGTGTAAGGGGGGAGGGTTGACTTGCAACTTGCACACGCAACGACAACGACAACGGCAACGACAACGACAACGATAGCGAGTACTCCGAGCACTCTGCCACACACAGTGCACACGATACGGCAATACGAACGGTAGGCAGCGGCGACGACTGAACTTCCAAACGGCAACTGAATAACGGAATTTGATTTTTCCAACTAACTCGCCAAACACGCAACACACTCAACACAACACAACACAACACGCACCGCAGCACATTCACACAGTTGCCTCGCGATTCTATTCCATATCTTATCTCTCCGCACACGGGCCACCACTCGCCCAGCCAAACGGGAGTGAGTGCGAGGGAGCGAGCGCATGCCGGCGAGTAGCGAGTGCTATAAAGTGTAATATGTGCGAGTGAGCGGCACTAGGCACATTTCACACACAGTACAAGACACACCCCAAAAGATGTTACGTTCTGTTTGTCACTCACTCTCTCGCTCTCCCTATCCGTTTCACTCTCTCGCATGCTTTCCCTTTCGCACGCTGACACTCACTTGAATGTTTACAGAGCGCCATTGCTCCAGTTCTTTTCTCTTGTTGTTGTTGCTCTTGTTGTTGTTCTCTTTCAGCTTCCCTGCGCGCGCGCACCTCTCAGTGATCCACAAGCGCACTCTCCACTCTCCACCACCCACACCTCTCTCACCACTTACTTACGCTCTCTCTCACTCTCTCTCTCCTGTCTGTCGTCTTGCTTCTTTGCTTCTGTTTATTATTTAGCTCTTGTTGCTGTTTTTGTTGTTAGGCGCTCTCAAGGGTTTGATTTGTATTTGTACTTTGTGGGTCCTTTGTGCTGCCCGCCTCCCCCCGTCCGTCCCACGTTCATTGTTCAGTCGTTACCATTGCCGTTTGGTACGTGCCCAAAGCCCGAAGTCCACAATGTTCATAATAATAAGGCTACTTCTATCGTACACTTTTGAGGGCTGGCTGTCTTTTTACTGGGTGTCAAGGGCGTTTTGTTATCCCATTATTCTCCGTTAGCCGCCATTGTTTGCCTGCCTGCCTTCCTGCCTGCCGCTTGAGGCGGGTACCTCCTCCTCCTCTCAGTCCCTTTTCTTCCTGTCCCTCTGGCTTACCATGCTGTGCTCTCGATTGCGCACAAATAAATAAATAACTGTTCTTTTTGACGTATACTCGTTGTTCGTTCCCCTCCCCTTTCCTTCTCTTGTCTACCATTTCCTCTCTTCCTTCCTACTTCCTTAGGTATATATGTTCGATCCCTCAGCTCACCCCCTTGCTGTATTCCCTGTTTGATTTGCTCACTCCCAACTCACTTGGCAGATACTTTTTGCCAAAAATGCGCCAACAACAACAGCAACAACAAAATTTATTAAAATTCACAACAGCTTTTGTGCAGTTCATAATTTTCGTTTTTATTTCGCATTTGCTTGTCACAGTTTCTTTTTTATTTTCCTACATTTTTTTGGTTTTATTTATTTTGTATTGTGACTCAAGTGGAGACTTGGATGGTTATAGGCCACCATCGGGAAGTGCACATGTTCTTTATATTTATCAACGGATATTCTGTCATACACATACATATGTACTTATTATTATTATACTTTTATTTGCCAATTTAAGACTCGACTCACTTGGGAAACCCATTCAGGAAGCGAAAGTTACTTTCCTTCTTCTTTCAACTTATCATTTTATAAGGTCGTAATGATAAAAAATATACTTTGCTTTTCTAGGACTTGTTTTTATTTTAGCTAATATTATTTAACACTCTAACACTTTGGCGATCAGCTTATTAATTTTTATTGAAAAATAAAATATATTAAACTTAAAAATCGTATTAGTTCATTTTAATTTATTTATTTAGAAAACTAACCAATTTTATAATTTAATTAATTTATTAATTCCTTAAATCTTGTGCTTATAAATTAAGATATAGCAATTATTTTTGTTCAAAACACTTGCCGATGAATATAAGAATAAAATAACACTTTTTTCAATAATTCTCTTAATCCTTGTTTAATTTGAATTAGTTTTGTATACACCATTTTAAGTAATTTCTCTATTGTCATTATTAATAATATATTTCAATATTTATATCATTTTTATTATTCGTTGTCCAAAGACTTCTTCTAAGATCAACAGTCTTACAGTCTTTTCATCGACTTCCCAACCCTTTACGACACTCCAATATGGCTTTCAACAAAATAAAAGTCATTCGATTTGTAATTGAGAAACCAATTAAAAAGTTTATTAGAGATGGAGAGCCTCGGTTGATAAATGGAAGTGCAACCTTGTAATCTCTCCACAAGTAACTAAACGCTCTCAAACAATGTCCACTTCAGCACTTCAGACTCAGACTTCAGACTTGTGTCGATTTGGCAGGCGGTAAATGGCTTTGAAGTTATATAAACTGAAAACAGCTTTCGATTAGCTTCACTTGACCAATCAATCCAATCACAAACACTACACAGAAATAGATACAGATACAGATACAAAGCTGGAGCTGAAGTACTTGCGTATGGGAATACTTCACAAATATTAGAGAATAACCCATTTATTGGAGGCAATGATATGGAAAATGCCTTTGCGGTGTCCCCGATGAATAACACCTGTCAGTTTTCGGCCTGGCAACAGATGATAAAAGGGTTATGTTATTCTGTGTAGAGATGGGCACGGGCCGGGCCGGGCTTCGTGTCCCGCGGGCCTCTTCAAAAAATCACCGGGCTTCGTGCATAAAAATCGAAAACGGGCTTTTTTTCGTGCGGGCCCGGGCCTAAGCAAAAAGCCCGAAGCCCGGTAGGCCCGAACAAACTTAATAATGAAGATAACAAAAAATATTTTTTACATAAAATTGTGTAAATATTAATTTTCTTGAATTATTAAAATTAATTGTTAGATTTTAGTAAATAAAATAAACACTATTTTTGACATTAAAAAATTAGAATAAAAAAAATTTTATATAGTTGTATCGGGCCGGGCTCGGGCCGGGCCGGGCCTCTTGAAATTTGACCGGGCTCGGGCCGGGCCGGGCCTCTTGAAATTTGACCGGGCTCGGGCCTGGACCGGGCCAGAAAGATTTATTTCGGGCCCGGGCCGGGCCGGGCCTTGAGAAGGAGGCCCGTGCCCATCTCTAATTCTGTGTAACATGTAATTACATTTGTGGCCACGAATCCTGGGCCTGGTTAAAGCCCATTTTATCACCTATCTAATCAATGCAGAGCAAATGGAAAATGGGCAATGGGAAACGGAAAAAGGGCAAACGGCAAAAGGCATTTGTTCTATTGATGACATCGTATCTATTTCAGAAACTGTGCGCTGTGGGATTTACCCAGGCACATTTCAATTACGAGCATAAGAGAAAAACAAAATTAGACTTTGACATTCCCTGATATCTGCAAAGGGGGCCAACTGGCCAATGCGCAAAAGGGGCTTATATATATATACATATATCTATAGTTGCTTATGTTATCTGCCAAATTACTAAATTAAATATTTTTCCACAAAATGGCGTCAGTTCGATCATTTTAACAGGGCTACGTGCCTTGAACTATGTACGCTATGTCCAATTATTCATCAATATCAAAGAATTGCAAGATGTATGCGACAGTGCTGTCCATTGATATATGTCAAGTGGATCCTTTTGATGGGCGAACAACAAAACTTAATGCTCGACATTCGTAAAGTCACACGCACTCGAGGCAAAATTTATATGCAAAGCATTTGAAGGCGGTCGAAAGTGCCACAAATTCACACACACACACTCATTTATATGTATATATGTATATATTCTCGCGAGATGCCAACAACCGCGTCCACGTCGGCGCCGCTGTTGTTGTTGTTGTTGTCACATTTCCCTTTTTAAGCAACTACCAAAAAGTTCAGAGTCAGAGTCGTTGCAAAGTTCAGAGCCATTGCTCAGTCGTCAACTAATCCCGCCTAATCCCGAAACATGACGAAATGAAATACGATGTTGCGTAGGGAGCCAGAGGGAGTGTGTATGCGGAGTGAGGAGGGGGAAGTGGTGGTGGAGAGGGGGGTGGGGGGTAAGTTGCTGAAGATGTCGTCTGATTCTGATGCTGCAAACTAATTTTGTATGCCTTATGAGACACGCGGCGCCGAATGTGAATCGATGTGAGTGTGAGTCGTTGTGAATGCCGAATCTACTTTGGGCAACTCTTTCACAAAATGGCGGCATTGATTTCCTGCCCGCCTGCCAACCAGCCGAAGTCGAAGTCAATTTTCAGGATTTGCGAACGGCTTTGTTTGGCCAGCCTTACATTCTTTAGCACAGATCTCTGCGAAAAGCACTTCCCGCAAGCAGTCAATAAACTATACGCACACACACACACACACACAGCTGCCTCGTTTGCTTGTATTAGTGTGCGTGGCATGTCCTTGTTGACATTGCCAGCGGTGTGGCAGCCAAAGCAACTGACAGCTAAAAAAATAAAAAACAAAAAATAAAAATCTGTGCTGCCAAAGGAGAATTGTATCTCTCTATGTAGATGTTGCCACAAAATGTGGCAACAACTCTGCACTTCAATCAGCATTCCGACAAAGCAAGCAAATTGCTGTATTACTTAATTAATAAGCGCCAAGCAAAGTAAAAAATGAGAAAAAAAAGGAAGAACACGAAGTAAAAACAACAAAGAGCTGAAGGAGGCAGATGGGGAAACAGTTTGAAAAGGGTAGGAGGCGGTGGCAGGGGAAGGAGGCACAGACTGTCCTCGGGTGGCTGCCACGTTCACTTTGCGGCAGCATATCGATTTAAATTAATTTTTGTTAGAGGGATGCTCAAGCGAAAATCCTCCATTACCGTAAAGTACTTGTAACAAAGTCCCCGGTGTCATGATGTCGCATACATATGCCGGACGCGAGGCAAGTGCCACAAGCTACACAGAAAAAAAAATATATATATAAATAAAGGGGCACTTGGACACGAGCAGTGGCAGTGGCAGGAATGGCAGGAAGAAGTTGGCCAACAGACCGGCAAAGGTCCAAACAAATTAAGCAGCACACATCGCCGGGTAAAAGGCAGAGTAAGAACAGAAACAGGAGCTGGAGCACTATATCGAACGTGGCCTGTGGAAAACAGTGCGAAAAAAAATTATGATGACATTTCCTTCTGGCTGGCCAAAAGTTACATACATCGATTGTTGGCCAATTTATGCGCGGCACGTGGTGTGTGTGAAATTTCCATTTGTGATGCGGATGTTTCTTGCTTGCAGGACCCTTTTTCGTTTCTGCACCAACACTTCATCATCTTCTCACGCACACACACACACACAGACAGTCACACGCACACACACTCAAACACTGTCACGCACACACTCTCTCTTGTCTTTTTGCCCTCTTATCTCCAGCCATTCCCTTGCTTTACACTCTGCTCTGTTCTGATTGGTTGTGCTCTCGTTACTCGTTGCTTTTCGGGCCACGCCCAGCGAGTGTTGCGTTGGGAGGGCGTGGCCTGTTGTGGGCTTGGCGCGTGCTTTGCTGCTGCCTGCGCAAAGGCCTCGTCGCTGTGCGCAGCATTTCCCCAGGATGCGTTTTCCTTGGAAAATTCGCCCCTTTCGGCTGTTGCATTTCTCAGACTCGCACAATGTTGGAGTGAAGAGGAGAGTAGAAAGGGGAGTGGAGTGGAGTATTCCAAGATTGGATTTGTCTGCTTAACAGCAGCCGAACAGCTGTTTGCGATTGTTTTGATATCAATAATGAGCAGCAGAGTTGCCACAACAACAAACGGGGGGATGAACAAAGAAGAAGAAGACAGTTAACACACAGAAGTATGTACTATATGTTGGTGTAGTAATTATGAATTTTTAATTCGGAAGTTTCAGATCTATTTAAATTTAAATTCAGTTCACACAAAGACACAAATTTTAGCGTTTGCGAATTTTTACATATTAGAAATTATATTTACATTGGTTACTTCAGTGAATTTAAATTTAAGCTGCATTATATTTTAAATTATATGAGAATATTTAGATTTAGAAAGATTTTTTTTGTGAATATATTTAAAATTATTTTTAGAATAATATTTGTTCTTAAGAACATTGTTTTAACCATTGCTTTATTTTTTTATGTTTCTTCTTGTTAATTTATATTTATTTTGTTTTGACATTTGGAAAAAAGTTACTTGTAAAGACTTCATTTATTTTGCTTAAATCTATTTTTAATAATTTACTGATTATTATTTTTTTTAAGGGTATACTTAAAAGTGATTAATGAAATGTTTTTTTTTTTTAAAGTTGGCTTCTATTTGAAAAATACAGGCCAACACAGGTTTTTGAGCCATGGCTGCTGAGCCCTTTGGCTGGAATGAAATGTTTTAATTTTAGATGCATTTTTGTATTATACATATATTTTTTTAATGTATATATATTTTGATATATTCATTTTAATAACATTTTTAATTTTTTGAATTTGATTCTTGTTAAACACTTATTTTAAAATTTTTCTCAAATCCAAACGGCAAATTTGAAGTTCCATTTTCATTTGCCACCATTCCAGACTTGGGCGCCAATCATTGCTCAATGTGGGCGGCAGCACTTCAAAGCTGCCCCCAAAGCGACCACCCACCACTCAGGCAACCACCCAACCACACAACCACTCAACCCCAAAAAGCCAAACATCAAACAAAGCGCGCAAAGAGTAAAAGTGAAACAAAAAACAAAAACAAAAAGACTTTCAACTGTTGCCGCTAGCAAAACAGCGAAAGGGCCCAAATGATCTCAGCCATGGCTGACACACACACATATACACTACTAATGCATATATGAGTGTGTATCGTTGATACTTATCTAAACTATTTCCAATTTCAGTATCGATTTCGATACATGCAACAGTCGCAATGTTTGTGCTTTTTTATTTTTTTTTGGTTTGCTTGGCGGCTGGCGCAGTTTCCGCAATTTGTACATAATTAATTAATAAATCAGAAACATCAACAACAATAAGAATAACAACAATAAAATAGCAACAATAAAAACAATAACAAAAGGTAAGCATTAGTAAATATTCATCATCATCAGCCAAAAAAGCAGAAGCAACAAAAAAATAATTCTGAATTTGTTATCAGTCGGCTAAATGGCTGCCATAGAATCGGTTGAGGTGAAGAGGGGGAAAGAGGTACCGGGGGGTAGATGGCTGCTACCAATGAGTAATCCATCAATTTTCGGTACGAGCAAAAAAAGTAGCTGCAACCGAACTTCAGAGACACCGCCGCCAATGTCGAAAAGTTTGATTTTCGGCGTTTTTATGCGCTCGAATTAAAATGGGGATTACAATATCAAAATGTTTGCTTATGATTTATAACGACCAAAAGACAGCAGCCGGCACCACAGAACTACACTACAACCACATTCATTCACTATGAGTATATTTTGTATATTTACCCATCGCCAAGTCAGTTGCCCTCAAAGAAGATCCACAATCCCAAAACATTCCCATACCGAGTCCCACTTCTAGATATTCATAGTTCTATTTCGTAGGCATATGTTCAATTTATCGATGCATACACGGAACGTGAGAAATATTAGTCTGACTTAGTGCAGTGGTTCAACATGGTAAGCCTTGTGGGCTTTGGCCCAGATCAAAATGCCATTTTCCCAGTCAAGGAAAATTCATTGCAAGGTGGTCGCCCCATTGAGTTTACATATAGACAGAGAGAGATTTCCTCAATCATATTGTAATTTCTGGTCAGGCAGGTGTAAGTTTTCTTTCACTTTCTCACAGGGACGGTGCCCTTATTTATTTATTTACTTATTTATTTAGCTTACAATTGTGTGTGGTTTTGGATTATGGATCATGTTTTAACTTAACTACTGCATTTGCTTGGGATCAGTCAGAGTCAGAATCAGAGTGGGCGTGGGAAGCAATCCAAAAGGTGTTGAGATCCCAAAGATATAAATATTTGGAAGTTTTCAAATACAAAGATTATGGGCATACTTAAGGTTGATTGATTCAGGCTTATTAGATGTAGTAAATTATAATCAAAATAATATAATATATGAAAGGGAATTTTTTCCATATCTTTTAAGAGGCTAATTTTTGAGCAGATTTTTAGTTTGATTTTAATTTTAAGGAAACTAAAACTTGTTTTTTAAATTTAGCATGCTTAGAGGGAGTATTTGTAACTGATTTAAGGAGGCGTGTTGCATCATTGATGAAGTGAAATGCCGAGGGATGTTGCCTAGAACTTTGACATTTGTAAATCAGCTCGGCATATTTGCAATTGGTGGCACTTTGTTATTTTTATATTTTTCAAATTATAAAAGCAAAGGCAAGCGGCTTTGTTGTCTCACTTGGCTGGGGGAGAGGGAGGGGAACACGGGGTGCTGCTGGCATGGGGGTGGCCCGTGTGCGTGAGAATCCTTGACACGCGCGAGCGCTTTCAAAATGCAAAAATAAATAATTTCAATTTAAATTCGTTGTTGTTGTTAGCAGACACTTGGCAACTGTAGTCTGTAGTTGTTTTTAGAATTGAAGCATACGCTTTTGCCATTGTTTTCATTTTGATTTTAGCATAAACAATGCAGACAACGCAGACAACGAGGCGTGGGAATTGGCAACATCAAATGGCTTGGCCTGGTTAGTCTGCGTTAGCCTGGTTAACCGTCAGCTGTCTTTAATTTCGCAATTATGTGCTTAACTTTACAGCCCCGGCCTAAGCCATCCACTAACTACCAATTTGGCTACTGTATTGTGTGTATTTTGTGTGTTGCCTACAAACTGATTCCATGTGCTCTCTCTCCTGGGCCAGTTCTGTTGCCATTGCTATCAGCTATCAGCAAAACAGCTAACAGCCTGCGGGTAAGCCAGCTTGTCAATTTTGTACAAAATTTATTATTTTATTTGCGTCAGGTTTGCTTCTTTCTTTTTCTTTTTCTGTTTTTTTTTTTTTGCTCTTTCTCTCAGTCAGTAAAAATTATTTACATTTTGCTTATTGCCCCCGGCTGCCGTTGTGTTAGCCTTTAGCCATTGATCGCTGAAATGTATATTCCTGCTTTTTTTTGCAGTTGTTGTAGTTGTAGTTGTGGCTGTCATAAAGCGCTCTTGTTTGCCCTCGACCGGAGCTGCTATCACGGAGAGTGTCATAAAACTTGCATTGCATTGCACGCAATCGACCACGACAACAACGACAGTCAGAAAAAAAAAGAAAATGTTTGCTCAATTTATGACCCACAGTCGCTGACGTCGTCGTCGTCTGGATGGTCTCAGTCACCAGTTACCATCGTCACAGGGTCAGCACAGACGGCAGTCAACACCTTTTTTAAGCAAGCAGTTGCATTTCTAAACACTATTGACCATACTACGTAACTATAAATAAATCAGTTCCAAAATTCATTATGCCATTTGCTTACAAATCAATTTGGCAGCTGATTGCCGTTGTCATATGACGACGCCTCATTTCAAGTGTCATTCTAAGTCACTGGACACTTCATTGACAGCCGCAACTCTCGCGAAATGTGGTGTGATTGGATTGAGAAACGCACCTTAGACCAAGACGCCGAAACTCGACAACGTTGCGTATGCGTAATTTGTTCATTGCGGGGCTGGAGACTGAAACTTGAATGAGTTTTAACACTGCAAATGAAGCAACAAAATTCAACAACAGTGGCCACAGATTAAGAACCTTTTAAGGGATTCATGATTTAACTTTTATTTGTGCTACTGGGAGTCGAGTATAATGGACTTGACATGCAGTTTGTAACATGTTGCATAGGATAATATTTAATAATAATTATGGAGAATATATAATTAAAAAACTATGGCATTTTATAAGAACTATTTAATTATTATGATTCACAAAATTTAAATATCAAGTAGAGGCTATAATAAGGGTAAAATTGCGTTAGAATTTATTTAAATACTTTAGATATCTGTATTTCAGTATTACTTGATTTTAATACAGCAAAGGGCATATAATAATTATTTGTGCTATTTATTTTCTATATTATTTGCGGCAAACTGTTTTTCCCATTCCCATTTAATTACTAAAATTTTTTATTAAAATAAAATATTACAATTTTGATATTCATTTTTTAGATATTTGTAAGTAAATTTAGCCCGCAACTAGTTTAAGCCAAGCAACAATATAAATTAAAGTAAAAATTTATTTTATTTACTTAAATATTTAATCGAATCTATGCATTGAGCAACATAAGAAAGGGTATCAGGCTTTCGATAGTTTCACAGTATTTTCTCATATTTTTTCTGATTAATTTTTGCCGGCAGTTCTCTTGTTGCGTTTGTCGGACGTTTGTTTGCTTTGTCATTGGCAGTGGCACTGGCAATTTAGCAGCAAGGACACGTCGCACTGCGTGTCCTGAGAGAGTCCTGCAATATGAGTGTGTGTGCGAGTACGAGTATGTCCTGGTTGTTTGTCTCGCGCATTAAGCTAATTATGCCCAAATAAAGCGGCACGAATCGCAACGCGCGCTCTGATCAAACAGAGAGGACACTGAGAATGTAGGGGAGAGAGAGAACTGGGATGTCCTGCCTGGATGCCAGCACTTAACTTCCACAGCAGCTTTGGTTTCCTTTGTGCGGATGTGGTTGCGTTTTTATTTTTTTTTTTTTTTTGATTGTTTTTCAATTTTCTGCATTGTTAAACTTTTTGCTACTCGTGTTTTTGGAGGAGGAGAGCAAAGGAGCCTTGTTTAATTTGCCGGGATGTCACGTGTCGCCGGGCAACTGCAAGTGCAGAAGCAGGCACCCGGCACGTGTCCTGATTTCTGCTCTTCCTCACACAGTCACCAGTGTCACCAGCTGTTTAATGGAGGCAAGAGACAAGAGATGGCAAATATTTTGCTTGTGCATTGAGCAAATCAATTTCGTATGCCGGTCGTCAAATGGAAAACGAATTTGACATTGCGCACACCCCGCTTTCCTTCCCTTCCCCTTCCCCTCAATTTTATGCTGCTTCCTACTCCAGTCCAGTGATGTTCTACCCACTGGTCCAGGTCCTGGTCCTGGTCCTGGTCACGTGTCGCCGTCGACGTCGCGCCTCTTTCGTTCTTGTTGCTAATCTATCAAATGCGTTGGCACCACACCAAATTGAGTTTGTTTGGATATCAGTTCCTTCTGCTCGCATCCTTCTGGCTACCTGCCCAAAAGCCACTGCCAAAGCCACTTTCACTTGCTCGCTTCAAGCCGCCATTTCCTCCTCCTAAACTTTCAGTTCAGTTCCCACATTTTTTCCCGTCAACGTCAATCAAATTAGGCTGCCGTTTGCTTTCCGTGCCAAAGTTCACACATCCAATTTTTGTTTTGTTTTCTCACTTTTTCAGGGGTGGTTTCCATTTCCCTTGTCAGCGCTAACTTGCGATTTGCGTTTTGTAAATGTTTTTCTAATCAGATTTGTGTGCTTTACACAGGGGAGTGCAATTTGTTTTGATGTGAAGGGCGCAATCCGTTTAAGTGACAACAACATCAAGGAGTGAGTTCAAAGCTTCCGAATCATGTAATTACTTCTGCCGGAGGCAACAATGTCGTTTCATATTTTTGGATAGAAAAAAGACAACGCAGCATATGGTCATGTCAGTATCCAGTTTTAGGTTGAAAAGTGACACATTTGATTGTTGATTGTTCAACTCTTTCTCTCTCTTTTGCTTTTCCCTTTGGCAATCAAACCACATTTGATCGATTGCTTTTTAACCCCATCATTAAACTAAAACAAATAGTAATCGCTGACATTGTAAATTCATAAATTAATATAACAACTGCAACTGCAACTGCAATTGCCAATCGATTTATTGCGACAATTCAAAAGGCAGCCAAGTGCCAAGTTACCAGCTGTCCATTGAATTCCCTTTCTGCGTGCTATTGACCATGCTCGAGTTTTCTAGTTGCATTTCCTCAGTACTTTTTTTTTCATTTTATTTTAGAATAATTTTCGCCATTTTTTGATTTTGTTTGAATCGCATGTTTTGCTTATTTCTTGTCTCGCTCGGGAATTACTTTTTAAGACCCTTTTGCCTTCTGTGGATTACAAATATTTAGCAAGATTTTGCCATTCTAATTGATTGTTTGCCCATTCCGCCTCCTTCACCTCCTCCCTCCTTGCTGCTGCTGCTCCTCTCCACAATCGTGGCCAGTGTCTGCTTATCTGTCTCTGAGTAACCTATCGATCTAGTTATCTATTCCAGCCCGGGGCTCCCACTAGGAGTTACTTAACGCCTTTGCAATACGAGTACATATGCCCATAATATCCATTTAGATATAACCAATCGCCAGGTAACCAACCCACCAACCACACAACCACTCACAACACACATTTGTTTACCTCGCCCGAGGCATTTACGAGTATTTGTGCATTACACAGCCTAAGCGCACTTAAGTTCCTTTTAAGCCCTGGCGCCGCTCCAATTGCAAAAAGAAAACGGGCCACAGCCACAGTCAGATACACTTACACACACACACTCACACACTCTCACACATGCTTGGCAGGCATTGGCCAGGCCAACAGCTAACTGGCGCCATTTGCTGATGACCATTTTGAATTGAAACGTGCCCAGGTGATCGGGTAAATGAGATCGTGATCAACATGCTAATTAGATTGACAAATCAACTGGGTGGCACACGTGGCGCCATCTAGCGAGCTTTTGCATGGTATGCGCTTGCGCTGATCTTCACAGTTGGGTTGCTGTCTTGACTAAACTGAGTTCGCGTGTACCCAAACAGTCGCAACTGTACCGAAAAAGTGAACATTTCGGTACACTGATCTGATCGAGGATGCTGTGAATGGGATTTTAAACCTAATTGGAATTGAATATTCTTAAAAAAGTATCTACAAAATATTAAATATAAATTCAATATGAATTTAACTTAATCAAAACTAATTATAATGATCTCAATAAAGCTTAAGTATCTGAGATACATTTAATATGAAAATGTTCTTAGTTATTCCTCAGCCAAAATAACCTCAACTGTTGGAAAAAACAGTCTAATAGAAACTACATGGATATACGTTCATAATGGTGGCAAGATAAAATGTATTTAAAGCTCGTAAAATCTAGTTAAAGTACAGTTTAAATTTACGGTACAATAATTTTAATACAGTTAAAGGGATACAAAATTGCTTGAATTGGACAACTTTAACTACTTAGGCTCTGTTACAGGTAAGAAAAACATGTCACTGAGTTTAGGGCTTATGTTATGCTATGATTATGTATTCCACAGAGGTAAGGGTGTTACTTGCTAATTTAGCATATAAATTGTCTGTACTTAAAATTAATTAAAATCTAATTATATACAAATTAAATACTTTGGAAAGACTAACTGGCCAGCAAAGATACTGTTCAATTGCGTGGCGTGATCTTGACTCTAAGGCCATCCTTGGGACGCAGGATCAGTTCTCCCAACAACGTCAGATCCTCGCGCCGGTCGACAGCTTCAATCTTGTATTTACGCAGAACCGTCGAAATGACGGCCTTCTCCTCCAAAATGGCAAACTTCTGTCCAATGCAGTTACGTGGCCCGGCACTGAAGGGTATGTAGGCAAAGGGATGACGTCCGGCACAGTTTTCGGGCAGGAAATTGTCGGGATTGAACTGCTCGGGCTTGGGAAAGATGCGTGGATTGCGATGCAGGGCATAGGTCATGATAATGGCCTGAGTGCCGGCGGGAACCAGCTTGTCGCCTAATAGAAAAGTAATTTTTAATAGCGAAATTCAGATAGGGAAGCTAGAAAAACCACTAACCTATGGTCACATCCTCGCCCACCATGCGAGCCCACATGGGCACACTGGGAAACAGTCGGAGGGCATCCTTGATGCAGCACTCCAAGTAACGCATGTCCAACAGATTCTTCATGGTGGCTGGTGTCTCTGTATCACTGCCAAAAATGGACTCCAGTTCTTCGAAAACACGCTCTTGATATTCCGGATTCGAGCCGAGCAGGAAAAGTGTCCAGGAAATGGCAGCCGAAGTTGTGTCATGACCCTCAAACATAAAAGTATCCACCTCCTCACGTATGTCCTCCTGTAAAATGTATAAATAATTTAAATTATGTTAAATTTAATAAATTATAAGTGGTATACATACATTTGACAGCACTGTGCCCTCCTTGGAGGCATCGATTAGTAGATCGAGAAAAGCCAGTCGCTTCTTTTTGCCAAAATCATCGTAGGCATCGGGCATTTCATCGTTGTTGTTGTTGTTGTTATTGTTGTTGTTATTAGCCATGGCCACTTCGCTTTTCCGTTCACGTATCACCATATTGGAGAATCCATGGAGCGTATTAATGTAGCTCTGATGTGTCTTGTAATCGTCGGTCAGGCGGAAGAGGAAATCGTTCTGCAGCCAGATCTTTGCCTGGCGACTCTGCACAATGGAACCGATGCTGCGAGGACGAGGCAACAAATTCGGAGGGTGCAAATTGGATGGGAAAGTATTGCATTAAATTGAAAGTTAGTCAAGTGTTTTGCTGTCAGTCTTCAACGAGTGTATATATACTATATATATATATATTTATCTATATCTGTGTGTGTTTTATGAGCCACGTTATCAGCGAGAACAGCAACAGCAACGGCAACAGCAACAGCAACAGTCGCTGTGGGAGCATCCCATTGACATCTTAATCTCGCATATTTTGCGCTTCAGCGGAGCACACCCCAAATAATGTGAATGTGTGTGTGTATGTGTGAGCCTGCCACACCCACTGACAGTTGCACTGACAGCTCTCAATATCACATACAGCTGTCCCTTCCCCGAAAATGTTGATAACTATTTTGCTCATTTAACTTGCCCTGTTCAATTCTATCCCCTCAAAAAACAACAGTTATCTAATGAGAGCAGAACTTCTCTTTATTTGCCTGGGAATTGAAGGCTTACACTTATTTTTAGGACATACCATTTCGAAAATGAAAACTATTTTTTAATTTTTTGGAAACTTAATTGAATTCTGTTCTCGATTTTTCATTATTCGTAGACATTGGGCCACATTAAGTTACATTAACTTCTTTCTACAGAATCTGCTTGCACTTCCGACGGAATATTCGCCATCTTTAGTCTATAATTGTTGTAATAAAAAGTATTTCACTCTGCTTATGTATTATAAGTACCAAATTTTATTGACTATAAAAAACGATATTATGATAACTTTCCGCACTTAAGCTTTCTTCACGTGGGAAACTTAGCATTTATAATATATTTTATTATATTTATTTTCCGTACACCAGATATTTTTCTAATTCAATTTAAAAGTTTTTTCTTACTTAGAAAAATATTTCTTTCTTAATACCTGCTCTTTTCATCACTTAATTTTCTTCACCTTAACAAGAAGCAATGATTATTATTATTATTTTCTTGAATAACATATTACGAGTAATATTAATTATCTTTCTATTAAAGTTACTTTATAGTTTACTTCTCCACACAATCTCCGATCTGAATATTTTCTTATCACACCTTGTTCAACAAACAAGTAATGAGACACTCTCACTTTCATTTTCGTTAACAAAATGTAGATGAATAACTGAATATATTTAATTAGTCCCGTAAGTACTTCCCCTCTACTTACCCATATACCGCCTTCACATACTCCGATTCGCTGTTGCTCTGTGCATAGATTTTGCGACCCATGGCAGTTTCTGTGACGCAATTAGAGAAGAAACCGGTTAGTTGACACATGATGCGAGTGAGCACAACAATTGTAACATTGACACTCACCGCAAATGATGTCCAAAGTGCAGAGTGTGACGTAGGGGAACAAGTTGAATGCTTCGCTGCCCAATTCGACGGACAATTTGCGGGCCAAGACGGCGCTTTGCTCATTAAAAACATCAATAAAATCATCCAAGATTTTGAAATGGAATGCGGGTGTCAGAATCTGCAAGGCGTGGTTATATTGTAAAATACTTATACATATATATTTAAATTAGTTAAATTCCTTGCCTTTCTGCGGGAATGCCATTTGCGATCGGTGCTGGTAAGGAGTCCAGTGCCCAGCCAAGGATGCAGATAGTCATAGTCATGGCTCTTGTTCACATACTTCTGACTGTTTAGTATGGGCTGCAATAGGTTGAGCACTGATTACACAGTGTTCGCTATAAGTTAATTGCCACTTACCTCAACTGTCTCGGGCTCAAAGAGCAACACTCGCGGCGCAGTTCCTTGCCACACGCGATTGATGCCAATCCGAGTGCCCCACAATTTTTGCATGCCCATAACTCGATTGAAGAGCTCTGCGAAAAATAAAATAAAATAAAATAAAAATAAAAACAAACAATTGGTAGACAGAGTCAAACCAGTTAACACTTGTGCCCGTAATTGTCTCAGACTGAGTGGCAGCTAACGAGCGTTTAAGTGTAAATAAATAATAAACAAATGACAAAACAATAAAGCTGTTGTCAATGCTTCATACTTTTAGCTTCCATCGAGCTACCAGTTTCTGTGCTTCGTGTGAAAATTTGTTTGCGACATCAATTAATGACAAATGAAAAACCATCACAAGATGTGAAAAACATCAATGAAGGTCGTCATCATGTAAAGCGTTGTGTTAATTTTAATATGTTACACTTGTTTATCATCAAAGTAAACAAAACATAAATGAGTTCAGCTCAGGGTCTGCTCTACCTCTCCCATTCTCTGTCTCTTTCTGCCTTTGTGTATGTGTATTGCAGGCGACCTGAGCAGTTGCACGTTGCTCATACGCCTAGTTAGCCGCCCATTCGAGTTGCATCAATTAAAACTATGACACACTGTCACACACACATATTCACACTCACTCTGACACACTTGCATGATCTGTATTTGAAGATGTCTAATAACGATTTTATGTAACCCACAACTTGAACGACAACGAATCGCAGAAAGCAACAACACCCCATGGCAACAACAACAACAACAACACTCTCCCAACTCTCTTCTTTTTTGAGTCTTTGGGTTGCCTGCCGGCCATTCGTCGGAAGTCTGCATGTTTAAGGCCGGGCCAAGTCAAGCTATCAAAATGGGTAGCAAGAAAACAAAACAGACAAGATAAAGCAAAAAAAAAAAAAACAAAAAGAAAGCAAAAAAAACATTTCAAAAATTTTTACCGGCTCTCATTATAATTTCCCTTTGAAATTGGTTTATTGCTGCTTGCTGTTGTTAACAAAGTTGTCAAGTTGCGCTAACAATTTGCAATAATTTATGTATTTGCCGCTTACAACAATGTGTCATTGGGCGTCTCGGACTGTGGCATAAATAGTTGCATATTAGGATAAAATAATTTGCGAATAATAGTAGCTGTCGATGTTGTTGTTGTTGTAATTATTGTTAATGTCAATCAAGCTGGCTTTCAATGCCACGCAGCGAGCACCCACGACCACAGACTGAAACTCAGACTCAGACTGAGACTGCGACTGAGAATCAGAAGTTAACCGAGACCCAGAGACACTGACTGTCGGCACTGACTGTCAAATGTTCTTAACTCGAATTCAAAACCAACACAGGCCTTGGGGCAAGCACACAGTTCAACGTGTTGCACTGTTGCAAAGTTGTTTGAAAGAAAAAAGATTCAGAAAATTATGATTTAATGAAAACTGCTGGCTCTTGGGCCATTTAGTGATAGAGACAACGAATTCTGACCTCGGGCTAAGCAACAAACAATTGTTGCAGCATCATTTTGTGGATGTTACTGTTAGCCGCTTGATTGGTTCTTAAGTATTTCTTGAATTCTATAAAAACCACTTGAAGTTGTTGCTGTTGTTGTTGTGGCAGCTTATTCCTCGATTGCCTTGAACCAAACTGACGATCGGCAAAAAGTCAAATGGGTACAGAAATTAATTATTATCTATACTTTTTTCAAGTTTCAAATTTGCATGTTTGCTTAATTTGAATCGTCGACAAAGAACATGAACATGTCAAGAAGATTCTGCAGTCAATCTGAGGCTGAAAAGATTTTTATATATATTTATTTGCACATGTGACAACAGAAAAATGACAGCATTCAAATTAAAATATAGTAAATAATTTAAATTAACTATAAAAATTAATTTAAAAACGATTTGAATGGCAACCAAAAAGAACAAATAAAATGTTAAAGGTCTTAAGATAGTATCTTTAGAAAGCTAAAGTTGCAATAAATATTTTGTTGCAGCTTGTAAATGTTATTTTGTGATTAACCATTTATTCAACTACAATTATCATTGCTTTATTATGATTACTCGTAAGTATCTCGATATCACATAGATCCGTATTAATCGAATGCATTAAGATTTGAAGGCAAAGCAGCTGCCAACTTCCGTCAGTTCCAACTGCTCGAGAACAAATTGAAGTGAGCTGCCAAAATATAATAATAAAAAACTCATCTAGCCAGAAAAACCACTTCACTTAATTTCAAAGAAGTATCTCTAATGATACAGCAACAAGAACAACGAACAAAGAACAAAGAATGAGATAAAATTTCATCGCATATCGAATATTTGGAAATTGTTTATTCAATTCTTCAATAGCACGATAAGCATCTTTAGTTGAACTTGGCCGACTGATGAGGGCCGAATAGCATGTGCTTAAATCTTGGTAACTTAAATCATACTCGATAGGTACAATAAGCATCTATCTATTTATCTTCTGTGTTTCTTACAGCGTTTCCGCATTTAAATATCGCTGTGTGTTTGTATGCATGTTAATTGGTCCGGAACTGTTTTTTAAGCTATGAATTAATCATGCAAATATTTATTGAACGCAGCCAAACTTTTTGTATTTTTATTTTTTGGCTTTTATCAAACGTTTACGTCAGCTGCAAAGCTGCACAAAAAAGCTTTTGAATGTCAAGATCAAGATCAAGCCAAGATCGAGCACTCCCGATGGCTCGACGTGCGTCCGCCTCAGAGGCTTCGACATAAGACTGTATGTTATTAGACCTTTTTTCATTTGGAGATGAAGTTTATGACCGTTTTTATTATAACTCTCCAAGTGTTTGTTTTTATACTTATTTATGAGCGACTACTGTTTTTATTTATCCGTTTTTCTTTGGTTCTTCATTAAGTTGCTTCATTTGATTTTAAAGCTAATTTTATTTCAATTGCATAGACATTTTAAATTTATGTATTTAAGCGTTTCCGTCAATTTGCCCTTTTATTTCCATTATGTTTACTTTTTTATGATGGTGAAAGTGTTTTTTTATTATTTTGTTTTTATTATCAAGTTCAAATTGGGAACTAGGGCAAATCACGAATTTATTACATGATTCGTGCTATTTTTTTGATTGGTTATTTAATTTTTTTTTATTCTACAACTTGCAAAGCGTTAAACGAAGAAATTAATGTTGATTAATTATGAAATCAAATTCTACATATCAACTTTTGATCATTAATTGTACTCTAAATTTGTTTTGGGGATCGGATTTTGGTAAGAGCATTAATGATTTAAATGTAAGACTCACTTCTTTTTAATGAAATCAATTCAGAAGTTCTTAAAAGATGTATATTTATATTTTAATATTTAGGTTCTTTGTGCTCGACAATTTCTTAATGATGCTCGTTAAGCTACAAACTGCCAATTAGCACATTTTGTGCACTTGACATTTGTTTAGTCACGTACTTCAGACACTATATGCCGTACTGATGGATGTAAATACGTAATCCGATTACAGTTGGAGCAATGAAAGTAAAACTGAGAGTAATGTAAAGTTCATTAACACTTTCCAATAGTGATTCCACACCGAAGTTGGGAATCTTTCGCTTCGTAGTCATCTTTGGCAGTCGCCGAATATTTGTTTATTTGATTGTCGTTTAATTAGCACCTCATATACGTACACGCTTTATTTAGTAAATCTGCGTTGTTAGCCAAATCAATCAGATCGATCTATTACGAGCAGTCCAATGACTCAGGGTCAAGTAGAACGAATAATTCACAGTCACTGTCACAGCCACAGTCACAAAACTCACCATCATGATCCACATTCATTTCTATGGCATTTCCCAGAAATGGAAGAGCCGCAGGACCTGGTATCCTTTCAATATATTTCACAAGACGCGCTCGTCTCTTATTGTAGACCACAAAGAAAATGGTGATTACGGTCAAAAGAAAAATTGTTATTGGCGAATAACCAGCCACGATTTGAGCCGCTTTTGAGAGCAACAAGCTCTCGGCCATCAATGAGCTAAATACTTTCGAGGACATTTTACACTTGGCCAAAAAGCCGTTAACACATATCCTTAATACACAAGGTTCTCAAAAATTAATTAAGGTTTCAATCGAATGAAATCCGGACCCGGCTCTATGATTAATTCAATTCGAACTCTTTCTCTCCGACACAAACGCCGCGAACTCCAACACACAACTAACAAAAAGTTCGAGATTGCATTAAAATTTAAAAAGAAGTGCTAAAATTTCGGTTGGCGTTTCGGGTTTTCGGTTTCAGTTTCGGTTTCGTATCAGCTCAGCTCGGCTTTAAGTGTGTGCATGTGTGCGTGTGTGTGAGTGTCAGTGTGAGCCGGAGATTGAGCCGATCTCGCTGGCTCTGAAAAGTTAGTAGAAAATCTACTACCAAAACTACTTCACACTCAGTTTTAATACTTAGTGGTAGTTCACGTATTCGCAGTGGCAACCAAATGTTTTGTCATGAGCAACATGAGTCGGCGCATTGTTGTTGCTCTTTGTGGCACTAAGACACAAATTGTTGGGCATTTGTATTTCTCTTTTTTTTTTAATATTTTTTGGCAGTGATTGCTGCCCTTGTATCTGTATCTCAAAACTCATATGCAGTTAATTGTGCAGACAATTGCTTGACAGTTCTCTTGGGCCTCTGTCCTCCCATTGCTTAGATTTTGCTCCCGTTTAATGGCAACGGCCTTTGACAGCAATTAGCAAGTGTTTAGGATGAAATCGCTTGATTCTAATAAAAAACTCAACACTACTGTAAACAGTAGGTACACATTTCATTATATGAGTGCAATTAAAACAACTTTACTGCGTCATGTCCGCTGACAAGAGTACCGTCCAAATGGGAGCGTTTAATTTGAGTGGTCAGAATTTCATAATGCTCGCAAAGTTGTTTCGCTCTTCATTTTTAGCCTTCGCTTAAAAGTCTGAATTAAATATATATTTTGGCACAGCTATAAACAAATATTCGGATAATTTGTTTAGAATTCGCATGTTAAATACAATTTCTTAATTCACAATTTTAAATGTTAAATGGTCCAAGGTTAATGCGAACTGTCCGTCTAATGGAAAATATTTTCATGGCCATGGAAGCCGGCACATAGAAGAAACAAAACAAAATATCAAAAACCACATCATATAACTGGTTCCGCATGTTATTCTATAGAACTTCGAATTAATTTAATATGAAGCGGCTATCGCGTCTGTCTGAGTTGGTAATCAAGTTATGTTGATAGTTAAACTCGTGTTCTTAGTTATCGAATCAAATATAATTCTATTGGGCTTATGTATGTAGTTACCATACAACCTTAAAATTTGAGGAAAGGCTTAACAATTGCAAGTTTCATTAAAAGGTATCATTAAAAGTTATACATTTTGTTTTGAGTATTATACATTTTGGTTACAGCTTTTCTTAATAATTTTTCGAAGTTTAGCATTTCAAAAATTGAATGTATTATTTATACTTTCTTTCCACTCAAGCCTGATTATTTCAAAGTTATTAAATTGTATTGAATGCTGTGGCATTGTTTCTGAATTAAGTACGGTATATTACCTAGTCCATCAGGGTATTTATTTAAAGCTGTTTCAATAGAACCTGTTAAACACACCCAGACAATGGCCAAGACATTTTGGAACCCCATGGAAACCTTTCTTAGTTTTTTTTTGGTTGAAGCAAACCATCGAAATGTTATAGCCAATTAATTATGCAGCCTGGGGTTCAATAGAACTTGTGACATAATCAAAAAATCCCACGCACAAACAAATATTAACGATTTTAAAATGTAAATGTCAAACAAGTTTAGCAAATATTAAAATATGCAAATTACTTTCTAGTCGGAATGGGTAAATCACGCAGGCTTAAGCCAAGAACCTTCTATTCATAAGACAACAAAAATAATATTATGTATGTAGCTGCCCTTGCGTTAATAAAAATATATATATATGTAGACCATTTTATGTCCACTTCCCCAACATTTAATTATTCTATCACGTCACATATTCAAAATAAAACTCTTTGTTTATGTCCGTCTAGGAAGTAACAGCTGACCACAAAATAGTTCTTTAATTAGACACAAATTAACAGCTTCTCCAATAAAAAGCGGTTCTCTCAAAAGAAGCAAGTCACGGTGTATTCAACACTTCCCTCCACTTAAGAGATACTAATCCTTTACCACGTTATCGTTTATTTTTTTCGCTTTTCTGTTTATGAACAACATTTACGAGTACTGGCACACACATAAAATTATCGACAATTGTATAAGCTGCTTGCCTTCATCTACATAGAAACAACGAGTACCATTAAATATAACCCAAAATTCTAATCGGGCTTTCCCTCAAAAATAATAACGTCTTACAGGTACTCCATTCAAGAAATCATAATTGCGACTTAATTTGCCATGTTTGAAATTGTGAAGTCATATTAAATATCTGACGTGCACAGGCGTCGTGTCAATTTTAGGGTTACAAATGCGCTTAATAAGAATTAACCCATAAACTACTATTCGCCAGCTTCCACAACTAGTTAAACGTAAATAACAAACTGTGTTAATTTTGTAATTTATTAGGGTTGTTGAAAATATATCAAAATATCAATATATCGATATTTTTTATAAAAAATGATATATTTATATCGCGATATTAGATTTGACGAAATATCAAATATGCGATATTTTTTTTTGATATTTGAAATTTGTGAGTTAGTCACTCTGTGATCTCTGCAAGTGAGTAAATATCAAAAAAATGTTACCAAAAAACAGCCTACTGTGAATATGTATGTGCAGCGCGTTGTTCTCGCAGCAAGCTTGCAACGTTTTCAACCTGCAACGCTGCTAGGGTCAAGTGAACACCCTAATTATGAAAAATATATATGGAAATATGTACTGAAATGAACTTTTTTTTTATGATATATATTGTTATGTTTGATAAATAAGACTATCTGTTTTTATTGTGGGGCATATTACTTTTTTTTTTAAAAAAAGGTGAAAAAAAAAATATCAAAAAATATCAATATATCGATATTTTAAAAAGATATATTAAATATCATTTTGATATTTTTTTAAAACAGAAAATATCATCGATACGATATTTTAAAAATATTCGACAACCCTATAATTTATTAATGATTTCGGGACGGCGCGAACGCCATTCCCGGCTACCAAAAATTACACGCACGAGTTATTCACATTAGGAATAATCGCAAAGGTCAACTCAGCCGTAAGTGCAATGGCCAAGCCTCGCTCCGGAGGAACCGCCTTCGTGATCACGGTTAACCTCTACGCCAGGTAAGTATGCTTTCCTCTGCTCTGGAACAGCCAGACCTTTCCGGCTGAGCCAGAACTGCTTGAGAATTATAAGGTACAAAATAGAAAGCAGGCAAAGCCAGCTGTTTGTATGAAACAGGGTGGATGAAAGTTGAAAGTTTCCTTTTTGGGGTTGAAATTTCAACTTGAACACATTTGTGCGTTTTTATACCCTGTATTTTCAGATTGATTTTTCTTTGGCTTACAATTTCTTTAAGACTTTAATTACTGAACTTATGTGGGTAATATTTTTAATCAGAATAGAGTTAAATATCAAAATCTTAAGATCAACAGCAAATTAAAAGTTTTTAAAAGAAAAAAAAATGATAAATACAAATAGGTGGCGCGCGCGAAAAGTCTTAAAATTTACCTTTAATTTTTCATAAAAAATTGATTTTATTAACTCGATTGATACTCAAAAAACACTCTCTCGAGTCATTGACGTTTCGAAGTTTTATATCATTACTATACACAACAATTATTCTGCAATATTGCGACTTAAATTTGCTAAAATGTTGAGAATTAAATTTGCTGCAATATTGCGAATAAAATTGAAATTACCGGGTGATAATAAATATTTGTGAAAACTCGCATAAAGTCTGTATTACTTGTATGTATGTATTATAGACCATTAATTAACACTCTCCAACTGAAAGAACCTGTAAACAATCTCAAAATGTTTTGCGTATCTTTCGCATATGGGCTAATCCTGAGTTGCGGACGTTACATTTGCACGCAAATTTTCATGTTTAAACTGATACAGCTCGCGTTCAGATTTGTGAATTTTAATGAAATTTGCTGGAAAATGAATTTCATTGTGAGTGCTCTTAAACCTATTTTAAGAAAAAACCCTTACTGTTTTTGGAAAAAAATTAGGCTTGCTGAAAATTCCGTTGCGGCCGTTACAAAGAATGGAAGTCGATTTGAGGTTAACGTACATTTGCACATATATTAGCGAATTTTGCATCATAAGCAAAAAATATCTAAATGCTAAAAATTTTGTGGAATATATGACCAAATCAATTCAGCATCAAAAATGAAGATAAGTAGTGTCGTTAATTAAAAATCTTAACTTTTGTCTGTTGCGGACGTTACGTTGCGGACGTTACACTTTTTACACACACACTTTTATTCAAATTATTAATATATATTGAATATCTTTTCGATATAGTTTTTATCGCAAATAAAAGAAAACAAAACAAAGTTTAAGATGAGCTAAGCGCTAAACACTCAGACGACCGCCTTGCCCACTTTTTTGGTCATTGAAAATGCCCTTTTTTTTACATGAATTATTGAAATTAAGAGGCAAAAACAGGAATTAATTGACTAGGCTCGGCCATGAATAACCAAACCACCGTAAAACCTTTTTTATTTTTTAATTTGAAGACTAAAAATGTATTCTATTATAAGAAAAAACACCTATTATTAAAAAACATGCACTTTTTTGACAACTTTAAGTTTTCGCTCTTGGTTTAAAAATTTTCGGATTAGCCCATATCGCATACTCTATAAATACATTCGTCAAGAACTGTGGTTTTGTTGCTTTCTCATTTCAATTCTCTTCATCCCTCTTATCGATTCGCTGAGTCGGCTGGCTGCAAACAGATACACACACAAACAAGTGGAACAGTTGGCTCTGCATGTTGTGCTAGTGCCAGTTTTGCTTGCGTGCGCCTTATAATTCACAATCAGTTCTGGCCCTGCCGGAAAGGTCTGACTGTTCCAGAGCAGAAGAAAGCATACTTACCTGGCGTAGAGGTTAACCGTGATCACGAAGGCGGTTCCTCCGGAGCGAGGCTTGGCCATTGCACTTACGGCTGAGTTGACCTTTGCGATTATTCCTAATGTGAATAACTCGTGCGTGTAATTTTTGGTAGCCGGGAATGGCGTTCGCGCCGTCCCGAAATCATTAATAAATTTGCAATCTATAAATAAATATTGTATTTGTTTATATATTCACTAAGGTTTGTTGCGATCTCTCTTAGATCGTTTATAATTTCATTTAATTGCTGGCTGTTTAATATTTTGAATTTGCGCTAAATGCCAGTCTAAATTTATGTATTTTTAAATGGGGTAACTAATTGTTACGTGGCTAGATATTCGGTTCTTGCTATATTAGTCGTACTTCTATGTAGATGAAGGTAAACAGCATATTTCAATTGTCTCGAGATATGCATTTTGTATGCTTAGTAAATGCTGCTTATAGCGCAGAAATCCCTAAATAATTTATAATATGATATAGAAAATTTTTGAAGCTTCTAATTAAAAAAAGATTGGCGCTAAACTATTATACTCCAGACAAAGTCTTCACTTCTGAGTCTGCTACTTGGTAGACTAATTACATGTTGAAGTTGATATAAAATAGAATATTGATTGATAGTTAAGATGGCTTTACAAAAATATGAAAGATATTGCAAGGGCATAAATAAATTAATTTGTGATTTGATTTTTAAAAATCAAACATAACTTTAATTCTAGTTTATCTTCAAAAGATACTAGTATACTTGAACTAGATCTTCTTGCAGACAGACTGCGGAAGAGAAGATTTCGATCTCGTACAAAGGCAACAACTGATGCTGTGGTTTCTTCTTGTTGTTGTTGTTGCTGTGGTTGTTCCGTTGTTTTATTATCATTATAAGTGGTAACAATTTGACTCACAAATACAAAATATCGACAAATGCGAGGCTTTCGTTGTTGTTGTTGAATTTATTAACTCAAGTTTTGTTTTATGCCGTTCGCATAACCGCTAAAGCAGTTGTTGGTGGTGCTGCCGGTGGTGCTGTGTTGCTGGCTTAACCGTTAAGGTCAAGTTCATTTCCGCATGGCTCTGATCTTGGTCAATGGGCAATGGGCAATAGCCAAAGAATGATCGTTAATGACTACTATTTGGCACTTTGGCCAGCTCTCTTAGTCGTGGCCAGTTGCAGCTTTCGGCTTTCAGTTATCAGACACGTCAAGGAAGTTGCACAAGTTTTACGACCACTAGCGAGTCACTAACGAGGGGGCAATAAAACAATTTACCATTAGATAGAGTGTACAATGTGACGACGCACTTGAAGTTTCTCTGCCTCTGCCACAACTATCGCCACTTTTGTCCGGTGGCAAGCACTCGTAATTACGCACGTAATTAGGTCTTACAACCAAAAGACAATCTCTTGCTGTCCGTCTTCAGCTTTGGAGAGTACTCCTCGTATGTATCTATGTCACGCTATAAGTCATCCAAGACTCCATCCAAAGGTAAATTCCCCTCCCCTTAAAAACTCAGCTAGTAACACGTATTTGGCAATGAACGAGCTCTCACCGTGTGAACCAAGAGATGAATTCATAAAATTTCTATGCGTTTTTAATTAGTTACAATTGAACTTGAATTAAATCTGAACTTGAATGTGGGTGCGCCTGTTTTAGTCAAAATTGATTTCAGTTCTTTGAGATGGCCATACGTCATTGTCAATGGTCAAGTGCATTCTTAATTTAGCAGCAGTGTAATTAAATCTGGTAAGCCTTGACCATACCACATGACTACGAGTTTCAAGTTTCCTTCGCCGGCTTGACACAGATTCTGGCCATATTGGATAGATCGGTGGTTGCTGCATTTGGCATTTGGGTTGCAGCAGCCAACAACCAATAGCCAATAGCCAACAGCCACCAGCTGACCTCGACTTTCAACTAAGGCTTATTGAGGCAACAACAGCTGCAACAACAACATGCCTCAAACATTCTTGGTTGCGTGAAGTTCGCACACAAAATTTGTTTTCATACAATAAATAATTACAAAAATACGAGTCGAAAATTGCATTTCGATAAACATCACATCAAAGATTTGTTTGTTTTTAACTGTGCGAAAAAAAAGTCAGTTAATTCAAATGGGAAAAATCTCAAGATTCGCCTTTATTTTTAAAAATTATTCAGAAAATGCAGTAAAATGTGACGACGACACTCAGTCTGGGCTCAGTTTCAGCTGAGTAAATTGTTCGCTTACGTAGATCAACATCAATCAATTATTTTACAACTCTGTTGACTATAATTAAAATTGAATTTTAATGCAAAATTGATATCTGCTGGGGCGGTAAGTGGTAAGTAAGTAAGTATTTGCCTGTCTAAGCACTTAAGAGAGTTAAACACTTCGCCAAGAGTTCAAGAACATTCTCAGATGGTTATTGCCACAGATTAGTCAGTCATTTAATAACGATAAAAAGGAAGGAATGAGTGGCTAAAATGATAAAAAAATTAAATTTATAAAATACTGCAACAAAATGCTATTAAAGTGATATAAACTCATTTACTACCATTGTTTTCTCACCAAACATAACATTTTTATTATGACAATAACAAATCTGTTTTACCATTAAAATGATATATCCTGCTATAATCTAACATTTTTTTAATTAAAAAAATTTAAAAATACATAAAAAATATATTATTATAAGTAAATAAAATTTTAGTTTACCTTGTACACGCTGGGAATCGAACCTGCGACATATGCGAAATATTGGAAAGAAAGAATTTTAAACACATGAGATTTACAGATTTTAATACTTTATGGCACTTACTGTGGCCGCCTCCAATCCAAGCTCCAGCGCGAATTTAAAAAAAAAAACCTTACACCTCAATAAAAATGATAAGATTACTCTAAAATTGGAAAATGTAGTGGTCTGTGTCTGCCTGTTTGGTTTTATACTTACTGTTGTTTTAATTTGTGGGTTTCTTGCAGTAGGTGTGGTCATGGAGGTGGCTGCTCGACGACAGCTCGACTGATGTGGTGATGATGACTGGTGGTGGTGTTGGTGTACCAGGTGGATTTTTTTTCCTTCGCCGCTACTTTCTAGCTGAAGCTAGCTCTGCCTGGTGGGCAGCTTTCATCGACGCTACCGTATCTCTCAGATGAGGATGTTTACCTTGCGCAAGAAAGCAGTTAAAATTTTAAATTTTAATGGACAACGCACTTATTATGGACTTACATTGATATGTTGTGGAAGTTCCACGTATTTCTAACTGAGCCGTGAAAGATGCATGCTGATCTCTTGGTGGGCAGTGCATTTACGATTTCGTCCACCCTAGTTCAAATTATGAACATCTTTTCCCCGGCAAGAATGAGGGCAGGCGAAAATGTCACATTTTGACAATGTTTGATAATGTTAATCAAAATCAAAATATGCTCGCGTACTTTTGAATTTCCTTTGTCACGCTAAAAAACAAGGTGGCAGCCTTGGCCAAGTTAGGAAAAAAATGTTTCAACGGTATCATTTTTGACAATATTTAACAACTTTCAGAAAAGTTGTTAAAAATCAACGTTGTTTTTTAAAATAAATTATGAAGCTATAACTTTAAAACTTTTTTCACAAAAGTTTTCTTATATTTTTTTCGATTATATAATTTCTTTTTTAGAATTTCTTGCTAATTATTTAATTTCTTCACTTCGCAACGGCTGAGATGCCCGTTACCAATTTAAGAAAATTTATAAATTTCTTCATTTTTGGAATTACATTTGAAATATTATCATTGAATTATTTCCATTTTTATTTAAAAATTACAAAAAAATTACAAAAAAAACACACAGAAAGTTGCAGCTGTGTGGCAGCTTTGGCCCAACTTTGTCAAAACAAGGTGGCAGCCTTGGTTTCAGGTGTCGGTGCTTTTCGATGCTTCATTTCTAAACATCGATGGAGGAAAACATCGATGATTTCCACCACTGCGTTGAATTCGCTGGGAATCGAACCCGCGACATATGTATACATTCAAATATATTTCTCCTCTTCATTTGACTAAATACACTTAGTGCCTTGTAAAAATATGTAATTTGTTAAAAGACAATACAAATTAATTGTGTTGCAAATTGCAATTGACTGCACTTGACTATCGATAGGCAACGATAGCGTGCTTATCGATATGGCTAATTGTCGGTGCATGCGTTTGGTCACACTGCTAAATAACAATAGCAAGTAACGCAATTCTTTTTTTTCATTAATCATCAAAAAATCATTGAGTGCAGTTGCAGTTGCAGCTGGAGTGTTACAAAGATCAAGATTAAGTAAAGTCAAAAATAAATTTACTCAAGTGTTAGCTAAAATATAATTAATACACAATGCGTGACGCGGGCCTTTTGGCCATTTTGGCTGTGTTTGTTTGCGGTAAGTTGTGACATCGAATCGCAGTGTTGTTGCGTGTTTGTTTTTCTCCAAAGAATGTTCCACATATACAAACTTACATACATACATATATACATTTCTATTTCAGGCGTTTGCGTTTCATCGACTCCAATCGCTGAACAGCCGCTTTTGGGTGCCAGCAAATGCACCTGGGGCCCCTCCTATTGGTGTGACAATCTCAGGTGAGTTTTGAATGCATTGGACAAAATAGCTTTGTCATCAGACTGCAAAAAATATATGCAACACCCGCCCGTAATTGCACCCGCAAAAAAAACAATGGCCACTACGCAGTTATTAACCCGATGCGAGCTTCCCGTTGTTTCTTTTCTTATGTCTGTGTTCATTGTATTTGTGTATTTGCAACAAAAAGCAAAGCAAAAGAACTCTCTGATAAGACAATCAGCAAAAAGGCAAAAACCAATCCGCCATTCTGCTTAGTCCATCGATAACCTTTGTTATGAGTTTTACAGTTGCTCTAATTCTCTATTCCCTCTCTCACCTTCATTTGCTCTTTTAATAATGTTTGCACACTTGTATGTTGGCCCTTGCCTTTGCCTTTGACTGACTGACACTTTGCACTCTCTCTTTCTCTCCCTCTCCCGCGCTCTCTCGCTTTTGTTTTACGTTTCAATTCCGCTTTAAATTAAATTAACAGCAACATTTCCAGCTAAGCTTATGATGGTTACAAACATTTGCATGGTACAATCATCAGCGGATATCAATGACTAACCACTTGGGCTCGTCTTTGGATTATTTCTACCCAGCTCAGTTTTCGTTTCATCATATACATATGTGTCATAGAAATTTTATTATTTATGATCAACTGCCATTGTTTCTATTATCAACAATCTCCTCTTTCCATGTAATCGAGAACCAGAGCATTAATACTTATTTGTCCTAGGCTGAAATTGTTGACACAAACAATAACAAAGTACATGCTTTTCTTGGCACCAATAGGCCTCTCTTAATACTTTCTTATTTCAAAGTATTTTTCCGTTTTTATCGTAAACTTTTCACTTTCTTTGTTTGTTTCTTAATTTGTTTATATCTTTTCTTGACTCTTTGTTTGGCAATTCTGCAAAAATTGCGCCTTTTAAATAACAAAAAAAAAAAAAAACAAATAGATACATATACATTCATACAGTTGGTCAAGTAAATGTTTGGACAACTTAAAAAATTTACAAATATACATATGTATTTCAAAATAGTTTATTTGCTTTTTAAAATAACTTATGAAGACAATATTCAAACAAATATTAATAAAATAAAAACAAACTAAATGTGCATTTATACAAAACAATTTCTGAACTTATTGTAACAGAATAATAAATGATAATTTTTATATATTGCAAAATTGAATAAATTATTTTTTGTGGTCAAAAAACATACTTGACATACTGTGCATGCGTGTTATGGCCATGTCTGTGCTTATCATTAGCTATACATTTATAAAATTAGCACATTACTGTGCCATACATACACTCAGTTTGAACGATTGGAGTGGATTTTCGAAATGGATTCATCAACAACAACCCTCGTAGTATTGGATTAGCAGGGGGAATTTTACATACATAATTCCCCTTGTTTTGCATTAAATGCATACACTTATGGTATTTACATTTACACATATATAGAGTCATATATGCCGCGGGTACATTCAACTGGAGAATTCTTGTCATGCTTTGGACTCTGATCTGTCTGCTGACTTGGCCCATTCAGTAAAAAGACTCGACTCGATTGTGAATGCGGGTCATTTGATCCATTATGTTTTTGCTTAATTGCAATTTAATCGTTGACTTATCACTTTGTATAAATATTTTATGGCAGCTTCCTTTGTTCATGTCTGTGTCTAATCTTTTATTTCTGTCTGTAGCAATGCCAAGGACTGTAGAGCGACTCGCCATTGTATCCAAACCGTGTGGGAGAAGCGCGTTGTGCCCGTAGACACGGATTCTATCTGCCAGATATGCAAGGACATGGTGACTCAGGCCCGTGATCAGCTGCGCAGCAATGAGACCGAAGAGGAGATGAAGGAGGTCTTTGAGGGATCCTGCAAGCTGATTCCCGTCAAGCTGGTGCAGAAGGAGTGCATCACGCTGGCCGATAACTTTATACCCGAGCTGATTGAAGCCCTGTCTTCGCAAATGAATCCCGATGTGAGTAGACAGCTTAGTAAATTAATATTTGTTCCGCAATTCATGTACATATTTATTAAATTGTAGCAAGTTTGCTCTGTCGCCGGTTTGTGCAACAGCGCCAGAATCGATGAGATGATGCAGCGTGGATACCAAGGAGCACTTGATGGCACTCTCAAGGAAGAGGAAGTCGTTGTAGAACAGAAGATTGAAGGCAAGCCAACGGATCTGACCCAATTGTCCTGCGGCAACTGCAATCTGCTATCGCGCAGGATGCAGCAAAAGTTCGAGGCAACCAATCGGGACAACATGGTGGAGCAGCTGTTGCATGTGTGTGGCAGCCTGTCCAGCTTCTCAGATGCCTGCGCCAGCTTGGTGTTGACCTATTTCAACGATATGTACGATCATGTCAAGCAGCATTTGCAGACGGATGGACTTTGCCATCTGTCCGGCGTGTGCGCAGCTCGGTATCATCAGCACGAGGATGACGTGAAGGAACCACAAGGATTGACTACTCTGGAAGGTGTCAGCGATGATATTCCATGCGCTCTGTGCGAACAGCTGGTGAAGCATTTGCGTGACGTGCTAGTGGCCAATACCACCGAGTCGGAGTTCAAACAAGTTTTGGAGGGATTCTGCAAGCAATCGCGTGGCTTTAAGGACGAGTGCATCAGCATTGTGGATCAGTACTATCATGTTATCTACAGCACTCTGGTGAACAATCTGGATGCCAATGGCACTTGCTTCCTCATCGGCGTTTGTCCCAAGGGACTGGACCAGACCATCGATGCTCCAATTATGCCCTTGTTGCCGGTGATTGCGCCTGCCGAGGTTGTTGTTACCATGAGGAAACTGGGCGCCAACGAGCCCAAGTTTAGCCAGCAACAAATTCTGGACATGCAGATTCCCATTGATCATTTGATGGGCGCAGCGAATCCCAGCGAGTTGGTGGAGGGTGGCGAATTGTGCACCCTTTGCGAGTACATGCTGCACTTCATCCAGGAGTCACTGGCCACGCCTGCCACCGATGATGAGATCAAGCATGCTGTAGAGGGCATCTGCAGCAAGTTGCCACATGGAGTTGCCTCGCAATGCCGCAACTTTGTGGAAATGTATGGCGATGCAGTTATTGCACTGCTCATCCAAGGATTGAATCCTCGCAGCGTGTGTCCCATGATGCAGATGTGTCCCCGCAACATTGAGAAGGAAGAGGACATTGAAGTCTTCCATCCTGTGACTGTGAACAACGGGGAACAAGATAAACCCACTTGCCCGCTGTGCTTGTTTGCCGTGGAGCAGGCTCAGATCAAGATCCGGGACAACAAGTCCAAGGACAATATCAAGAAGGTGCTCGACGGTCTCTGCTCGCATCTGCCAAGCAAGCTGCGTGCCGAGTGCGTGGACTTTGTGGAGACGTACTCCAATGAATTGGTGGACATGCTCATCACGGACTTCAAGCCCGAGGAGATTTGCGTGCAACTGAAACTGTGCCCCAAGACCAAGGACTATTTGGACGAAATGGGCATTGCCCTCATCGGCAGCGACGAGAACGACAAGTCATCCAGCAGCGAGGAGATCGGTGCAAACGAAATTGAATCCAACGAAGAACAGCAACTGCCTATTGAGGTGATTTTCGATAAAGATTTCGGCGTTTCGCCCAACTGTTTGCTCTGCGAGGAGGTGGTCAAGGAGGTGGAGAAGAGGATTGGCAAGCACGCCACCAAGGCGGACATCAAGAATGCCCTGGAGCACTCCTGCGACAAGTTCAAGAAGCCCATGGCCGGCAAATGCCACAAATTCATTGACAAACACGGCGATCAGATTGCCGATTTTCTGCTTAAGGAGATGTCCCCCAAATTGATATGCACGGAGCTGGGCATGTGCCTCTTCAACGAGCAGGAGGATCGTAAGTCTAGAAATTTAAAGAGTCATCTTAGAATATCAATAAATCTTTACTACAATTTCCAGTTGAAGTCGACGAAGCCTTGAAGTACGACGTTATTGTCATGCCCAAGTTCCAAGAGAACAAACTGGAGCGTCTGGAATCCCCCAAGGTCAAGGAGCCACCAAGTTGTGTGCTTTGCGAGTTTGTTATGACCAAGCTGGAAACGGAGCTGAAGAACAAGACCGAACAGGATGCGATCAAGAAGGCCCTTCGCTCGATTTGCGATCATCTGCCGAAAACGGTTCGCAAGCAATGCGACTCCTTTGTGGATGGCTATGCCGCGGCCATTATCAGTCTGATGAGCAGTGTGCCGCCCAAGGAAGTGTGCCAGAAGCTGCAGCTTTGCTTCAGCGAAGTGGTCAACGATGAGGTCATCGAGTGCGGCGTCTGTCATGGCGTTTCCCAAGTGCTGTTGCCTTTCTTCCGCTCGCAGAAGGAGCACGACAATGTCAGCTCACAGGACATGATCTCCTTGGCATGCGAGAACTTGCCAGCCAAGTATTACAACATTGTAAGGGATGGCAATCAAATGGAATGAAAATTGTATAATAACTTGATTACTTTTGTACATTTTCAGTGCTCGGAAATGATTTCCATTTATGGCATCAGCATCATGCGCCTGTCGGAGCGTTCCTACATGGATCAATCGCACATCTGTGCCGAGATTGGCAAATGCTTTGACAATGAGAAGTCCGCCTTGGCCTTTGCCAGAATTTCAGGTGTGTATTTAATTTTAATTATCTAAAGTCATCATTCCTAATATATTTCTGTTTGCAGCTTAAGATGCAGCAGTGATAAAAACAAATTCACAATCGCATTGTGATGTGTGTCGCAATTGGGCGCCATGATTTATATGTATAAATATACAAACAATATATCTTTACTTATCTGTTTACATTCTGTAATCCATTGTGACTGTAAATGATCGAAAACTAACTACTTACTTTTCTGCACTTTTGTTTTTTATTGTATTCGATTAAAATACGATTCGCTGAATTCGATGAACGAAATGTGGTAATAGTTTAAACGAGAATGAGAATGAAACTGATTGATTTCTGTAAGCGTACGCGAAATGGGCATCGCAATTAAACATAAACTGTAATTTTAAAGTAAATACAAATAAAAAAAGACTAAAAATATATATTATCATGTTTCCTTTTATAGTACTTATTTTAAAGCTACCCAAACAGGCTGAGAGAATGAAAACGAAAATTTCAATCTTAGAAATGGAAATTAGTCATACATAAGCATTTTATCAAATATAGTACATATATTTCTTAAGAATGTTTGAGGATTCGCTGCTGATTATTAAGCCGGATTACATGCACAAGCGTCGTCCGGTGCTGCTGAAGTTGCTCTCATGTGGATTTCAGATTCAAGGCAGTCGCAAGCTGAACTTTTCACCCGAATTGGCGGCCGAGTTCTATGCGGATTATGCCGATGAGAAGGGATTTATGCTGGAGGTCATATTGCTGTCAAAGGGCATCTCCGAGGCATTCATTCTGACCAAAGAGAACGGAGTGCAAGAGCTGCTCAACATCATGATCTGCTATTTGTGAGTTAATTATTATGAACATTAAAATTAACAATTTTTTACTTAATTCTCTGATCCTTCAGCGGTTCCACACCGGAGTTGGAGCGCAATATCCACGTGACCAAGCACATTGATAGTGTGGCACGGGAAATCACTTTTATTTTTCCGAATTGTGAGTAGTGCGAGAACTGAATTCCAATTGCGTGAATTTAATAATTGTGTTCCTTCCAGATATCCACGAACCCATTCAGCTCTTTGACAAGAGCATCTTCTGTAACCGTCCCATGATAAAGCCCCTGATCTCGGAGATCTATGATATCCTGCAGAACGTGGACTGCAGCCAGGACGACTGGAAGCGTCGAGTTGCCGACTACCTGGTGCGCAGTAATCCCACCCTGCCTCAGATCTCCAACCAGTGCCAGGTGACTCCCGACATGGGCATGCAGGAGAAGGGACAGCAGACGACCATGTCGTACACATCGGCTGGCAAGACTCCCAAGCGCAAGGAGAAGTCCAAGAGCACCACCTCGATCCTGTCCAGCAGCACACCACACTCTTCCATGCTGTTGACCACATCCTCCTGTGTCACTTGTGGTGGCTTCGATCACTCCGAGCCATGTGTATCCGAGCTGGATCTAAACAAACGCGTTGAGCCTCAGAGCGATGAACCTGTCTGCTTCGATGAGGAGATTATTTGGAAGGAGATTGTGGTCTATGAGGAAGAGCAGCCCGAGGAGGTGGAGGAGGAGCAGCACAAGAGTGATCTGGGGATGCTCGATGAGGGGCAGGAGGGCAAGGATGACGAGTCGGATTCGGAATGCGATGAACCTACTAAGGCGCCTGCTGCAAAGATTGAATCGGACTCCGAGGCAGAGGAGCTTGATCAGGAGATGGTAGCAGATCTAGCTGAAGAAGCTGCTGAAGAAGGTGCTCCAGCTGCACAGGAAGCGGCTCCCGCTGCAGCTGCTCCCGAAGAGGCGCCTCCAGCTCCCGCTGAAGAGCCTGCTCCCGCTGCTGCCGAGGAATCAGCGCCAGCTGAGGCTGCTGCAACCGCCGAGGAGGCGGATTAAGTGGCACCTGTTGCCAACCGCATGTTTATGCTTTGCCAAATATTGTTTGTTTTCGTTTCGGGGCATCTAACAAAAAAATTGCTGGTGTACAGAAAAAAGATAGAAAGAAAGAAGAGTGTCTAACCCTGCACCACTCTGCACCACCCACCCACAGCTCACCCACTCGGCCTGCCACTCGGAGCTGCAATGCGCATTCGCCATGACCAGAAGGACAACATGCACTTTTCACTCCACTCCAACCCGATTCACTCACACTCACAACACTCCAGTGGCAAGAGGCAGGTGGCAAGAGGCAAGTGGCAGGTGGCAAGTGGCAGTGCAACAGGACAAGCAGCTGCAACATTCCAATGTACACAGTTCGCGCCAGGTCTCATCAATAGAGTAAGCTAGCTTTTCATTTTATTTTAGCTGTTATTCTGCGGTGGTCAATAAAAAAAGGAGATCTAAAAAAGAATCAAGATGACACTCTTTCTGAGTGTGTGTGTGTGTGTGTTTGAATGTGTGTCAATTGGGCGCCAACTGTGTGTGCTTTTTAAAATGTAAACTAACTAAAAAGTTGACTCAATCACTTGGCTGCAATTAATGTTTATTGTTGTGGCTGTTAACTTTTGTTTTTAGCCAAATTTGAATATTCATCGATTTTTCTCCACTGCAGGACAGGTGAGTGAGTGGGCGTTCAAAGGCAGTACAAATTAGGCATTTGTGTGTGTGTATTAGCCACGTTCGATGGGCCAACATGTAGAGGCAGCAACAACAAACTAAATTTCCAGCCGCAACACTTTGAGCCCGCGCAATTCGTCATGTTTCACGGCAGCAATAGGCAGACTCAGTCTCAGTCTCAACAACAACATATCATAGAACCCACAGATGCAACACATGGCAGCCACATTTATACAGTGGAGGAGGAGGAGGTGCAACTAAACTTTAGCACCTTTAATGAGCTCTGTCGCCTTTGTGCGATTCATCAAGGTGCCACCAAGCTGCACATCTTCGAGTCGGCGGCAGAGCAGCGACAATTGTTGTACAAGCTGCGCACATTGCTGCAGGCGAATGTAAGTATGCAACGTGCAACACAGAGACCGTGTGGCAAGTTTAGAGCTGTGACTTTAACAGATCACCAAGGACGATTATCTGCCCAAGCTCATCTGTGAGCTGTGCCTGGGGAGATTGGAGCACTTGTTCGAGTGGCGACAGATTTGCATGAGGAACGAGCAGATGCTGCGTAACTATGCCGCCTCCATGCACACGGTGCGGGCCACCATTGACTTTCAGGTGAGTGCCCCCAAAAGTGGCAGCCACAGCTGCTTCTGCTGCTTCTGTTGCTGCTTCTGCTGCTGCTGGCTCTGATAAGCGGCCTTCGTTGACTGCCATTGTCAAAGTTACACTTGTTCTCGCTTGCGCGTGTGTGTTCCAGTTCCAAGTCGTTCCACTTGCCACACGCTTCACTTGCCACACACAACCACCCCCAAAAAACAAGAAGGAAAAGGTTTGCTCAACACAACGACGACTCGATACCCTGCGAGAAACCTGTTTTAAATTTTCAACTGATTTTTTCTATGACAGCTAGTTGTCTGATTTTAGCCAAATTTACTCAGGATATTTAAGGCAACACCAAATACACAATTTATGAGAATAATTGAAATATCCCTAAGAAGAAATAAGTGTTTTTTCAGAAAGTTTGATTTTCGACCGTTCGATACTTTGGGAACTATATGATATAGTAGTATAATATAGTAGACAGATTTCTTCAGAAAGTAATAGACAAAATTACAAGAATAATTTGAGAAAAAGTTTGAGATATCTCTAAAAACAAACAATAATAAATTTGGATACTTTGGGAACAAAATGATATAGTAGACAAATTTCTTTAGGAACAAGAATAATTTGTGAAATTGTTTGAGATATCTCTAAAAACAAATAAGTTTTTTATAATAAAGCTTGATTTCTGAGCTATATGATATACATAATCTGCTTTTAGGCAATTTTTTCCAGGATGTATTAGACAATTCAAGGTAATCTGTAAGATTGTTTGAGATATTTCGAAAATCCAAAAAATTAAAAGGATTGCTAAACGTTAATTTCCGATCGATCGCTTCTTTGGCAGATATATTAGCATAGAGTAGACCAATTTGAGACATAACTGGTCCCGATTTAAAGGAGAAAACAAATATAAAATCTCTCAAATTGGTTTAAATATCTGAAATAATTAATTTTGTCATAATTAAGGTTCTTTTCAGATTCATAGTTTGCCTGTAGCAAAAAAAAAATCGCATCTGCATCAAGTTTTTTAAGGTTAATACTGAAAACATATAATAATTTATAGATCCTGCCGCGCCTTCTTTAATGTGTTGCATATTTCATGACAGAATGTTAAATACCCCCTGCAAGGGTATGAAGAGTGCGAGTAAATTGAGACTCTCCTCGAATCTCAGCCCTGGCGCCGTGTTGTATGCAATGCGATTTTTCCAACGCTTCCGCTTTACTCACTCAAGTTCAGTATCTGTCTGAACGTCGTTGTCGTCGTCGTCATCGTGGTCGTCGTCGTTCCTTGTTCCTTGTTCTTGCTTCACGTACAAGAATAACAAATAATTACTCAAATTTAACTCGCTGTCGACGTCGACTGCGACTGCAGCTGAGGCAGCGACAGTGACTGCGACTGAGAGGCGAGCGTCGACTCGAAATCAGTTTCGCAATACATACACAAACAAAAGGCGCTTGGCTTTGGCTCGAGGAAGCGAGCGACAGCAGTAACTAAAATTAGTTTAACAATACTATATGTTAATAAATAAAGATTTAGTTGAGCAACAAAATCATCTGCAAAGTGTGCACTAAAATATTGAACGCAAAGTGCGGCCTGCAATTTTATTGATTTTCAATTGTGGTAAGAAGAAGGCCTGGAAAACATTGCAAAAGTTCAAGCAAAAAAAGCAAAAAAATAAAAAACGTTAACGGGCAAAAAAGCGAAGGCACAGAAAATGTCAATAAAGTGTGCGTGAAAATTATGAAACTGTGCAACTGTGTGTGTGTGTGTAAATAGAAAACTTTACATTTTGTCTAAAATTTGTTGTGTAAAATTTGCGAACGCGCTTAAAATAAATTCAGGCAGACACGGAAAAGCCTCAAACCAAGGGAAAAACGCCGCCAAAGCCAAAAAGGGAGCACGGCCGGCACAGACACACATACAAACGGCTTCCTCTGACCAAAGGGGGGATGGTAACGGAGAAGGGGAAGGGCAGGCGGCAGTAGCAACCAGAGTCAAAGCCTCGACAGCATTGAAAATCAGCCCGAGCAAAAGCTCAAGTCGCAAATTTTTGCGCAAGGGCAGGCAGTTTGAGTGTTTTACGAGTATTTCGAAGACGGGGGTTGATGGTTGGGGGTGTGGGAGGTGTGGGAGGTGCGGGGGTTGATTGAAATTTCGCAACACTTGCGCGCCATTTAGGGGTGGCAAGCGGAGCGAAACGAAACGGAAAGAAACAAAGCGAAACGAAACGAAACGGAAGTGAAACGCGAGACGAGTCAAGTGTGTTTCAAATCGGAATTTGTTCATTTCATACGTACAGGACGGCACCGTTAACATGGACAAGATGACGGTGGCCCAGAAGAACGCATATCTGGAGGCGCACATGGCGGTGCAACAACAAATGGCCCAGGCGGCCATTCAATTCAAGCAACAGCAATCCGTGCAACAGCAGCAGAGTTCACCGACGGCCAACAACAACAACAACGGCAACATGCAACAGCAACAGCAACAACAGCAGCAGCAGCAACAGCAGCAACAGCAGCAGCAGCAACAACAACAGCAGCAACAGCAACAACAACAGCAGCAGCAGCACTATGCGGCCACCATCAAAGTGCCACAGATCAGTTCCTCCAGTTCGGCGGGTGGCGCTGGCGGTGCGGCGGGTGACAGCACCTTCACCGTGCCCGACGACGGCATGGGCTTCGAGGGCGGCGTCCGTGTGCTCCAGAGCCTGGGCACCTGGTCGGCGGCGGAGCAACTCACCTACAACATACCGAAGCCCAATCTGATACCCTTCACCGAGCCCTACGTGGAGGGTGGCTCGATGCATCCGGCCAGCCGACTCAAGGCGCTGCAACAGGTGCAACAAGCCTCCTCCGGTGTGCGCAAGACAAATCCCTCTAAGTGTGAGTAATAATATTGTTATATTTTGTAATTAATTTATTATTTTGATTTTTTTTTTTTAAATTTCATTGAAAGCTTTAAAAATACTCTAATTTTTTAAGAACAAATATTGAAATATAAATTCAAAAATAAATGAAATTATACAATTTAAATTTTGTATTTTATATTAATTTTCAAGGGAACTTTTAAACACTATTAAGACTAACTTTGTACTTTGTACCTCCAATTTATTAAACTTAAAATGAGATTCAATTCAAATAATTTAATAGAATTTATTTAATTTTTTTATTTAATACATATAATCATTTATATATGAAATCCAAATATAAAAATTAACTTTATTATAAATTAAAATTTTTGTAATTTTTTTAAAATAATTAACAATTAAGTGTACAAAAATATACAACTTTAATAATAATAAATAAATAAGTAATAAATATCCAATTCCTTTTAGCCACCAACAAGGCATTCGAGTGCACGGTGTGTGGCAAGGGATTGGCGCGCAAGGACAAGCTGACGATTCACATGCGCATTCACACCGGCGAGAAGCCCTATATTTGTGAAGTATAAGCAGTCCTTGAATCCTATCATGCTCACACTCTAGACAACTATTTACTAACAACGCAACTCATCTCAACTATTGCAGGTGTGCAACAAGGCGTTTGCCAGGCGGGACAAACTAGTGATTCATATGAATAAATTCAAGCATGTGACGCCTACAAATATTGCGCCGCTGGGCAAGCGATTGAACAATATGGTCAAGAAGAAGGAGCAGCCGGATCCGCCGCCGGAGGACAATAAACAGAGCCTGGAGCTGCAGTTGCAACAACAGGCCGTCCAGGTGGCGGCACAGAATATCATCGTGCAGTCGGCGCAGGGGGCGCCAACGGCGATTCCGGGCATCATCATTCCACATCATCAGCAACAGTTGTCGTGGACGTGCGAGCTGTGTGGCCGCATGTTCTCGAGCCGGGACGAGTGGTCCATTCATGCCAAGAGTCATCTGGAGGTGAGCAAATGTCGGTTGAGCCACCCGGCCAAAGGGGCCTAAGGGCGATCCTCGATCTTCCTATGATAGAAGATCGATCTATTTGAGGGGCGGCTCTAAACTGGCCTTCTCTGAATATTTTTGCAGTATTGACAACAGGAACGGTTAGTCGCAGAGTCCACAAAACCAGCAGTCGCCATCGTTAAGAACAACAGCAGCAATGGGCACCACAACAACAGCAGCAACAGCAACAATAATCGTGGTTATCAGATGGATGCAAATCAAAACCAAATACTGAACAACAGCAACAACAGCCAGAAGATAATCATACAAAACCAGATGATCCTCAATGCCAACCATCAACAGCAGCAGCAGCAGCAGCAACATGTTGCTGGCGGCAAGAAAGCGGCCAGAAAGAACCAGCAGCAACATCAACAGCAGCAGCAACAGACCAGCGCGCCTATGTACAATAATAATAATAACAACAACAACAGCGGCACTCATCAGGGACACGAAGTAACTAACTATTAACAACAACAACAACAACAATAACCATAACTACAACACCAACAGCAAACAGAAACAACAACACGCTACAGCCACACGCCACGAGCATGATAATAATCTATCAATTGTCACTTTCACTGTAAACATTTGTAACTTTGTATCTTTGTATCTGTATCTGTATCCCTTCATCCTCCTCTCGTCCTCCGCGCAGGTGTCAGGTGTGCCCGTCTCGCACATCATTGCCAACTCACCGACAGCAGCCAGTTATATGCAGGCTCAGCTAAGCGGCCTGCACGCCAACAACAGTGTGAATGTTGGCGTTGGTGTCGGCGATGCCGGCAACATGACCAACATGCCCATTGTCACCTATAATGGCAATCAATATTGTGTCATAACTCGTGCCCCGGAATCGGATGCCATTGCCATGCAGAAGCAACCATTGCCGCTGGACTACAACCAGGCCACCACCAACATTATTGTCATGTCGCCAATGCTGCCCCCGCAACAACAGCAGCAACAACAGTAAACAGTAAATAGATTTCGTCATGATTTGCAAATTAAGTTTAAGTACTGACAAAATGAGGCGGAAAATTTAAGCACATTGCCGCCACGGGGTTGCTGCTGTGTTGCTGTTGCTGTCGCTGCTGTGCCCTCGACAACAGTTAATGGCAACTCATAATCATAACTGGCATTTGACGATGATGGCAGAGAAAGGCAATTGGCCAAGTTAAGTGTGTGCTGCTGCCTCAGGATCCTCAGTCAACCGTCTTCAAGCTGGCAATCAGCCGCAGCTTCAGCTCGCAAGCTATAAATACAAATTGTAAATAAAGTTTTTAAAAAACTAAAACAAAACCAAAAAAAAAGAAAAGAAAGAAAATATAATGAGATATGAGAAGCCGTAAGTCTACGTTTAAGTAAGAAAAGAAGAGATTCAATAAATACGATATGCCAGCCGATCGGAGGAAGTTTACAAATATATATATTTCGCATGTAATGCTTCAAACGGATTCAAACTAAATGCAATACATGATTGAACATTGAAAACAACCGCATTAACTAACTAGTCTAAGTAATTTTACATATCCATTAAAGAACGATGATAACCTTTAAAGAAATTCCCCCATAAAGCAGCCATAACACTGAGATATTATGTTCTTAGCTCTCTCTTAAATTATGTTCAACTTTCTCATCTTAAGTTCGGCATTAAGCAAATGAAATGATTACTCACACAAAACTTGTAAGTGCAGGATGTGAATGTGTTTCGTATTTGTATAGTACGCGTTTAAATCAATTGTTTATAATTAATTACGCTAAACAGATAAACAATATTTATGTCTAACGAGAAATGAAACCAACCATAACTTACTTGTACTTATGTAAGTAGTTCCAGTAGCGTGTCCATCAAAGATACTCACAACCCAAGAAAAGAAAAAGAAAATTCAATACGAAGGAAAAGAATAATCGTACTACGACAAACAATGTGAAATATGATTGAAAATATATTAAATTAACAATAAAATTTAACAATTTTTGAGTTGCGGCGTCCTTTTGTTATTGTCAAAAATTCAATAACTAGAATTTAAGTAGCTTCAAAGTAAGTCAGCCACTTGTTGCGTATACGACACGTTGTCCAAATTCACGTCTAAATGCTGCTGACACACAATCACTTCTTGGCCATTACCAATATTAAGAGCACACAGTAATTGGCAGCTGTTCTCGCCAATTGCGTTGCCAAATTCAGTTCCATTTGAGCCACTTTTTTTTGGTAGGCCTTTTTTGCGGCTCAATCGAAGTTGTTTGCGCTTAATTGAGAAGACAACTTGGAAACGGAGACTCGCGATCTTCAGACTTTGGTCAACGCAGCTCACGAAAAACAACTTTTCGTTCAACGAATTGAAAAATGCGGCAGGTTTGACCTTAAACGGAAACTCGTCGCTGCAGTCGACGTCGCAGTCGCTGTCGCTGTCGGCGTCGCAGCTACAAATAAATTTATACTTCAAATGTTGTTTGTTTTTTTTTATTTTCGCAAGAATTGCAAATTAGTTGAGCTCACGTTGACGGCAACTTGAACGCCTACGCCGATGACGGCGCTGACTGCGACGTCGACTGCGACGGTGACTGCGAGCGCGTTTCAGGTGGCTTTTAATGTTCTTTGCCACAGTCTTAGTCGAATATCGTAGTTGATCAGTCGAGAGTCGGTCACGGCTCGAAAAATGCTCAATGGAAAATTCTACACGGGGCTGCCGCCCAAAATGGAGGGGCGTCAATGCGCAGTTGGCCAAAACCGCCAGGAGTCGCACTTCTTTTGGCCCGACGACACGCAAACGGACAGCGCCTTGGAGACGCGAGTGAAGCGGCGCGGGAGTTTCCAGTTGGAGTCGGGCCATAAGCCAGTTCAGAGACTCAGCTCACTCCAAAACGAGACAAAACCCGAAGTGGACACTCGCCAAATGTTCCACAAGGAGTTTGCCAAGTCATCCATACAATTCTACGACAACTTGCAGCCGAGCAACAACAACAGCAACAACAACAATCAATCGAGATTAAATAGAGCTCGTCGAGAGGTGACGCCCAAATTGACGGATGTAGAGCCGCGACAGCTGCAGCCCCTGAAGACTGTGGACGAGGAAGATCCCAGTGCAGCGAGACGCAAGCAGGCCTACAGCTCCACGATACAATTCTACGATTACGTCAACCTCCACGAAGGCGACGCGACGACTCAGAACAACGCACGACGACCCAAGATGGACATGAACAACAAGCGTGAGGTGGAGCTCAACTCCAAGAACAGCCCCAAGTTGCAGGTGAAGCACAACGTGCGGCATCTGAGTGTGGAGCCGCCTCCAGTGCGAGTGGACACCAACAGGAAGCCCCTCAATGATGGCCCACAATGGGAGAGGGGAAGACCGGGTGCAGTCTTGCCCAAGAAAATACTCAAGCATCAGCCGTGGATTGAGGACCTTGATGAGTCTCAGACGTCGCTGGATTATCTGGATCATGGCATGCGAATCTTGCGAGTGCGCAGCCCGGCGCCCGCCAAGAAACACGTCACGTACAGCGAGGAGGCCGACGAGTATGCCTACTATGAGGAGCCTCAGTCACCAGCTGAGGGCCGACAGCTGCGACAGTCGCTGTCTCAGCCAAATATGCGCACAGGAAGTGGCCAACAGCAGCAGCGACAACAGAGACAACCACAACCAGGTCCATATGTGGAAACTGGTCGCGATACAAAATCGTTAAATAACTATCATAAAAATCCCCATAATAATAATAGCAACAGCAATTACAACAACATCAACTACAACAACAACAACAACAACTTGCGCTCGCCACGGAAAATCTTGCCAAAAATGTCAGACAACCCAACAACAACAACAGCAACATCGAGAGCTTTGAGAAGTCGCCGCATTGATGACACACAAACAACAACAACAACAACAGCTGCTAGAGCAGCAGAGGTGTCAATGCTAGAGCAGCAGCCATCTCCCTCTGACCCACGCAAACACCTGCGCAGCAGCCTCTGCTTCAACGGCGACGCTTTGGTCGTCGATGTGGGTGCCGCTGCGCCGTCGACGTCAGCCGCTGCGCTGGCAGCGCGTCGCAGCTCGGCCGGGCAGCGCGTCAGCGTCGGCTTGCCAGACTGAAATGAAGCTGCATATTGATATTTATTATTGTTTGTTGTTGCTTTTTGTGTTGTTGATTGAATGCAACTTGACGTTGGCGTCGTGCCGTCGTCTTAATTGCAGGCGTCAACTCTGCTAGCGTCGACTGCGACGCGACGTCAACATCAGCAACTTTGTGTTTGTTGTTGCTGCTTCAACTTCACCCACAACTTAAAAGATTTATTTTTATCGATTTTGCTGAATATAAATAAATTATACAAAGTGCTAATGATCTTGCCTAATATGCGAGCAACATTTATATTGTTGGGCAGCCAAAATGTATTAATTTAGTTTCATAATTGAGCTAAAACAACAGACTAACTTTAACTCCACACACACACACACCCATAATTAGAGACTTAAACACAGACAGCCATCTAATCTTAATATTAAGCATTTATTGTACACAACTAAACAGAGACTTAAGCATAGATTTTTTACTAATAAATAAATAAATAAATACCAAGATTATACAAATTTAAATTCGGCTTTAATCAAATGAAAGAAGAGGAGAAGAACATTTATTTAACTTTGTTCAAATAAATCTTTGGGCAACATCATTTAATTTGCATGGAGATCGCTTTGATATTTTGCATATTTGGATGCCTCAAACTTGATCAACTTTTTTTCTAAAAATGGAAATGAAAAATATTAAAATTTTAACTGCAAGTTTTTATTACAGATTTTTTAAATAATATATAATTCGCAAATTAAAAGTGTTTGTCTCTTTAAAAAATGTATAAGCTATTATTCGAATTTGTTACAGATATTAGTGTTATAAATATTGCTACTCTTTGATATAGCTTTGAAAAAAGTAATAAAACAAGCTATATACTTGATGTCAATTAATTGCTTTCCAGTCAATATTTAATTGCCATACCAAATAAGTAAATTTCCCATTCGCATTTGTTGTTGAAAGCGTAAAACATTCAATTTAATATTGTTATTGTTTAGGAAAGCGAAACTTGTTCAAGTGCACATTAGTTAAATTTATAGTTTAATAAAAAATAAGCAACTTAATTGGAGTTCTGCTTAAGGCAATCAGGAATTGCCCTAAGCTGCTATTCCCCTCTCTCTCACACTCTCTCACTTTTTGCCTCCTTTCTCTCTCTCTTGCCTCTCTGTTAGTTAGTTAGTTGAAAGCCTTTCACCAAAATTTCCATTTCACTTTAAACGCGTTGACTGAACTTATATTGTTAAAAAACATTGTGAACGGAACTCAAAACCAGCCAAAACGCTGGCCAGCTGTTCAAGCCTGGCCAGTTGACTTTTCATTTTTCCACAAGGAAAACGGAAATTATGACAATCGACTTTTTATTTGTTGCAACATATTGGTGCAACAATTGTCACGCGTGTTGAACTTGAGCTTGACCTTGCTTGGTAAATGGGGATTGCAAATGGAAATTGGGAAAATGGGAAAATAACGAACACGAATACGAATACGAAAATGGTTAACAAATAATTGGCTCAAATTGAACAATTATGCAAACATTGGCAAATCGCATCAATCAAAGTGTGACTGAAATTGCACATATTTAATTAGGGGACAACATTTAATTGTAACTAAGTTGCAGAAGACGAAGAAAACATGCAGGATAAACTCGACTCGGAAAAGCGTTGTTCAAATGGCGCGTGATGAAATGTTGTGCAATGGCCAATTCCCAATTATCATTTCCGACTCCACAAACAGACGAGATAAAAAATGAGAAAGAAAAAAAGACTTGAAATCTTCCGCATTGCAACATTGTCTTGGACTTGGACTGTGCCGCATCCTGGCATAGAAAGTAGTTCAACCAAAAGGCCAAGACATGTGCCAAGCTTCAGCTGCAACTGGAAGTAGTTGTCATTTCCTGGCTCTAACTCGGCTGCCACTGAACCTGAACTTCAGGCCAGCCAAAAAGTGCAAGTGGATGCCATCAGCGATTCATTGGGTAATACTACCAGCTACATCTTCAGCCAACACTGAGAAACCAGTTAGCAAGCCAACTAGTTAGCAGAGATCTTAAACGTTAGATAGAGACATTGAGCCCCATAGAGCCTCCCTCTGAGTTTGCTTTCTCTCTCTGTCTTCTTAGTTGGCCCCTCGACTGTTGGCAAGTAACAAATGGTAATCGTTATTTGCATTACAGCCATAAACAACACTTTATTTATGCCGCGTGCTCCATTTCCTACACGTTGGATATGCAAACGATGCAGCTTCCTCCGCAGTGGCAGCTAGTCAAGTTTGCCAGTTAGTCAGCTAGTCTCTAAGCCAGGTCTGTGCGTAAAAACGTGAATGTGTGTGAATGTGTGTGAATGTGTGCTCATGACTTGCCGATCTCAATCTGTTCGCGCTCTTCGTTCGCAGAGCCAAGACGCCTTGGCCAAGTTGCAAAACATGTTGCAGCAGCCCGAGTTGGCCATTGGACAAGGAAGGAAGTTGGCATAAAACCGTTGCGTCCATTGCTGCCACTTTCAGTTTCGTTGGGGCCACACGGCGGCTCAAGACGTGCCACAGATACATTTACAGATACAGATAAAGATACTTTTTGAAATCCGATTTCGTCATTACGAGAGTGAGAGCAAATCCAAGTGCAACTTTGAGTGAAGTTCAATTTTAAACAAGTCGAAGAACACAGATTACTAATATGAGACTGTGCTGGAATGTAAGCGTGGATTTAATCAACTGATTAGCTATTATATGTATTTGTTTAAGATTTTTCCACTATCAGAATCTATTTACGGAATTTGGAATACGTTATATAAATTGTAATCAATTTTTAAATATTTTCCCCTGAAACGAATTACTTTTTTTAAAAAAGATACGCCTGGAAAAAATAATTGCATAAATTTCATTGCATTTTATAAATTAGGCTCGAACTAAAACAGCTTCATAGAGAAATTCTTACAAAATACATATAAAATATACAAGTCTTATATTTACTTGCAGTTCTTGGCAGCTGCTTTGCTGCTGAGCTCAGTTGCTTCTGGCTTGAGACCGCCCAGATCCTTTTATCGACGCAGTTACTACGGCGCATCGGGTCCACCTGGACCTGTGAGATTGGTGTCCAGTCTAAATGGACCGCCCAGTTACCGCAGCGATCTGCAGACGAATGAAAGCAAGCGACGAGATGTGATCAAGAAGTATCCCAAGAAGACGCTCTACCGACCCTACACATCGGTCAGTTGGAACAGCTTGGGCGTTACAACTGAGTCTTCAATTACTTTCTTATTTTTAGGAAGAGGATGATTATTCCAGTGAGCACTACTCGGGCGAGTATTCGTCCGAGGCGACTCAGGACAGTCGGGAGTACACGATCGGCACTCAGATTCGCGTTCAACATCCCATCACAGTGCCCAAGAAAGTCGCGCCCAGTTCCACGTATCCCAAGCAACACAAATACACTTCATCCGGGCCCTACAAAAGACCAGTCTACACGCCCGACATCAGTTCTGGCGAGGATCACGGCCCAGAGCCTCATTCGGCAGCCAGACGCCCAAAATGGTCCCAATCACAGTTTGAATCGGAGGCAGATCCTTTCCATTTGGTGCCGCCGCCCAAGACAACCGCTGCCTCCAGTCACTCCTACAGGGTATTCGAGCCCGATCAAGATGATTACGAGGTGCCCACGCGTCCAAGGAACCATGAGCGTTACAAGAGCGTCGCGTCCAAGAAACAAATCGACGCATTTCTAGAGGATCAGCAGAAACTGCTCGATGAGGCCATCAAGCTGCAGTTGCTCAACAGTCCTAAATTGCAAAAGTTCTTAAAACCCGATTCGCAAGAGGCGCGACCTGACCTCGATATCGAAGATTTTGAGACCTTTCCGCCAAATTTATCCGGGCCCGGGCCACTGCACAACAGTTTCAGCGTCGAGCATCCCCCGCTGCCCCCGCCCAAAGGTAGTCGACCCCACAGACGCCCGCCTGGCATCGAGCTGAAGCGTTCCCCGAAGCCGAAGCACATTTTAAAGCCCAAAAGAAAGTACAGATCCACAGCTCTGGTCATCAATGTCTGAGGCGAGATTTTAAACTAGGGACTCCCTTCTAATTACTTATTTAAATATCTATTTTAGTTTGTGTACTGTATAATGTATAGACTTGTTTTATGTTAATGCTGTAAATATAGTGAACCCCTGATTTTATAAATATTTGTTTTAAATTTTCACAAAGAAATAATAAATTTAAAGAGGGGTTAAAAGTATTCAATTTACTCGATTTCCTGTATAAAATTTGTAATTTTAACAACTTTTGTGGTTGTTGCTAAAACATCAAGGTGGCAGCTCTTGTTTTCAAGAGCTATTTATTGGTTCGACACCTGACAATAGATGGCGCCAGCAGCTTGCCATCAAGAGATGACACAAAACTGGCAAACCTTAAATCAGCTTGTTATACAAAATTTTGCATTTTGTTTTTTTTTTTTTTCAAATAGTTTGTCAATTTTTTTTAATTGCTTTTTGAACTTTCGCATTATTATTACCGCCATCTGTTTGGCGCACTACTAAGTGGCGGCGTTGTGGTGGTCTGGCAACACTTCATCTCTTGGGAAAATACCAAACGTCAACTATCGATACAATTCGATATACAACATCAATCGAAACTTCTGAACGGACTTATCTGAATTTAATTTAAATGATAAATACTTTAATAAAAATAATTAAATAGCAAATTATAATTCACATTTGCTACAGTGGGGACCCCGACGTGATTTAATCACTTATTTTGCAAAAATTGTAAAAAAAATTGTTTTCTGAGTAATAAAATTTAGTTAAATTAATAAAAACTGAATATTATGCTTACAGAAATTATAAAGATGCTAAGTCTACTTCGAAATATAGCCCTATGATACATATATGATTCAATGACCGATACTTCATCTTAGCCAATTCCAAAGTAGCCACAACAAATTCTTAGTTTTTACCTCTTTCGCAAAAATGTGAATAAAAATCCGCGATTGAGCAACTAATTTGGATTGCCACAACACCAATAACAATTACAATAGCAATAACAATAACAACATAAAAGTGGGCGCAAAAACAAAAGCAAAAATGGAAAAATGGCCACAACAAAAGTGACCTTGAAAGCAACGTCTGAAAACGAAATCGAACCCGTCGAGGTGTTGCCAAGAATGTGCGCAGGAGAAGTGAAAAGTAAGCGTTAAAGTCGATCTAAACAAAACACCTGTTGGCATGAAGGGAAAGGGTGGCAGACAGAGGGGGGAGTTCTGCAATTCGACAAGGCAAATCGATGGGGCAGATAATTGAGCCAAGACATGGAGAACTCAAAAAAATATAAGCGCATAATTAATGAACAACAAGTTACAATAAAACAATTGAAGCGTGACAAATCCAAAATTGTTTATGGATTGTTGCAGAATTCAAAGCGTTAGAAATACTTGAACAAATATATATTATAACTTTCCGGTTCAGCCCACACGACACGTCGATAATTTGCCGGTTCTTTGGCCACTTTTGACGCTGGCTGCGGGGGCTGAGGGTGTATGTCGGAGGCACGTAGTTTCATTAGATTTCATTTTCATTGGAATCCCATTTGTCTGTGTTTTCTTTTTCTATTAGTTTTATTATTTGATTTTTATTTTTGCACAATTGTTCACGGTTTTAAACCAGTTTCGAGTCTTTCCTTGTTTGTTGCAAAGAATTGAACTGGATCTCGAGCCTGAAACTTGTTTGCAAGTGTATGTGTGTGTGTGTGTGTTTTATTTTTCTTATTCAACACTTGGGCAGATTGAAAGTTGGTTGTGCAATGTGCATTGGGGGCGTGTACCGGGCAAGGTGTTTAGATAAATCTGCTCAAAATTAAATTACTCGCAAACAAAAAAAACTTGTTTGTTGCAACAGAGCGAGAAAAAGAGGGAAAAGTGAAAGAAATATTATAATTTGTTTGAGGGTACGTATATTGCTTAAAACTCTATACAAATTATGTCATGTATCTGCTAATGCTACAATATATATTGCGTATACGTCCCGTGGCCCGTGGTCGAAAGAATTGTCTAAGTAAATCATTATTTCATTTGATAAACATCTTCAACCGCACACACTTACAAGTTTATTGGTTTCGCTTCACATTAGGAGAGTAGAATTGGGATTTAACAGCATTGAGGAGTATTATAAATTACAAACAAAAAACTGCAAGAATCGTAGATAGGAGTTACGAAACAGTTTCTCTTTCTTTCTTTCTTATACATATCACAAAAGAGTTTCGACGAAGTTACTAGAAAGTAAAAAAGTGATGGAAATTCAAGAAAATGCAAGAGTGAGACAGGAAAGAGCAGAAAAAGAGAGTGAAAGAGATAGATAGATAGGTTTAAATTACAATTGAAAAAGAAATCAATCTATATAGTTCTCTCTCCATCGCTTAGACCTTGTTGAAGGAGTAGGTGAAGCCATCGGGCGTGCGGTTTAGCGACAGCTTGCCGGGGGGCGAGAAGCGATGGGGATTGGGCGTGGTTGTGGTGTAATAGTTGGGCTGCTGCTGAGGCTGATACTGTGCCTGTGGCTGAGGGGCGGGCTGGTGGTAGGTCTGCTGCGGAGCGGGGTTATAAGCAGGCTGCACGGGCGCAGGGGCGGGACGGTACTGCTGCTGGGGAGCGGGCTGATGATACGACTGCTGCTGCTGGCCGAAAGAGGGATCGTTGTAGCGGGGATCGTAGGAGCCATCATCACCATAGTCGTTGCTGCGGAATGAGGACTGCTGTGGTGCCGGAGCCTGGTACTGCGATTGTGGCTGATACTGCGACTGTGGCTGATAGCCCGACGTGGGCACGGGCTGTGGTGGTGCCGGAGGAGCCACTGGCAAATGATCACCGGATGCTTGAAAGCTGTCAAATAAATATAAGTTAATTCCAAGTAACTTGCAATCATTTCATCAATTACTTACCCATTTTTGCCAGCTGTGTAGGAAATGGTGCGACGCTCGCCGGATGGATCCACATAACTGTAGCTGCCGTGGCGAGTGCCATCCGCGTCCGTCTCCTCTTTGAAGTTGATGCCATCCTCCTGCTCGTATGCGGCACCGAATTTGCCATCCCCAGACAAATAACGCTGCTCACTGATGATGGCCGCCGTCTTGGGATCCTGATGGTAATGCTGGCCAGCTGCCAGTGTTGCCAGCATCGTTATTGCGAGCTGTGTCCCCAAAAAAGGGAAATTATAAATACCATAAATTAAGCACACACACATAAATATCACACTTGTATATCAACTCACAAAGCGAAACATTTTGTAACTGCTGTTGTTGTTGTTGTTGTTATCCTTGAACGTAAACTGCACTCAGAATCAGAATTGAAAATCACACGCGATTTAGTTTTGTGATGTTGGCGCCTTTACGCAAGGAATCGAAGGGGAATTTTGAATATTATCGCATTCGAGACCAGACCGACGGCAATGGGCTTTGTAAGTGAACTGCCTTCCGCAATGGAGCCGCCCAAGCTTTTATAGTTGCCAACCAGCTGGGAAAACCTTGGAACGACTCTACACACAACGCTTGGTTACGGGCTTGGGCTCTAAACTCACGGCCCGCCTAGGCGGTAGCTGGCCAATATCTTGTTGTTGTTGCTGTAATTGTGTTGGTATTATCAAGAGTAACAATAACAAGAATTGAGCTAAGTGCTCTAGTAAGTCAACTCTGTCGCTGTTGCTGTTTCTGTTGTTGTTGCTCTGTCCGCAAGCTGTTTTACCAGTTTTGTGCTCTTTCGCTTTTTAGCGGTTACTTTTTCTTTCTATGCTATGCTATGTAGCTTAAACTATTTTTTAATTATTTTTACATTTAAGTTTAAGCTCGCAGTGTTGCAGTCCAATAAATTCATCCATATCTTGTGGAATTGATATCCCTATGCGATGTTCTCCCAGCAGCATGATGCAATTTTCGTTGCAATCATTTTATTTGGCCAACAAAGCTTGTTCCACCAATCCAACCAGACAATCAATTGCACATGACCAACCCAAAAGCAAAACGTCGAACAATCAAATCAAATTTATGAAGAATTATATAAACAAGAAATTGAAGAGTCTATGCGCTAGCTCAATTATTTTGAAAATTTAAAAAAATTAAGAATAAATGTATGAATATAAAGAAGAAATTAACATACAAATTCATCCTCAAAAATAAGTATGTAAAAGCAATTAAAATGAAAGAGATATTCTCTTAAAAATATTTAAAATCATAAAAGAAATTCCACAAATGTGTATGCATTCTCTGTAGTTTCATTGTTTCTTGACCAAACAACTAAATTCTAATTAAATCAAAGTGATCAAATAAATTTGGTAAAAAACCTTGCATGTTTTTATAATCTTAAATTAATTGTTCGTACTGTTACGATAAATCTAATATTTATCTTTCCCTGCTGCAATTATAATTAAGTAACGATAATCATTATTAACCTCATTAATTCTGCATATATTTCAGAACATGTTCAATAAGATGGCAAAGTATCATTTATTAATTTCCTGCTAGAGTATTATATAGATATTTGCAGCGCAGAACGATTGGAATTATTGACGAATACTGCGGCAGTTATAAGTCGACTTAGGATTAAGAAATTTGCGATAAGTTGCAACAAGCGCGGGTGTTGCTCAAAGTTGTAGTTGTTGTTGTTGATGTTGTTGTTGTTGTTGCTGTTGTAGTTGCTGTTGCACACTCGCATTTAACTGCTAAGTAAGTATTATAAATAGGCATTAACAATCTCAAATGCTGATTTATATCACGAGCTGTTCTGTGGTGTGGTCAGCGGTTGGCAACAGCCCCAAACAGAACAGTTAATAAAACATGTTGATGTTGTTATTGTTGGTGTAATGTCTTTGACTTGTTGACTTTGCGCTTGGCTTCAATAATTTATTGTGTTTGAAATGCCGTCAGTAAAAGGCATTGTTTGAGCTGTTTTATAGCCAACAGCTGGTTGCAAATGTTGTTGTTGTTGGGGTTGTTGTTACTCTTATTGTTGTTGTTGTTGTGTGGTGCATTTGGAGCGCCCACCCACGCCTTCGCCATCACCATTACAATCGCCATCACATACATGGCATAAATCGGTTACATTTACAGTATTTGCATAATTTGTGGCCAAAGGCATTCGAGTGCCTCGAATTGTGGTCTCTGTGGCGACACGTGTATGTGAATAGGTATATGAATACGTATGTGAACCAAACCTGGTGTTAATTGCAAGAGATCTAAACGATTTTCCATTTTTTAATGAGCAATCGTTTTGCATACGCATGGAAAACCATTTGACTGACAAAAAAAGCAACCGCATGTGGTCGACCATTTTGAAGTACTCGACGAAACATTTTCATTTAGAGCATTACAGTTGAGGATTTGCCCTTTTGCAAGTCGCCATCATCGATGTCAACGTCTCGTGTCGTTGTTATTGTCATTAGTGTGACCAGAAACACCAGAAACAGTACACGCCCTCTCACAGCGGGGCGGCCAAAAGGGGATAGAAGTGGCAGCAGCAGCAGCAACAGCAACAGCAGCCGCAGTCCAGGAAATTAAATCAGTTGACAAGCAACTAAAGCAGCAACAACAACAACAACTAGGAGCAGCAGCAAATGGCGTTGATGAAGGAAAGAAACGACGTCTCTGTTCATTTGGATTAGCTTGAGGGTGCAACAAATGCACATATTTATAACTATATATATATATATGTATGTGTGTGTAATTGGGAGGGTTGTTTGCCCAGATCTACTCTGTTCCTCCCCTCCTCCAGCCCCGTGTTCTGCCCTCTTTCTGTGTCTGATCAAAACTATTGCCAAAAGTTCCTTGAGCTGCCTTTTTGATTTCGAGGCGTTTGCCTGATGCTGATGTGACGATACTGGCACCCTGGGCAATACCAAAGGCAATCGCAAGGGCAACGCAAACTCATCTCGATTTTAATACCCCAGGCACATTGAAAACGGATAAAAAAGAGGGTGTAATGGTTTATTGCAGTTGTAAGCATTTTTGATCCTTTAAAAAATGTTAAGCAAGGAAAAATTAAAAAGTATTTCTAATAGACTCAAAAATGTTTAAATTAATTTAATTTATTTCGAAAATTTATAAATATATTCGTAAATATTTTTAATTTAATGAATTTTACTCCCACAATTATTTAAATTAAATTTTCAAGCTTTTTCTATGTTAATAATAATAGTTATGAGATACCCTCTGCGCAGGATATTAGATTCTTAGCTAATATCCTGGGCAGAGGGTATCTCATAGTCAGGCAGTACCAACTAGGGAGCTCTTACTGGATTTGGATTTGGCCTCGTTGTTGTTTTTAAAGGCTTTTATTTTGATGCTTTCACTTCTGGCGAGTTAATCACAATGATAATGAGGGTTGCGGGATGAGGGATTGATGGTGAGGGGTTGAGGGGTTGAACAGACCATTTTTATACAAATTGCATGCAAAACGAACAACACACTCAGTACTCATATCATCTCTCTTAATTTTGCGTTGTCTCTCAATTATTTCAGCTGCTGTCAAACGGACCACCCTACATACATACAGACATATATGAGAGTACTCGAAACCAAAGGGAGACCGACAGACAAATAGACAGACTCACAGAGAACTAGACAATTGCGATTATTTGTAATTTAAGATGCAGTCGAGCGTTTGGAAAAATCGAGCGAGTCAACTGAAAGTTGATGTCGACTCTTTCGGCCATTGTCTGTTCAAATTCACTTTTGATTCACTTTGGGAAGGTTAACAATTCTTTATACTCGAATTTTGTAGCTCGACTCCAAATTGAATGCTAAACGCTTATCAGCGTCGAATGATCGCCCAGAAGTCAAACTGAAACTCGCTAAACTTGTTGAGAAACACGATATGCTCTCTATGGCGAAAAATAGAAACTGAGAAACTGAGAGACAGAGACAGAGAGTGAGTTTTTGGCTGGGATAAGCCCCAGAGATTCACAGGATTCACAACTCAATGCTACAGATGGTGATTTGATAGCCCAACACTGACATGACTCATGAATGACCCGTCAGCGATTTCCTCAAAAGTCAGACAGTTTTCAATCATTTGTAATTCGAGAGCGAGCGAGAAGCTGAATAATTACACATTTTCATATAGGGAATGAAGCGCTAATTGCGCATCTGCCAGTAATTTTGAAACTCGAAATGGGTTTCCATTTCATTTCGATTCAAATTCCATTTAAACACATTTAACTTTTCTTTTTGTCTGCCGGCTTTAAGTCGACGCAATTGCCGCAACGTGGCTTTTAGTGTCACTGGACCAGTTTACAGCCCCTTACCCCCAAGTCGCACTCACAATATCAAGGTCAATAACGTCAGCCTGTTGGAGCTGCGTTTGAGCCAAGTGCCAAGTGCGTGTGTAAACGGGTTTCTGGCGCATGCGTAGCGGTTTTTTATTTTTGCAATGCTGACTTCCGCATAAATCTGTACAACAACTGCAATTCAAACTCGAACCCAAGAGGGGGAAAAATTGCAACGGAAAACTGGAAGTGTGTTGACTGAACAGAGCGAACAGTTAAGTCCCTGGGCAGCATCTTCAGGCAAATAATCCTCTTGGCCTTGACTGTTGACTGCTGTCCACACCGTCTCTGGTTGCATTCCGAAAGTTGTTTGACAGCCCCAAATTGGCAACCTTGGGAGGCTGGGCACGTGCATTGAACCCCTCGGACATGCAGATCAGATCAATCTGACTAGAAGACTTGTTCAATTTAAGTGGTAACTACTCCCATGGAAGTAATTAGTAGATCATTTAGACGTTTGTCTTAAAAGAGGCTTTAATTTGGGTATCTATTACAAGTTCGTAGCTTTGATTGAATGACATGTTGTTTTGTGGGCCAAAAATATATAAAAGATCATCACAAGAAGGTCAGCTGCATTGGCCAAGTGAATCATTAATTTAAGCCAAATTACACATTAATTACCCAAGCTGACACAATTCGATTAAAATCGTAATTTCCACGTCTCGTTGAATATAATAACAATTTCAATGTCAGTGGATTTGTTGCTGTGCTGTGACATGCCACAACAAGTGAACAATTAATTGCAACACCAACAACCAACAACAATAGCAGCAACAACGGCGACAAATGGCCAATAAATGCGGGTAATTGTACACCATTGTGGGTTTGGTCTTGCCTGTTATTAAGTATATACGTGTGTGTGAGTGTGTGTGTGAGTGTCTGTTGGGTATGTGTGTGTGTACCGGACCTGCTTCAATCATTGCTACAAGTCAAAGTTCAAGAATTTGACAGCCAATAACAACAACAATAATAATATTAGTAAAGCGAAAGAAAAGACAAACAGACAATAACAAGCAAACACTTGTTCCAGTTCCAAGTTTCATGCTCCAGCGCCAGTTCCGCTCCCATGACATGGCAATTTATCAACGTCATCAATCCCTTGATATGGCTTATAATTCAATTCATTTTTTGGACCTCAACTCAAGTGTTTATTTGGTTTCTTTGAGTGGACTCCATTTGCTGCTAACTGTTTGAAAAGACAAACAGAAAATCAAACACTTGAATCAGTTAAAAGTTCCGCCCCCATGATATGACAACATTATGAATTCATTGATTTGACTTATTCAATTCAAATTAGTGATGTACATTTGTATAAATACATTGAAAAATTAGTTAATTTCTAGTATCAAGTTCCATAGTTGAATTTTTGACCGAACTAAGTAATCAACAATTCATAATCTTTGAACTCCCATAACTTTGTCAAAACTAAACTTATTTTGTTGCAAAACGTCATGTTAAACATTGTTTCAACTTTAATTTGACTTTGAAACAAATTTTTATTCAAATGAAATATTTAATTTTATTTCAAAATTGTCTAATTTTTCAAATTCTTGAACTTTGTCAAAACTTAACCTTTGCTTACAGAATTTTCAAAAAAAAATATTTATTTATTTTTAAGCTTAAATATTTGATTTTAAATGTTGAGCAAACTCTATCGCCAGCTGTTAAATGTCAGCCCGTCAGGCATTTTTTCAAGCCATTTTTCGGCTACTTTTCAGCCTTTTTCACAGGTGATTAGAGTGCCCGGCGGCGACTTCAACTGCCATTGCGAGTGCTTAATTAGCCGGTTAGCCACTTGTTGTTGGCCAGTGGCGGTAGTTGCTTTTGGGCTCGGCTGAGACGGTCTATTTGCGGTAATGATATGCCAATCATAATTAACATGCTGAGCGGAGCTGCTGCTTATTGATTTCATTTAAAGTGGCATAAGCGAAACATTTTGAAATCCACATCCAAATCCAAATCAAAGCAAATCAAATTAAAATTCGATTGTATTGAAAACAAAAATTCGGTTTTTTGTCAGCCCACCTGCTAATTTCAGCCAATTATGGCCATGGAATTTGGAGCAAAGGTGCTGTTTATATGGCAAGGTCTTAAAATAGCCAAAACGAGGAAAGAGATTTCCCAGAGAATTCTTATAATGCCAACAGTAGCTAATCACATCCTGATTACATGAGAATGTCGCAATCTTGAGTCGTGATGTAAATTTGTTTACACAGCCTGCGCCTTAGCCTGACTGACAACAAACTGGGCCAATTAACTGCAGCCGACGTAAAATCAAAAAGTAAATAAATCAACAATGAATACCTTTTTACTCGTAAGTATACATACATATACATATAATGGATCTTGCGGACTCTGTTAAAATGCCGTTAATATTTCCTGCGCCTGCGCAACAGTAGCCAGTTTTGGGACTCAGTTTTGACAGCCCATCGACAGTTGGCAACAGCAACAGACACAGCAACAACTCAACTATGGCCATAGTCTTCCATTTTCCATTGTCCACACTTACAGTGCGTAGACAAAGGCCTGTGGTTGATTTTTTGTCTTTATGCCTCGCTTTTCTTTCCATTTTCCAAGCCGCCTGCAATTATTTGGCAATATCTTACACGCTTTTCGAAAGAAAATGCATTGCATTTTCTTCCTTTTATGAGCTGGATTATTTTGGTCATTGCCATGTTCTCACATGTTGCCTGTTTCATTTCATTCTTTTCATTGTGCTCCTCGTTTTTACTCTCTGCAAAAATATTTACACATGCTTCGACGGGCATTGAAACACACACAATTAAAAGGTTTTTCGAAACTAATTGGTTTCAATTATTTCGGGTTTCCGAGCAGACACCAAAGAGATCTTTAACATACCTGTTAAGATGATATGTTACCAGATTTCTAGTTTCAACAGCGGCTTTTGCATTGCGCGATTTTACAGCTCATTGCATTCAAGTTAATTGGCTGAGGACATTGAGAATTAATGGCTACATAGATGTCTGATATCTCTGAGAAAAAAGTGGGACAATTTTCGTAACTGCTGTCAAGAAGTTTTCTAGCTAACATATGTAAATAAATATAAATTTGACATTGACTTATTATATTAATATTGCCTTAAGCTCTTACTTATTAAATGTAACATGAAATAAAAATGAAAAAAATAAAATAACATTCCTCGGAGAGAACCCTAAGATCAATTTTAATAGAAGATTCATGATTGTTATCGTTCAAGTAATTTTTGTAAATATTTAATCTTTAATAATTGAATAGATTTTCTTTAAAATTTCCTAATATGTTTATCAAAAATATTTCGCTCTCTTAAACCTCTTGCATAGTATGAATAAGTGCTTAAGGCATTTGAGGCCATTGTTGGCTCAGTGTTAATCTCACGCCCCATAAATAGCAAACTGGCAATTAACCACAACAAAGCACAAATTATGTCATAAGTATTTTCGTGTTGATGGGTTTTCCCATTTCCCAGCCTGAGAATTATGACAATAATGTGACAATTTACATAGCAGCATTCAAATCGCGCGGGGTGCAAACGAAATCGTCTTCTCTCCCCTCTCCAACCCTCCCGCTGGCGGATGTACCCAGAGACACCCTTAAAAATTGAACCAGTCTAAAGCTGAAACAGTTGCGTTGGGTCAGTCAGACAGTCAGTCAGACTGTCACTCATTAAAATTAAACGAGCCAACGCACAGAGCGCACTTTGAACTCAGTTTAGACAACTGCTGAGGACACTATACACACACACACACTCACACACACAATTTATCTAGACTCTCAAAAATTAGAAAAACTTGTTATTTTAGTTGGTTCGAATTCGCACAAACCTATTTTTTCTAGCCCGTTTATATTTCTGAATACTTTGGCTGTATTTTATAAAGAAAATGTACTATTTATAGGTTTATATGATTTTTTTTTTTTTTGCTAATATTAAATAATATTTTCTCTACTCTCGAATATTCCTTCTTAAATTAATAATTAATTTATAATATAATATAGAGAATTTTTTTTTTCAAATTCTTTTTACATATTTCATAAATTCTCTAAATTATTTCTTATTCTGGAGTTTTTCGGGTATAAAATGCTCAAAGTTTGCAAGTTTTTTGTCTGACCACTAAAATATTTGTGCGAGTTTTATTTGTGAGTCTCAACTGTAGTTGATGTAGGGCATCTGTGCTGCCTGCTTAGTTATAGAACAATTGGTTGCGTGAGCTTAACAGTTTTGTCAACGGCTCTCGAGTGTGATCCGTATGGTAAACACTGACGGGTCATGGCAATTTTTTAAGCAGCTCAACTCAACTGCGTCGCAGCACGCGCAGCCGGCGCATCCTTGTTTACATTTGATTGCCACCCCGTGGCAACATCCGGAGGCAGCCGTGGCAGTTGAGGCAGCCCACATGAAGCTGACAAGCCACGGCAAGTCAGTGCCACCTAACGCGATCCGTTAGATACTCGCTAGAGACTCGCTTGAAGTTCTTTTTTGACTGTCGCCATGTTTGCCCAAATGATAATCCCCGCAGCGGGGATTGCCACAAATGATGCAAATACATGGACATGGACGTGAATGTATTTTATGAAGTGTTCAAGGGCACTTCACAAATTAGTTCCCATGTAAGCGCTTAAATTGTGCTCCGATTCGGGGGATGCGGGGTGCGGGATGCGGCAAGGGGCAAGGATTCTCGCTAATCTCACTGCTGGCCCAAATTGAATGCGTTTTTTCTCAGTTCCGATTTTTTTCTTTGTATTTTTATTGTGTATGATGAACTCTTACTGTCAACAGCAGTCAGTTAACCAGCTGTTGTTCTGGCTCTTTGTCAATTTGCGATGTCAGAGATCAGGCGCCCCGCCTTACAGACAGACAGAGACAGAGAGAGAGAGAGAGAGAGACAGAGAGGTAGAGAGAGAGAGAGGGAGAGAGAAAGTATCTTGCAACTCGTGGCCGCAGAGACGCGTTGACAGTTTGTCCCATTTGCGGATTATTGGACTAAATCCCTTTTTATTTGACAAAATGGCTTCGATAAAAAAGTAAAGTATGTGTGCAGTACATAATCATAAAATTGAAGTTGATTTTGTTGTTGTGGCACGCTGACAGCTGTCGTTATTGGGCTCAAAGGTGCAACAATATACGAGCTACGAGCTGCTGCACTTCAGACACCAAGTCCAAAACCCAAACTCAAACCCATTTTCAATCCCATTTCCCAGCTCGGAGTTTCAATCTCTCGCCAGCGATCATTACCAATAGCCACTTGAGAGAGTTGGAAACAAAGTTGCCTCCATGGAGAATTAATTTTGAATGGCAGCGCCAAGTGGCTCGCTTGCTGGCTCTACAAAATAATTCTTGAGCATTGTTGATCCTTTGTGGCTTACTCGCGTCGTTCAGCGAAACAAAAGCTCTCGAAAATTGGTTTGCCAATATCCCAAAAGCAACCCTTTTGTTTTATGCCCAACTCCTTACTCTCCCATATCCTGGGAGCGCAAATGCAAAACTAATGTGTGCTGCAACGCGACGGCTTCGAGTTCGCTGCCCTCTCTCCACGAGAGTGATAAGTGGCCACTTGGGCGGTGAAGTGCCAGCCACGCCCAGTTCACATACGCCGTGTGTGATGTGGCTGTGGCTCTGGCTCTGGCTCCAGAGCTTTGTCAAAGTCGATTTGTTACATTCTCAAGTGCAAAGCCCGTTACCGTTACTGTTTCTCATCGCCGAACAATGGGCGGTATGCTTGATTTACATTTTAAAAATATTCAAATATTTAATTTTTTACAACATACAACAACAATAAACAACATAAAATATAATAAGGTAATAAATATCATATAAAATATTGTTTTTAATATTTTTTTTATTTATAATAAATATGTAATATATTATTTAATTTTTAATTTATTTATTTATTTAATATTTAATTTTTTTTACAATCTGTACTTAAGTTTTTAAAGAATATTTAATTTTAACCTCATTGTTCAAAAAATTATCAAAAATACTAGCAAAAATATTTTTGAAAATTTTCTTTTGCAGTTACTCTTAGAATTGTTCCAAGAATTTTTTTGCATCAAAATATTTTTTGTGAAATTGTGAATTTCTAAATATGCAACACTAAAAGTTTAATAAGGTGCTCTTTGTTAAGTACCGTTAGATTGGTGTGAAGATGTACATGCATTCTCTTCGTTTCTTCATTATCTTGATTTTCTCTATACATTGTATTCCGCTGTAGACAGTAGTTTTCGATTTATTGCAATTTATAAGGTGACAGGGACCTTATTATGTTTTTTATAAAAATATCGGTTGGAATAGAAATATTTAATAAAATATTATTAAACATTTTAAGAACATATTGGTCGCCTTTTATATTTATTTGTTTTCTTAAAAATTATAATAAAATACTTTTGTTTAACAATTTGAATACTTTATTAATTAAATTTATAGAATTTTAATTTTAATCAGTGCTCTTACCCAAAATTTCATCTAAAATTTCTGCTTGCCATATCCATTCCCTTACCCCTTCCCTTTTCATGTAACCTTTCAATATTTGCATTGCACTCTCATCAATTGTCGCGCTGCTTTGGAATGCAGCAGCTCAGGGTTGCATTGGTTCTTCATTGGCTTTGGCCAAATTACCGTTACGGCCAGGGGTGGATCGTCGAGCCTTGTTATTTTGACATATGGCCCTATTGATGATGATGTCGTTGATGACGCTCCCGGCCAAAGGTGAGACCTGGTGGTGCATGCTGAGTCCGAGTTTGTTCGCTGGATGACGCGACTGCTTTTCACTTTTTAGCGTTGTCGGTCAACTTGGGCCAAGTTCCCAGGACTTGAATGCGGCTTGCGTGTTGTAATGGCTTCATTCATTCACGGATGCGCCACCTGATTCACCTGATGACCACCTGCTTTATTGACCGGAAGTTGAAAAGTTTCAAACTTCTTCAACCCCACAAGGGCTGATAGTTCAGTATGTGGGGTTGAGGAGTGGGAGCTTCGTGTGACAGCTAAATTAAACAAACGACTTAAATAATAGTTTACAGCCACATAAGTATACGTACTTGCCCTTCAAATTTATAGTTTCCCCCCTGCAGCTGCGACGCCATTTTAATAACATTGAGGTCGAGATTGAGGATGAGGATGAGGCTGATTTGTGTTCCTGTTCTGAGTTACCCTAATGAACTATCTGCGTAGTCTCTGAACGCCTCGGGGCAGTGAGCGGTCGGCTTTGTTATGATAACGAATAAAAGTAAGCAAAAGTAAAGACAACATCACTTGTGAAAGGCAACAAATTCAATTAGCGTGCGACGTCATCAATTGCCCAGAGGCAGAAAAAGAGGCAGCTTCCACTTCCTTTCCAACTTCCAGTTGCATCACAAATCGAAATGCAAACGATTCCTATAAAGTTTCCCAGACTTTGCCCCTATTTCAGCAGAAGAAGCTGAAGGAAGCAGAGTTCTTAAACCAAAATGAGAACACACACAACGCATTGTCGTCCTGGTGGTCCTTGCACAGCTTTTGATCGGGCATCAGAAAGTAATCATTCTCATATAACACTTGTTAGCCTGTCGATATATTCAGCACAAATTCAAGCGAATCCGTCACAACGGATCAAGAAACGGAGAAAAAACATGCGGGCAATTGCAACTGTCTTGAGGTTAAACGCAAGTTGCACTTCAGCTCGAGTGCCACCGGGGGCCATTGTTCCTTGCCATTGGATTGCACATCGTCGATTTGCCCTCAATATTTTTCTCACCTCCAGGAGGTCCACTCATCAGCTGCCCTCGTTACCCTATTGTCCCAGTTCGCAGATTGTAACAATAAAAAAAGAAAGAAACTGGGATTTAAGATAGACTTAGACTTGGGCATCAAGTACCTAAGAGCATAAGAGCCGCAAGGATCTGGCAATGTGGCAAGTACAAGGACTTTCAATTAGCAGACGCTTCACTGGCTTTTAATTGTCAGCTAAGCAAAAGTCTGCGCCTTATTGTCACTTGGGAATATCTTGGGAAACTGATCAAATGATCTTCTGATCTATTGATCTTTTAAATTTGCAGCTGCTTCGATTGCAAGAACGAGTCACAAAACGAATTATTTAAAATTTTTAGTAATTTTTTTATAAATATTCTTAAAAAATATTTGCAGCTGCTTTGATTGAACGCATTTCTCTAATGATCATCATTAGATCGAGCCAAAAGCCAAATTATCTTAGCTAAGCGCTAAATACAATGCCGCCTCATGCCGTTTTCTACTGATTTGCGGAAAATGCAAAACAATTTTCAGCTGAAAAACTGCCATTTGCCCACTAAAGTAAGTTAAGCTGTAGAGCCGTAGCTGGCATCAGGCATGAGGGTAGAGGCTAGAGGGTAGAGGAGAGCTGCGGCTTAGCATAAGCCACATAACAATTAGAATACTTATAGAAAGAGTATGCATATTATCTTTTCTCTCTTTCGGTCGCCTATCTATGCGGCAGATATAGAAAATTGATCTGGCGATAAATCGAGCTACTCAATTTACAAAAACAACGCCGACCTCGTCCGCTTTGACTTTCTCGTTTTGGGCGTTCAGGCGTTTTCTCTCTCCTCATCCAGAGTCCAGAGTTCCAGAGTCTCCGGAGCGACCAACTGACTTCAGGTACAACAATGAGGCAAACGGAAGCCGGATTTGCAGCGGCTTGCTGGCCAGGATCAAACGGATGTTTAATATTTTGGCTTAAAGACATTCTCATTATATTTGAAAACAATGAGCTGGTCGATCGCTTGGTCAGCCTAGACCGCCCGGCCAGGATTTGAGCATTTAGCAAAAGGGTAATCCAGCCCATTAAAATCTATTTGCATACTCATAGTTTTGTTTTCGCTAGGTAATTGCGCATGGATAACCGCTAACCAACGCAATGATCCACAGACACAGACACAGATCGGGACTCGACCTGTCTCTGGGTTTAAGCTTGTGATATTGAAGACCTGCCACTGCAGGGATACGTGTGTTTTCCACACCTGCCCCGCTCTTCACAATTCGAGGTAGTTTGAGGCATCTGCCACGAATGTCTTGCGCGAATTGCGTTAATCGTGTGCGTCGCCCTTCATTGATCAGCAGACTGCTCGTCGGATTACTTAATCAACGAACGAAAATCTATGAATTAAAAGTGTTACTGAAAATCCAACGGATTCTGGCGAAGTGCCTGCGAAAACCACTTGAGCTGAAGAGTTTCGCTGGCTTAAGCAAAAGCAAACCCACTGACCCACCGCTGCCGCCGAGGGGTTGGACAATTCAAGTGATTGGCGATTCGAGCGTGGATTGATCTGAGCTTCTGCCACAAGTTAAACCATGGGTTCCTAGTCAGGTGATCAATCTAGAGCTGAAGGCTCAAGTATGGGCTTGCTCCAAAGTTTAAAAATTTAATGTAAAAAAAAGTATAAAACCTCGTAGAGTTAAAATTGAGTTTAATAATAAATAAGTTAGACATGTGGTGCTAGGATGCTAATAAAACTAAAAAAAATAAATAAATAAAGTTTCAAAACAAAATGCGATAAAAAGGAATAATGAAAACATTTCGCAGAAATCAAAAAGTGAAGAAATTTTATTGCAAATGCGAACAGCGAAAAAATATAAAAAGGAAAATTACAAATTAAGACCTAAACAATGGCAAGGCCAACAATGTGCAGAAAAACGTCACTGATGACAGAATGATGAGGATTAAAGCAACACAACCACAATGACAGAGAGAGAGAGAGAGAGAGAGAGAGAGAGAGATACACGCACACACATAGAACAGCAGCGTCGCCTCTGAGTCTATTAAAAGTCTAAAGGCAGATAATAAAGGGCCATTAGGACTTAAAAGGGCTCAACAACCCGGCAGCAGCAGCAGCAGCAGTTGAAACGCTTTGTGCCGTCCGAGACAACAACAACAATACCAACAAGAACAACAACAACATGAGGAGGAACAGCATCCAAGTCGAGTCGAGTCGAGTCGAGTTTGAACCGTTCCAAGTGTGGACCTTGGCAAAGTCGAAATGGCAGCAGCAACGAAGCATATTTAATTCCAAATCCCCGCAAGCATTGAGCTATGGGTGCTATGGGTTAGGGTAGGTTTCAATATATGGATGTGTGTCAGAGACTCACACACACACATCTAGCTCTAGTGATGCATTCAACATTCTATTTACTTTGGCCAACGCAATTTCAAAAATTTTGCAGCAGGAACAACCAACGATTGGCAACTGTTTTTGCTGCTCGCGTTGTTTGTTCAGCCTTCTTCTAGCCCGAAGAACAACTCATTTTTGGCTAACCCGGATCCATAATAGGGTGCTGCTTTTGTTAAAGGATTCAATTGTTATTGTCTGTCCTTCGCAGCGATCCAACAACAGCAACATCAACGATCCAACGCCCGTCGCTCGACAAAGTCATCAAAAGTGAATTTTTGCTTTTTAACTTTTTGAATTCAGTTTAGTCTAAGGGAGAGAGAAAGAGAGAGTGAGTTGAATGAGGGATATCTAACTGAACTGGAGCGGCCATTTCAAAACCCAAAACCCAATTCCCTTTACCATAGCAAATTAATCCCGACTTTGGTTTAACTCATGTGGAAAAACTATGCTAATTTGTCGGATTCCAATGCCAAATGCAGCATCTTTTGTTCCTGGATTTGCATAATGCATTTGCGATTTGTCCGGGCGGCCAATGTGGTTGCTCTACAAAAATCTAAGAGGCGCCAAAGGAGGTCGCCGAAAAGGTTAAGTTTGGATAGAAACAGTCATAAATAATTGTTTCAACACCGTCATTTCTATCCAAAAATGTGTTTTTAAGCTTATTTAAATAAAACCAAAATACACGGTCTAGTCGAATAAAAAGTAACTAGCTTTAATAATAATTTTCATATTTTCAGTCTATCTTTAGAGTAGATATTTAGTAAAGAATCCTTTTTATATTATAACCTTTCAATAACATTTTGTGAGCCGGATAATGAAGGCTTTCAAAACTGTTGTATGAAATTTGCTTAGCGTATTCATGTGCAGATTTTGTTTAAATCTCTGATTTTTATTTGAGTTTCTTATTTCATCTGTAATCTAATACAATAACTTTTCAAATTTAATAGACTACTTTTCCTTATACTCCATTATGCATATTTGACTGTAAAAGATTTAATGTGTACCGCATTTTAAAATTATTTAATAAATTCTCAATGCAGTTTATTAATTTGAGGACGAATTATTTAATCAGTCAAGTAAAAAATAATAAATTTTGTCAGTAGAAATCGAATTGCAAAAGAAGAAATTTCCATTGATTGATAATTTGCTTTTTTAAAGCGAGCTAAGAACTGAAAACAATAAAGTTTTTATTATAAGAAGCCATTTACCCAAGAAATAATAAATCCCACAAAAGTTAAGTTTTCATAAGTTTTAGTTGTATATTTGAACGTTTTCTTTTAGTAGTTATGCTAATTTCATTAAACATATGATAAGAGCTAATAAGGTAGGTCACTAATTCTAAGTATGAGTACAACAAAAAGTTTCAACTTTTCGGAATGCAGTTTGAATCACTTTGTGGATAGATTACGTATAACGATTAAGTACATTTCTTTTTAAGGCTCAACTCCGGGAGATTCGTAAGCTTTCTGCAGCAGTTCACTGTTGAATATTGTCCGATTTCATTTCATTTCATTCATCATTCCTTATTTTCACTGTCACTGTCTCAGGCAGTGTTAATTCCAATTCCGTTTCCAACTCCAACTTCAGATATCACAGTTTCCAGCACTACGAAGGCACTTCAAGTGCACGGATGCGAATTTTGCCGACGGCAAATTGTCGACTCCGAATCGATTCCGTTTCCATTTCCATTTCCGTTTCCGACTTAGATCTTACGCTGACTGTACATGTCGGAAATGAGACGAACGATGGTTATGTCCCCGATGGTCTTGCGGAAGAACAACTCCTCGATGGTGAAGCTGGACACCTTGTGCATCAGCGAGACGACGCCGAGCAGCGTCTGGAAGCGCAACGGTTGACTCGGATGTGTCCTCGAGATGTAGTTGTGGAGTGCATTCCGAGCATCATTGTGCATGGCTGCCACCTTGCTGGACTCCAGCAGACCACGCGATTCGGCCGAGGCACTCGAGTTGGGACTGCCACTGCCGGTCAGGATGGAACTGTTGGCCAGATCCTCAGTGGAGCTGGCAGCTGGCGGCGATTTGCGGAAGAGGGAAATGGCACGCAGACACTCGTACTCCGTGCTGTCGATGTTGAGATGACACAGCTGGTTCAGCACATCCTGGAAGGCGTGCACCTCACGGGACACAATGGCGACCACCTCGCGATTGGCGTTCTCCGACTCGTAGACGAAGAGCAGCTGGGCAAAGTTCATGGGCATGAGATACTGGGCCATGGCCAGAATGAAGAACTCCTTCCAGGACTCCTCGAGCAGCAGCAGCTGATCCGGCATGGGCAGCTCGGTGAAGGCGCGCACACTCTTGATCCAGTTCACGTTCTTGAAGAGATGCTCCGCGGCCGTCTCCTTGATGTGCTCGGCAGCCATCAGAGGCGGCGTCGGTGGCAAGGCCCGAGTTGCCAATGCATTCATATATGCGGCGGTGGGTGAGAAGAAGCCATGGTGACCCTGGTGCACCGGATGATGTGGCACACGGTTCACGGACAGATCGAGCACCGCGGCGGACGGTGGTGGCTGAAAGCCGACGTGATGATGACTGCGTTGCACGCCGGGAATGGGCATTGGCATGCCGGGAAATCCACTCAGAGCAGCCGTGTTCATGAGGATTTCTGGCGGTATCTGTGGCAACTCGGCGGCTCCCATCATGGCGTCCTTGTACATGGCCATGTGACGACGCAGCGTCGAGTTGCGCGGTCCGCGCTCATGCTGCACTGCATCCTTGTTCATGCCGACCTCAAAGCACTTGCGCAACCGACAGGCGCGACACTGATTCCGATGTGTCTTGTCCACCACGCAGAGTCCTTGTTTCTGGGACTTGCACACATATTGCCGGGAACGACGAATGCTGCGCTTGAAGAATCCCGCACAGCCATCGCAGGCATAGATGCCGTAATGCTTGCCGGAACTGTGATCCCGGCAAACCTTGCACGGCACATGGTACAGAATGCGGCCTGGAAAAGCAGATGAAAAATTTGTATGTTAGTTACTGTGTCTGGATTTTATAAACTCAGAAGGGGTATTCATAAGATTTCATGTCTGGGATGAACTCAGAAGGAGCATCTAAGAGTATCCATCAACAATTCCTCTCAAATACTTACTTGATTGCGCTGGCGACAATCGCACGCTGTTGTACTTTTGATCCATCATATCTGGCGAACCCTCCGACGATTGCATACCGATGTGGGGCGTAATTTTGGCGACTTTTTATAGGCACAATTTGAAGAGATATTTCTTTTTGTAATAATTTTGCTCGTTGACACTTCACTGCAATTTCAATCGATTGCCTTTGAGTTCGTATTCAGTTTGAGTTCGATAGTTTTTTTGCTTTGGAGTTTTCACAACACTTCACGGCGTGGACGAGGACGAGCGAAGTGGACTCGCTGAGATCACGATTGATTGTGTTGTCTGCTCACCACCCAGCTCCTGTTTTAATAGTCCTTGCGCGTCCTGTGCGAGTCCTGTGCGCTCATTCAGCCAACAGTCAGTCGATCACCCCTAGGTAGCTGACGGGCTGCGTTTATTGGTCGATTTCGAATGCGAGAGAGGGTTGCCCAGCTATTGCCTGCTCACTCGCACCCACTGCCCTCTAGCGAGAGAGAGAAAGATGCTCTTCGGGTCGGACTGCGATTTATGATCCTTCAGGCTGCCATTGCGAATTCACATTCATTGAGAGCAGTTACCGCTCATTCTCAACTTTTCGGCTCTGGGGTTTTATGGTCTTTTTCCGTTGAGAGCGACTACCTGACTGCGCTCTCTTTTTCTAACTCTCTCTCTCTCTCTCGCTTTCTGTCTTTGTGACAGTTGTTAATATATGAGGAGAGACACATCCTTGGAACATTTATGGCGCTGGCCATTGTTACCGCCTTGTGATTTGTGTAAAGTACCTGTGGGTACATTTCGTCCTTTGTCTCTATCGCCTGCACCACCACACTACTGAGTGCAAGGGTTGCTTGTTGTTGTAGTTAAAGTTGCCACCACCAGCACATGGGTGCTTTTATTGTAATTGTAATTGTAATTCATTCATCTATTGAATAAGCGCAAATTTTATGATGCAATCGCTTTTATTTGTAGAGTGTCTGATTTATTGGGCAACTCTTCGCTCCCCCTGCTCCCCTGTCCACCTCCCTCCCCTTATCCTAACTAAGCCAGATTATCGACTGCCTTTTTGGCCAGCAGCAGCAGCTCAAATTAAGTTCAAGTGGCATCAGTTTAATCGCCCCACGCTTAACTTAATCAACCAGACTAAGGAGCAGGAGTAAGCAGCAGGAGTAAGAGGCAGAAGTAAGGGGCAGGAGTAAGGGGCAGGGCCAGGGGCAGTTGCTGTGGCAGCAACCTAATCGCGTGCCGCTTAAGCAGATTAAAGCAGTAGCAAGGACCAAGATCAAGATCAGCCAAGGGCAAATAATTTAAAGCAAGCTTTTCGCAGAGGCAAAAACTCAACAAAAGGATCAAGCGAATTCTATGTCTTAAGTAAGCACTTATTATAGAATTCAAGCGAAAAACATATAGTGTACTTAATAATGTTAAGCAAGATCCCGTAAGTCTGGTGCGATTAAAATTCGAACGCCTAGCGCGATCCGATCGCCGATCTCCGAGTGTCCGAGGGGTTGTCAAATCCGCCGAGACTACGTGGGAAATGTAAAATGCAAATGCAAATGGGAATGAGATGGGAACTGTGAACATTGTGTTGATATATGACAAGACACTTAAAATGAGCAATTATATTTCGATTCATATTACGGATGCGTAACTTGATCAATAAAATGCTCTGACATGATATCACAAGCAATTGTCTAAAGGGTCCAAAAGGTCTAAGGGTCTAATTAGAATAGCAACCCCTCGAAGTTGTTGTTGTTACTCCTGCTGATGCTGAGGGTTGCTGCCGCAGTTCATTTGGCTTGCTTTGACTGAGCATGTGTTATAACCACCCACCACCACCACCACCACCAGCAGCACAAGCACCACAGCACCACAGTGGCTTGCTCACTAGGTTTTCAGGTGTACAGCATGGGAATGCATTTGCGTGATGTGATGTTATGTCCAACTGTATAACGATGTTGATCATTAGCTACCATCCCACTGATGCTCTACTAAACCAGATGACGATGACATATCAATTTTTATTTGTATTTCTCTCTTTCCGCCTGACCATCATCATCGGTCAGTGGGGTTCGCCGTGGGAACTCATGAATATGCAATGAGTTGATGCTGCAGCTGCTTGCAGTATTAAACTTTCTCACACTCCCACATCAATAATTATAATAATGCGTATGCTCCATTTGCACTTCAGTTTGCATCAGGGAAATTTGCAGGAAAAACTCAGCAGCAATTCAACGATTCATTCAAGTTCAAGTACAGCTCCATTACTTAATGAAAACTCGTGACGCCGCGGCGTTGAGCTGCTAATCCCGCTAATCCCCGCGGATCAGCGCTAAATCCACCACAAGAATTTAAACAGCAGTCGCGGAGCACAGGTAAAATGCAGGTAAAAGTCTGTCGGTTAAGCTCTCATGTCGTGCATATGTTCACTCTCTTCAAGGTCGGGGCCAATAAAACAGTGAAATGAAATCAATTCCGCGAAATACGCATATGACTTTTTAGCAAAACTCCTTAAGAACTGCAGGTTGGAGATAGTGGCGAAGGAAAGGAAAGCGAAAGGGTTGAGTAGGTGTCACGATAGGTAGGACTCGTGGTCGCCTGTCCAGAGCTATGGCTAATGATGATGTTCAAAATATGTAGTTAGCACCTTTTTGTCTTCGAAGAATGCCCAGATTGGACATCAGGTAGCAAGGAATCGGGTTCGGGCTCGTATTCATAAGGCATCCCGAATTTTATGGGCGTCATTGGCACTTTCGCTGCATTTTTATGAATCGCCATTCTATGGACTGGGCCTAAAGGGTTACACACCATAAACAGGCAGCAAATCAGTAAATACAACTACAACTCTGACATTGTTGTCAGGCGTCTGACGGCGACGCCACAGTCCTAATGACACTTCGTCCGAAACTATCGAAAGGGTTAAATATTTGGGAAATTCTGTTCATTTGCTTAGTGGCTCGAGTGTGCAAGAATTCTATATATAACTTAACAATTCAAATGTATTGTATTTTGTTTATGGCCCAAAAGTTGCTACCGTTCATTGAGCAACGCCGGCTGTTGCCTCAGTTACCTCAGCTCCCTGGCTCATCATTATGAATCGCGCCAGACTTTTGATGGGAAAGTCCCGAAATGTCATTAGGTGAACGTTTTGTTCATTTTATGGCTGTACTCTACGTGTTTTACTGCATGTAGATTTTTGATGATAAGAAACTTTTGTTATTCTTAAATTGTAGATGAAGTCGTCTAACAAAAAATTCCAGTATATATTTCAGTTTCAAGTAAAAATTTTACAAACATAGAAGCAGATTGCGTGAAATTGTCTTATTATTTTTCATCAAATAGTTAGGGGTCTTGTGAAGAGTAAACTTTGAGATTGAAATAGTTTTTTTGTGATCGGTACGGACATTCCATAAGCTTTATATCTATTATAATACCACACTTCTGTAATTAATTTTAATCAGATTATTATCATTAATCTCTGAAATCGATGTACGTATTATATATTTGGAAAAATCCTTGATTCTTTTTTCATATATTATAAATTTAAATTAGCACGGAATAAGTGATCATTTGCTATCCACCTTGATTGCAGTTCTTAAGATTATATTGCAAAACATATTTTTCTTTATTAATTTCTTTTAAAATTTCAGAATGAACAATATTTCAGGACCTCGATAAGAAAAGGAACAAATTGATTTCAGATATTCTTTTCCATTGACAATTTCCTTGATTAAAATATTTACTTATAACCTGAGCCCTTTTGCTTCTCTTTTCATTCACTCACATCGATTTTTGGCGCGCAAAATATTGGTCTATTAAAATAAATAGAAATTGTTATGATTTTTGGCGCACAAAATATGCAAATTTGCTTTTGAATAAATATGCATCCAATGTGCGGAAATGAAGAACCCTTCTGAGTAACTTCCGTTTAAACGAGTGCGAGTAGCAAAGTTCAGCAAAGCAAAAAGCATGTCAATCGCAAAAGTACAAACAGACAAGTCCCCAAAAGGCAGACAAAAGGAAGACAGACAGAATCGAGGGTACGATGAGGCGACATCAACAGGAAACGACTCAGAAATCACGTCAAAATGGCTAAGCAACCGAGTTTTGTAGATGGAACCCAGGAAGTAAACTATTATAGTCAAAAAAAAAGTACAGAAAGGTACAACAACTACAAAAAGCGCAATAATTACGTGGTGCACACAAATTGAATTTAGAGCAGCGAATGGAGGAGAAGTTGGGAATGGGAATAGAAAACAGGGGACTGGGAGAAAGATAAGCAATCTGATCTTGAGAAATCATGTGAACAATTCATGAAAACATGAAATTAAAGTGCTCAAATGTCACCAGAAGCAGGACGAAAATTGCGTAAAGTAGGAGCTGATGATGATGGCAGAAAGTTGAGCAACTTTTGTCGGGATTTGACAGAGAGTAGGAGACTCCTCGGTTTCAGGACTTGGTTCCCAGAGCTGCACGTGCAAAAAAACATTCAAATATAATATAATATAATATTTAAGGAGAGCAAAGGCATCCGTTGAGATAAGTTTCATATGGCTGCGCCACGGAAGCGCGTTCAAAACAATGGGACACACCTCCAAGATCATATGAGAGTTCATCTTCGTCTCAGTCTCGGGATCGGCTTTTATTCGTTGTTAACCTGATATCCGAGCGTGTCCCCTTTCAAGGATCTGGCAGTGCTCGCCATTTATGCAACAGGAGCGCGCGAAGAGGAAACAAGTGATGAAGTCGCTGCTTCCATTTCAATTGATTGTTATGTCCTGGTCCAGAAAGAAGGTTTGCATAAGTGCCATGTCTCTTTTGTCCAACGTCCTCTCAAGAGTTTTGCGTTCTCTCCCTGCCTTCCTCTCTCTCTGTTTCTCTCGAGAACTGGCCCATTGTTTTCACTTCCATTTGCCAGCCAAAATGACGCACAACATAACTTAAGGACTTTTTGTTTGCCTTTTTTAGAATTGAATTTTTTCTCTCTTATTTGGTTGTTGTACTTGTTGTTGTTGTTCTTGTTGTTGTTGTTGTTTTAGCAGTAAGTAGGATGTCCTGTTGCTCTCCGGTTGCCTTTTCAGAGTCCTCTCTTAAGTCGTTTGCATGTGCTAAGCCCAAAGATTATGTCATGCGCAGATTATTTGATTTGCTGCCAACGATAGACGCTGATAGTTGAGTACATTGCGTTGCATTTCTCACGCCTGCACCTCGTTTTGGCCAACATCTCGAAACAGTTTCCGATTTCAGTCGATGATTTTGGCATTATTTTGCACATTTCCTGTAAACATCTTTAGCATAACGTGTTTGTCTTTTCACTTAGCCTGCCGCGATAGACATCTATTACTCAGTCCAAATCCAGCTTTCCAGCTAAAAGTAGTTTGGTGTTTGGAGATTCTTAGATCCTTAGATAGTTGCATTAACAGCGGTAACTTGCTTTGATTAGATTAACACAACAAACTCCTGAAAACTGTCGTGGCAGGAAGTCGGCAACTCTATTGATATTTGGCTACCAAAAAGGAAATTCGATGTGTTGAAAAAGACACTTTGGTCGGCATTAAAAGCAGCTTCAAATATCGTCTGTTTAAGCATCAGATAAAAAATTGTTAATGATTCTCTTCGGGGAGTGTTTCGGTTAACAGAACTGTAACAAATTTTAGCAATGTCGTTGGAAGTTTTACTAGACAAAAGTTGAATGCAAAGTGTATATTATAAGAGAAACATTTTCAAACAATTTAAATCGAACTAAACTTTTATCAATTCGTCCCTGTCTTCCACCCAAGGTAATAAATTTTAAAAAACATATGAGACGCGTGTTAATTAATTTTAGACATGAAAAGACAAGAAAAAAGTTGAAGGCCTAATTAGTTGCTAATCCTCCTTGAAATCGGTTTTGTCCATTCATATTAAATATTTCATATTATATCTAATTTAATAAAATAAAATTATTTTTAATTATCAAATAAAAATTGTTCTAATTAAGTAACCTCATTTCATGGTTGTTTTTAATAATACCTAATTTTCCAACTCTTTATCTGTAACTTTCTATAATCATAAAAACAAGCAACTAGTCCTTGAGAAAATAAAAAAGAAAAATTTATTTTTTAAGTGAAATAAAATTAATTTTGAAATTTGAAAAGTAAGCACGCGACGATAAAAGTATAAGAACATTTATTGGAAAGGGGGTATAAAATGAATACAAATTATTTCACTTACAAAAAAACAGAGAAGCGAGTTCAATGCTCTCCTTTTGTAGGGATCATTAACCTTAACCTTAGCTAGGATCTCTCTTTTTTATTCACATCATCGAAACATTCACTTGCCGTGGGAAGAAACGATGTAAGCTTCCACTCGAGGATACATGGCTGATTGAGATTGAATACAGAGAGAGAGAGTGGTAATTCAAGGCACATTTATCCTGCACAATATGTCGGCACCTGATGCGCTAACTGCCAACTCGACATAACAATTGATTCCACACTTGAGTTGCCCCCAAAGGAGGCTTGTAATTGAGTAGATGGGGGCGCTAGACAAGTGATTCCCCCGATCGGGGCAATAATGCGGGAGATATTAAGAATTCTCGTCTAACAAAAAGGCAAACAAAATGAAGAGCAACCTTTTTAAATAAATGGCAAAAAATATGGGAGAGAATTAACTTCCACGAAATGTTCTTTTCATCGTAAATATTAAAAAATGTGGTGCAGGTACAATGAATGATAAACTGGGAGAAAGGGTTTTTCATTTTTCGCTAAACAAACTCGATTTCAAGGAGCTGCGATCAATCTAGTTCTCGATTGGAATTGAATTGTGTATGCGCAATATGTTTTTTGTTTCAATTATGAAATGAACCCTCATCAAGGGTCGCTAACTGCCTGATCGATGAATGAATAAAGGTAAAGAGAAAGAAATTCTGGGCATGTCTTATCAGTTTTGAAGCATCATGTGCGTGGGCACAATAGACAAGATTTATTCCCGTTTTGGACTACCAAAGAAGCGGGCAACTTGTCAACTTGTCAACAACTCTATCAAGATTTCAGCAGAGATCTATGAACAGATCTATGAATTAATATATTCAGTTTGTCTAGTTTAAGCGTAGCTCATCAAAGTTTAAGTGTTTTAATTAATGCATTGTCATGACTTTCGCTGCTCTTAACTGTAGCCGAGCTACTGACTGACGGCATTTTGATTTTATTATTATTATTTTTTCCAGTTTCGGTATCGTATGTCAACGACGTGGGAAGCACGCACGACCTGGCTCCATCTACGTCAAGATGAAAGATATGCGAGATCAACATGTAATCTTTGGCATAAATACAAGAAAAACGCTTAACAAAATGATGCAGACAATGGCCAAGATGAAGGCGCAGCAATGAGCGCATGTTGCATGCCCGATCAAATGTCCTTTGATATCAGAACGATTGTAGGAGCATCTTTCCTCTTATTTGTTGGTACTTATATTTCATTATGCGAAAAGGTAGCACACAAAAGATTGCAAAGAACTACACAGCCAGTGCAGAGATAGAGAGCGACCTGTTGTCATCAGTCCCATTCCCTTTCTTCTTCCCTTCCCTTCTTAGTCAGGCTGCCGCAACAACCCCTTATGTCAGTTCGAGCGAATTCTGATTCCGCCGTGTGCTCTATGCTGGTGCTACGACTACGACTGCGTTCTTTTTTTCTCCTTACTCGGAACGCACACTTCAACCCCTGGCAGTCTGTCGAACTGACGGTCTGCCTTCGTCAACTCCTTTACCACCATTATGATTGTGTTGTTGTTCTTGTGGCTTGTTCAGGAGCACGCCGGCATCTGTTAAGGTTAAGGCATCATCATCATCATCATCAGCTTCGACCGCTTGACACTTGCAGATTAGTAAAGTGTTGAGTTTTAAATATATTTCTTGCTAATTGCTCAACGCACAATTAGTTCTGTGCTCCATATACAACTCATACGAGTACTCCTCATCCTTGAATCGATCTCAGGTCACTTGCATTGAGTTGCAGTTGCACCAACTGAGCAAAAAAGAAGGAGGAGGATGGACATGCAATGATTTGCATTCCTTTTGTTTGTTTGCTTATATGTCCCGTGCTTCGTCTTTTTATTTTTTCTTTACTTTGCTGAATTAACTTTTTGTTTGATTCATGACTTTTGGTTAATTTTAATACACATTTCCGGTTCAACTTTTGAAGGATCTACTTCTAAGTAAAGAAAAATTTACAAATTGCCGGAAAAACGAAGACTTATAGAGCGTTTAATGAGATTACACATTTTTTTTTTGGAAAATTAATTGTTGATGCCAGTCAGTCTATCAATTTCATTAAAGCTAAAACTAATGAAAATGGGAATATATTTTTATACTTTTCTAAGCGAGCAGAAGATTATTAAAACATTTGTTTGTAAAACACGTAATTTTTCTGCAAATGGTTTCGAACTAGATTTAATCAAAGCAAAAATTTTGAATTTTGATTTTCTTTTTTTTTCAAATTGTTTCTCAATTTTTTTTAATTGATTTTAGAAAATCGAAAAAATTTTATTTTCAAACTTTGCGCACAATTCGCAATTATTGAACACTAGATGGCGCCAATTTGGAGTTGACTGATATGCGCTCAATCATAGATGGCGCAAAATTACTGAAACCGCCTAAAAGCGTGCATATGTTTGGTCAGTAGCTCCAAAACTGTTATTTTCAAATAGCTTGAAAACTGTCGTCCAAACTTGGATTTCAAAAATCAATTTAAAAAAATTGGGAAACAATTTGAAAAAAAAAAAAACAAAATGCATAATTTTGTAAAAAGTTCATTCTAAAATTGGTTTGGTGCATTTCGCTCTTCGCGTGGCAAAGTTGAGAAAAAACCAAAAAAAAAAAATAAATTGTTAATTCGAGAAAAATGCAACAAAAATTCTGGTAAAATACCCAAAATTCTAGCTTCAAAATTGAAAAAGTTCCACTTTTCGATCGCGCAAAAACTATGTCAAAAACGCAACAGGAGGCAGCATCAACAACAACAACAACAACTGCAAGCAACTTACTAACAACAAATAAATGTGCAGTGATATAAACATTAACAAATACGAGTATATATAATTATATAAAGTATAAAAATACATTTATTTATATATTTTAAAGTTAAATAAGTAGTTTGTTTTACCAATTAAAAATTAAAATTTAGTTAAAACTGTTATGTGAAACAATATTTTCAAGTCTGAGGCAGTATTTTCATCCTTTCCACAAGTGTGGACATTTGTTACAAGGATTTAGTTACGAAAACAATTTTATTTGTATCTTAATTACTTAATATCTTCCGTATGCATTAATTGAAGTGTCAGCTTAATAATTCAAAGTGCGTATAAATAGAATTAAGATAATTATGGCCTTTATACGGCCGACAAAGCAACATTCCTGCTAACATTTGCAATGTTGCCCAGCGTGTTCTCTATAAATAGTTCATTGCATATGCATAAATTGATTGCAAAAGCCTCTGCAAGATCCTGTCCATATGATTTAACAACTGCCCGGATCATGGGGCTGGCGAGCACAGCGTGTTCACTAATTATAATGACAAATCGGCGAATTATAATGTCATGTCATAAATTTCCAATACACGATCGATCAGACCAAAGACAGGAATATTGAATAAAATAGCGTATAAATTATGAAAAATGGACGCAACCGGGGCAACTTTATTAAAATAAGCGAGCTAAGGAACATTGTTGCAGTAATTAACTGAGAGAGGACACTTGCCAGGAGTGCGGGGAAGAGGGGCCTAAACGGAAAATAACAAATGCAGCAACGTCAACAACTCAAGGCAAAAGGAAGCAGGCGATGGAGTTGCAGGTGGAGTTGAGTTGCAGTTGCAGTTTAAGCTCTGGGCAATTTAATAAAGCCAACGCGAACGAGGGGCCAAAATCTGGTTACAAAGCTGTCAGAATGGCAATCCAAGCAACACGCCCACCACATTAAAAAGCAACTAAAAGGACGTGAAGGCGTGCTGCCAGCGTTCAACCTGTCAGACTGCGAAAGAGAGACAGCAAAAGAGCTGAATAATAATCGTGTAGTTTTCAAATTTATTGTCGACACACACTGCCTGCCTGTCAAACGCCCCCAACAACAGAGCAGAGCAGAGCAGAGATGGCCAACACAGATTCAGCTTCGAGTACAGATTCAGATTCAGATTCACAGCAGATATCCCGATTCTCCTCCTCATGGAGGATGACCTGAGGCGAACGTGTTCGCTTAGCGTTCATCATGCCACAGACACTTTTAGGCCCTGTTCTCCAACATTGTAAATTATTTTCGCAGCAGAACTGTTTACTCTTACGACTAGTAAGAATGTTGAAGGAACCCGACTGTATGAGACCCTGTACTTATTCCGTTAAAATCTAAATGATGTGATCACACTTTAAACTTTGCTTGTTGTAGCATTGAATTTTTTTTGAAGCTGATTAAAAATGTTTCTTTAATAATTGAAACACGAAATTTATTATCGTGAACTAATTTTCAGAGTAGTATTTATTTAATATTTATATTTATCATCAACTAAAATAGTCGACAAAAGTTGTATAACATTTCAAACAATACTTAATAGAAGCTAAGATTTTAAAATAAAAATTCTTGAAAGATGTGTGAAATTTTATGTTTAGTTGATTGTAAAATTGTAAAATTGTAAAAAAAATGTGTGACAAGATTCAAAGTTCTAGATATAAGAGTTACTCTTATGAATCTTCCTTTTTTTAATTACAAAGACGAAAGGGGCCGACACATAACTCTAAAAAAAGAAATAAATCCAGATACACAGGAATCTACTTACCAAGTTTACAGTCTCTGAGATTTGGGTGTTAATTAAGATGAATATCGATTCGACTGCTGATGCTGATCAAGATTATATAAAGTATACTTTTCTTTTGTCCAACTTTATAGACCCTTTGTATTTGATTGAGCACAGGGTCTAAAAAGGGGGGCAATAATTGCCTGCAACGGTATAAAACTGTAACCAGTTCCTTTAGCTGTCCATCAGGCAGCTGACCGTAGAGGGCACGGCATCTTAACGCTTACTCCGTTTCTGCCACAATTCACATGCCTGACACTGCCACTGCCCCTGACTCAGTCTCAGTCTCAATCTCAGTCTCAGAGCTAAACTCCGACTTCGACTCTGACTCCGTTTCAGCCTCTGTCTCAGGCAGTTCGCATTAAATCTGCGCGGCACATTCTCTTTTCGCCCAAGTTTATGGGCACAGCATGCATAGTATTTCACACAGATTGCGTCTTCGATGCTGTTTCCCCGTACCCGTTACCGTTCCATGCTGGCACTGATTGCTGGCCAGCGATAAGATGACATACCAAAGCTGCTGCTGCTAAACTCACTGCCGATTGTCTTTGGGGCCCCGAACAATTTATAAATAGCTCTGGTCGAGGGCTTCATATACGAGTATACTATTGTACTGTGGACTCTGGCGCATGCAATCAGTGGAATTTGCCAATTGCCAGTTGATTTTCTCGCAATCCCTCAGTGGCAATAAAGACCAAATGACGACACGCAGACGCCAAACATGTCCGGCGACCGCAAGCAAGGCCGTTCAGCGACCTTCATCTTCATCTTCGACTTTGACTTTACAGGTTCAGTTTCAGTTTCAGGACCATCAGCAACATTAACATTAACATTACCATTTGCCTTCTCCTGCTTCTTCTTCTTCTTCTGTGCATTCTCGGCTTTTATATTGTGCGAGATCAGTTAACGAGACTTTCAACTCAACTTTACTCTTAATTGACCAAATGTATCCTGGGCCCTGACTTTGTTCTCAATCCAGAGACGTTGCGTTTCCGCATTTCGCTGTCGAAACTGATAGCACTTTTTTATTGTTGTTCTTGTTGCTGTTGTTGTTGTTGTTGTCGCTGATCGTCAGCCCTTTGTCACTTGTTCATATCAATTAAAGTTTAATGATATTGTCGAGAGTGAGTGCCGATCGCCGTAGGCAGCATGTTTTTAATCAATTTTAAACGGTTATTTACATTATTTTGGACCTGTTTCTGTTACTGTCTCTTCCCATATCCCGCTGTGTGCATCCATTTATTAACTACACTTTTTTACAATTTCAATCAGTGTTCTTTATTAATTTACTTCATTTATTATTTACTTAGTTCACATTGCTCAAGTTACTCAAGTTACTTACTTAGGACTCTAATTAGGATAGTTTATGCTTGTAAGTGCTTACGTGCTTTTTTGAGGCCAACTAACTTGGCCAAATTGTTATGAGTAATTTATGGCAAGTTTGCTACATAGTCAAAAGTTTTGTCGGCTTGTTTAGTTAACTGTATAATTTAAATTAAATTAATTACAATACCAACAACTACAATAAATTAATTAAAACATTAACTAAACTATTAAACAAATTCGATTACATTACGCAGACACACAGATACAGACACAAATACAAATACAGTTACTGGTATAATTATAGTTACACATACAACGCTCACGCACACTTGCGGATTGGGGCTGTAGGATTAAGTAGGACAGAGAGTTGTTGTCAAGTGTAGATATACTAACTATGCGGTACTTAATTCTCAGTGACACTTGCTGAAAATGGCAATCAAACGTCGGATTAATCTCGGCCAAAAGCCTTTTATTTTGACTTGCAGTGAAAGCTCATTTAAGGATTTTTTAGTACAAGCTTACATATAAGCTAATTTTGATGCAAATGCTTATTAAAGCTTTAAAAATCGGAAACTAGGAATCGTATTTAACTTTCTCATGTAAACTACTTTAACACTGTGCCGACTTTTGCTTAATCTTTGAAAGCACATTACAGCGAAAGCTTTGAAACTTAATATTGCTTTCATTTAATCTTATTTCATTAGTTGTATATTGATAATTGTTATGCAATAGATTCATCAGCTTAGAGCATATTAAAGTTTGTCGCGAAAGCTGCTTACTCTGTCCATTTCACGTTTCAAATACCCTTCACTCCAACTATCTGAAGATATGTTTGTTTTTGATTCAAAATAAATCTTTTGTTGAATTTGCCACTTTCAGCCAGTGTCATTTGGGGTTGTAATAAATGAAGGCTACTTTATATTAATTTAAGCTACGCTAACTACAATACGACTTGGATCACATGTGTATGAAATGAATGCCACAGCAATTGTGGCCGTTGTGGCAGCTGCGGCAGCTGAGGCAGCTGGACAGCAGAAGGCGGCAGCTAAGCTGAGGCAGCTCGACAGTCTCCACAGACTGTGTATGTGTGTGTGTGTGAGTGCACAGTCTCTTGCGACTACTTGAGCTTCAAAAATGTCAACAGCCCCTTTTGTATCAAACTACGATCAATGGTCGAGTCGGCGGTGTAACGCACGCCGCTCAAGTTGCCGTCGTTGTGGTCGACAACGCCATATTCGCCAACGATGAAACCATCGTCGGTTTTCTCCTCGACGCGATACTTGCGATAGTTGCGTCCCTCGACCACATAGGCGACTTTATCATCATCAGCATCTTCTGACTCATCCGTGCTTCCCCTTCTGTCCTCCTCGTCCCCATCATAGCCATCACCATCGCCATCGCCATCGTCGTTGTAGTCGTTGGCATTTGCGTTGGCGTTATAAACCACCGAGCCACGTCCCCGGTCTATGCCACGAATGCGACCGCGTTGCGTTGTTGCAGATGCTGCTGTAGCTGTTGTTGTTGTTGGTATTGCTATTGTTGCTGGTGTTGTTGCTGTGACCAGCGAGAAACCAGCTGAGCCAATGCTGCTGCTGCCACCCTGCAGGCCATGGGCTCGTCCGTTTGTCATAACACTTACGGACTCTTCAATTTCGTAATTTTGCTCCGGGGTCGGTGTGTAAAGCTCAGCGCGTTCGGTTGTAAAATGTTGTTGTGGTAACATGACCATCGCATCGCCAGCTGAGGATGAGGAGGATGATGAGCTGCTTGAGCTGGAGCTGTATGAATAGGCGCTGTTGCCACCGGGTGTTGCATGTTGTTTTTGTTGTTGTTGCTGTGCGAATTTGGCAACACACTTGACTAGATCTACAGAGACAACAAAAGAGAGAAAGAGAGAGAAGAGACACACAGTTGGTTGTTTGTTGATAAGTTCAAGATTAGTTAAGGTAAACGTGCGTTGTCGCTAGCCAGACAAGCGATCTCATAATTACACTGTGCTGCAAATAGTTTACATACATGTTCAAATTTTGGTAAGGTAAATTAAAGCTAGTGTTGTACTTGACTTGACATTGACTTTTTGCAAAAATATAATATTGTATGTTTAAGAAATTCAGAATTGCTTTTATTCATTTTTACATATTTATGAATGAACTCATTTCTAACTTTTATATAAACAAATATGAATTTGCGTATCATGGAATTTATAATTTACTTTATATTGATATTAATATTTGCAAATACTGAGTGCCTAGAACTAAATATAGTTGTCAGTTACTTGGTTTCTATTAGATTCTAAAGATGAAAATAATTTTTAAATTTTTAGTATTGAATCTTTTTGATAGACAGAATGATTTTCAAAATTTTCAAGACATCAAAATAGAACCGGAAAAATATTGTCGTCTTGTTGTTCCAACATTTTTGCACATCACTAGCTAAACCTTTGCCCAGAGTTGGCAAACAGACTAATTGTGGAGTCATAATCTAGGCAGTCATGAAACAAACCAAATGAACGCCTATTTAATGGGCGCAAAAAACCTGCAGCACAGTGTAATTTGTTTGGCCAAAAAAAAGACTCACCTCTATTGGGCAATCCTTTGGCATTTTGATTAGAATGTTGAAGCGACAGTGATGAATGCTGACGTTGTTGTTGCTGGTGCTGAAGTTGTTGCTGAAGTTGTTGCTCCCAACATGGACGATGATGTTGCTGTTGGTAATCGCTTGGACTTGGACTCTTTGATGATAAAATTGGCTCCAATAGATGCCGTTGTTGTTGTTGTTGCGGCTGTTGCGGCTGTGGTGCATTCAATAAATCATAAGGTAATTTATCCAAATTGAAGAGTACACGACGCGGTGGCGAATTGCCCGCATTTGTTGCTGTTGTCTGTTGTTTATGTTGCTGGTGATTATGAGTTTGGTGATAATGTTGCAGCCAAGTACTGGGCCTGGACGTGCTGCTCGTTGCTGTCTGGGATTCCATAGATCTTGCTGTCGTTGTTGTTGTCGCTTTCGATGTCGTCGTTGTCTGTGCCTCGCCGAAAGCAATCCTCGACACAATTGCCGGTCGACGCGAGGGCACAAAGGTGTTTGGGGCAGCACCCGGTGGCACAGTTACACTCGCCGTTGTTGTTGTTGTTCCTCTCGTTGTTGTCGTCGTTGTGGGCTTTATTGTTGTTGTTGCCATTGCTGCTGTCGTGGTGGTGGTGGGCGAGCTGGTCGTGCTGGCCATTCCAGTTAGCGGCCAGTAGGTCTTGGCAGGCTCGCCATAAACCTTTGCCGGCTGTGAATAAACTTTCGCTGGCTCCGAGTAGAACTTCGAGGGTTGCCCATAAACTTTCGCTGGCTCCGAGTAAACCTTCTCCGGCTGGCCATACATCTTGGCCGGCTCGGAGTAGACCTTAGCTGGCTCCGAGTAGAATTTCGAGGGCACACTGTACATTTTGGCCGGCACAGAGTAGAATTTGGATGGTTCCGAGGCGAGGCGTGGCATGGGCTTCAGACTGTCGCTGACATTGCGCTGTGCCTCGGCCAAGATGCCGGCGGACTTGTGGTGCCAGCCACTTGGCAGATGCAGATCGTCCACATTCTGTGAGATGGAACTGTACGATATTGATCTTGACTGGGGGCCGTGACCCTGTTTGGTGTCGTGATAGATTACCGTCTGGAACGGCAGCAATTTGTCATCGGCAGCAACTGTTGTTGTTGTTGCCGCCTCGCTGACATTTCGCCCGGAGCCAAAAGCCACCGAATTGCTGCGACTGGAGGCAGCTGCCGCGAGAAGTGGAGCCGCCAAAACATTTTGTATGTTGGACGCGCTGTTCAACGAATCGCTCTCCACGTCCATGACATCGGCAGCCAGACGTGGCTCGGTCTCCTCAATGGACAACTCGCTCTTGTGCGAGCGATTGACAAAGTCCACACCGATGGCACTAGGAGCACTGCTTCTATGGGAATGAGAATGGGTATGGGAATGGATATGGGATTGGGTTGGATATGCCTTGACTGCTGGCTGAGTGCGACTAATGCGAGTGCCACGTCTGCTGGAGGAGCTGACACTGACAGCGACCACCTTGACCTCATCGCTGGCATTTAGTTTTGGCTGTGATTTGGGTTTTGTGGTTGACTTGATGACGGATGGTGCATCCTCCAGAAAGACAATCTTGCTGCCAGTGGTTACCAGCTTGACAACCTGTTTGCCCTCGGCGTCCGTCTGCTGTTGGCCATTGGCGTTGCGGTAACGCGTCTTGTGCTCCAGACTTCTCGCACTGTTCAGTCGGCCAGGTCCCTCGAATTCCTGCTCCTCGCTGTGCAGGCTGCGCTGCTGCTCGTCGTGGTCGAGAAAGAGCTTGAGAAACTCATTGCCCGCAATGAGTTCACTCTGTCGAACCGCCGAAGAAGGGGCAGGAACTGGTGCAGACCGCGTGTAACCGCAGCACAACATCTGCAATAATTGAAAAAAATAATTGTAATAATTTAGTTTACTTCTCGTGTTCATGTCAATTGGCTTGCAAATTTCGCTCAATGCGATTTTTATGCAAATCAACTGCATCATTCATTCGATTAAGCTTATCTCAGCGATCTATTTATATATTTGCGTAATTAAAATATCATTCGATCTGCACTTCAATATGATTTTATCGCTGCCTGGAAATGTCTTCATGGCACCCCAGCTCTCAATACAAAGTCATGCACTGCGTTGAAGCTATGACATTTAAATAATACGATTACGAGCAATGGATTGGCTTTATTAACACATCAGTGGAATGCTGCGGCTCTGTTTGATCTATGACTGCGAATGTGTTTTGCTTGTGGAGCATGTAACTGGTCAACGTCATAATTATGAACAACTGACAAATGGTTGCTTTAACTGGTGGCAAGTGGCAGCTAATGAAGACAACATATAAATAGCCGACACTTAGTCTTTTTAACGCTGCAACGTATTAAGTCCATTGGGAGTATCTTTGAGTAAGAGTCTGCTACTTTTACTTTTCATACTGAGATTTTATTAGTTATTTAATATTTAATGTCACTCTTACATCAACATATTCTTACTGAGAACACTCAACTTTTTTGGGGCTATAACTCTTTTTTGAGATTATCACTTTAATAATTGTACATAAGAAGAGCGACACTGTCCTATCATTAACACATTCATTCCACATCTGTGACTCATTTTGACTTCGTAGAAATCAAACTTTCACTCTGAGTTCTCAAAAGAGTTCTTGAAAAAGCCACAAACATTAAGCATAAAATTTATTACGGATTGCGATGTCAGCTTTGTATGTATGCTCTAAGTTAGTCATGTACTTTAAATCCAGTTTAATACCAAAATGTAAAAATCGACCAAAAATAAGGCAAGTTGTCGATATATCTCTCAAAAAAAATTGAAATCGTGTGTTTGAAAATCAGACCAACTTCAAACATTCATAGCTTTGCCAAAACTCCAAGCGGAATGCCATTATAATCATAATTAGACCTCTTAATTCATTCTGCACTTAAATTGAATTAATTTAATCGTTGAACGAATTTTTTTTACTACTTTAAAGGGTAACTTAATTGCTGAGTTATTTTTTTTTTATTTAAAAATGTATTTATTTAATATCAACTAAGAGCTGCAGACCAATTAAATAAAAATTAAATAATAAGTTAATTAGTATACAAATTAAATAAAATATTTATAGTTATATATTTAAATTTGAAGTAAAAAGATAAAAAATTAAAAATAAAAAATTAAAATTAAAATCTGCTTAACGGTTAACTTTATCGAAAATTCAAAATAAAATACTTGAATAACAATTTAGATTTCGAATTTAACTTAAAACAATTGTCCAACTATTTAATTGTTTATAAACTATTGTTAATCGCCCATTATTATTATTATGTGCTGACCTTCTTTTTACCCTTTCTTTTTTATGTTGTATTTCAATGCGCTTGAACTAGTCTTTCAGCTGGAAATATATACACATATAAATCAATTTAAAACTACTCAAAATTCCGCCCCGTTGTCGGTTTTTAATGCCGCAGCGATAAAATATACAGAGTAAAACAAAAGACTTAGGACACGAACTTGCCCTGCAACGCCTCTAAACTAACCAATTGAAAAAGAGCTCAGACAAATGGCAAATAAAGCACATTTACTGCGTTTGGCAAAATCAGCATAACTAATTGTAATTTAGATAAATCACACACACACACACATGCACAGAAAACACTTCTATGGGCTATAAAAGTTAATGCGAATTGAAAGGCAAAAATTGAAAATCAAACAAAATAAGACAGAGAAACATTTTCAATATTTTTGCATAAAATATTATCAGTTTGTAACAATTTTATTATTTTAAATATTTAATATAATAGAATATTTTTAATACTTTTGCATGGCAAAATATGATTTATAAATCATACAGCAATAACAATAACAAACGACAACAACATCCGGCAGCTTTTCGAGCATAACTGCAAATTGCTTGACAGCGCAACGATGTGCAACAACAACAGCAAATGATATTAGGTGGGCGCCAATCGCTTGTCGCTTGTCGTATGTTGTTATTGTTTTAAAGTGAACATTTCTAGATCATACTTAAAGCGATTCTATCTAACAATTGCTGGCAGCGAGAGCGACCAAAACACCTTCGCACATGTGCTAAAATTACAGAGTAAACAGCGGGCGCAGGCGCAGTATAAACTATAAGCTGTAAGTAGTTGGGCGACTGGCCAGTTACCAGTTGCTAGTTGCCAGTTGCCAGTTGCCAGTTGCCAGTTACCAGTCAGCCGGAGTTAGTCACCAGTGAGGCGGCTCGCCTTGCCTTTTATGTCTAAAATTGCAGAAGTTACTGCGACTGTGGCTGCTGCGGGCAGTGAATGAGCATTTAACATTGACACACAAATTGCTGAAAGTTAATAACAATGCGAGCAGAGCTTAGAACAATGGCCCAAAGTGTCTCTAGGGCTGGTGTCATGTATTTGGTTACCCCTTTAACAACCCCCAGTTGATAATAATAAAAAAGAGCATTAAAACAAAAGACACAAAAATAAAAACGTTCTTAAAATACAAGTAACGACAACTCGTTTCTCATGATATGACATTATAAAAAAAAACAATCTCGCAAACATTCCTTTCCATTGTGCAGAGTTACTTGAACCGACTGGTCAGTGCCATTACGAGTTTTAATGAATGAAATCAAATCAAATCAAATCATGAAATAAAATAAAATGAAATGAGTTCAGTTTTTTTGGGCTGTAAGCAAAAATAGATAGGCAATCATTTATACTAATCTTGATTGATTTATCAGCTGACAATTTGGCCAAAAGAATGCTAATCCTGTTAGACATTCTTTTGCACTTAGCTGCCATCGAGTTATCATTTATCATTCAATTGTTGCACCTTTCACAACAGCGTTGACAATTTTCACGGCTGTCAACTTAGCGGAAGTGTCAAAGTGCCACATTTGCTACTTATGTATGAATTATAGAAAACTAATCAAAATCGACGGCGCTCCAAATTGTCTATTGAAATTCTAAACGCTGTCGCTGTTGTCGGTGAAACTCAATGAGATATCCGCCTTAGCCAAATCAAATCAATAGACCTGTTGTTATACATTTAACAATTAAGCAATAATCACGCCTTAATGAACAGCTCTTACGTGTACTTGCCGCTTTCAAGTGCCGCTTCAAAAAACTTCAGCTTTTAATTAGCCACAATCATCCACAAATCCATAAGCACACAATATAAATAAATAAATAAATAAATGAGACGAACGAGTTCTTTTATGAGTTGACTTTTTTATTATGCCCAGAGGTTGACAAATTCAATTGCGTTTCGCTTTCAATTTAAAAATCCGTCTCAGTTTCAATTTCAATTTGAAAACGTTTAATGTTACATTTTGATTGAATTTCATATGCAAATTTCGGAAGTGTAGACTAATCAATTAGCTGGTTGCTTCATGATTGATATGGCAGTTAAACAGAAAATAAAATAAAAGAAAATACAATAAAAAAACAGGATTCAGTTGCATAAAAACGAATGACTCAAGGCACGAACTAGCCACACACAGCGCCTAAGCGATTTGCATAGAGAGTTGAAACACGGAAAAAGTCGACAGGCTGTAATAATGAAATGTTTTCGTTTATCAAATGGTCAACATGCAAAAGGCGATGGAGATAGGGAGAGAGAGAGAGAAAAACTATGTTCGCTTAGTTTTTACTTTTTTTATCATTACTTTTTGTTTGGTGAGGCTGTAAAAGCCCCTTCAGACGAGCACTTTTTTACCGACACTTTTTGTCAAAAAGCTGTCCGTTTCGATCACCATCGCTCACCGATGGAATAGAACGTGTTCCATTTCCATCGATGAGCTTCGGTTTTTCACCGGCGCTTTGAAATTTTGTGTGGTTACGCGACACGGACAGCTTTTTGACAAAAAATTACAAAAAGTGTCGGTGAAAAAGCGCTCGTCTGAAGGGGCTTTAAGTTTTATGTGGCCCAAAGCATTTTATTGTGGGCGTTGCAACTTTGAAAGGAGCAGCAGCAATTGCAGTTGCAGTTGCAACAATGTGAATGTGTCAGCCATAAGCGTCTGTTGCCAAGCGGCCATTGTTTAATTGCAGCTACCACCCGCTGCCCAATGTTGCAACTTGCAACTTGTAACGTGCAACGTGCAACTTACGACTTGACTTGTCATTATCGATTCATCGATCTTCGGCCAAATACTGCGGTCCACATTAGGGCCACTCAATGCCACGAGTAAACCACACCAATTGCTATGTTTTTCCGTCTCTCTCTCTCCCTCTCTCTCCCTCTCTGTCTGTCATAATAACACACATTTATTAATTACACAGCACTGCAAAAAAAACACTCCTCGCCTGTTACACTAGATTCTACATATCGTTTTGCTAATCGTCATATGCATATCACACACACAGATGAAAGCAAAGCTGACGCTGGCTTTAGAATGTTGTTGCACCACGCGACGTTGCACCGCCATCCCCCCTCCCCCCCCCCCTAACTGCCCACTTCGCCCTGCCCCGCTCTCAATCAACGTCCCGCCCGCTGAGCATAATTTGCAAATTGCCATCGTCATCGACGGCGACTCGCCAGTTTCTGTTTTAGTTTTACTTCTATTTTTATACCCGTTACTTAAAAATTAAGTAAAAGGGGATATTGCATTCGTTGAAATGTATGTAACAGGGAGAAGAAAGCATCACCGACCCTATAAAGTATATATATTCTTGATCAGCATCAACAGCCGAGTCGATACAGCCATGTCCGGACCTAGATCTCAGAGACTATAAGAGCTAGAGCCACACACGGACACACGGACTTCTACAAAACTCACGGAGATCAAGTTTGTTTCAAACTTCCGCCTCCCTAAATCGCGAAAGCGATAAGTGTGGAATCCGTGCATACAAATTAGCAACATAACCAACACAGATTTAGTATTTAAAATAAGGAGCAGACCTCTTGCTTAACGCAGAGGTCTTTAAGGTGGTAATGGCTGATTACATTTTTAAAGTTTTTTGTAAGTGCCTAAAAGCATGCAATAAAAATATTTTAAATTTATTTAAGTAAGTAACGGGTATCCCATAGTCGGTAGTTCGACTATAGCCTTTCCCACTTGTTTTTTTTTTCTATTTTCAGTCTAAGTTTCAGTTTCCATTTTCATTTTCAGTTTCAGTTTTGAGACTCTGTCTCAGTTTGTGTCTCGCATAACCGCGCGCAAATCGCGTGCAATTATTTAGCGTACATTGGCCATAGTTAACTTCTTTTTAGCCGACTTTACTCTACTTTACATTACTCACAATCAGCTGGAGCTCTTCGATTGTCGTTGTTGTTATTGTGTCCAGCGCCACAACACACCATTACCATTAGCCAACTGGAGTCAAATTAATAATAAAAAATGCACTCGCCAGCTCGCATTATGGATGATTTGGGCCAATACTATAAATGTGAGCCCGATCAAATGCAGACATAAAAAAATAAATATATGTAACGCTAGCAATTAATCCATTTATTACATTTTTATTTTGCAAAGCATTTGCCAAGTGAGCAATTGTAATTGCAATTGCAATTTTATGATCCAACTATTAAACAGCGGCCAATTCAGCGGGAGCTCAGACAAATGGCCAATTGCACAGCGATTGTTAACATTAAAGGGTTGACCAAATCGTGTGGAAACAAGCTCCCGCATAAGCCTGAGCTCACTCTGCGTATGCGTAATAAATCATTTTTAACAGTCTGACAACTTGCTGCAGATCTTTTAAAAGTTCAATGTCGAGAATCGTGAAGATGAAACCTATTTGGTTTATTGGCCAACAGCAGCCCACATCGATTGACTGCTGTTGGCAGTGAAAATAACTGTGAAACATTGTTGAAAAAGTTTGAAACTGTATAGGTTTATTTTTAGCTCATACAGTTAGCTCTAGTCGATGAGAGTCAGAGATGAGATTGCAAGGTGATTGTTGAATCAGATGGAGGTGCAAGGCATTGATATGCCACACTATGAATATTTCTAATTAATATACTACAGACTAAGCGAATTGAACAACTGACTAAACTACTATATAAAACATTTAGCATTTAAAATTAAAAATACTATATGAAATTTATTTCTTTCTTATTCAGTCAATAATAAAATGAATTCCATAATTGGCTAAAATCATATTCCAACAAATAATAAAAGTACCCTTAAAATAGGAAGCTTAAAACTTTCTTTTCTTAATTTTATTTAGTATTGCTATTATTTTATATACCCAATATTTTCTAAATTTTCTTCTTAAAACATTATGCTGAATATGTGTTGTATAAGAAATATAAGAATTCTGCTACTCAAAACAGAAAAAACATAACGCAAAATAAAGATTTAAGAATGAATAATTTTATAATTTTAAGCCCAATCTATATTGATACACCTGTTTTATATTTATTCTAAATGTAAAGCTCTTTGTGCAAACTTACCAACAGTAGAAATACCAATTGCAGATACCAGCAAAAGTGTGCCATGAGTGTGCGTTGAGTTGACTTCCTTGTGAATTATCCACGCTGACACGTCGATTGTCTCTGCCTTCAATTAGCAGCTTTGATTGCGAACTTATCAGTGCTCTTTATGGAGTTCTTAATGAAGCTCACTTTCTTTGGAACATCAAGTGATTCATTTGGCCGTTTGTCTTGTCTGCACTTGAATCATGTTGAAAGTGGGAAGCATTCTCCAGGGTCACCTTTGGTTCTTTCCTCTTTGTGTTTTGGCTGCTGGTGTGTGTGTTTATGGTCTGTATAGTGTGTCTTGTTAATGACTGAAAATTAAAGAACAGAATCGAGCAATTAACGAGTGCGCTCAACCAAAAGAAAGATAAATTGGATGGCTTTTAAAAAATTAAGAGAAGACATTTTAATGTGCTAAGTGACAGATTGATTTAACTTTAGTCAGGTCAGACTCTTTTTGTAGGCTGAGCTCAGTAATTCTTAAGATAAATTGAATGAAGAACTCAGTTTATTTTTCCACTCAAAAGTTTTTTTAAAGAACAAACAGCAGATTCATCTCTCTAGGCTATAAATCCAATCTGAACTTAGTGGTTCATAGGGGCAAGAACATTAAAATGATTACCGCATGAACAACTAAATTGCAAAAATGATGCATAATTTACAAAAGTTATTGGCTGGCATTAGCAAAGGCAAAACAAATTCATTGCGATCGGTAATCAATAAGCGGCGGTATAAAAAAGATACAAGTATATAAAAAAAAATAATAATAATAAAATACACATTCAAATGTCAAGGTGCATTTCACACTTGCGAGCGAACAGTGGGGCAAGTTGAGCTAAAAGTGAGGCAGGTGAAGCAGGTGAGGCATGCAAAAATACAGATATTTGAACAGACAGAGAAATATTTGAGCATTTGCAGCTAATTTTCAAGAGTTGCCAAATGCGATTGAGTCACGGCTAGAAGAATCATTGAACTTGTCTACAAGTTGTGAACACAGCGGGGGGTAAACGGAGCAAAAAGGGGATGGGGGGGGGGGGGCAGCAACATGCTGAAGAAGAAAACAAGTCGCAACAAGTTGCAGCAGTTCCAGCCCAAGAAACCCAACCACAAGCAGATGCTAAGCTGTTTAGCTGTTTCTGCGATTTCAACATATTTATAATTAATGACAAATATTTTGATAGCCACAACAATTGGCATGTCATTGAAGCTGGCTTGAGTTTGGGCTTGGGAATTATTTATATAGCGTTATTTGAGCCAGACTTTTGGCATACTCATCTTACCAATTCAACTGGCCCGAGGCGCACATTAGCCTTTAGTTTGATTTTCATTTTATATATTATACAATATATTGGCAAGTGGCGCCCTTTCTGCACGCTTCAATCAAAGATCAATTTAATTAAAGCCTTGCCGTAATTAACGTCTCAGAAGCATTTCCGCCAACAATATATATGTATACGAAATGTGTAATTAAGCCGTAAACTAACTAAGCAAAGTCAAATGTGGCATAAAACAATAATAAACTAAAAATAGTTGCTGGCCAAAAAGTGAGAAGCCCAAAATGCCTGACTCTATAAAAACCAGTTCTAGTTCTTATCAAGCCTTCTTCTCTTCATTATTCACTATTCACTCTTCACTATTCACAGTCCATATAATTACTCATAGTCATAGCCAGTTGGAGCGTTCAATGGCTTTTAATTACCCAGGAATCTGTCGAAAAGAAACGAGCAACAAAACAATATGTTTATGACTAAAAACTCAGCTCATTAAAAATGAAAGTTTCTTGGCAAAAAAGAATTCACGCTAAACTTGGCTCATTAATTAACCAACTCACATTAAGCCTGGCTTTGACTGTAAATTATGGAAATTCCTTTTTGATTCTCGAGTTCTTTTAGAATCTTGGCTGCTTGTGACGCATTTCTTTAGTGATTTGTTATCTTTTGACAGTTTGACACCTGCTGCCAGCTAGTTATCATTATTATTGTTAATATCAGCTTATGTAACTGAGAACAGACCGAAAAGTAAAAGTGCTGGTCACAAACTCATCTAAAGGTCGTTGTTATCTAGAAACCAGCTGCGACTCCTCAGTGTTCTCTCTCTCTCTCTCTCTCTAAACAGGTCTTTGCTGCACCCAGAAATGGAACCAGACACTCAACAAAATAACTAGAAAGAGTATTGGTAACTTCATGAGGAAAGATAGAGTAATGCAGTTTCAACGACTGGAGATCGCTTACAAATATGATATAGATAAGTTGTTACAAGGACTGCAAATGGGAGTGGGAGTATAGAAAATTTTGTCACTTGGCAGTGGCAATGGTAGTGGAAGTGTCAGTATTGACTTGGTCTTGCACTTGGCTTAAACGACACCGACTCGTGCATGGCCAATGGCGTCAAATTTGCAGCAGTTAGTATATAAATTAGAATGCTAATCGATGGCTGATGGTTACGCCCAGAAAAGCCAATACAATAGAATGCTGCCACAATTCCGGTTAATAAACTTGATTGAATTCGTATTGAAAGAAAAACGAAGTAAGTAAATAAATAAACCAGAAGTAAGGCAAGTTCATAAATTGTTACTAAGTACGTATATGGGACAGACAGAGTACAATAAACCACATAAAGTGTAGTGTGTAACAAATGGGTCGCAAGTGGAGACAAGTGTTGGACTATGTGACAAATTGTCAAAACATTCTCTAATACAAAAGGCAGTAAAAATCACTTGTCGATTGCAATTCAATTGACATCAACAAGTTGAGGGACGGACAGGCTCAAAGACAAGCCAAGGGAGAGGCCACACGGCGTATGCGTTATTTGTGAGACAGGCAGAAGCTAAAGCAGCAACTGAAAAAGAAACAGAAAAAGCAACACAAAACTGAAACTGAAACTGAAACTAAAGCAAAGTCAGACAAATGGCCGCGACCATTAAATTGTGTATATATATTTTATGGAATTTCTTAAAAGTTTATTGCACTTCTTTTATGATTATTGTCAAATATATGAGACTTAGTGCCATTGCAGTGTATAAAAATATTGCAACCAGTTTGCTCTAAGTATCTACCAACAACAGCAATTTGTTAATTTTGCTTAGCGGCGTTAATTATAGTGGCTCAAAGCATTGTTGTTGCCATCTTAGAGTGTGTGTGTGTGTGTGTGTGTGTTTGGCCCGTTGCCGACTGCACTGCAATTAAGCTTTTAATAATAATTTGTATTAAAATAGTTGAACGAGTTTGGCAATGGGCTGCCGTTTTGCAATTTGGCATAGAATGTGCAGCAGCAGCAAAAACTAACTAAATTACACAAATTACTTGTATTTATAAAATGTCTTAATTTGTTGTTGAATCAAATCAACTGTGGCAATGCAAGAAAGTCTAGACCTAAAAGGCTTGGCTTAAAGGCGCCACTTTTCTTTGTATCTAAGCAGGAAATTTATTTCAATTTTCACTTATGCCATAATTAATTCAAACAATAGTCCAGTTGCTGTTACACTTATAAACGGATAACTTTGGGCCAAGTTGCAGCACGTCAATGCCCAATTACATTAAACCGTTAATTATGGACAAATGAACTGGCAACAAATTACTAAATTATAACTCCCAGATCCGCGTCGTCTCGTCTGTCCATCAAATGAAGGCAAATACTTTTGATACTTATATATTTTTTTTAAATACTTTTTCAAACAACGGGCGGGCATTGCTGCAATCTCCAATGGACGCGATAAACATCTGCTCAATCAAATTTGATCTACACGGCTGTCAATCAAATGGCAGGAGACAAAGGTGGCACCCTCCCCCGTCCCCTTTCCACTCCCCCTACTCCCTCTTGGCTACCTAGAAAAAGCCTTTTAAATATTGCTTTGATTTCGAGAGCGTTGCTTGCCACAAAGGCTAACTGTAAGGCAAATAACAGCAACACACACACACACACACACACACACACATACTCGTACACTTTCATCGATGACCTTGACGCAAATCACTGGCTATTTGGTTGTTGTTGTTTGTTTGTATCTTTTCTTTATATTTTTGTTTTCTGCACCTTTTGGCCGACATATTTTCAGAGCAGTTGCAGTCGCTTTTGGGCTTCAACTGCGGCTGGCTTTCGGCTTAAGGTTTCGGCTCAGTGTTTGGGCCGTGCAGATTTCTAAACACAATTGAAGACAAATCCACTTTATAGCCGTCAAAATGTAGGAGAGCAAAAACAAAAGACAAAATACGTTAAGCAAGGCAGCAAAAATTTAAACTTTGCAAAAACTTGGAGTACAAACGGCAACAACAACAATAAGATGAAAAAAAATGTTAAGCATAAAAACGCGTTTGCGCATAAAAAACGTTTTGGCCAATTTTTAGCGATTTTGGTTGTTGTTGTATGTATTAACCGTTACTTTTTTTAGCCCGCTGAGCTTACCAATGCACCCACCACATTTGTTGTTGTTCTTGCTGCTGCCGCTGTTGTTGTTGCTGTTGTTGTTGCTGTTATTACTTTTGTGGCTGTAGCTGGATTTTTAATCCCGTGTTGTAGTTGTTGGCGTTGCTGCTGTCGAAGTTGATTTTGTGTATTTGATTGTTTTGGCTTTCTATAATACAAGCCGTTATTGTTGTTTGTTATTGTTATTGTTCAGTGCAATTGTTGCTAAGCCGTTTTTTTCTTTAATTGGAGCAATATTGGCGCGCGTCATATATACGATATATTTAATGACGATTTATTTATGGCTTTTAGAATATGAATTCGTTTTAATTTTAAATTAATTTTTTACCAGTTTTGAGATTTCTTTGTTTAACTGTTGCTTTTCTTTTGTGTTTATTGTTTTATTGTTATGGATGTTTGTTGAATTTATTTTTTATTTATATTTGATTGGGCCGCACTCACACACTCTGAAAACTATATATTTAACTGACTATGTCGAATTGAATTTGTAATTAATTCGACCAACGGTGCGTATGGTGAATATTAATATTTTTGACTTTTAGTACTGTCCTTAAATATGTTTTCAGCTGTGTTCTGCTAGCAAATGCTGTGCTACAACTTAGTCTCGCTTAGTTTGTATACTATATTTAAATAGTTAAGTTAAAGAAAAAAACTTCTAGTGCCACTTCCAGTTCAGGTTCCAGTTCCACTTGCAGTTCCAGTGCCAGTGGCAGTGGCAATTGACTTTCACACGAGACACACAACGCAACGGCAACCACAAATGTTCGAGAATCGTATTTGTATTTGAAATACTATATATATAAATATTATATATTATGAATATATTCTGCAGCTTGTGCCGTGCGTCCGTTTGGCTACAGCGTCCACAATTAACTGAATTCCCACAGCGATCAGAAAACTGATAAGTGCTTGGCTGGCTAGCGCCCAAGAAGGCTGGCTGAAAGCTCAGTAAGCCAGACTCACAGACAGAGTCAGAGCCAGTCTCAGTCTCAGTCTCAACCACCGCCAAGTGCCAAGGCAACAACAACTACAAGAGTAACAACGCCGCTCAAGAAAGGCAAAAGCACAAGTAGGTACAACCACACACACACACACATGCGCACGTGCAAACTCACACACTCACAGAGTTACATCGACAGGCAGGCAGGCGGCGAACAGTGGGTAAAAATCGCAGCCTTTTTTCACTAATGAAATGATGCACATTTTTCTGATTTTCTATGCATAATAAAAATGATATATTTGTTTAAAAAAAATCCTTAGTAAAATATTAATACAAATATAAATATAATTAATTTTATTAAGCTATCAACTTGTTCAACAAATTCTTTAGTTTAATGACAATTGAACCACAGTGCGACATACTGAGTTGATTTGCTTAGAAGCTGGTGACGTAAAACAAGCTTTAATGAACTAACCTCGCAGCAAAACACACACTCATAAAAGCTCATAAAAGAACGCAAGTTCGCTCCACTGTCAAAAAGTCGGCTTCGGGTGAACTTCGTGCTCGACCATCGGTCATCGTGCCGAAGCTTTAAATGTTCGAATTGTGTTGTTGTTGTTATCATTGCATTCTGTGTTGACAATATAGCTAATTTAAAGCCATTTCGTAGCTATTTTTTCAATGTAAATTGTTCTTACTATGAAATATTGAAGGTCCCTATGACTCTTACCTTTCGTAGATAATATTTCGCCACTCCCTATTTTTGAAATTATTTGCTGCACATTTTAAATCAATTTTATTTTATGTAAACAATTTTAGAAGGAGCTTCATTATTTTACAAAACTTTGTATTTTGTTGTTCTTTTTTAAATTGTTTCGGAATTTCATTTAATTGATTTTTAAAAATTTCAAAAATTTCATTTTAAATTTTCGCGCGCAAATTTGGAAATTAGCTGTTCTGTTAATGTTAATGGTCAAAATGTTCGCCACACTTTGATTTAAAAGTAGTCTGTTAACGCAATTTCAGTTAACGTGGAGATGTTAAAGCACTTAACAGAAATCAGTTTCGTAAAGTTAACATTGCGCGAAGTTGGCCGCGAACGCAAAAGTGCATCCCGATAACTTCGCAGAGAGCGCGAACTTGAAATTTATCGAAAGACACCACAACGATCAGCTCTTTTTGACTTTTATGCGCGCGATTATTATATCCCAGAATGTATAAATTAAAGTAAATATGCAAAACAGTTATATTGATTTGTAAAACTTGTAATTAGTATGTGATTAAGTTAATCGTTCGTGTTTATTATCAAGCCATATCGTTTACAGTATTTACAAGCTATATTAAATGCGGTAATATCAAAATCAATTGCAACATTTCGCTAATAATTGGGCTGAGGATTTATGTTTACTCTTATTGCCTAGCTAAATGTATCCGTGTATTATTTTGCAGAAATGATTTAACGTTCCAAAGTGCACAATATTTATGTAAATAAATAGCTTATCACAAAAAAAAGGAATTGCTGTACAATAAGATTGTAATGTTGTTGCTTCAGAACATCCAATTATCAAACTTCCCGCGACGTGTTTGCTGTCTGTATTGGAAAGATTGAGATTGAAAGATTGAGCCATTGATTAGATGGATGTTGATAATATGCAAATGTTACTAGGGGAACTAATCTAATCATCTAAAACTCTAAACATACAATATATAATTGCTATATGGTATGTGTATCAAATTGAAATGGGAATCTTTTATGATATGAATTAGTTGACTTGATGATATGATGGCAATACTAAAAAATTAAAAAAAAATAGACAATTAATTAATTTTAGTTGATTTATTTTGATTACTTAACGCTTACGGCATCTTCATCGAACTTTATTTATTTATATATGTATATGTATATGTGTTTTTATATATTCTTTTAGTATTTATAGTACACGTTTTTTGTTTTCATAACTTTAATACATCATAAAAATAATCATAATCGTATGAACAAAACAAATTGTAATTGAATTATGCTTATACTAAAGCGCAGCTCATTTAAAAAATAATCACACAATGCCCACAAAGTAATTGAAAATGTTGTAAAAATACTTATCAAAAATATGTATGTTTTGTTTTGAAACTGAATAGAAACAGTTACTGCATGCAATTTATACCAAGTTTGCAGTTGTTGTTATAAAAACAAAATGGCAAAATTATCAAATAATATAATTAAACAGTTCATATATATAGAGTGTAGATTTAAGAAGTTAAAAGGCAGCTCTGCATGAACTGGCTTAAGGTTTCGCTGATAAGTACAAAGTTGTGTGTGATTTGTTTTGGGATTGTCTTGGATTCTGTTCTGTTTTTGCCACACAGTTTGACAAGCATTGGAATGTGTACAATTGTTATTGTGGTACAAGGCTCCTTACTGTTGGGAGAAACCATAGATTAAAGCTAGCTAAAATTGACTTTAACTACAGAAATCTGTTAAACAAAAAGCGCACAGCTAAGCGGGCCAACAAAAACAACAATAATTATCAAGGTTGCAAGCACGACTATGGGAGGAGGGATGAGTTCGAGTTGCAGCTTGAGCTCAAATGCAAGTTGCTTCAAACTTGCGTCACGCACTGAGCATATTTATCCAGTTCGCCTCGCAGCACCTTCACACGTTCCGTCTCCTCGCGCAGTGTTCGTATTAGCTCCTCAATGGTGCGTTGTTGCGACAACACCATCGCCTCCAGTTTGTCCACACGACCCTCAAGTTGTTGCACCCTTGGCGTTGACTCTGCCGTTGTCGCTCCTGCCGCTGTCTGATGATTGTTTGTTGAACTATCATGGGCACTGATGTTGTTGATCTTCTCCTGCGTCGCCGTGCTGTTGACATTGCCGGTTTTCACCAGCGGCGAGACGCTGCGATTACGTATCGAGAGACTATTGGGGCGTGTCACACGTGACTCCTCATCGCTGCTGGCAACAGCCGTGGATGTTGGAGCAGCTACCTTTGCCGTCGACGACATGCTCTTGGACATGATGGCATCGTTGTGGTTGTTGTTGCTGGTCACATTGCTTGTGCTAATGCTGCTACTGCTGCTGGACTCCTTCCTTTGACTGCTGCTGCTGCTGCTGCTCTCCACAATCATGGACTGCTGCAGGATGTTTGACGAGGTCACCGCACTCGATTGCACTTTGGCCGCTGTGGTGTTGCTGCTGGTGGTGATGGTGCTGCTGGTGGCGCTAGTGGTCAGCACACTGGATGTGGATGAGGCTGTCGTTTGCTCGGCGGCAAACAACTTGGAAGTGCGCTCGGCCACCGAAATGGCACCGCCACGTGGCTCAACGCTGGGCGAGGTCTTCTTTCGTGTCACCTGCGATGCCTTCAGTTCCTCCATCCAAGGTGCTTTCTTCTTCTCCCATTCACGCGGCTTGGGCTTCACCAGCTGCGGCTCCTCGCCCGTCGAATTGTCATCCGAGGAGGCAGTCGCCTGCTTGCCACCAGAAATGCCACCATCTTCACTCAGCTCGCTAGCACTGCTCGCCATGCCGCTGCCATTGACATACACCGAATTGTTGTTACTCTCGCCCAGCACATTTATGGCAGCCGATGGCGGACGTCGCTTTGGAGCCTTGACGCGCCCAGCGCGCATATCCTGCAGTATAGATCCACGCTCCACACGATCAAAGTCCGTATCCTCCACGGCAATAGTTGCTGCCCGTCTCATCACCACATTGCCTGCCATGCCCGACTCCGGCAGCTGGCCAGAGGATAATTTACTGCCAGCCAAGCCATCGGAGACATCGTGGGAAACGGCACTCGTTAATTTGCTGTCTGAGCTCTTCTTCTTCATGCCGCCGCTGCCACCGCCCAAAATGTTGCCTAAAAGAAAAATAATAAAGTTATTTAGTTGAGAAGCACTTGATCTCTTTTGAAATGCAACAACTCAAATTACGTAAAGTTACACTTGTGAAGAAGGGACTTTAATGAAATCCACGACTGTCATATCTTGTCATCAATTTCCCAAAAGGAGTGTAAATGGTTTAGTTATAGATCGAGTATGAAATTTATGTCCGTACTAAGAAATTCTATGGCATTTAATAAAAATATTGACTGCTCAATTTTATTCAAAAACTTGCAAGGAAAGTTGCGATCGTTATTTTGCAAATCAGCTCTTCATGCATTACATTTTTTTTTTTAATTTAATATGTTTATATTTCATAGTTAAGTTAATTGCCTAATATTCTTCTTTTTTTTTTTGTTTAAGTAAATAAATAACAATTAAATATTCGAGTATTCATATTGCCAGCCTAGTGTTTTTCTTTTTACCTGTCTTTGAAAATCGTTCTGAGATAATTATTGACAATAGTAAATATGATATCTGTAATAGAGCCATATTTACAGCCTTTCTTCCGTTCATAATCTTTGCTCTATCATGTTCTGTCATTATTTTCCTTCTTCATAAATGTCTTTTACAAGTTCCTAGCTTCTTTCTCTTCCCTCTGCTCACCAAGCAAAACACCCACTCGAGCTCTGAAGTCAACTGTGCGTACGTATTCATAATTTTGAGTTATTTCATTTTGAGAGTTGTAACTCATATTTATGGCTAACCTGTGACACTTCCCGTGGGTGTTTTCTTGAGCGGCACACTGGGCTTTTTGCTTAGCACCGGCGGCGGCGGTGACTTGATCTTCTCATCCATATTGTCCAGACTTTTGCGCAGATCCGCATACGCGGATGTGGGCACGTTTGTGTTGCTGCTGCTGCTGTTGGTGTTGCTATTGTTGCTGCTGCTGTTGTTGCTTGTGGTTGCTGTTTTGCCGGGCAGTTTGCTCAGATCGAGGTTCTTGTTCTCCAACGATTTGCGCTGGGCGGCCACAGTGCCGATGGGCAAGCCCGTTTCGCTGAGTATATCATTGAGGGAATCACGAGATCCGAAACTCTCCTTGCGTCCCGATGTCGACGAGTTGCTGCTGCTGCCGCCCGTCTTCTTGATGTAGACCTTTACTGTGGTTGAAGCACTGCTCTGTTGCTGCTGTTGTTGCTGTTGCTGCTGCGTCACCGTTGTGGTGCCGCTGCTGTTGTTGGCATTCGTTGTGGTCATGTGGCTCGTGTTGCTGATCTTGCGCTGTGACTGCTGCGATGTTGTTGTTCCCCCCGTGGTTGTTGTTGGCTCGTTAATGGGCGCGACTGCAAGAGGCCAAAAGATGAGAGTTAAAATAAGCATTTACACAATAGAGGTTTCTTTATTTTTAATCGCTGGGTGTGGGCTGCTTTTTTGGCCACCCATCAACATTAACATTCGCTCATCATCAACAACAACAACAACAACAACGACATTACGCGCACTTCAAGACGAGACGAGTTGCGTCAAGTTGAGTTGAGCTGAGTTGTGTTGTGTTTATTATTAAAGATGAGCACGTCAAGCACATCGGCGTGACTAACGCTAAGAATAGCAACAGCTGAGCGACAATGCAAACAACAAACTAGTTTCACCGCTCAACTGCTCAACTGTTGCCAAATGTCAATAAATTAATATGGAAGTCAAGTAAAGCGCAAGCGTAGGAGCGCAAATGCAAAGGCATATCACAAAGCAAACTACGAACGAAACGTTAGAGATGACAGCGTGACACCATAGTTGACCATAATAATAGCAACAATATACTCTATGAATTTAAGACATTATACAGTTAATTAACAAATACATATCACTTAGAGTTCTTTTAATGTGTGACAATATTTTAAAAGTCAAATTTTCATGCTTTTCAGAACTGTATCATCTTTAAATGGTAACTAACACTGTGAAAATATTTAATTGTAATAGGACTTCGGAGTCGGTCAACTTATAAATTTAATTTTGTACAGTTCGGTTTTGAAATAGGTCTTAACTATACCACTATTTTAATATTTAATTTAATAATAATAAGTTAACTACCTTTATTTCAATCTCCTCTAATTCAGCAATTATAAACTCATTTTATGCCAATTTCCCATAATTTACTTATAATTTGTTTAATATTTTTCTATATTTTCAACTAATTTGTTACCCTTTCCTAATATTTTCGTATTTCTATTTCCCTTTCTCACGATCCAATTGCTTAATATTTGCTGTTTCTTGAATTCTTTCTTCTTACCCATTCTAATGTCGTGTTTTGTATCGTGTCACGCCACGCACTCTCGCATCTCTACTACACGACGAATACAATAAAAGAGCAAACGACAGGCGTATGCAAACATACATAAATAAACGGCAACAAATGGTGATGGCAACAGAAATCAAAGCAAACGTTGATTGAGTAATGCTTTAAATGTGTAAAGGTCAAGCGAATGAAATAACATAACAACAACAACAACAGCAACAGCCACATAAACAACATCGAAAACAACAGCAACGACAAATGGCCAACTGACAAAGGCAACAAAGTCAGCCATAGAATAGACAAGTTGGCCAAAGCCGTTGATAATTGCAAATGGCAAAAACGAATGCTCCAACGACTTTCACTGCTACCAAATGACAAACAGGCAGCAGCAACAACAACAACAACAACGACGACAGCAAAAATGTTGCGCGAAATGGAATTTAATATATATTTTTATTTATTTATTTATTTTTTTTTTTTTTCATATTTTCAAGTATTGAGTAATTGAGTGAGGGGCTGTTGTTGTCATTGTTGTTGCTAGCGGCAAAGCCGAAGCGCACACAATCACAAAACGAAAGACTTAGGCAACAAACTTGGTTGCCTGCTTTGATTTAATGATGACTGCGTTTCGTTTTAACTTTTTAGCTCTTAACAATTTAATCATTAATCACACACACAAACACACATGCATATATAATTATATATTTCCTATTTTGAAAAGCAAAAAAAAAGAGTCTCTCGCGACAACTCTCGTAAGCCACATTCAGTTGCCAATTAGTTAAATGTTAATTTGATGGTTTTTTGGGGCAACTGCAATTGCAGTTAGCAACCAGCGAGAAAACCGCAAGAACGGTAATTGTAGCACACGCACCAGCAAAACGAAAGAGAATAATTTAACAAAAAAACAAAAAGAAAGAACAATAACTTGCTGCCGCACCAAAAATTATTTCACTAACGTAAATGGTCAAGAAATCAAAACGTACTGAGCCAAAAAGGTAAACAAAAATGCTGGCAAAGGTACGAGAAACATTGCTCAAATAGCGAGAGAGTCTGAGAGATAAACAGAGAGAGAGAGAGAGAGACACTTGACGCTCTCTGGCAACAATGTTGATATGCCAGCAAAGACAATGCAGAGAGAAAGAAGGGAGAGAAGGGGCAACAACAAGTGAAGCGCGCGCTTGTCTTCGTGTTGTTTTTGTATGGGGCTCGTCTCTGATAATCGCCGCTAATGTGCGCCCATAATGAAGTTGAGTTCATAACAAGCAATACTAATGATAACCATGATTATGTTGTTGTTCATCATTATCACAATGATAATGAGCTAAGAGAGCTGGCGATGCATATTAAAAAGAGAATCCAAACAAAGAGCAAGACACATATCTTATTTTTTTTAACAAAGGAACAAAAACAAAAAAAAATAAATAAACGAAGCAGAAAACCAGTTACAACAACTGCTATTTATTATAATATCACTGCTTAAGTCACTTATGTTGTTGTTGTTGTTGGTGTTATTGTTGTGGTTGTTGTTGTTAATGCTGTCGAAGGTGGTTTGCGTAGCGACTGCAGAGACTGTTTTTGTTGTTGCTTTTTGGCGGTTGGAACTGCGACGTTGACAAAAGGTAATACCAAAGCAAAGCTCGTAAAAATTTGATTTATATGTAAAGTCAAAGTATGTATTTGCAACGAATGCCAAATACTCTCTAAGTTTTTAAAGATTTAATAATTATAGTATAAATGATTTAAATATTAATTTGTCAACTTTTGTAAATCTAAAATCTGATTTTGATTACTTTTAGTTGACGTTAAATATATATTGAATATTAAATAGAAAAATGTTATAAAATATTATGGCAATCTAAATTAATGTGCACCTTATTTAAGTGCACTCAATGCATATTCTTGACAATAAAGGCAATAAATTTTTGACTTTCAATTGTATTTATGGAAAAGTATATTAAAATCATAAGTAAAAATCTTTAATTTCAATAAAATGAATCTGAACAATATTTACGGTTAATTTGCATGTGCATTAATTTCAATACATTTCTGCAAAGTTGTAAATTGGTAATTAATGTGCTTAAAGTACAACAGTCTCTTTAATGGAAACTGCTTATTTGCAAATGGACTTTTGTCGAGGCGTTCAAGCTGCACATCCAAATTATAGGTCCGCTTGAATGTGCATAAACCGCAAAATCAGCAATGCAAAGTCAATAATTAAATATTACAGACTTGATAAATATTTATTTAAAAGGCAACCGCAAAGTATGCAACACAAGTTAGTTTTAATAACTTAAGGTTTCTTTTTTTCAATATGCAAAACAAAGAAAAATAAGAGGCAAATATTCAAGCGACTGTCGAGCGTTTAAAACAGCGCCAAAAAAGCAAACAAAACGCTACAAAATGGCCAAAAGGCAACGATAATAAATGTAAACAACAATTGAAAAACTAGTTTTTCGTTTGCCAATGCAAAATGATAACTAAAAGCGAAAAGAAAAATGAAAAACACAAAAACAAATAGCTAAACCGCAAATGTTAATACTCGTGGCAAAGGAAATCGACGCCAAAGCAGCAACATTTGTAATTTTCTCGAGACTTTTCACGCCAGCGCAGAGCATCTAAATTGAGAGACCATTTTGTGCCGGCGCCAAAGAAAGCCGAATTTAATGCGAGTCAAATAATGAAAACGGAAAATAAATCATAGAAATTATGAACATGGCCATTGGCCAAAAGAGCCAAAAGCAATTTTCCATTTCACATCTACAACAAAGCGAGCGACGCCTTCGGGACGGAGAAAGGAAAGGAAAATGAAAACTGGCCAAAAACGAAAAGAAAAACTAAGCCAGGCCAGTGCCGTTGTTCGTTGTGGTTGTTCCCCACTGGAAAAACTCGTTTACATACAAATCGTGGTGATAAAGCTGGCCATACGAGCGCCCAAAAACTCGAAAGAGCCGCCGCGTTGCGGAGCCGAAGCCGCCGTCGTCGCAGCGCCACATCGCGATCGTGGCCGGGGACGTGGCGGGGGCAGAGGCGCTGCCGGAACATCGGTGCACAGTGGTGTAGTTGTTGCATTGTGGAGTGTGGAGAGTCGAGAGTGGAGTGTAGAGAGTGTGGTTTGTGGAGTGTAGTTTGTTGCCGTGTTGTCGTTGCAATGAAGTTTTTATTACACACGAAATATTATGGAAAAGGCAGAAGAGTAGAGGAAGGAGTAGAAGAAGAAGAAGAAAAAGAAGGAGAAAAGTGTTGAGGAAAATTACACAGAGACACAACGACATCAAGTTATATATATACATACATATAAGAGCATATAATATACATATATAAAGAAGAAATCAAGAAATAAAGAAGAGAAAGAGTCATAAGAGCGATAGTGAAACGTAAACAAAATGCCAATAAAAGTCGTTCAACAAAATGCAAGTAATAATCAACATAAATAAAAATCGATAATGACGATGACGATGACGAGGATGATGATGATGATGATGTTGTTGTATGGATGCAATTGCATGACGTTGTTGGCTTTAAACTTTAAGAAATCAATTGAAAAATTGTCGATGTCTGCATGTGTGAAGTGAATTGGGATGTGATGGGATGTGATGTGTGTGCTGATGTCAAGTGATGTGTGTGATTATTCAAGTGCACCAATGCATAGTTTCAATAGTTTCTATTTGTTTTGTTTGAGCAGGGGAAATACAAAGCCAATATTATTATTATATACACAATCTATAAACGAACTTTAAGCCCATAAGGGCTATAAAATATATGAAATAATTCCTTATCAGCCTGAGGAGATGTGTTCATAATGCATTCTTATATAGAAATACAATTACTTTAAACTTTGGGATTACGACTACACATATCAACTTGTAAGTTCATTTGTAAATTTCATTTGATTTATAAAAAATTGTTCTGAGTGTTTTTAGAAAATAAGAACACTCTTAAACTTTTAATTGCCTTAAACTTGCTAAATACCAATGTGGATCTAATGCTGCTCTTTAATAGTGACTTAAGAGTTACATAATTTATTTTAAATTATTGCAAACAGGTATAAAAACAGGAATATTCACAAGACAATACTTTTGCCAGTCTCTCTAAAATATATTTTGTACCTGAGTCTCTTCTCAAAATGAAATCTTATTTTATAATATAAAAAATGTTTACCATCAGTAAACTTTAAAAAGTCATGGGGTAATTTAAAACATAATCTTTTTAGAAGAAATATCTCATTAATATTAGTTTCTTCCCAAGTCTACTTTCACTTTCTTATATTATAGTTTATTTTTGCATTAATTGAAATACTATTTAAATATGTAGCTAGTAAACAAAGCGATACATCAAAGGGAAACTACAACTGATTTAATATTCTTGTCAATTAATCAATTTAACACCTTTTCAGTTTCGACAAGTTAAATTCATATCGAAGTATAAACATTCTGCTAGGTTTGCTTACGGTCAAGTGAACAATCTTATCAATTACTGATAAAGGCGCCTTGAATTGTCTACAACTATAGCAGGTAAAGAAAGGGTAACTTTTTTTTTTTAAATTAATTGAATTAGCAAACAAAACGATTATTGAATTTTCACGAAGCTGTCGACACGTTAATTTACTTGTCGATGCATTCAATTAGATAAGGGGGGAAAAGAAAGCGACGATGCAAATGCGACGAATGACGACGATGCGGTTGACAGAGACCAAAATCAAAACTCATAGGAAAATTCACTGATCTGATGTGTTAAATGGATGGGAAAATTGTTTGTCGTTGTCGTTGCACTCACCATCTGAGGGTGCCAAGAGCTTGACAAAGTTATCGGGAAAGACGCCAACTTTGCCACGCAGTTCGCCCTTCCACCAGCCCTTGTCCGGCAGCTCCATGCTGATGACACTGATGATGTCGTCCACTTTAAGCTCCAGTTCATCCTCATTTTGCGGCGCATAGGGAAACTCGACACGGCAAAAGTCACGTTGCGGCTTCGGTGGTAACGTTGGCACTGCAGCGGTTGCAGCTGCCGCCGCGGCTGCTGCTGCTGCTGCTGTTGTGGCATCCACTGTGGACGCCGTGGCTCTGCTTTTAGTTTGCTGCTTTGTTGTAGTTGTAGCTGTTGTTGTCGCTGCTGCAATAGCAGGAGCAGCTGTTGCTGTTGTTGCCGCTATTCCAGTTGCCGCTGGTGTTGCTGTTGTTGTTGTTGTTGCTGCCGCAATGTTGGCCGCTTTTGCCGTTAGCGACGATGTCGTGACCGTTGCACCAATCGTTGGCGGCCGCTTGGAGGCCAAAATCGGTGATGGTTCGATATGTTGCACAAAATTTGAGGGAAACACGCCGACTTTGCTGCGCAAACGTCCGCGCCACCAGCCTTCCTCGACCTAAATGCGAACAATGCCAGCAGCAAGTAAAGAAAAATAATAAAATAAGTTTCATATTCGCTTTCATATGTTCTTTCGGTTTCTCTGTTTGTGTTTTTGTTATTGGGTTGCGTCAAAAACTCATTGGCAAAGAGGTTAAATGGGGGTTGTGGGCACTCTCGTGTATGCGGTCTGTATGTATGTATGTATATTCTATACCCTGTATTTACATACCTCCCCTAGGAATTCAATGACATCACCCACGGCCAGCGTCAGTTCGTCGTCGTTGACTTGTGTGTAACTGTAGATGACTTTACAGCGGCGATTCGATGTCGCGGATTTCTCCCTGAGAGCGAAAAGCAAAGCACAAATAAAGAGAGAGAATTCAAATGATAAGTATTCACATAAATAGAGCGAAAGAGAGAGTGAGAGTGAAAGAGAAAGAAAACTTTGCAAATTTGTAATAAAAATGACAATAGCTGAAAGTGGCAATAAAATTTTTCTTATTGAGAAGTTTACTAATAAAAGCTTTATGTATAATGCAATTAGTTAGTAGGAAAGCATATGGAAACCAGATTCAGTATGTTAAGTCAAACAACTCACTGCAAATCATTTATGTTTACAAAGCTTTAATATATTTCGAAATATCAATTCTAAATCTTAAGGTTTACGTCAAGCTTTAATGTGCACATTGAGTGATAATTTAGGGTACTTTTAAATGAAAGCTTTAAGGTGCTTTTTAAAGGAATATTTAAGAAATTCTCGCACTTACAACTTTTAAGTTTCAATGTTCATTTGTAAGAAAAACTTGTTTCTTAAAATTAAAAGTGTGATTAACGATTCTTCAACATATACCAATTTCTTGTGTGCTTTTATTGGTATGGTCATGGAATAAATTAAAATATATAAAATAATATATAAAGCTTAAAATTTATTTGATGATTAAATACGCTTACAAAGTAAAAATTTAAAAAGCTTTTAAAATATAATTAAAGCTTTCTAGTTTAATATGGTCTTTAATGTGATTACTGTGCATTTTTTTTAAAACATCAATATTTCACTGCAAATATTCCAACTAATTATTCTAAGCTTATAAGTTACTTAAAGCATTAATTTTCTTATAATATTTATTATGAATGCTAAAGCTCTTTTTTACCAAAAGTTAGCAAAGTATACTCTTTTTTTTCAGTATTAAATGCCATTTTCAGCTAGTGTCATTGGGTCTTAAGTGGATTGCGTCACCAACCTGAGCTGCACCACGGCACTGTCGTCGCTGTGGTTGCCATTGCTGCTCGGCTCCAATATGCGCACAAAATTGTCTGGAAACATGCCCGTTATGCCGCTGGCCTTCAATGTGCCCTGCCACCAACCGCCGGGCATCTGTTTGATGCGATGGATGATGGCACCCTTCTGTAGATCCAGTTCATCTGGTTCCTTTGCTGCATATTCGTATTCCACTATTGCACAGATTGCTGCAAAGCGAGAGAGAGAGAGAAGATGTTAGAGAGTGATTTAAAGAGAGATAGAGAGTAGTCTATTTAGTACGCCAATGGGGTAACCTTATATGGGACACGCGCATTTTTAATGGCACAGTCCAAGTGCAAATATTTACAATTGCCCCGCAATTGCGCAATCCTCAGTCAATTTTAACCCCCTCTTCCCTTCCTTCTCCCTGTTTTGTCTCATCTATTATTGTGTGCTACGTGCCAGTCACATTTTGGTTTATTTTCAAAAAAAAAGCTTAAAAGTAAGAGTCATATGACGCGACACTCTTTGTATCTATTTTTGGCAGAGAGGTGAAGTGGAAATGATAAAATGAGCTCAGCCAACTAGGCGTCAAAATTGGGTTACAATTTTCGCTCTCCGACTATTGACCAAGTCAATTTAATTAGTTAACCTACAAATTCTATATTCATTTGCCTTCGCCATCCTCAATAATTCTTATCAAATTATGACCGTAGATTTGTTGTCAATTAAAGTGATGTCATAATTTGCTTTCTTTGTATGAGTTTACACCTAATATTAGATTTGATATGATGAGTAATTGTTGATAATTTAAATCCATAATTCGAAGAAAAAGAAAGTATAAATTTTATGACAAATTTGTAGTGAAAATTTGTTTAGGAAAAATCGTTGTATTTTTAATTGAGTATTAGAGTTGCAAAATATCTCTTTATCTACATTCATTTTATTATCTAAGTATTTTCAGGCACGTTCCTCAAATCTACAATAAGCAAGGCAAATGTTTTTTAAATGCAAGATTTGTGAAGCACGCCTGAATCACACTTTTAAGTTGCTTAGAATATTTTACTGACACTTGATAACATTTCTACATTATTTGAGAACAGAATTCGTGATTTTTTCGCTGAGTGCAGCAAGGTGACAATTTGCAAAGCTCGTAATCAGAATGCACAAAAACATTTGAATTGAGATGAGACTCTCTGTAATCTTTACAAACAATCTTTACACCTCTTTCCTCCCTCTCCCAATGAGTTCTCTATTCATTATTATTACTATTTTTGCCGACAATTCACACGTAGCACAATTCTCAGTTGACTTCCCCTATTCAACGTAGGCCAACAAAAGCGCAAAAATAAAAACCAATCTGTCATGACGCATATTGACAACAATGCCATGGGCAACACTTCATACATATGTAGTGTGTGTGTGTGTGTGTGTGATACATGCAACAATAACAACAATACCGGTACCATAATTACATATAAGCGTTGCTCTCTAAAGCTCGTCGCATTTTGCTCGGCTCGCTGCCATCCAACCAATTTAAATAACAACAACAAAAACTACAGCAGTAACAGAAATATAAACACCGTACGTATTTGGTATTGTAGGTTGCTGCCCCCGCACGATTGACTCATTGACTTATAAGTGTGTTTTACAGTCTACAGTCTACTGAAAAGTGGCCCAAACGGAGCCACAAATAAAAACGTTTATTGGCTTAGAGCCGTGACAGTAGAATGAGGGGAAATTGTAAACAGGGAAAATGCGTTACAACATTGACAACTGACAAGACGTGTAAAAGAACATGTAAAAAGAGACAAATTTAATTGGGAGATAGTCAACAAATACCCTATGAAAATCTTAGGCTAAAACAACTAACAACAAAGTCGAGTTCCCGAATATAGAATACCCGCTACTTATTTAAATATATATTAAATATAATAATTGTATACTTTTAGGCACTTACATTGCTTGAAACTTAAATCAGCCATTACTACCGTTCTGTTTGGCCGATCTTGTTGCGATTAAGTAGGATGATAGCTTATAATAATAGATAACTCTAAACACCAAAAAATACGTAATATTTTAAAAACTATAATGAGACATTTATAAAAAAAATTGAAATATACAACTAATAATAGAGCATTAAAAAGATTTGCGGAAAATAATATTTTAAATACATTGTTAATACAATTTGAATAAAATTTTTCATTGAAAATTGTTAAAATAAAAAAGGTGGAGCATTAATAAAAATATACCCCATCGGTATAAATATTGCAGGGCATCAAAAACAAATAAATACCAATGATACGTGATGGTGTTGCGACTATCAGTAAATACGCTGTACTTTATATGGGTCAATAATGTTGGTCTTCTTTTATGGCCAAACAACAAGCATAGGGCTAATAAAAGACGTCTGACGAATGCGCCAGAGAATGATGTGGAGAAAGAGAGCTAGAGGAAAATGAAATTGTAATAGGCTGTTGTCTAGAGCCTTTAAGCCATTTAGCTACGTGTAATAGCTAATGGATGCCAACTCGAATAGTATTGATAATGAGCAATTAAAGCCGGGCTGTTAAATGTCGTGTGACTCGAAAGCTTTTCATTAGACCAGTTTAAGTTTTGAGTGTGTGTGTGTGTGTGTGTTGTGCCACCAACGTTGAAGTGGCTGCCAAATCCAATCTAAAGCGACTTTTGTGTGTCGCACATAATAATTTCACTTTATTTGCAGACGACGACATCAGCATTAAAAGTTGCACAAGTCCAAACATAGATGTTGAGAGAGACAGAGAGAGAAACATGGAGAGAGAGGGCAACAGTGAGAAGTGGCAAAAGTGCTTTTGAAGGCAGCAGACGTCAAAGTCGCGTCGCGTCGAGTATCCGCCAATTTGTAACTGGGCCAACACGACCGTATTTCAGTTACAGTTTAACCTACGCAGACGGCTAAAAGCCAAAGCCAAAGCCAAACAAAGCGACAGCCAAATGAACCTTTAATGTGTTTTTTACATTTTTTTTTGTCTTTTTCTGAATATATTTCTTTCTTCTTTCTTTTCAAGCGTTTTCTTTTCTTTGCTTTTGGCCATACATCGCATCAGAATGTGCGCTTTAATAAACCAACTACAAAGCTCAAAAGCAGCTAACACAGCTACCACTACAAATGCAAATACTCATAGATATACACACACACATACACATATATACAGATGTACTTATGTTTATAAGTATATGTATACACTGTAGAATGGGAAGCATGAAGACAACGTTGCTTGTGAAATGAGGCGCGCCGTCTAAATGCTGAGAAATGGTGAAAAGTTGCAGCATTAAGTGGTGAAAACTACCACCACTAACAACAACAACAACAAGAAGAACCGCTGGAAAAAATGAGGCAATCTCGACCGTGGTGCGCGGTGTCGTGTGAACAAACAAACAAAAAAAAAAAAAACAACAAAAACCGCCAAGTTTCAAATGGGAAATCGTGCAAATGTGTCAAAAATTTATGAAAATTACAAAGACGACAGCTCTTTGTGGTGGGTGGTTTCTAGTGGCTCAGCTCCACCAAAAGGTACTTTAAAAGCATTTTCAATGTCAAAGCGCAACACGAAATGTCCATAGAAATATGCAAATTTCATATTTCAAATGCGAATCGAACGAAGTAGGTTGAAATTTATTCAATAAAATAGCATACTTAATATTATTTATTTATTTACAGGGTATAAGATTCATTAAATACGCTAGCAATATTATTTTTTTATTTTCTACTTGAGTACCCATACAAATGTCAATTTATTTAAGGGGTATCTTAAAATAAAGATAAGAAAAATAATAGAACAAATTCTTTACTTAAAAATATGCAATTTATTTTCAGAGAATATTTGAAAAATTCTAGGAAAATAAAATAGCATATATAATTAGTTTATATACTTTAATTTACTTGAAATTTATGTTTATTTGCAGGGTATTCATAACAAAGGTCAAAGAAATTCGCACTCTTAAAAACAGCACAAAGAATTACAGAAATACTCGTATTCATTCTATTGATCAAGAGTTCATTGAGAATGACAAAGAAAGAGGAAGAAGAAATCTTATAAATATATTTTTTTTAAACAATTCAATTTGAAAAATGTAATCTCTATTATAGTTAATTAATTGTTTTTTGCCGCATCACGATAATAAGCACAGATTATTGAACTTTATGAGAATGATTGAATGATTTATTGACCTTTTCTTTTGGCCCTCTTTTAAGGTGTTAGCCACAGCTCCACTCTTACTCTTATACAATAATAGCGGGGAAGCATTCAAAAATGAATCAATTTGCAGTCAAGTTGCCCCCAGCGGCAACAAAACTTGACAACATACAAAACGCAGCTGCTGCTTGCAGCAAAGCTAAAGGGGAAGGGGAAAGGGGAGGAGGGGTACGGAGAGTTAACCGGTTATTGTGCCCCTTGGCAAGGTGCGGCCTCCGATCTTCTGCTGCAGCACCTTTCGAAATGATCACCTTGCGTAGGTGTGTATATTTGTGTGTGTTTGTGTGCGTGTGATGATGCCTTCCCTCCATCTCCCTAACTCTCCCCTCTTCTTTTCCCACTCTACAACAAACACATGCTAATTGGCTTAACCATCAGTTTTTGGCTTTGACTGTCTTCAACTTTTGCTGATGCCATGAACCGTAAATGTTAAATTGCGTTTGCGTGTGCTTTAATTTTCCTTTATTTTCAACTGGACTGGGGGCGTGGCTGGGCGCAATAAATCTTTATAAAAATTTCATTTGCACAATAATACTAGTTGGACTTGTTATTGAAATAGATTCTCACTCTCTTTCACTCTCTCTCTCTCTCTGGGTAAAAAGAACTTTAAAACTTTCCAAGACCTCGTTTAAAAGTTTATTTACTTTCGGGGTGAATTGGCGAGTTTTTTAATTGCTAGGTCAGAGGGCGTAAAAAAAAACAAGTTCAGTTGGCATGTCAAATGAAATAAAGTTCAGCAAAGTGGAAAACAAACACAGCCAACTTAAATATTTAACTAAGAATCTAATTTAGTTAAACTTACAAATTGTAAGCAAGGGAAAACAATTAAAAGATATAAAACATATGTATAAATAAAATAAACCATATTTGGTTTATTAATTTTGGAAGTCAATAAATAGTTAAAGAAAATTATTTCTTTTACGATTTGTGTGCTATTTTTAACCTTGTCAACATTTTTACGAATATTAAAACTAATTTCTATTTATCAATTTATTTATTTATTAAGATTCTTAATTAAAGAGCATATCTGAAACTGCGAAAGTCGGAGAAATAATTATTAAATAGGTTAAAAAATTTAAACCTTAAACCTTTCTACACATGAATACATCTGTATCTATCGTATATTCCATCAATTATTTTTAATATATCAAAGTGCAAGCATCTCATTCAATTTGTATGCAACATGCAGAAGGGCAACACTTTTTTGAGGTCCCTGCTGTCTGCCGTCATCCTTGAACCTTTTTACACTGATGACCTTGGCTTTTTGACTTACGTGACACTGGCGTGTAACGGATAATTGGTAAAGTTCAGGGCCAAGGTCACAACTCAAGTCCGCAAATGTTGCGTGTCAACTGGCAAATGTAATGCAAACAAAATATGTTGACAAAAAACAAACAATGTCAAAGGAATACGAAGCGGGCGGCAATTCCTCTATATCTTTTTTTATATTTACAGTGGCTTACAGCTTATTTGACCCACTAGACTTTAAGGTGTATTTATAAAATATATTGAAAACAAAAATTAAAATATTTTGCTGCGTTTAAATTTCATTTATATCCCTTCCCATTAACAAATAAATTCATTTAAAATTCATAATAGTAATTGGGTCAAATACGCTAGGAGGGACTGTGTGTGTATATTTTGAGTACACGGAAAAGGTTCAACTGCTGAGCCATTATCACCATCGCAATTGGATGAATCACAGCTTGAGGCTATTGTAATCGAGCTGATAATAAAGTCAAACTTTACTGCTACCAAACATTTGTTGTGTTGTCTTATCAATTATCATTAAAGTTAAGCTATGTGTATCAGGCACCTTGATTAAGTCATTGCCATGAGTGATTTGTCATTCGATAATGGACACGCCCACAAGGTGCTGTTAACTGTAGGCTGCATTTTCATTATCAAGGTTAATTTTCAATTGGAAAAGCCTTCGCTGGAGATTCATTTGCCGCGCTTCTGCTTTTTAATTGAAAATACTTTACGATGGAAAGTATTCAGCCATAAAATAAAATGACTAAACGACCTACACATACATATATGCATACACACAGATACACACACACACACACACACACACACATGTATGTTGATTGAATTGGACTCCCCCCAGAGCAGGAGGCAGAGGTCAGCAGTCTGCTAAGAGGCTCTTACTGATTGAAGTTTTCCTAAAAGGCAAAATGCATTTTCCTCGCACTTTAAATTAATGGAAAATCATGTTTAATGTTTTTTTTTTTCTATTCAATTTTATTGCACAATCTTAAATGTGAGAGGGCAATGCAATTTCATATTATTAAAAGCTTTAGCTGAAATTGGATTTTGGAAAATCTCAATGAAAAACCATAAACTTTTCGTTTATTGTTTATAAGAAAAGTTTTTATTGATTTTAATTTTGTTTGAATCAATATATTTTAATTGAAATGTATTTAAAAGACTGTGGTGCATGTTAAAGTAATTGAACATTTTTTTCTGTGTTCAGTTATTTATCTATTCAACATCAATTAAAATAAAAAAAAAAAAACATATTCAAAATAATAATTTACAAATTATAACTTTATTAATAATATAAAATTTTAAAATCATTTCTTAAAAATATTTAATATTATTGAATTGTATTTAAATCCAAACTACACATTTTTATGAACTATATTTTCTATATTTTTAAATAATATGTATTATATGATGTATGAAACATCTAATACATTAATTACAATTTCTTCCACTTTAGATGGTTAAATTAAATTGTTCTTATAGATCACCTGCAATAATTGTGCTCTCTTTTTATTCCATATTTGTTGTTGTTTTAGTAAACAAACCTGCAATATAATGCGGCTATTTGCAGTGCAATAACTGTGCTCGATTTGTTTAAAACAATTCCAAGAATTGAAAAATAAAAAATAGCATATACAACAGTTACTTCCCTTATTGGGTTTCAATTATACAATTGCGACAGTCGCGTACTATTGAAGCTAAATGAAGACAAGGCCTTGAGTTCAGTTGCCGCTTATCAGTTCAATGATATGTGGAATATACATATGTATGTGTGTGAGTGTATGTGTGTGTGTGGGTAAATGTACTTATATGGCTTGCCCGTATTTCTCGCTTGTTTGCAGCCAGAATTAATGACGCCTAAACAATCAGCCGATAAGAACGAAGACCAATCACAGAGACACACATACAGACACATTTATACAGTTATGTGTATAAATAAATATATGTACATATGTACATATATAAATGCACTTGGCATACTTCTTTTCAGTCTCTTTTAGTTTTTTGCTTCAACTCGATATGATTCCCTTTTAAAGAAAAATTCGTAAACATTTTCATGATAATCGTCGACTCTGATAAGTTGAGTAGTAGCTAGTACACATGGGACCAAAACTGGCCAGAGATAAGATAAGAGTTTCAACAGCTAAACAAAAAAAAAATATAACAAATATTACACTCGTATTTCAACTATTTATAAAGTAAATAGTTAAAAGATTCAACTACGCTGAGTCAATTTCCCATCCAACAACAAAACAACCGAATGCAAAATGCAATAAAAGGCCGTCGATTGCTCACTTGGGGACAACATTCATGAGTTATGGATGATTCATTCAGAGTGAGTGTCTGTGCGAATGTGAATATTGGCAAACAAGTTGAAGCTAAAGTTTAATTCAGAGTTGAAGTCGATGTCGAAATCGAAATTGAGCATAAGACAAATACAAGAAGTAACAATGCCACGCCCACTCCTACATAAAAGAGGCTACGCCTTTTATCCTTTTTCTACTGAAAGTATATGCGCATTTTTCTATTTAATTCATATTTGCAAAAAAATCACACTTTCCTGCCAGTTCAAAGTTTGTGAAAAACTGTCAAGGAGAAGTATAAAAAATGATTATGTAAATTCAAACTGTGAATTGTGCTTAATGAAAACCATTCATGAAAGATTATTTAATTTACTCGATACATTGTCAAAAAAAATATTCGAATTAAAGAACTCGAAAATTTTTCAATGTACTTTTACGTCACTAATTTAAGAATGAACAATTTTTTACAATAATTATTAAATATTATTGATTCTCTTGATTAACTGCTCTTAGTTGTAATTAACGAAACAAATAAGGGAAAAAATTTAAATATAAAATTGTTAAAAAAGCAAATAAAATGTTCATACATTTTATAGGGGAATGCAACAATTGAGCAATTTATCAAATGCTGATAAGCCACATTTAAGCTAAGCAAGATTTGAGGCTAATTCAAATTTCTTAGAGTCGTTTGTGTTTTGGGCATTTCCTGTTGGTCATCAACGTATTTTATGGTCCGCGTTTCTGTTTCGCTTTTGTATTATTATTATTATTGTTATTGTTATTATTTTTCACTTTTTGTTTTCAAATGGGAATCACTTAAAGAGTAACAACAACAACAACAACAGCAGCAGCAACAACAAACGGAAGAAAGCTGCGGTTGCGTCGTCTTTTGTTCGGGATGCAAATGCGGCCCAGACAAAACCATTTCAGCTTCCATTGTGTTGTTGTGACTGAAATTGCTCATCAAAAGAAATCATCAGTGGAAAATATGTACAAATACACAAAAGTAAACTGTGGTTATTCGGAAAAGGGGCGGGGCGGGGACATGCGGGCGGTGGCAGCGGCAAATGAATATGCAACCAATCAGCTACATTATCAGCAATCATCAGCAACAACAAAACAATAAAAAGCAACAACAACAACAATCTTGGGAATGACAAAGAAACCAAACTCAAGATTTATTAAAGCATTTACTCTCTTTCCTTATCAGACATAGACTGTGCACATTTCTACATATGTATAATAGTTATAGTCTCTTCCTCTTACTCAGATAAATTGATTTAACAATGGTTGTTGTTTTAATTTTTATATTTTAAGTATTATATTTTATTTATCTCTTTTCTTCGACGACAAAATTTCAGTTTATTTATTTAGAAATTTCTTTCTGAAACTTGTTCCTTAATTTACACTTTATAAGCTGGTATTTCTTATCACCATTAATTAATAATCACGTTCAGCAAAACACGTATGTATACTTACTTATGCAACGCACTGTATTACCCAAAACTCTATGTACCACCAGGTAATTTAAAACCTGTTTTCAAACTTTCTTACATTTTTAAGCATAATTTATTTGACAAAGAACAATGATTAATTGTTTGAATGTGATGTGAAATTCTTGCAAATATTTATACAATTTAAAAGGTAAATTACTTTTACAAGACATTCCTACCTGGTTCTGATCTAGTGCTGTAAATCTTTTAGAATCCCTTACGTTCAAAGTCAAAACAAGCTTTTTTGTTGCTTTTATGAAATCATCAAGAGAATCTCTTGCAACATTCAAAAAATAAATAAAAGCAAAGAGTAACAAAAAAACAAAGCTGAACTGTGAAACGAGTTTTTAGATGTTTATTTTGTTGTTTTTTTATTATATTTGTTTTTTTTTTTTATTCGGCGAAAAATTAAAGCTTTTGTTGGAGTCCATTGAAAGTAATTTAATTTGCATATGAATTTTATTTCATCCAAAGAAAAACTACAACAACAAATTGCTGCTGTATTAATGTCCTTGGAAGCGACAAATTAAAAAAAAACGTTTGACGCCCACCCTGTGACACACCCAACAATGCGAATGTTAGCGCAAAGCGGAGAGCCGAAAACGCATAGATAAATGTGAGAGATGGACCCACCCTAAAACGAAGCAGCGACAAAACTGCAGCAAGGCACGAATTTCATAGTTTTCATTAATATTCGTTTTTTTCTCACTGCTCTTTGTCTTCTTCTTAATCATCTTACTTACTTTTGTCCATGTTGCTGCCGTTGTGGTTGTTGTTGCTGTTGCTGCCGTTTTGCCAGGAAGCAATTGCGTCGCTGCAGCGTCGCAGTCGCTGTCGTCGGTGGCGGCGGTTCAATGGACGACTCTCGACTCTTTCTGGCCAACTACAACAACAATACGCTGGTTGGCTGTTGGCTGTCGACGACTTTTCCGTCCGTGTATAAAGGTATGAATCACGCGCGTTTGTTCTGTTTACACACACACATATGCACACCGACACAGACGCAGTAACAGACACCGACACGCAGCGCTTATAAATTGTTTAAAGAGAATAATACCCAGAATTGAACCGCTTTTGCGTGTTTTATTTTGACCTTATTCGCAGCTAAAGAACCAGAATTGGAATTAATTAAAATGTATACATCACATATATAACATAAGCGAGCAAAGATTTTCTTTCTCAACAGTCCGAATGAAATGCAAAGGTAGACGCAGCAAAAGGAATAACAACAGTAACGGCGCACTTAACGAAATTCACGTCACGTTCAAAGGCTTTGCGATCCACTTGTATGTATTTGTGCATATGTATGTATATTTGTTGTTGTTGCACACTAAGAACTCCTGAGCCTGGCCTGAAGCTGCTTGCTTTCTCACTCAACAATACATTTACACTAAAAGACCGCTGTTCTCCTTCTTCTTCTTAGCACTCTCGTATGCACTTTTCGCCAGCGTTTTATTTACTTTACTTTGTTATTGATTTTCGCCATCTCACACCTACACATATACATGCACACGTAGTCTTCAGCGGTTGCACCCACTGGCCAAAATCAAACCGTTGCTGATTTGCACGAATTGATAACCAACTCACTATTTGCAAGTAAACTCTTCTGTTAATAAAATCGCAGGAAGAACACCGACACACAAAATGCCAAAGGGGCCCACAAAATACTCCGCCGACCGTCCAACAACCGTCCGTTCATGCAAAGTGCGCGCAGACTACTGCATTGCAAACCATGTGACCAGTATGACCAAATAAAGAAATGACAAAAATACTAAAAATCATAAACTCTAGTGATAAAAAGTCAGTTATTTAAAATAAGCGTAGTACGCTCTGAAAACATTTGAAAACATTTTGGGCACTCGATGTTTTAAAGTCCGGCCTTACAAACTTCAGTGTGACAGCATAATACCAAAAATCACTAAAAAGTTGAGAGATTATTGGTGTTATGCTGCTGTGGTCACACTGTTTCGTCAGCTATGCACAACAAACAAATAAATAAATTGAAAAAACAAAATAGAGAAAATGAATTAAATGGACAGGATAAAAAATGGATAAGTAGCTGCGACTAATGCCCTAATTATTAAATTAAAAATTATTAATTATAAAAATTCCATTAAAATGTTTTTTATCGGTCAAATCCCACAATATTGGCCCCTGTTGCTCCTCTTCAATCAGTCCAATTCGCTCTTTGTGTTCAAAGGTCTCAATTCGGCTTTTCAAAAAGATTTAGACTAGTCGAAACATTGATTCAATCGATGTATTCAAAGGTCAAAAAAAGCTGCCAGCTGTTTACCAAATTAGTTACAGTGTAAATAGGTTTAGAAATGGCCTTACAAAATTTGTTCGAACCAGTTTGCAACCCTTTTTTATATAGAGCTTTGGCCTTGCAAACATACTTTCGGCTAGAGCGTACTACGCTTAAACATATATTTATTAGAAATAGATTAAAAATAATTTATATTGGCTAGAAAAATCAAAAGAAAATACATTTAAAAATTGTAATTATGCATTAAAATTAAAAAAAAAAATGTTATAGCAATCAGCTTTTTGTTATACCCGAATTTAAAGAGCTGCCAACCTTTATTTTTATTATCGATAGCTTAGATAATTGCAAAAGTGCCCCTTCATAATCGGCCGACCACCACAATTAACGTATGTATATAGCTCTTCCACCACGATCTATCGCCGATCTATTATCGATAGCTTAGCTAATTGCAACACACAACGCGTTGCGTTAAAAATATCGATAGAAATTGGAATATAATTATAAAAATATTAAAAAAAAATTAATTCAAAATTTTTATTTCCAAAAATATTATAAATTTTCTAAAATAATAAATTTCATTTTGAAAAAAAATTAAAAATCGAAAAAAATATGACAAAACTCCTGTGAAAGTTTTAAAGTTCTAGCTTCAATATTTATTTAAACAAAAAAATTTTAAATTTAAATCTATTTCTGAAAAGAGTTAAATTCGGTCAAATATGACACCATTGCCAAGGCTGCAACCTTTTTCATTTTTTTTTTTTTTGCCAATGCAGTCAGCTGATTTATTAGAGGTGTGTGTGAGTGTCCCGATGCATCGATGTTTGAACACATAAAATTTTTTGAACACATCTTTCTTTTAAGGGATTTGTTTAAACATATTTCTGAAAATAGACGACAAATGCCAACTAGATTCCGGATTATCTCTTATTATTTTGGGTTATACTTATTGAAAATGTTAAATGAGAGTAAATTGGTTTTAAATCTTAGGCTTTAGTTACTTTTCACATTGTTAAAAACTTATTAAAACATTGTTACATTGAAATTGAATCCATGTATTTATTGTATTTCTCAAAGAAATTTATATTTTTTTTAAAGAAATTACTGACCAACTGCGAAATGAACGATTTAGTTCATGATTGACTGAATAAGTTCATTCGTTCATCTTAATGACCCGTTCATTTGAACTTTATCAGAACGAAACGACTAGGGCTGTCGAATATTTTTAAAATATCGTATCGATGATATTTTCTATTTTAAAAAAATATCAAAATGATATTTAATATATCATAAAAATACAGTTCATTTCAGTAAATATTTCCGTGTATATTTTTCATAATTAGGGTGTTCACTTGACCCTAGCAGCGTTGCAGGTTAAAAACGTTGCAAGCTTGCTGCGAGAACAATATTCACAGTAGGCTGTTTTTTGGTAACATTTTTTTGACATTTACTCACTTGCTTTAGAGATCACAAAGTGACCAACTCACAAATTTCAAAAATCAAAAAAAATATCGCATATTTGATATATCGGCAAATCTAATATCGCGATATAAATATATCATTTTTTTTATAAAAATATCGATATATTAATATTTTGATATATTTTCAACAACCCTAGAAACGACACAACTCTATACCCTAGCAGTCGGTTGGTGTTTTTTTAATTAAAACAACGCAGCGCGTGGAGGTGGAGGAAAATTTGTGAAAAGTGCAAAAACGCATCGCGTGAAGGTAAATTTGATGAAAAATGCAACGATTGCATGTGCAAACAGTGCGCGAGACGTGTGTTTTTAGCTCGAAAATTCAGTACTTCTCTGATCGTGCGTATGCGAGAGTGTGTGTATATGTGTGTCGTGTATGTACATATGTATTTCCAATTGTGCTGGTTGGCTCTGTTTCTCTTTCTAAAAAAAAAATCCAAGAAAATCTATAAAGAAAACGCAAGCAAACGCAAGTGTGTGAGTGCATTTTCGTGCTTTGTGAAAAATCCAAAATAAAATGCCAAATGCATGCAACGGTTCATGTATTTACATATTTTTCTTCTCACTATTCCCAGTTTGTGAGTGAGTTCAAGAGTGTGTGTGTGTGCGTGTGTTGCTTTTCCTAACTCTATGCCTCGTCCCCACCACCGCTCACCAAAGTCGTTGCTCGCTCGCAACATCTGCGCGCTCGTTACTTACTACAAATCGGATTAAATTCTTCAGCTGCAACTGCCCTCTCTCTTCCACTCCCACTCCCTTTCTGCTTCTTCTTCTTCCTCCTGTTTTTCATTCTTTGGCACTTTGTTGTATTTGTTTTGTTCCCTTTTGTTGCTGTTCTGTTCTATCTGCTGCTCGCCATGTATGTGTATTAACATGCATATGCACATAATTATGACATGCCCCCTCCTCCTTCATTCTCGCTCCCCCGCGTTGTTCTTAAATCATTTTCAAATGCCATCTGGAGCTAATTGCCGTAATAATTCAGGTGTCAAAACGCGTCCGACGTGGGCGATTCTCAAATTCGCGTGCAATTTGATAAAAAAAAAAAAACAAGCGCGACAATTTCAGCGACGTCGTTGTCACCAACAATTGCAATTAGAAACGAAAAATCAAAGCAAACAAAAGGTAACAAGAACAACAAATAAAGCTATGGGCAAAGGCGACGACAGCAACTGCAGCGGTAATTTGCATATCAGGGGTATTCCCTCGCTGTGATAAAATTGTATTTTGATGAATCAAATAAATCAATTTATGAAACTCAGCTAATTTATTTAGTGTCAACTAAATGCAGTGACAATAAAATATTAGCAATTGCTCATGTGATAGCACTGGTTTTCTTTATAAATGCAGTTGTGTATCAGAAACTGCCTTTTTTTTACTGACAATATAAACAAAAGCAAATTTTTAGTGCATTCAGCTGCAATAATGAAATTTTATACATACATTACAAAATGTTGCAATTGTAAGTGGAACAAGTCTGTCCAGAAAGTAAACACGTAAAAATAATTAAGGATACTGTAAGAATATATTTTAAATAAATTAATTTGATCGTCGAATAGTCCGCGCAAGCTAATTTTTTGTTAGTGCCTTTTTGGTTACGGGAATACCCCTATCGTAAATATTATGAAAGAAATACAACGTCTATACAATGTAAAATGTAAATACGAGAGATGCAAAATGTGGCACAAGTAACTGCAAGACAAACAACAGCTACGACAACAAAAACAACAACTGCGGGTGCGCTTGTAATTAGAGGCACCGCGGCGTCGCTGCTGCTGCTTCTGCCTCTGCTGCAGCCTCTGCTTCTGCTGCCGCTGCTGCTGTGAAAAATGCGCTTCAATGTCAGTGCGACAATAATTTCTCAAGCAGCTTATTTATGTTTGGGGTCTGTCAACTAAATGACATAGATACTTGTATGTATTTGCATACATACTCGCACAAATGTTGCAATGATATGTTATTTTATTTTATTTGGATTTTGAATTTGTATTTTTGATTTGACGTGCAAAAAGTTGCGCCAAACGACGTCAACAACAACGACGGCGTCATCGTCAGCGACGCTGAAAATTGTTCAGATTCCATTCACATTCCAGCATGCAATTCGTAGTGGATTAAAGTGTGAGTGTATGCATGTGTGTGTGAGTTGTAGTTGCTGCTGTTGTGGGCTGCGCCGCCTGCAGGCAGCGACTAAACAGGTGAGGCGATGTGCATGTGATCGTGTGCATTCCAAAAACACACACACACACACACACAATTTATACAGGCATGAGCAGGGCAATAAATACAGTGATCTGTTGTTGCTGCTGCTTTTTAAAAGTAAATGAACGATAAAAAGTGACCAGGCCTGGACAGGCCAAGTCAAGTTGGGGCCAGACTGTGGCTAGTTTTATGCTTGGGGGCGAGGCGCTGGGTGGGCGGTTGTCCATTGATGGCAGAGAGTTGTTGCATCGCATCGATATCCCCCATTACCCCCTTGCACACGCCGCCACTGGCCGTTGGCTGCTGCAAGTTGCAATCGACGAACGACAACAGCGACGACGACGACGACGAAAATGCAATTTAGCTCGTTTTTCTTGCTTCTTGCTTCAATTTTTTTTCCTTTTCTCTTTTTCTACATATTTTGAAACATGCCTGCTGCAACTGCAATACATACATGCATACATTGTATATCAAAGTGTGTGTGTGTATGTGTGCATGAAAAAAGGGAAAACGAAACGAAAACACACAGAGAGAGAATGGAGCAGCAGCCGCCTTGTGGGGATAAGTCGCCGAGGAATGCGCATTTTTGCAATAATAATCAGCAACTAATACTATTTTTATCTTCTGCCCAGCGACGCTGCGCTGCTTCACTGTGTAAGCGAGAGTGCCTGTTTGTGAGAGAGTGCTGTGCACCCCTGCTGCTTGTTCTCACAGTTACATTGGCACTCATAATCGCTCTCTCTCTCTCGCGACTGGCATTTCTGTTATGTATTTTATTTGCTTTTGCACTTGTTTTGCATTTTGATGGCCAATTTCTTATGCTTTTTACTGGCGCACGCGACTCCCCCGCACACAGTCCCACACAAACAAACACATGGACAGACGTATTTTACGATCGTTTTTAGTGACGTTTAGGCAATAGAGAAACTAACTAAAAATAGGCTTTTAGCATAAAACTTAACAGAGACCAGCAATTAACATACCGCAGCGCTGTTAAATGTTGCGTATTCTGCAATGACTTCTGTTAATCGTGGTGCAATTTATTTTTAACAAATGTGTGTCTAATGCTTATAATTGCTCATAAAAATGTTTCAATGCGGCATATTGTCTTTCAAGTCATCCAAGCAAAAATTTGGCCGCAATTAAACAATTAAAAATTCCAATAGCGTCGCATTCAACGAGACGCTTAATAACGCATCAAAAATCCCTCAGTCTCCATCTCTGTCGCTCTCTCTTTTTCTCTCTCTCACGCATAGGCAGACAAAAATGTGAGTAAATGTAAAGTAAAATTGTCTATGTATGCTGTTAAGGCTTTTTGCACCCTGTATACTCTGTGCGCAATGTAGGGAATTTTAATTTTCATTAGCAGATGTTATAATTTGTAAATTTAAAATATAAATAAATCCAAATAATGTTAACTGCGTTTACGTGTCAAGTTAATTTTTAGTTACTTACAGGGCATTCGTTAGTCGTGTCCACTTAACTCTACTGTAATTCACTTGTTTGTATTGTTAATTATTTATTGGATATATGTATAAATATATATAATTTTTTTTTGCTCACGCAAAAATACTTTGCGGTATGTGTGGAATGTGAAAATTGCCAAAATTGGCAACAACTGTGATGGGGTGGGGGTTGGGATAGGTGTTGGGGCTGGATGGGTTGGCCGGCACATGCAAGCCAAAGCTCTGGGGGCCACTTATGTTGACATTTGGATTTGGCGCGTGTTTGTTTATCATCCCAAGCACCTTCAGACTCGCTTATCTTATTGTATGTACATATTTATGTATGTACATATGTATGTGTGTACATTGAACATACACACACATCCGAAGTCTCTAAAAAATCAGCATTCCACAGCACTATAACAAAATGCGTAGCGTCAACAAAACAACAAGGCGCAAAAGTCAACTTTTGTCAACAAAATAATTATACTCTCTTGTCAGTGCAAAATATGTACATAAGCTTAATTTACGGGCCCACAATTGCCTAGTATTACGATTATATCGCTCTTTTTCCATGCCAAAGTCGGCTAACATCAACTGTTAAGCTACTGTTAAAATAAATCAATTTAAATATTAATAAAAATATGAAAAAACGCTTCGTTTTAACTTAAAAATGAATAAATTTGTGTGATCTGAAGTGCAACTGTTTAAAAAGTCCATCAAAAATGCTGTGTGAACTTTCATTAACATTTGTTAACGTCATGTTAACGTTAACATTATATGTTATACTAAAGATTTTGCAATTTTTGCTATTATTGTTTAATTTAAAATATTCTCAAAATACTATAATGTTATAGTATTTTTAAAAATTAGAAACAACAAACATTTTTAAATTTTTAAAAATTTGAAAAATTAAATTCATTTGTTCAGTTGATTTCCTCCTTCTTCTGAAGCTTTTACTGCAAATTCATAATAGAATTGGGTAATTACACGTCTGCTTAAGTATGTATTTATATATGTATGTAGTTGCAATTGCCATTCCGTTTACTCATTTGCACTTGGCACAATTCGCCGAATTTTTTCGGCAATTTCTTCTGTTTGTTTACTTACAAATCTGTTGAATGTGTGTGTGCTTTACATACGTGTAGACATGTATCTATCGAATATCTATTGATGGTCATTTTCATAGTCAGGTGCGCACGCCGATCCCTTTGCCCTTGCCCCACTGCCGCCTCCTCTAACTTCTCTCGAAGCTGGTTCGCTAATTTCGTGGTGTGTGAACTTAATGGTTCGTCATAAACTGATTTTTGAGGGAATTTCAATTTATTGGCTTCCCAGAATACGGCTATGACATAAGGCGCTACTTGACGCATAAATTATGAGCATGCGCCACTGCATCGCAAAGGTAGGAGGGGAAGTCGCTTTGGCCAAATTGTATGCAAATCATCATTCCAAAATGACGCTTACTGCCGTTTTCCGTTGTCTGGAATTTGCAATAACATCGAGCTAACAAAAAAAAAACAGAAACAGAACAATAAATACAACAAAAATCTGTAACAAAGTGTCCAACACAATTTTGTAGCTGTCTGCGTCTCTTTCTTCTGACTCACGTCTTCGGCATGTAAATGAGCAGTGCCTAAGTGTGAGTGTGTGTTTGTATCGAATTTATGTGTGTGCGTGTGCGTGTGCATGAGTGATGGAGCAGTTTAGTTGCCTTTAAAACGCGTCGCGTCTGCGTAGCGTGTGACAATTTGGTATACCCTCTATTTATGATGTCTTACATAAAGGGTATAAAGCCAAAATATGCAACATATTTATGAAAAATTAACTCACTTTTATAAATGCAAAGCTATCGATAATACGCCGCAATTAAAAAGCCGATGCAGTTCAGTTCAGATCTTAAAAAATCGAATATTTAATAAGTATTTATGCTGCATCTTTAAATTTTATAAATATGTCATTTATCAACTAATTAAAAAAAGCGAACTCTTTAGAGATTCTGTTCATGCTTTAAAGAAACTGTTGTTAGTATTATCGATAGTTGGCATTTAATGCAGGTTTCGTTTGTACTTTAGTAAAAGTAATTAAGTTTATTTTCGAAGTCGTTTCGATTTATGGAAATTGTATCTGTATGTAACCTAAAACTGAATGACATGGTATCTTCTAGTCGAGCACTCTCGCACTGCAAGATTCTTACTTTGGCTGTTATTGCTTCTGTTTGGCGTCGTCCTCTTCACATTTTTAGTTATTTTGTGTCTTCTGTTTTGTGTCTATTTTCAGCAAGTTGGCGACATCGATCGTGTATATTATTAATTAAAATTCCGTCAAGTCAAAAGCCGAGTGCGTGTGTGTTGTGAATTGTTTGCTGCTTTGTCCGGCTAGAAATCAAATCAAAAAATACGAATAATTATTTGTATTCAAATATTCAAAATCATTCATTGATTGACATCCAGTGTCCGCCCAAAATATTAATGCTATTGCCAAGATGATCATGATGACGTTGATAAGTGCCACAAATTGTGATAAACAACGAGAAACAAAATGATAATGAAATACAAATAAAAAAGGGCAACGGCAGAAAATGTGATACGAAAAAAATAAATGAAATGAAGATTTATAACAAACACATACAGCACACATGCTAAATTAAACATATGTTTTTATTATAATGCCAATTAAGTGCCTTTGTGAATAATTCAGCCAGTGTTAAAAATGAAACTAATTTAATTAAATAAAAAATGAATGGAAAATAAATAAGAACGCAAACAAAATCGTTGCATCAAAGCAAATAAATTAATTTAAAACAAACAACCACAACAAGGACAACAATTATGATAAGAACAAGCATTTAATTGCATTCTTACCTAAAACCAAGACTAGTAAGTTGCTTATTATAATATCAAGAACAGCAGCAATTACATACAAAATACAACAACATAAAAAAGAAGAATCAAACAACAACATAAAAAAGAAGAATCAAACACACACACACACAACTGCAAATATATTAAATATATTAAATTCAAATATTTACTCAAATAAAATTTTTGCTGCTGTTTCGTCTACGCGCGCGTGAGAGTGTGTGCGTGTGAGTGTGTGTGTGCCAGTGTGTGTGTGTGTTTTGTGTCGTGCGTGTGTGTGTGAGAGTGAGAGCGGAGCATTTTGTGATATGACTGCTAAATATCACAAGGAGAAGAAGCAGCAGCATCATGCATCCAGCGGGCGAAAAAAGGGGCGGTCGCCCCAATGATAAATACACAGCGGAAGCGCTCGAGAGCATTAAACAGGATCTAACACGATTCGAAGTACAAAATAATCATAGAAATAATCAGGTGAGTCTATTTAATATTAGATGAAACAGAACTCAGATGCATACTAAATTAAGAAAAAATTCACTGGTTTCCAAAAAATAAATTATTGAATGCCTTTTCTACTTATATTAAGTAATAATACTAAGTCATTGAACCCAATAAATAATCTCGCTATTACAATGGGAAACTCAGCTCCGGGGAATTCCATGAATATTATCACAAATTTTGAAATTCTTTGAGTTTTAGCAGACTTTCCTAAGAAGTCTGGTATTTACGTGGAATATAAGTTCTACGCTGATTCACTCAATAGTTAATAATAATGAAAAAGTAGAAGAAATTCCCAGACAGGCCTTTAATGCTAAGGGGCAAAAACAGAGGGACAAAGAGGGAGTGAGTAAGTGTGTGTAAAAGTGATGAAGTGAATGAGAGCGGAACTTACATAAAAACAAACTTATCAGTTGTTTTAGTGCTTTACAAATGATGCGGCAACATTTTCCAGGCATGAAAATAAGAAACACGACAACTTATAAAAAATTAACAACTAGATAAAGCGCTTGTCGCGCGACAACGAGAAGAATAAGAAAGAGAAAAGAAATAAAAGCAACAACGTGGGCGGAAACATGTTCACCTGATGATGGCACGAGCCGCCACAAAGTTGTTGTTGTTGCTTCACCTGTGCGTAATAATACATCAATGTTGGCCAAGACATTTGTCTAAATGACGTGGGAGACAGGAGTTGGCAATTAGTCTGGCCAGAAAGTTACAAATGTTGGCCAAAGCTCAGGGGCAAAACATTAAGAAGCAAGAAGCTTCCAACTAGAAGATGTGGGTGTGTGTGTGCGTGTGTACGTGCTAAATATAAATGCAGAGAGCTTGAAATGAAATTAATGAACTGCCAACGAAATGCAATTGACCTTCTGCCATTACACACACACGCACGCACGCATACAGCTGTGCGGGCTGCTGAGTGGGCGGCTCTCTACCAGACAAAATGTCCAGCCATATCTCTCTGTCTCGCTTCCTCTCTTGCAATGAATTGGCGTGCGTGTGTGCACGCGATCACCCTGGATATTAAGCATTGACGTCACAGCCTTCAAAAGTTGATGAGAGCCAGCAATACAAAGAGAGCAAAGATGACAACAAACGAAGGCAGAGCATGGAAGAGAGAGGATTGTATATTTGGGGCTTAGATTTACGGTTGTTAACTTAATAATTAATAACTCTTTAATTGTTTTGATAACTCTCATAACAATATTATAACCTAACCGATTTCGACGAAAAAGTCTTTTCATAATTGTTTTGACCTCTGAAATGATTCTGCATTAAAATTCTGATGATTCGCAAAGTTCACATTTTTTCGAACATCCAAAAATTTCAATTTTACCATCGAAAATTTGTAAATAATTTTCAAAACCTTTGAATTGTCATAATTTATCAAAACGTTAACAATTTCACTTTTAGTTTTATAATTCTTGAACTGAATTGATTCTGCATCTCTATTTTGTAATCGGTGGATCGATTTTTTCGAAAAGGAAACACTATTCTACATTTGATGAAAATAAGAAATAAGAAAATTATACAATTTTTTTTACAACAATCTGTTACCAAATCTTTTTTTCTTCAAGTGGCAGTGCATTTATTAAATCTTAACTGAAAATTGCTGTACAATTTGGCAACAACTTGCAAATAATGATTTATAAACGGTTTGCTCTTTGGTTTATCGATTGTTTCAGCCTTAAGCTAAAAGTGCAGTCTCTCAGACGGACAGACGGACATATGGTTTGCCTGGCAAAGCAATAAAAATGCTTAAATATGATCTGACGGGTCATTAATTTAAAATTTTACGATTTCTACTGCCAGCTACTGTTTGTGCGATTGTAAATTATGATCGAGCGCTCGTACCATACGATTAGCCAGCGCATTCCTGCGGCTAAGCCGGGTCCAAACCGTTCTAACCGTTGAGAATGCGACTGCGACTGCGAATGCGAATGCTGTGAGGAGGAGCTTGCTTTTGGGCCATAAAAAATGTTTGCTGACGGGATGCGGCAAATTGTTATGACCAGGCCGAAGCATTGACAGTTGGTAATTTAATGTTTGCCGTCTTCAGGCACATATTGCATTTTTTTTTCATTTTCGGCCAACTTTCGCTTTGGCCACGTGGCTTTTAACTAATTGGTCATGCTGCGCACTAAATACCCTGGCCATAATCTGTTCATATATAGCGAATTTGTAGATCGAGACTCCCGCCCAAAAGCCATATGTGGGCAGACCAAAACGACGATGATGAATAAATACAATTTATTCATGGCTCGATCAACACTTTCGGCGGCCATGTTCACGCCCACGCTCTACCGCTTCTTTTGGCCGCCGCCGCGGCGTTTTAGCCATCGACATCGCCGCCAGCTACCATAAAACGATCGTGTCTCATTTGACAATGCTATAAATATCAAATGGCAGGCAGCGCGTCTAGCTCAGACACGAACCTAACTCGGCCCAACACGAGTTCCGACCATATTTGGATAAAAAGAGAAATAATAATTCAGCTAAAAAAAATACCTAACGTAGAACTAATTAAAATAACAAAACGATCAAAATAAATTAACTGAAACGCCAACGCCGTCAACAGTGGGCTAAATGACAATATATTAAAATTAAAATCAATGCGGCTTAACAATGAGAAATATGCATAAATAAATTAGCCACAACGAAAAAGCAAACAATGTACAGCTTCCCCTACCCCCTCAAGCAACTCTTCAACTGCCTTTTTTTTTTTTTGGTTGCTGTTAAGCTTTGTACAGGGTATCACGTATACACATGTAATCCGGCCTTTAAGCCTAATTGGTTGTCATAAGCCCTGAAGCTATTTATAAATCGCATACAATGCCTAACAAAAGTATGCATACGCACAGCAAAAGGAAGGTCACAACTTGTCGATCATCATAAATTGATTACGTTTTGTGTTGATCGATAGCAAGTTTTTCCCACGTTACAGTTGATATCGACTAATTGGAAAATTATTTCGTGGTATTCTTTTGTGCGTCAGCAAAGGTTGAGTATCTACTTCCGATGAATAATAAACTTAATTACTTTGAAAAAATGTTCAAAGCGATTAATTGGTAGTTAAATTACAGGAAATGGTACAACAAAAGCTTATAAAATACTTTTTGCACTATATTTATAAGACAAACTCATCAAATTCGGTGATTGACATTTGATTGGCATTTGCAGCTGAAAAAGTTGGGGGCTATAATGTAGTTGATGTTTAAGATCAGATAAGTATTTCACATTAAAAGGATATTGAATCTGTAAGTACGAATACTTCAATTAAGGCTTCTTAGATTTTTCATAAAATTTTATAAAAGTTTAATTGCTTCCCTTTAATCTATTATGCATATCCTACTATCAAATGAAATCTTTATAATAATCGAGTTAACCGAAAAATTCAATAGAATTGCCATTTTTTTTTGGAGTCTGTCCAGATTCTATCATGAGCTTCGCAGATTCCCTGGGGTGTAATTTGTATTTAATTTGCGTGATTTTTCGTGCGACGCGTCGCTATTTTCTAAGGAATTTTCACATAAATAAATATGTATGCAAACACGTTCATAAATATATATATCATTTTCAGTGGAAGAGCTACAACAACAACAAAAGCAAACGACCAAAAAAGAACATTGGCCCGTCTCTAATAATAACAAAGGCGGCCAAAACAAAAGTGTTTGTTCTGGTATAGCATTCCCCAAAGTATTCTTATATATAAACATATATACACATGTGCATATATGTGAATACTATATGATATATGCATGTGTAGATACGTGTATTTGGCAGTTGCCAAGAATTTTGATGTATTTTTTGGCGTTGTGCGCGAATTTTGGCCAAATAATGTATATTGCCAAAGAAAATCAAAAAAAAAATATATATATATATTCCAAATTCCCCTGCGGACATGTCTGATATTATCATTCAACAAATAAACTATAGACATATATTATAGTATTGTCAGGTTCAAAGTTATTTCGGTCAAGGTAATAAAACTGGCCCTTGTGTATGTATTTTTATTTTGGTTTATGGCCAATTGCAGTGGCAATTGCTTAAGTGGATTAGCGAAAGTGTTTACCGCCCTCCCCACAAATCCAATTTATTTTATTTCATTTGAAGATTACGCGTTGCAAATTTGCGTGTGGGCGGCACCTTGTGGAGAGGGAGGGGCGGGGGAGGGCAGGGCATGACGTGGCGGTCTAACGGTTCAGCTGATTTAGTGCGCCCATTGGCTTTTGGCTAATTTGCCGTCAATTGGTTTGCTTGTAAGACGACGGATCGGGCTGATGAAGAAGAAGAAGCAGATGAAGACGTCTGATTGTCTGCTGGGGGTCTTTTGTTGGGTTTCGACGTCCTTGGTTTTAATTAGTCTGGTCGCACATCAGATGTACGCCCACTTGAGGGTTAATACTGCTGCGAGCAGATATAAAATACAGACAAATATATCTCTGTAGGTAATGCGTCTAAATACCCTGCAATTATATTGAATGGTATATTACAAGTGGAGCATATCAACAATTATAGATAGTAATTTTAGCATTTATCCGCATCTGAATAAATAATAAATGTAGTATTTAACACCTGTCGCTTCCTTATAATCAAAAGTACTTCTTAATTTAAAATAAATTTTCAATACTGAAAATCTAATAATGAACTCAAAAATTATGCTATTATCAGTCAAGAAATCTGGCAGTAAAGATACTTTAAATTTGTCTGCGGAGTATCTTCTAGTCAGTCATTTTTAATTTATATTAAATTTGTGCAAAAAACAATTGAAAAGATAAAAATTTCTGGGAAATTTAGTTAATCCCCCTCTATAAACAAATATCTAACTTGAAAAAGCTTTTGCTAAGCTTTTAAAATTTAAATAAATCTTGAACATTAACAGCGTCAGCTTAACAGTGTCGCTGTGATGTTAAAGTTAAGAGAATTCGTGACTGTGCGTGATTTTACGATTATAATATGTGCATATATTATCTCTTGTCACGTTGCCATCACAAATTTATGGCCAACGCTCTGCAAAGTCGACAGAGTCAAACTGTGAGGAGGATCAGTCACAAAAGAAAGACGATGATGTAGTAGCATCAAAAGAATGCGTAAAACGGGTAGCAGCAACACCAATAAGAACAACAACAACAACAGCAGCAGCCAAGTGCACACACACTTACACACTGAAGGTTGCCTCTGTTTCTGTTGTTTGCTGCAATCTGTCAGCCGGCGATCGCTTTGCTGCCATTGTTGTTGTTTATTTCTCGCTCTCTCTCTGTCTGTTTGTATCTGTTTTCATTTGTTCTGCGCTCTCCTGTTGAGCGTGTATCTTTGTGTGTTTGTGAGCGAGTGCTCCTGACTTTTAGGAATTTCTCAGCGATGGCAAGAATTTGATTTCATTGCTTTGGCCGCCGCGTTTCTTGTGCCTTTTGTTTTAGGCGCTGTTCGCATTTTCTTTTTTTTTTTTTTTGTATGCGCGCCTTTTGTTTAGTTTTTGAAGTGATCCAAGCACACACACACACTAGCGTATGTAAATACACAAGCAAAAGTTTCTCACAGCACAGGAATGCTGTCCCTGGCAGGGGCGTAGTTTTTTTAGGGGGCTTACACAATACTTGAAATAGATGAAGATATGATATGGGATTAATAAAAATAATGAAAAAATTGAATTAAATATTTTTTAATGTTTCATTTCACTGACTGTTTTAGAGATGGACGGAATGTACCGATAAATATTTAGGAGATTCCAAATTCCTAACTGATGGTAATTTTTCTGAAAAAATCAAGATGTGTACAAAATTGGAATGGAAATTACCAATTGATAGCTATTTTAGAAGGAATACACATAAAATTGATTAATAGTAAAAACCTAATCAATCATTTTGATATATAGAATACACTAAATAGCATTCAAATTAGGATAAAAAATATTTTTTCAATTTTTAAACAATTATGAATGATATTTATCAATAAATATTTGCTAACAACTTGATTTTTGGCCTGCTTTTCATTTACAGAACTACACAGCTCTGCGATATACCGCCGCCAATGGTCGTAATGTCGATGCAAGCGATTACCACCATGCAAAGCTGGCACTGGAACCGCCTCCGTCGGCGTCACCCTCGCCCGATGTCGTTGTACCGCCATCGCCGGTCGCCGGTGCCGTTGCGCTGCCGACGGCCAACGGGCACGTGCCAAAGATAATCAACTCACTGATACCGCCCAAGTTGATACGCAAGCCGAGCATCGAGCGGGAGACACCGACGCATTATCTGCGCTGCAGTCCAGCGCTGGACTCGGGCGCCGGCAGTTCCCGCTCCGACAGTCCGCACTCGCACTCCCACCAGCAGCTGAGCGGTCGGGCGAGCACGGGGCAATACTCGCCCTCGCCCAGCAGCTTCAGCGATGCGGCGCCGCCAGCGCCACCGCCGCGTAATCCCACTGGAGTGGGTAACTCGGCGACACCACCGCCACCGCCGCCCACCAATCAGATGTTCAAACGTCGCTCGCCAGCCCTGAATCGCCCCGCGGCGATTGCGCCCAGTTGCCCCACAACGCGTGGCACGTCGCCGGTGATACCACAGAATGGAGCGGGGATCAAGACGCAACAGCAGCTGACGCAGCAGATGAAGGCACTCAACATGTATCAGGGGGCGAGCAGTGGTGCAGTTGTGGAGCCACCACCGCCGTATATGATCAACACGGTGGTGGTGTCGGCAGCACCACCGCCACCCAGCTACACCGCCTCCATGCAGTCGCGTCAGTCGCCAACGCAGTCACAGCAATCCGATTACCGCAAGTCGCCCAGCAGTGGCATCTACTCGGCCACCTCGGCGGGATCGCCCAGTCCGATAACCGTGAGCAACAGCAGCGGCATTCTGGCCGCCTCGACGGGCGTGGCAAGGCCACAGCCGCGGGTCTACCAGGCGCGGACACAGCAGCCCATCATCATGCAGAGCGTCAAGTCGACGCAGGTGCAGAAGCCGGTGCTGCAGACCGCTGTGGCGCCACAGTCTCCGGTCAGTGCATCCGCCAGCAATTCGCCCGTTCATGTGCTTGCCGCGCCGCCCTCCTATCCGCAAAAGTCGCCGGCGGTGGTGCAGCAGCAACAACAGGCGGCAGCCGCTGCCCAGCAGCATTCCCCCCTGCTCGTGCCCACGCCCGTGGTTGTGCCAGGTGCGGTGAAGCCACCTGCACCCACAACGCCCCCTCTGATGGTCACCGCACTGAATGGTGCGGTGGTCAGCAAGGGAGCCGCCATGGAACCGCCCTCGTATGCCAAGAGCATGCAGGCCAAGGCGGCCACAACGCCACAGCCCCAACAGCAGCAGCAACAACAGCAGCAACAACAGCAGCAGCAACAGTTGCAGGCGTTACGTGCGTTGCAGGCGCAACAACAACAACAGCAGCAGCAGCAACTGCAACAACAGCAAATTCAGCAGCAGCAGCAACAACAACAGCAAAAGGTGAGTACTTAAAATGAAAATGCAATCGAACTTTTCTTTAAAGAAGTTAACAGAAACAAATTGAAAAGCTAAAAAGGAAAAGCTGAAAAACAAGAAACATAAATTTTGATTACGATTTTTAATCTAAATTTACTCTGCATTTAAATTTTATAAACTTCGTTAAAATAATTCTGACCTCGAAATTTACAAAGTTAAGCCTCAAGCCTAAACGTTTAATCAACTATTTAAGGGCCTCGTCACTTCAAATCCGGACGCAAAGTAAGTTGGTTTTTGCAAACAATTTTAATTTTTTTTCCAACTTGAGTACGCACGATTGTTATCGAATATTATGCAGTGCTTTTTGGAAAGTTTCGATAAAATTGTTGCAAATCTGGCAGAATGGAAAACAATTGAAAGGGCGCAAACTGAAAAAATTCTGCACACTTTCTTAGAAAATCCCAATTGGTCACTTTCAAAGATTGCAAAAGATTTGAAAATCGACATGTCAAACGTGGGTGATGTTATAAAACGTTTTTAAGAGACTCACACTATAAATAGAGCCAATAACCAAGCCCCAAAAAGTGGTTTTAAAAGCCGTAAGCTAAGACCAAAGGTAATAAGGGCATTGCGAGCAAATCCTCTGTTGAGGGACGGTGATAGAGCCAAAAGACTGAAAACCAGAGCATCCAGTATTCGACGAATACGACTTTCCGAAAGTATAAAGGCCTATTTATGAGCGAAATAGCCTAACAGATCGGATAAACAAAACCTAATCGTAAAAACAAGTGCTCATTTGCTCTACAACCAAGCTCTACCCAAATTTCAAGGGTACATAGTAATGGATGCTGAAACGTACAACAAAATGATTTTTAAGCAGCTTCCACGCCGAAAATTTTACTTTCCCTATAAACGTGGATGTATTGCCTTAAAATAAAAAATAATACCGATGGACAAATTTTGAGGGAAAGCTTTAATCTGGCAACTTATCTGTAGCTTTGGTCTGAAGTCGCGCTCTTTGTAGCGACATCCTCAATAACCTCAGAGGCGTACGTGAAAGATTGCCTTCAAAATCGCCTTTTGCCATTTATACGCAAGCACCGATCACCAGTAAAGTTCTGGCAAGATTTGACGACATGACACTTTTCAAATACGACGAGTCTGTGGTATGGAGCAAACAAGGGCAATGTGCTAACAAAGTGGCTCAACCCATATAATTGTCCCGAGCTCCGTTCTATGGAAAGATATTGGGCAATTGTTAAAGGAAAATTGAAAAGAAGTAGTGGAATCGTGGAAAATGAGAAATCAGTGCTGATTGCCTTTGACAAATATGTTGCGAAAGTGGACAGAAAATGTGTGCAGAAATTATTGTCAAACATTAAACAGAAAATTCTCCATTATATACGCTGTAAACAAAATTTTATATTTTTTTTTTTTTTAAATATAAATGCAAAGCATACACTTAAAATTAAGCCATATTTCATTAAAATCCAACTACAGGTAAAAAAGTTATAACCTTATTAAAGCGTCCGGATTTGAAGTGACGAGGCCCTTATGTCAAAGAAAGTATAAAACAACATTTTAAATATAATTCTGAGATGTTTCACTTATTTTAAAAATATTTATTTGTAAAGCTGCTTGGTTAAAAATCAGACCACCTTTTAATTTTCATAACTTTGCCAAAACAAATCCTATTCTCAAGCAAAATGCCATTTAGGTATCCCAATTCATTCTGCATTCAAATTAAATTATTGTGGTGCTGACTTTTTCGAAAATTTTTTATCATTTGATCAACTCCTTCCGAGATTAACTGAACGTAGTTCTGCATCTTCGATGTGCCTTCAGTACTTTGCAAAATCTTTTTAATAAACACGACTTTATAGTCTTCAAGTTGAATTCAGTTTTATAATAGGAACGGCTTGTATTGCATAGAAGTTCACTATAGGAAAGTTCGACTGTAATATGCCTGCAACAGCAACATCCACTAACTTCTCTCTCTCTCTCTCTCTCTCTGTGTCTTCTTTTTTTGCATGTTGCAGCAACCGTTGGCAGTGAGCAGCAATGGCAACGGCAATCGACAGCTGCCGCCGCCGCCGCCGTACCAAAGTGCACGTGTTACCACGCCCGAGTTGGCCAACAACAATAACAACAACAACAATGTCAACTTGACAGCTGAAATGAAACCTGCTGGCAATAACAATAACAACAATAATAACAACAACAGCAACAACAACAACATACAAATAAGCAACAGCAATTTGGCAACAACACCACCAATTCCACCAGCCAAATACAGTGGCAGTGGCTGCAACAACATTGGCAACAACAATGGCAACAGCTCCAGTGGCAGCAACGGTTCGACAACAGCCGCCACAGCCGCTGCCTGTAAGAAGATCAAGCACGCATCTCCGATTCCGGAGCGAAAGCAAATCTCCAAGGAGAAGGAGGAGGAGCGCAAAGAGTTTCGCATACGACAATATTCGCCGCAGGCCTTCAAATTCTTTATGGAGCAGCATATCGAGAATGTGATTAAATCGTATCGCCAGCGAACGTTCCGTAAGAATCAACTGGAAAAGGAAATGCTCAAAGTTGGACTCTCGGATGAGACACAAATCGAGATGCGTAAGATGCTCAACCAGAAGGAAAGCAATTACATTCGCCTCAAACGCGCCAAAATGGACAAGAGCATGTTTGTCAAGATCAAGCCCATCGGGGTTGGAGCATTTGGTGAGGTGACTCTGGTCCGTAAAATTGACACATCGAATCATTTGTATGCGATGAAGACGCTGCGCAAGGCGGACGTCCTCAAGCGCAATCAGGTGGCGCATGTGAAAGCCGAACGTGATATTCTGGCCGAGGCCGACAACAATTGGGTTGTCAAGCTGTACTATAGTTTTCAGGATAAGGATAATTTATATTTCGTTATGGATTACATACCCGGTAAGTTTCAACTCTATGAATACGGCAAGTTCAGTAATGTTTACGCTGATTAACTTAAAAATGGTTTCAAAGATATTTAAAAAAAATTCACATTTTTGTCTTTTTATAATATTATTCAAATGTGAAAAAATTTAGATGAAGACTATAAAATTAGAAAGTGGGACTTTCAGTTAACCATTAAAATTATACAAAAGCTTAAATTAAAATTGAAAAATAAAAAATAAATAAAACGTTTATTAAGTCGGAGGGTATTTCAGAAGGGAGAGAAAGTACGGTAGAGAAAACATAATGTAAAAAGGCTATTAGTTTTAAAGGGTCCCTTAAAAAATATAAATACTTTTATTTAAAAAAAGGAAAGAAATTGTATAAAAGGAAAAAATATGTAAATAACAATTTATTTTATGTAAAAACAGATTACTTTAATTTAAGTACTATAAATATACTATAAAAATATCTATTAGCCATAATTGAGGCAAACAAATTTTCCCCAAAATATCAATCTCACTTAAAATATACTTACTTATCTCTATTATATGTTCCAAAATTAAACTTAATTTTACCTTTTATAATCAAATACAAGCTCCTATCTAATTATTATTTTGTCTTTTTTCAGGCGGCGATCTGATGTCGCTGTTGATCAAGCTGGGCATCTTTGAGGAACCGCTGGCACGTTTCTACATAGCTGAGGTCACCTGCGCCGTCGACAGTGTGCATAAAATGGGCTTCATTCACAGGTAAATCAAACATTAATTTTATATGTACCCTATCTATATAATTGCATATATTTTATAGGGACATCAAGCCTGACAACATACTCATCGATCGGGATGGACACATAAAGCTCACCGACTTCGGTCTTTGCACTGGCTTTAGATGGACGCACAACTCCAAATACTACCAGGAAAACGGTAAGTTTAACTCTTTTTATATGAAATAAAGTCTTAAATTATTGAATAATCGTCTTGCTTTTAGGCAATCATTCGCGGCAGGACTCGATGGAGCCTTGGGAGGATTACTCGGAGAATGGTACAAAGCCTACAGTGTTGGAGCGGTCAGTTTAAGATCTATTTCGAATTAAACGTCAACCCTAACAATTGTCATTTTTGTACAGACGACGCATGCGTGATCATCAAAGAGTCCTGGCACACTCACTGGTCGGCACACCCAACTATATAGCTCCAGAGGTGTTGGAGCGCAGTGGTTACACACAATTATGCGATTACTGGAGTGTTGGTGTCATTCTGTACGAAATGCTGGTGGGTCAGCCACCCTTTCTGGCCAACAGCCCAATGGAGACGCAACAGAAGGTTGACTCACTTGAAATATGTCATATTTACAACTTGTGACTAATATTTACCTCCAATTGTAGGTCATAAATTGGGAGAAGACGCTTCACATACCGCCGCAGGCTCAGCTATCACGTGATGCAACCGATTTGATACGACGACTTTGCGCATCGTCGGATAAAAGGCTCGGCAAGAGCGTGGACGAGGTCAAGGGCCATGATTTCTTCAAGGGCATTGACTTTGCGGACATGCGCAAGCAGAAGGCACCTTATATACCGGAAATCAAACATCCCACAGATACGTCCAACTTTGATCCCGTTGATCCCGACAAGTTGCGATCAAATGATTCCAATTTGAGCAGCGGCGATGATATCGATCTGAATGATAGGCAATTCCATGGATTTTTCGAATTTACCTTTAGAAGATTTTTCGATGATCGGCAGCAGCCGGACATGACGGACGATCAGGCGCCGGTATATGTCTGATCTCGGTCATAATATATCCCACATATATCATTGTTAGTCAAATAGTCACAAATGCATTGGAAGAGAGACGCACGTTAACAGTGTGCCAACAACGTGTTAACAGCGGCGCTGTTAAGTCTTAAACAATTTTAATTAAATATTCATTTAGCGTTTTAGTGAAATTTGTTGCCAAACAATGGAAAAGTGGAGGCACTTATGAGCAGATGATGTTTAAAATATTGCAAATCTTTTTTTTATTGTAGAAACTATTAAAAATGGCACACACACACATCAACAAGAAGAACTACATGCATATTATTATATATTTATACAAAGAAAATAATTAGAAAAGCAAACAAAAAAATTTATATACGAATGGTTAGAAAGGGACTACACATATACATACACACTAACATACATACATATATGCTTGATTGCATGAACTGAATAAATTTAAATGAAAAGAGTCATAACTTTTTGATTTTTTTTTTTTTGTTAACTAAAGATCTTACACACCTACACACACATCGATAAAAATATATATATAATACAAATAGTTATTTACGGTATGAATATGTTAAAATTTCATATAGACTTTGAATACCAATCGAACCAATTTTCTGGTGCTCAAAATGCTATAAATACTTACACATATTTAAATATATAAATATGTACATGAACTATATGCCTTGAAGGAGCAACAAAGGGAGAAGTGAATTTAACTAAGGCTAGACAACTTTCACACACATACATACATATATTCACACACACACTGGACCAATTTAAGCAATGTTAACTGAAATGGCAACTATCTCAGCAGGCTGGATACTCGTTGGCCATTTTTGAAGGGACTTGAAACTTTAGCTTGACAAAATGAAGAGAACAATTATTGTGCGCGAGAGAGAGAGAGGAGAAGAGGATCAATGAGAACCGATCTCGACAGACGCACAGCATCAGCATCGCACCAAGTTAGCGATATAAGCGGGTCTTATAAGCCTAATCTACAATCTATCTATCTATTATTATAACAATGCCCGCGGGCGCGCTCTTATCACTCTTATCACACACTCTGCTCATTCAAACAATCTATGAACATATTACGCGCCCTCCACCAACCACCAACCAACCCCCCAAAAACAAGAACAAACTATATTGTATCTATCGTATAGATTCTATGCATATACATATATAAATATTATATAATTAACTAAACTAATTAATCTAGCAATGTTAGACGAACTTGTTGAATGCCAAATGAAATTGTTTTTTTATAATATTCAACAGAAATTCTCTAAGGATCAAGAAGGAAAAACAAAAAAGTTATAATAAATCTATATACATATATCTTAAAACTATTTACATAAACATTATATTTATATACATATGTATAAATATATATTCTACATAAATTGCAATAGTTTTTATAATTATGCAATACATTTTTAGTGCTAAGATGTTTTTTAGTTTATAATTCGCTAACAAATAAATTAGTTTAATTTTCATGTCTAAGCAAAAGTACATTAAAAATCTATTTGTTTTTTGTAAGTTCCGTTGGTAATGCGTTTGAAAATCGAAAATTTGTTTCAAATTAGCATTTCGGTTTTTTGTTTCCTTAACAAATGTAAAATCGACAATCGACAAATAACGATGAAACAAATCGCGTGCCTTGGTCAATTCATTTACAATAACAAATTAATAAATGGAAAGCAAAATCTGTAAAAAATTTAAAATTCTGAAGTTTTAATGGAAATTGGGACTAAAATAGTTTTACAGATTGTGATTGAATGATGAATCAATTTTAGAGAAATATTTTGAAAATAACAGGAAATTTTCAATATATGTTAAATTCAACTGAAAAATGAATCAAATTAATAATTTTCATGTAGTTTATAGATAAAGGTCGTCTAGGATGATCACGTCTTCTGTTGTTAGATAGTCCAAATGAATGAATGGCGCATGTTAGCTGTGTGCCAACGTGTTAACGTGTCTGTTAACTTTTAAAAATAACAGCTGCCTTAGTTAACAGTGGGCCAAAAGCTTTTTAGCAGCGGCGCTGTTAGGGCTGCTTAAAATAACAGTTCATGTTAGCTGCAGATCTATTAAGTCTGCACAGGTTAACAGTGTGCCAACAGCGTTTTAGGTGCTGATCTGTAAAGTCTGTCAGGGTAGGCGACGTCGTCGTATCAGTGCTGCCAATTTGTCCTTTTTACGGACAGATCTGTCTGTTTTGAAACTGACATTTCCGGAAAAATTTAAAACGTCCCCTATTTGTCCTTTTTGTGGACACATTTGCCCTTTTTAAAATTGCGATTTCTTGAAAAAATTTCTCTAAATAATGCCTTTTTTTAATATATCTTACTTAATCCTTAATTCATACTTTTTTTACTGTTCTAAGTCGCTCATAGAAATTATCAAATACAACTATGTGACATCTAATATGTTCATTTTCGGAATTGCCGAATAACTTTGAAATTTACAAAAAATGAATTTATGCATATCTCGTGGAAAATATTTTACTGGCCAATAATGAGATAATACTTTCAATATTAGTGTTATTTTTAAAGCTATGGTATTATTATATTTATTATTATTTTATGTATTAATAAGAAAACATTGTTTGACCAGATTTTTTGTCCTTTAAAAAAATATCTTTTTGGTTTAACCGGGGCTTGGCAACACTGTCTAGGATGTTCATAGAACTCCAGAAAGAATAGGATAGTTTAGGAATCACGATCTCCTTTTATACATAACGATTCCACGTTCCATTTTTTTCTACAATAAATATAAAAAAAATGCAATAGTTTTGAATTTTAATAATTTTTGTTTTTATTTTCACATTGTAAATTTAATAATTATAATAATTTTGTAAATTTATCAAGACAAAAAGTGTTTTATCCGTTTTTTGCTTATTTTTGATTAAAATACATTTATGCGTAATATTTGAAATATAAGTTATTTATTTTTTTAATTGTTTTCATTTTCTTGTTGTTGCTTGTTTGTGTATTCTTTGTGTAAAGCAATTAACATTTGATGCCTGTTTTAACGCATAACTAAACATAAAAAAGACTTTATAAAACATAAAACAAATAATACATTTCGATCCGAACTGATCCCAAGTATTATGGTATATGGTATTATGGCATATGAACAACTTTAACAGAGGTTACAAAGTAAAATATATTGGATTGGATAACTCAGGGAGGAGGCTCAGCAATGGATCTTAACATAACTAACAATGTTCTTAGGATGTGTGTGTGTACGTGTGTAAGTGTGTGTATCTCATATAAGGCCCTAGAGTGCAAATATTATCGCTGGCATCTCCATCACAATTAAAATATTTGCGCTTAAATATAATTAATTATTATTTTATTTTGTTTTAATTTTTAAGTTAACATTTATAAAGTTATGTTTAACTAGTCTAATTTATGAATTATTTAATTTATGCTAAACGAGTGCTGGCTGTATTTGTTTAAACAGTTTGCGCGTGTTGTTGTTTTCTTCTTTATTTTTTTGGATTCTCTAGCTTTTTTTTCTTGCGAAATAATTTACAAAAAATATATATATATATATTTATTTATATTTATGTATGTGTATATCGAGTTGGTTTTTTAAAAATACAAATATAAAAATTAATTAAGTAATAAATGCAATTTTTTTTTTGTGTAAGTTGTTTTTTTTTGTTTTTGGAAAAGCAAAAGAAAATTAATAATATTAACAGGACATAGATTCATGAGAAACTCTTGTGTGGTTATTAATTAATAAACATTAAAAATAAATTTTCGTTGTTCTGGAAACCTTTATCTTTCTCATTGTTTTGGCGGTGTAAATTAATTGAATTTAAATTGGAGGAAAAATGGAAAGGATTCTAATTATTTAGAAATTTATTGTCCTTTTTAAACATTTCAATAGTTAATGTTAATAGTGTTTTATTTGGTTTTTCATTTAGTAAGAGGAATTCTTTATTTTTTACATCAATACGCACATTGAAATTTGCTAATAATTTTCTTTAGAGACTTTTCCAAAAGTTACATTTTTGTTTACATGCTAAGTTTATTTAATTTGCTTTTTGTTTAAAGTTTAAACATTGTTAGCCTAGAACTACACATAGTTTTTATCATCCGTTGCATTTTGTAAGTAATTAATAGTTAAATAATTTTTAATAAGGCCAAATTAAGTTTTTCTTACTTGCGCTTTAGCTTTAAATATGGTATATATATATATATATATATATATATATATATATTAGTTATTTAATTTAAATTTAATATTATTAATTTTTGTATTTTTTTAATGTATTGTTTGTAAGCATTAGATTACATTTACACAACGGTTTTTATGCTCAAGTTGCCGAAGGTTTAAATGCATGGGGAGGGCACCTTCTTCTAGCGCGACTCTAGCTAAATGGAATGATCGTATAGTTGTTGTTGTTAATTTGATTTCTTTTCGATTATTAATAATATAGTTTGGTAATTAATAGTGAAACTTTCATACAAAATGAACAAATGGAAACAAGCGCAAACTTCTTTCTTGCAGTGTAATTTTGTAATTAGTTCATCTTCAACTTGAAACGCGCAGCAAGCGGTGGGTTTTCATTTAACATAAGCAACAATTTGTGTGTTTAATTATTTTACTATTTTTCTTGTTTGTTTGTTTGTCTGTTTGTTGTTGTATTCTGGCTTTAATACAGTTGGATGTTGTTTAATACTTTTGTGAGAGAGCATCATGCTCGGCATCATCGTTTTTGTTATTGAATTGGTTTAAATACGATATTGTCAATTATATTTCTTTCCTCTTTCTTATCTGTTGGTCCAAAATGTTGGATAGTGTAAAAACCCATAGTTTTCAACGGTTTTCAATAATTATTGAAAATTGTAATTTAAAACGAAATAATATACATTAATGCTGAAAATAATGTAATAATGTTTACAAATAATAATAATAATAATAAATGTGGCACATGCCACAAATCTAAATAATGAAAGCTTTGAGTATTTCGCAGCACTTGGTACTGGGATGTTGCTCCTACAACTAAACGTAAATAGTTATAAAAAATATATAAGTATAACTTAAGCATAATAAAAATTTAAAATAATAATAATAAATTCGCTCAAACGAAAGGTTTCTTCAACTTCAAAACGACACGTTAAAAAATATGGCTATAAAAAATATTACATCTGCTCTCTACTGAGATGGCTGCCAGTTGCAACATGTTGCAAGTGATTATTTTGTTGTTTTTTGTTTTTCAATTTTCTTTTTGTTCTTGTTTTGTGTTCCTGCACAATTTGAGATTTTTGTCTGTATTATTTTTGTTTTTAAGTACAACATTTAAGTGCACTGTTAGCTCACTGTTAGCCGACTGTTAGACCTTTGTTAAGCACTCGCCGTGTGCTGCAACATTTAGTTTAGCAACATTTTGGCATTGAAGAAATTGAAGGCATGACCGGCGGAGTGTTCATTCTGCAGGGGGTGCGGCGGTGCCATCAATGCCGCATGATGATGCAACGGGCTGGCAAAGTACGAAGGCGGTGGTGGAGGCGGTGGCGGTGCGCTTAGCAGAGGTGGCGGTGGTGCTGTTGGCGGCACCGCTGCTGATTGCTGCAAATTGTTGCAGGTCGGTGGCGGCAACATGACGTTGGACGGTGGCCAGGCGAGTCTCTGATGATGATGATGTTGCAAGCGTTGTTGTTGCTGTTGTTGATGTTGTTGATAAGCCGCCATGGCAGCCAGTTGATGTGGATAGTTGTTATTGTTGTTGTGATTGTTGCTCGCTCTGGCGGCATTTGAGGCTGGGCCGCGACGAGCACGCGTTCCCGTTGCCGTTGAGGCATTGGCGGCATTGACGACGCAGGTGGGCGGCACTGAGGTGTCGCTTACCTATTCCCTATACGGCTTGCAATAGGAGTACCGATGGTTCATGTGCTGACTGTAGCTGCCCGAGTGCGAGAAGCGCTTCAAGCACTTGGAGCACTGAAATGGCTTCTCGCCGGAATGCAAGCGCTTGTGCTCCGTCAAATGATGCTTGTGCTTGAAGGCCTTGGGACAGTCCATGCATTGATAAGGTCGCTGACCTGCAAAATGGATGGTGAAATAAAAATAAAATTAGTTGCGGTCACTTGATGGCATTACTCATAATTATAAATAAAACTGAATATTATAAGTAAAAATAAAGATCGCTTAAATTAATACAAACAAATTTAGATTTAAGAAATGTTAAAAATGTGCAGTTAATATTTTAAAATTAAAAATTAAAATTTAGATGCAAATCTTAAATTTAGAATGTCTGGAAGTATTAAATTTTTAAAGATTCAAATAAAATATTAAAAATAAAAAATAAATACTTAATACTTCATAATATTAAGTATTTCAATTACTTTCAATCTCAATTCAATCTCATTTGCTTACTTGTTATTTGAGCTTTAATTATTAGTACTTTTTTTTCGAATTTATAGATTTTTAAGAATATCTTAGAATTCGATTCCATTAAAAATAGAATTTTGACAGCTCTAATTGTAAACTTGAAACCAACATTTAGCAAATAAATAAGTATAAATTAGTTGGAATATTATTAAGTATTGTGAAAAGAAGAATTTAAGTATTCAGAGAAAAGTAAGTAAATAAAGAAAAATGCATATTGCATTTGTTTTATGTATTTGAAGATAGTTTAATCCATTAGATCCCAAAACTCTATTCAAATAAAAAATAACTTATTAATCAAGGCAATTATTTTGCTTTTCAAAACCGAACACAAATAGAAATCTAATAAACTAAAAATAGCTAGTTAGTAGTATTTTCAGCAAGGTTCACTCACCGGAATGCTCGTATTTGTGGCGTGCCAGGGAGCTCTGCTTGGCGAACGCCTTGTCGCACTGGTCGCAGACGAAGGGCAGGTCGGGATCGCCCGCGTGTCCATGCGTCTCGGCCTTGGCGCGCTTCGGCTTCGGGGGCAACAGTCCTCCCGCGCCGGCCATCACATAGTCGTCCTCGTGGGAGATGCGCGAGTCGTCGTCGCGCCAGGACCGCTTCTCGGATCCACCGGGACTCAGGCTGGTGCCGCGATAGTCGGGCAGCTTAATACTGTTCATTAGTGGATTGGGCGCATAGTCGCCGCCCGGGCGCATCTGGAAGAGCGCCTCCATAGGTAGCCGTGGCATCATGTAGGGCGGCAGACCGGGAAAGGGTTGACCACGTGACACTGGGACGTTCTGTTGCGTCATTGGAGGCACTGCCTCGTGCAGGAGGTTGGGCGGCGAGGGCGGGGCAAAGTAGAGCGCTGCCGCTGCAGCTGCCGCCGCCGTCTGTTGTTGCAGCGAGGAGGCACCGGAGCAGGGCGACAACGAAGCCGGCGACATCGATGCCGAGCTCGACAATTTGCGGCTCAGATTGATGGCCATGTTGTCGGGAAAGTCCACGGGCGGCTGGCTCAACGCGGTCTGCTGCTGTGGCGCCAGGCCATAAAGCGGCGATGCATCCCGTTTCACGGACAAATCCAGGGGCTGATCCTCGCCAGCTCCTCGGGCCAGTTGTGGTGGCGTTGCCTGGACACTAGGTGTCTCATTGCTGCTCACATAGCTCTGCATTTTGCGCTCACGCGAGCGATTGTTCTGGAACCAGACCTGGACGACACGTGCATCCAGCTGGAGACGTGTGGCAATCAGACGGAACTCATCCCGGGATGGACGCGCATTGTGAGCATAATGTTGCTTCAGCTGCTGCTGCTGCTCCTCGTTGATTGCCGTGCGGACGCGGACTTTGCGTTCGCCGCTGTCGCTGCTGCCGCCAGCGTTATAATCCTGTCGTGGTTCCTCCTCCTCCTCATCTTCATCTGCATCGCTAACGAAAGATGATTGATGTTGTTGTTGCTGCTGCTGTTGTTGCTGCTGTTGTTGTTGTTGTTGCTGCTGTTGTTGGTAGTGCTGCTCTAGCTCCTCTTTGATGAGTCCACAGAGCACCTTCTCATGCTGCACCAGCTCCGTGGGATGATTAAACTGCTTGGAGCAACGACTGCAGCGCAAATCCTGTACCGTCACCTGCTCCTCCACCTCCTCCTCCTCCGGCTCCTGTTCCAGCTCCATCTTAATGGGCTTAGGTGAATCTGCTGCAGCTTCCGGCGCCGGCGTTGGCTCCCGACTCTGCTCCTGTTTGGGCGCGACGGCATCGGGATTAGCTACAACAACTGGCGGCAACTCTGGCGTGGTTGGTTTGGTCTCCGACTCCTCCAGATCCATGACCAGCTTTGGCTCATCGGGCGTCTCATCCTCATCTTTGTTGGACCCCAGTTGTTGCTGTTGCTCTAGTTGTTGTTGTTGCTCTAGATGTTGTTGTTGCTGCTCCATATGTTGCTGATGCTCCATCTGTTGCTGCTGCTCCTGTTGCTGCTGCTGCTGTCCGGCGGCTGTCAGCTCCAGCAATCTCTGTATGCTGTATGCCGTGGGAATTCGTGGATCAAACGCCGCTGCCATAAACGCATTGGGAAATGCCAACAGAGCCGCATTCATGTAGCTGGGATAAAAGGGAGCTACGGGATTCGCTGCTGCCGACGGCCCCTGTGCCTCCCCGGCAAAGTAGTTCATGGGATTGGGCAGCAAGGGATTCGATTCTGGCATTGGCAACTTGGAGACGCGCTTTTGTTGTTGTTGCTGCTGTTGTTCCGTTGGCGAGCGTCCAGCGCCGACATTTTTATCCAATGCTTTGAGCATCTGTCGATTGTTGTTGTTGCCACTGTTACCATTGTTGTTGTTGTTGTTGCTGGTCTGTTTGAGGCCCATGCTGATGCACTTCTTGGAGGTCATGTGGGAGGAGAAGCTGCCCGAGTGCGAGAATCTCTTGCCGCACTTGTCGCACCCAAAGGGCTTCTCGCCCGAATGGATGCGCACGTGCTCCTTGAGATGGTGCTTAAACTTGAACGCCTTCTCGCACAGTGCGCACTTGAATTTACGCAACGCCGTCGACTCATCGTGACTGATCATGTGACGCTGCAGGCGATATACATTGGCAAATGCCTTGTGGCATTTTTTGCAAATCTGCAATGTAAAAAACAAAAAAAAAAACTATGTTAAAATTGTCATCACAATATGAATTTCAATTAGAATATGAACTGTGTGCATTTTATTCAGCGTGCACTGTAATAGTAGTCTCGTGATATCTATCTGTCTCTCTTTCTCACATGCGCTACTTTCCAAGCCAGCAACTGAGCAGCTGACATTGTTGTTGTTGTTGCTCTTCTTCTTCTCCTGTTACGCGCTGCTAGCTGACATTGTTGTTGTTGTTATTTCCCCTCTTCTTCATTTCTTGTTGTGCGTTTTCTGCTACGCGAGCTACGCGCACATTTAAAATCCACACGCAACGCACAGGTAATAAAAATTGTTTAAACTAACAAACTTGTCTATTTATTTGTTTTGCTGGGCTATTTGAAATTTAACCGTTTTTAATTTGTTTCAAGGTCCGCAAACGCAAAAACCGAAACATCAACGACCACAAAGCAAAAAATCGCAAATATCAATTCATTTTTGTTTTTTTTCTTCCTTTTTTAGCTTTTGCTTAAGTTTTGGACAGCATCGTTAAATTTTTGCCTATAATTTTGATTTTATGCGCCGCTGTTGCGTTTGGCAAGCAGATTAAAAGCGTTTAATTAATTTATTTAAGCGTACAAAAGACACAACAAAAAATAGAGAAATAAAAGGAAAAAAACGAAATGCGCGGCGCAGATCACGAACTGTAACTAAAACAGACAAAAAATACAACTATCAAATGTAAGTGTCATAGCAGTGAGCTTCAGACTGTCGTAAATTGTAGTTAATTCAATCGCCGAAAATTGGCGCAAAAGAAACATAAAAATGTTCGGAGTGTGTGTGCAGCAAGATGCATTTAATGATTGGTGGAAAAATAAATTAAAAACTTCAATCGATAGTGTATTGCGACAAAGCGCCAATAAGGAATGGATGCATAAACATCAACAAACGCCGGCAAGTGAAGAAATAAACAAATTCGTCTTGGAATCAGAAATCAAATCAAATCGTTTCAACAGCTGATGCTAATCAACGGCAACCATCAAGATTGTGTGTATGCATGCATGTATGTGAGTATGTGTGTTTGTTTGTCTTTGATTTGTTTGGCAACAAATTGAACGCATCAATAATATCGTATGCAACTTTCTTGTTGTTGCTTTCTTGTGTGATGTTGGAAAAGGTGTACAATGAAAGCAAAAGCTATGTAAATGACTGACAGGTTTGGGTGCAAGGGGTTCCACTTAGCCAGACCGTTGAAAGATTTGCGGCACTTTCACTTTCCCAAAACAGATGGCAACACGTGTTGTTGCTGCATTCCCCCTCTTAATGCCCCCTCCTCTTTTGCATTCATTCGCTGCGGTTGTTTACGTGCAGCCGTTGAACTTTTGCTGCTGCATTCATTTCAGCTCACCTCAGTTATTTTAAAAATATAAAATGCACAAGTCTGTTTGTTATTGCTGTAAAGTTCATGACATTGTTTTAATTGTTTATCAGCGTTTAACAATTTTAAATGATGTTTTAATACGCCATTAAAGTATGTATAGTAAGTCAACACATGCAAGCAAATGCAGGTGTGTGTGTGGTATATGTAAGGATTTAACAGCCGCTGTTAATATTCAACAGCTGAGCTTTACTGTTCATCATTTGCATGATGTGCACTCTCTGTCTTTGCAAAGACAATTTGTGTTTGCCGCAGCTTAAACTTTGACGCGTTACTCAGAGGACGTTTTTTGCATGATTTTCAATTAACGTTCAACAAATACATATGTATGTGTGTGTGTGTATCTATTGAGTGTGGTCAGATATTAGTCATCATTTCAACATAAAACCAATTTATACTGATCACAAACGAGCTTTAGACATGAGATCACAATCAGGGTCATTAAAATATGAAGGTTTCATTTTTGTATCTATGTAAATGGACCTAAAAACTAACGAGTGCTTTCCATACTAATTAGTTTGTACATTAACGGTGACATTCTGTTTATTTGTACAGCAAGTGGAAGAACAAATACAACAAAAATACGCCCAATAATTACGCGCATGAAAAGCGCGGCCAGTTTTCAGGCCTAATTTGTTTGTTTAACAGCCATTTGCACATAAAAAGAGTCTACTCGATTGGGGAAAATTGGTTTTGTTTTGTTTTACCGAAAGTGAAAAAAACTTTAAACTACAATTTGATTTTTGTTTTGAGTGATATGTGAGCGCCGGCTGGCGTCGGCTGACGAAACGGAAGGGAAGCAACATAAATTTCCGCTTCCGCTGGTTATGAGTGGGAAGGGAAAGAATTCTTGTTATTTTACCTGTTGTTTGAATGCTAATATAAATATGATTTCTACATTGACGTCATGGCAGACTTAACAGTCGCCATTTGCAGGTGAGCGAAAGAGAGAGAGAGCGAGCGAGCATACGAACGAACGTACGAAACGTACAAGCGAACGAGTTTTAACATGCTCTTATCATGGCTACGTCTACCTGTTGCGCTCACTCAAATACACAGTAAAACTCGTTATCGCGTGGTATGAAGTTACGCTCTAGCTCTCTCTGTCTCTCCACCTTTGTGTGTCGTGTAAGCCGTTGTGTGTGTGTGAAAAGAATTAGTTTGTGTGTGTGTAAGCATGTAAATGTGTGTGCGTATGTGTGTGTATGTACGCCCACCTCTGCTTAAGTGCTGTTGTGGACATTAACTCGCTTTGTTGACGATCTCGCTGTTGTTATTTTTATTGTCATCAATTAAATGTAAATCAAAATGGCAGCTCAATGGCACAACTGTACATTTTTACAAAAGGTAAACTTCAGAGTTGAGAATGAGTCAGGCGAGTTCTTACATACATATGCATTTTACTTTTATTTTTTTTGCTGTTCGTCATGTGCTGTGAGCGGAAATGCCAATTGAAACTACCTTTAGTTAATAATGGAATATCGCATGAAGATGCCCTGGCAACGAGTGGAACTCAACCTCTGAATGCTGTGCTGACTCAAGTGTTTGTCTGTAATATGAACATGAATATGTATGACAGACACTCAATCATGGCAATTACAGGAAATTGATTAATTTAAAAGTGTGATGTAGCCTTAAGCTTTTGATAGACTGCAAAACACACATATAGACATGAGTTGAATGCTATGAAACACATACAGTTAGTCAAGTAATTGTGTAGTGTAAAACACATCCAATAAAATATATTTAAAAAAAAAACTCACGTAAGTGTGAGTAACTTTACATACAATGCTGACAACGCAAAAAAAAATTAAGGCTTAAATACCACATGTACATATGTATGCTTTAAAAGCTTTCTAATTAATATAATTTCAACAGAATTCCATTCCTCTTGACAGCCAATTAAGTGTGCCACTTACTCGTGTATACCTTAAATTAACATTTCAACTCATTTTTAATTTTACAATGATGTCACTGACACACGAGCAGCGCTTAACAAACAATCTACATAGTATATAGAAAAGTATATACACATTACACTCAGCATTAGGTGCTTATCAGTAGTAGTTTGTTATCAGGACGCGCCTTGTAGGAACCAGCCGAAATAAAGCAAAATCTAGCCGGATATTTGGATGCATAGACCACACACAGCAGCTTCAAAGCACAAATCAAGCTAAACGAAGTTGACAGTGTAAAAGTCGCATTGAGCGTCCAGCGCGGTCCGGCAACTTTAATTGTAGATGACAGAAGCCTTTTTGCTATATAATTATAACTCAACGTAGGTGGGCGCCAATTCACACAAACACAGACTGTGTGCGAGAGAGGGCGACGAAGATGAAGACGCAAGGCAAATGACAAGCGCACTAATAGAGAAATCAAGTCAAAGCAGACGAAAATATAAATACAAACACAGATACAAATACCGCTAATTTGTGAAAGTATTTCACGAACGCTTTATGCATTGAGTGACATGAGAATTTGGCCATAATAGCGCACATAATTGGCTGTAAAAATTGGAAGGGGGACAACAAGCTTTTTAAAGTGACAAGCTCAAAGGCATTGTTGTTGCTGTTGTTGTTGCCTCAAAATTGACAAAATGCCATCGTGAGCATGGAAATACACACACACACACACACACACACATGGTATATGTGTCTACATATAAAAACGCACCTGTCGCATGTGGAAACGCGTAAACAAAAATAACAACAAGCGACATGCTCAAGTTGTTGTTGTTTTTTTTTTTTAAATATTTTTTTTGAGGTCAGTCTAAACAAATTTCTGCTTGCAAAAGAACAGAAAAGAAAAAACCAAGATTATTAACGACACCACAAAATAAATGCTAAAGAAAATAAAAAATCAAAATAAAATCAAATAAAATAAAATAAAAATAGTGTCTAACTGCTTTATAGCAACTGCGACCCAATTTGCAAACGCTGCTTATCGCAACGACAGCTGCTGAAGAATTATACAAATAAAATATTCTATATGTTGCTGATTAGAGCGATGAATGAATTTCCAGTTAGCATTGACGTACCTTCAATAAACAAACGAACAACAAGAACAACAACAATTATAATAATTATTATTTATTGAAATGATAATGCGTATAGTACTTGTACTATTCGTATATTTAAAATCGGAACACGTTGTGCCCAGTTCGATTAGGGTTATCGAAAGTGGTTTTTAGCATAGGTACCGCAACGCCAGGGTTTTTGAACTCCACTGATAAGGCAGCCCACATAGAGGTGCGACTCACTGATAAGCCCAAGATTTGTGTGTTTTTTTTTCTCAATTCCTACAAACAGTTGTAGTTTTTGCTGTTGTTCAGTTTATTCTTTTTCTCAGTAACAGTTCATTAACATTAAGTTGGAAAATCCGTAAAGTTGCCGCGCCATTTGTCGATGAGTCTCCTGTGAGTGTTTTTTTATTTTAAATTATTTTTGTTGCCACGGCTGTCTTTAATTTAAAAGAAATACATTTGTTTTTTGTCTTGTTTCTTAAAAAAAAATTGATTAACAGGGAAACACTTTTAAGCACTGTTGCTTCGTTTCGCAATTCATTGCGGCTGCCGCATTTTTCAATATTTTATGGCGGATTCCTCAGATGCAGCTGATAAACTGATCCTAAAAAAAAAACAAAAACAGAACCAAAGAAATTTAAGATTTATGAAGAAACTGCTCGACAAAAAGATAATCAGCAATACATATTAAAAATAAGCTTTCAAGTCTCAATTTCGATGAATTTAAAGTCTCAATAATGCAATAATCCTAACTAAAATATACAGCAATGATCTTAGATTTATAATACCCTCTGGAAGTGTGCATAAAAGACAAAAGCAAAATAATTATAAAGGAAAATCTGGTCAAAAGACAAGCGGAAACTCGTTGAATTTTCATTTTTCGTTGGCTGCCAGCGAACGACAAATCAAATTTAATTGTTTATAAATAAAACGTTTTGCTCAATGATGCGTGGGGAACGCTTGGGAAGGCATTCGAATATTTTTCAAATATACATAAGTATATATCTCTTCTCTTTTATTTTTTGTTTTATTTGCTAGGCGAAAAATTCTTCTAAACATGCGAAATTAGTTGTGTATTAGGAAAACATAAATTAGGCGCCGCCGCAAAATAAATTTAATTTATAACTTTTGATAAAAAGCTCCTTCAAATTGTTGCTAAATCAAAGAAATCTCATAATATGAAAAATTATGTCTTTTGAAAGGTTTTAAGATATCGCTCACTCGGGAGCCAACAGCTGCTTCAAATGTATCTCAATATCTAAACAAGCATTTTCCCTTTTATTATGATTTCTTTTTACGTCTCTCGGACTTTCGACCCCATTCCTAATCAAATCAAGAAAACTATTGTAATACAAGCTGCTCGCAAGCAATAAAAAATGGCCAAGAAAACATTCCAATTTAAGGACAGTCCGAGCTAAAAGTTAAGTGTCTGGTTCTGATTCGGGATTCCGTTTCTCGGTTTCCCATCTTCATTAAACATATTCCGAGACACGACCGCACAATAAACGTCATGCAATGCACAAAAGTGAAAGAGCCCAAGGGAAAAGGCCGCTGGGAAATTCCATGTGAGAAAAATGCACTGACAACGCTTGGGGGCTCCACATTATTTATGATGTTCACGGTGAAAGTTGATCCAAATCCCGAGAGCAAAACAAGAAAAACCGAGACAGAGAAAGAAGCTAAAACTGTGCGGAAATATCCGGAGAGGGGAAGAAACATCTTGGCATGTGTTTTGGTAAAAAATGGGCAGGTGCTGACTGAGAGCGTGGAAGCTATTTGAAAACTCTACTCGATAGGAAGTAGTTGATGGAATTCCTTGAACAGGAGCGGCGGGAACTAAATCTTAAAATTATAATTAGCCGTGTATCTGAGCTCTGAATTGATTTTATTTTTAAGGGAAGAGTAGTTAATATTGATTTGAAATGAAGTTGAAATTGAAATCACTTGAAGATATTTTTGAAACGCACTTCAGGCTGTAGGATACTTGCATACTTTTAGTCACTTACATTGCTTAAAAACTTAAATCAGCCATTACTACCGTTTTATTTGTTCGATCTCCTTACGACTTAGTAGAATGATAGCTAATAAATGTTAGTACTATTTCTAATTTTACTACCACCTTTCGACTCTTCTTCCCTTGTTATAACTTCGAATTCTACATGCACCTTAACTTCCACTTCTTCTACTCCTTAAGAGCATTTCTGTTTAAGCCACATTATAAATAGCCCACTTTTCCAAATGTGACATACTAATTGAAACATGTGTCAAGCTGAATAAACTTTATGAAATGCGCATATATTTATTACATATGTATGTACAATCGTATATTTTAAGTATATGCAAATAAATGCTATAAACTTTGCGTTATAAATTTCAATAAATTTTCATTATTTGTAAACATGCGCGTAAAAGTTTTTTAATTTGTTTGCTTTAATTGCAAATAATTTTTAAACTTTGTGCGGGTCAAAAGGCAGGGCCAGAGTTGACCTTACAAAGTGTACATAAAAAATATACGGGAAACGGGAATGCCACGCAGGGAATGAGGGCCAAAAAGGGGAGCATGGGAATGCGAGTGGAGTAAATAAATTGCTATTAATTTTTCAACGTTGTTCGTCAAGTGGCGAATGGCGCCGAGACGACGACGACGACGACGACGATGATGACGATGTAAGGAGTTGGGGTTGGAGTTGAAGCTGGAACTGTGGTAGGACACCTAAAGTGCATATAATTTTTCAATTTGAAATGTTTCGTGTGCAGACACATGACCCGGCCATTCTGTGGTGGCCAAAAAGGTGGCACGACCCAAATGAATTGTGGCCAAAAGTTGCGACTGTTTTTATTTGTATGTAGTATGTGCGTATGTTTGTGTATGAAGCGCAGTTAAGCAAATATTTAATTGCTGCACTTTTTCTGGCACTCTGTTGTTATGGCTAAAAGTTTGCCAACGTCAGTTTTTGCCAACATTTTGGAGTTTGACCAATAATTTATGTGCTGCCATTTGCTCAACAATTACGGCCTCGCTTGCTAGCTACCTCTCTCTTTCTCTCTCTCTCATTCTCCTGCTCCTTCTCTGTTTGTTAATGATGTTGACCTTTGGCGTTGTTTTTTATATTTTACACAACAAATATGTTTACTTTAAATTGACCACGTGACGACGTCTGCGGACAATTTAAATGGCTTTTCAATAACAATTGGCCATGGAAACCGAGTATAAAAAGTGTTGCCTACTTTTGAGCGCGTGATTTTCATAATGAGCCGCTTGTTATTGTTATTGTTTTTTTCTTTGCATAATTAATTGTTTTCACACATAATAATTTAATGCGCGTGTACACGTGTAATGCCGCCCCATCAATAATAAATATTAAATATATGTATATGCATGTGAATATGGCAATAAATGTGTATTGGCCATAGTTGCAATATGTCAGCCTCCTTTTGGCCTCCTCTTGATATCCAGTTGCCATTTGTGCACTTTGTATGTGTTGCAATGTTTAAATGTCATTAACAAAAACCCGTAAATTATGTGGATGTGTGGATGTGCCAACTTGCCAGCTGTGGCATGCAACAAAAGTGCAAACAGGTCAAAAGGCTTGGAAGGGAGCTCAATTGGGCTTTATGAACCCACAACTTTGCAGCCTTATTAGCTTTTTGATGCATCCTTCTGACGGCTTAGGTAAATATTAATAATGCCAGTCGGTTGCCAAAAGAAAGCTAAAAAGTTGCAACAGCTACAGTGAAAACTGACTAAATGTAACTAAATTAGAAAATATGAACTTAAAATTAGTTTATTTTAAGTAAAATTTTGAAAAACTTATCAAATTTAACTGCATTCGAAGTAGCTTTTTACTTTTAAAAAGTATAAATAATAGAAAGAAAAATAATCTATCATTTTTATTGAATGGTTTTCACTTTTTAAATACTTTTAAATATTTGGATAACTTGGATAATTATATTTTATATTTTTAAAGTGAATTTTTCTATGTTATCTTGGCTTATACATGGTAGAAAAATGTCTGAAAAGTGTTAAATACTTTCATACTTTTTCTTAAATACCTTTTACACTGCTTTACGCTGCTTAGAAACGCTTTTATGGTCTTGTCAGTTCACATAGGCATTTACCACTGTAGCTGCAAATGTCCGCTCTCATATGAAGTCTCGTTAAGCTGTTCAACTTTTTCATTTCATTCATTTCGTTGAAGGTAAAAAAGGCGCAAAATAGAAGAAGTAGAGGAAAAAAAGCCAAACTAGCCATATGAATTTATGACCAACGCTTGATGGGGGAGGCATAAAATGTTTTGGGGCAAGGGAGATGAGGACACGCCCCCCGTCCCCACACAGCCTGCAACTACCACAGCCAAGAGCAGCAAATGCAACAAAATTATAATTTATGTGGCTTTAATAGCCACTGGCTGGGCCCAAAAGGTGAGTGTGGGAGTATATGCGAGTGTGTGTGCGTGTGTGTGTGTGTTGTGTTGCCTCCCTCAAATACAACGCACTTGCTTATCACTGGAGTCTGAGGCAGACAAGTTGCTTTTTTTTTATTGTTCCGACTAAAGTAGGAGAAAAGGGCAGTGAAAAGGGAAGGGAGAAAAGGCAGGCGTATAGGCCGTAACTGTGCAAGTGTTAGTGTGTAGTCTTATCAGCTCGTCTGCCTGTAGCAACATTTCTTTTAATGCCTTATCACACGACCAGGCGAAGGCGAAAGATGGAGAACAAGAAAGAAAAGAAACAACAACTGCACAATTGGGAGTTACGAGCGTGTGACTGACAGATCCCCGACCCAAGAAGTACACTAGACTACAAACCCGAGACTCGAGACTCTTAGACTCTTTATGATAGGCCCGCCACAAAGTGTGACAGACGTACGCTAGTGCTATCTCACTCACTCACTCTCTTTTACTCTCCTTGTCAATGCTCCCTTGATAATACTTTTTTTTCCATACTTTTTTCTACTACTCATTTTGTTCTTGTATCTGTGTGCGTGTGTATGTGTGTGTGTGTGTATGGGGCTTGGTAAACGCCTACGTTTTATTTAATGCCTGTTTTTTTGTTGCTGTTTCTGCGTTTTGTTTTTTATTATGACGGTGTTGCTTATCATAGTTTATAGTTGTTGTTGCTGTTGTTGTCGTTGCTGATAAGCTTTACGTAAGCATGAACATATAAACAAAAAAACAACAACAATCTTTAATTCGTCGACAGAGAAAACCTCTTGAGTGCAGGAAAAACCTCAAGTATAAATAATTGTTATCTTTTCAAAAAAAATGAAAGGAGAAAAAAATCGAAATATAATGAAATATAATGAAATTCCCCCTGCCTCATTGTTAGTTGTTATCTTGGCTTAATTATTTTCTCATTTGTTGTCGATATACATATAATAATAAATTTCATATGGTGTCAACAGGAAACGTGGGCACATTCATAAGTAAGGTTGCTTTGGGTTTTTATTTTATTTTTCGTGCTTGGCACCGTCTCCTTATCCGTGCCACATTATCGTTGCCCACTTCCCGTAAACCATTGGTCGAACAGCAACAACAACAACTACTGCAACAACAATCCAAACAATGAGTGTGCATTGTTGTGTTTCACTGTGCGTTGCTCAAAGATCAACTTTTTGCTGCGTTGCGATCACTTTGGTTGCTGTGGCAGGAGAGCAAAAGGGGGGAATGACTGTTGTCTGCGACGATCATGAACTTTAACCCGCAGCTGCTGGGCACAACAAGTGCGTCGTTTTATAAGAAATACAGTCGAGCTACCCTATAGTGAAGCTGCGCGACACAAGTCAATAAATTATTTGTAAAAAATTATTTATGGTAATTAATTACATATTTCTTAATACTCTATGTGTTTTTTAAGCTTAGATAAAGTTCTTCTATTTTCTTTTCTTAACAAAAGCATCCATTAAATTTAGAAATTTCTCATAACCACTAAGGTTCGATCAACGTCTAGTGATGAAAAAAATCGATGCTATGTGCAGTGTAACTACAAAGATTATTTTTAAGTTTTGAAAAAGCAATCAAGTTAAAAAATCATTTTTATTAAGGAAAATTCCGAGTTTTGAGACAAAAACCTGTATTTAAAAGCTTTCAATAAATAAAAATGACAAGTTCTTAAAAATGAAAAAAATCTTGATTGCATTACCACTAATTTCTGTAATTTTTGAATTTTTTTTCTTATTCTTCTCATTTTAAAATATATTAGTCACGACAAATATTCTTTAGAAAACTAGTTTAGAAATCGATCTTTTTTTTCTTATCAATGTCGAAGTTCAGTAAAACAAAGTTTTACTGTACATTTTATCAGCAGCAGATAGTGTTAAACACATCACAACGGATGGGGATTACACCAAGGTGATTACGTTCTAAGAATTGTTATCTATGTTATCAGTCAACCTACCTGTGGCACCGACTGCGACGACTGCTGTCCCGTGGGCGAGTGCAGCAACTGATGCTGCTCGAGTTGATCGCGAGTGGCAAATGCCGCGGTGCATTGCATGCAGGGAAAGGGGACGCTGAGCTCGCCAGTTGTGGAGCCCGGACTGGAGGTGGATCGTGGTGCACTCAGGTCCAGATCATAGGCGGAGTTGCTGCCGACGCTGCTGTTGCTGCCGGGCTGTGGCGGTGGCAGCAGCAACTGTTGCGACTGCTGGTGCTGCAGCTGCTGCGGCGACTGTTGCAACTGTTGTTGGCTGGGCGAGCTGGCGGAGCGAGCGGATTGCATGGCCAGTGAGGCGGCGGCGGCCATGAACTGGGCATGCAAGTGGGCGGGCAGCTGCGGCGGCGGATGAGGCAGGTGGGCGAAAAGATCAGCGGGCGGTGCTTGGGGAACGGGTGAGCACATGGGCGAGTGTTGACTGCTGTGATTATTATTGTTGTTATTATTTTGATTCTTGGCCGTCTCATTGTTGTTGTTATTGTTGCTGGATGGGGACTTGGCATAGCGTCGACTGTTGCTGCTCAAATTGCTCTGTTCATCTTCCTCGGCGTCGCTTTCCGGCTGCACAGCGACAACAGCGCGATGTGGCTCATAATTGAGCTTGTCATGCGGATGTTCACTGGCAATGTGCTCGCTGAGGGACTGCACAGAGAGAGGAGAGACAAGGAGAGAGAGAAACAGTGAGTTGGAGCATGATTTTACTTTATTTGCAACTGTTTTAAATGCTGCTCCTGCCTTGCAACTCACCTGAAACTCGTTGAAGCGCTTGTGGCACTGCGTGCATTTGACCGAATAGTCATCGGCCGCATTCGCTGCGGCACTTGCCGCATGTGTGGCAAGCTGCTCATTTGCAGCCACATTGCTGGGCTTGCTGTGCGCTGGATGGTGATGCAAACTGGAGGCCAAGGAGGGAACTGCAAGTAGAAAGCGAGGCGGCAAAATAAAGTTAGTCAAAAGTGGAAACATAAATATGTTGAATATATTTATAATAAAAAGATATTTCCTAACGCCTACAAATCTGTTTCGGAATAATTATTATTTTAATAACTAAAGTAACTTCTGTTATAAAGATTTATATTATTTAAAGATTTAAATTATTTTCTAATTATACTTTTCATCTTTTTAATTAAAATAAATTATCTTTTTATTTCTTTTATTTTAATGTTCCTATTACTCATTAAGTTTAATTCATAATAATGCTTCATTGTGGATTATTTCTTAAAGTATGTTATAATATTTTCTCATATAAAAAATATATTTTTAAGCTTTTAGTAATATATTATTTTTTATTTTGTTGTTTATTAAAATGTAATATTATTTTTCATAAATGCGATTATCGTAGTTAATTAATGACATTTTTTTTATTTATTTATTTTATATTTTTAATGTTTTTCTATTAATTTAATGTTCCCCAGTGAATCATGAAATTAAATTGGAAATAATAATAAATATCTCTAAGAAATAATACCTCCGACTTCTTTGAGTCTTAAACAAATAAACAGTTAATGAGTTCTAATGATGAGTTGCACTGGGAAAAGTAAAGTTTCACTACAAAATGTGCTTAATTTTCTTTGTTTTGAGAGACCAAAACCCATTTTTAATGAAAACAAATTAACTGCCAGATCTGCAGCAGGCGATAAGCAGAAAGACTTCAATGGAATGCCACACACAAGCAGGAGGAGAAGGAGGAGCAGCAGCAGAAGAAGGAAAGAAGAGAAGTTGGAGGCAGGAGAAGCAAAGTGGAGAGACCTTGTGCTGTTGCCGTGTGGCAGGCAGACTGACTTCGGCTTTAGACTCGACTCAAAGATCAACTTTAATTTCGTGGCAAATCAACTTCAACGTGGATCGACGCGAGACGCTTCCCCTCCTCTCCACTCCATTCCCCTTCCCCATCCCCTTCACCTTCATGTGGTTTATTGGCATTTGGGTTTGCCATTGCCTGTTGCCTGTTGCCTGTTGCCGTTGCCGTTGCCTTCACGCAACGTTTCCACGTAAAAGGCGATGATCTCATGCGCCAATCAAAAGCGAAAAAAAAACAACGAAAAAAATGAAGAAAAATAAAAGAGTGGAACTGGTTTTCACACACACACACACTCAGTAGCATATACAGATAGAGATACAGATACACATACTGTGAAACTGGCTGAAGAGTCGACTTAATCAGTTCAAAAAAGCGTTCAAGCATGCGAAAAGGGAGATCATAAAGAACGTGAACGACGAGCCACAACAGCAACAACAACAGTCGCACCAAGAACAACAACAACAAGAGCAGTCGCAGCAAAAGTATCTTGAAGATTGCTTTGTTCAATGACGACGTCGCTGGCGATGCCGATGCCGAGGGTCAGCCAATTGGTATACACACACACACACACACAGATACATAGTAAATAACTGTGTGTGTATGTGTGTGTGAGACACTTATGGCCGCTGCTGTGAGTCGCTTGGTAAATAAGCAACTTTGTTGTATCTGACGACGACTCGGCCCAAGGCACGTTGCAAGGTACAACAAAATGGAGTTGCTCTTGCTGTATCTGTATCTCTATCTCCATCTGTATCTGACAATGCAAGTCTTTGTTGTTGCTGTCGCTCCGACTGCTGTTGTTGTTGTTTGCTATTGCTGCTATTTGATCACTACCTTAATTTAAGCCAATTAACCGCCTGCAGACAGCGCTGCTCATAGGGGCACAGTCACATTTAGAGATGGGCGTGGGCTTCATTTTTCAGGCCCGGCCCGACCCGAGCCCGAAATTCCCGATGGAAAACAGGCCCAAGCCCGTCCGACATTTTTGTTGTGATGCCCGAAAACGCCCAGCCCGGCCCGAAAAATTAAAAATAAAAACAAATTTTAATTTATTTCAAAATTTGTTTATTTAAAAATAAAATCTTATCTAAATTTGAGCTTAGAGAACATTTCCAGAACATTGGAAATTAGCGCGTCAACTTGCTTATTCAATCATTCGTGAACTTTATCGATCATTTTGGTCATTTGGCTGGATGCTCATAAGCGAAATGAACGTCTGAGCTTGTTCAGGAATTGAATTAAAAATTCTCAGAAATAACGGAATTTTTTTGTAGTGTGACCGAATTTGGGTAGCAAAAAAATGCAATAGATTTTGGCGTGTTCCGGGCTTTCGGGCTTTGAAGTTAGGCCCGAGCCCGGCCCGGCCCGACCCGAAATGAGATTTTTCGGCCCGAGCCCGACAATTTTGTAAAAGGCCCATGGGGCCCGAGGCTTAGCCCGGCCCGTGCCCATCTCTAGTCACATTTATCTCCCTCTCTTTCTCACACTTGTATCTCCCTCTAACTCGAGTACAGTGCTAAATTAATGGTCAACGTATGGTCATACCTTTTTCAATGCTAGCTGCAGCTGGGTCTCTATCTGTATTTGTATCTGTAGCTATAGCCGCAACTGTAGCTGTATCTTTGTATCTTGTGAGTGTTCTTTCAATCATAGAGTTCGTTGCACGTATTCAATTTTCACTTTCGTTTTCGCTGCTTTATTTTTATACTTTTATTGATATTACAATGTTAATTGATTGAGATACAGTTTGATTTGAGTAGAAAAATAAAAAACAATGCGGGTCGTCAGTTTCTAGAAGAACTTCTCTTAGTTGCCCGCATTTCTCTCTCGCTCTCACTCTCACTCTCTTTCTCTAGCTCCCGCTTTACTGCAACTGTTGCAGTGTTGCATGTCTTAGCTTTTTGTACTAATCGCATTTTGGCCCACTTTAAATGCCATAAAAAGCAAATTGAATCAAAGAAAAAACAGCTGTCTGTGGATTACAGCACGTCTTAAATTTTCAACTTAATAATTTGTTTTTCTGTGTAAATTTATTTCTTTTGGCCGGTTTAATGACGCTTTTATGAAATGAATCTGTCTCTTGGCTGCCTCAGCATTCGCTCATCTTAATAAAATATGCAAGTTATTAAAATGTGAACGAACATATAAAAAAATGAAACACCAAACACATTTTATGGCTCTTTTCATCAGTCAGATCATCATTATGATGACGTGGTGCAGTGATGAGGGAAGGGAAGGGCGGTATACATTCAACACTCAACATTCAACACTCAACAAGTGTGTCACCAGCTCATTTAGTTCAATCAATTTTTCATTCCAGAAATTATTAACGCAACGTGGAAAAAGCCGTTTCATTTTTACACTTTTTTCCATCAGCGTTTTTTTTTTCTATGGATGTCTGTAAACGGTATTGAAATATTGAAACTGTCCGCAAATTAATTTCAATTTGTGCGAGCCCGAATAATGAATAACGAATTTTGATAGTCACATCAAATGTATCTGTTTGTTTACTCTGCAATTGTTATTTCTTGTTGTTGTTGGTGGGCCAACTATTTGGCGCTTAACGCAGCCCAATTGAAGTTGATTGATTGTACTGTTTGGTATTAGAAGTGTATATTGAAATTTTTTGAGCTATAAGCATCTTTAATGGGTCTTAATCTCGTCTAACTGATGGCACAACTATTAGAAATACCATGCCCGAGATTATGATGTCAAATTTGAATTACTTCAGATAAGATGTTAAGAGAGTAACATATGTTAGCATATTAACAGCATTTGCAAAAGTGCGCTGTTATTTTAATGCATAATTTCAGGAAAATTATATTGCCATTAGATATAAAAATGCCAACCTTTATGTGCTTTTATACAGCTACGAATTATGTTCCAAATCTGATGGAAAAAAATTGTGGAATACGTTCAAAGACACACAATATTTTGACATAAATGCTGTTGTTAATTTATGCCACACGTTTGCCAAAGCAACAACACAAACAATAGCAAAAATATAATATTATAATTAATAATACTAAAATAAAACAATGAACTGTCGAGTTGCCCAATTTTTAGCTGTGTTAGCTGAGAAATTGGTGTCAATGTTGGATGTTGGATGTTGGTTCACCTGTTGCACCTCCAGCGGCAACACGCGCGGTCCGTAATAGTTGTGGAGAAGAGAGAGGAGAGGGAGGAGCGGTGCACGTTATTATAAATAATATGTTGAGGTAGTGGGAGACAGCGTAAGTCAATAAAAAATACATTTGTGCTAACGTGCAAGGCGACAGATACATTTGTATCTTGTATCTAGTGTGCGTATCTGCTCACTGTTGTTGTTGTTGTTGTTGCTGTTCTTATTGTATTTGGCTCCGCACTAATTTTATGTGCTTTTTATTGCCAACTTTTATTAGCCAGACATTTTTCAGCTAAGCTCGGTTAATGCAAATTTATTTATTTCGTTTCATTTCTCGTTGTGCCATCATCATGATATTTACTGCTTTCTATCGCGTTTTTCTCTCATTTTCAAATTTCAAATGATTTTCACGTTTAATTTATGGGCAGCGGTTGCAGACGGACAGTTTTACCTGCTCAAAGATCTTGGGGCATTTCTCATGCTCATTTGGTTGTCAGTATTTAAAGTGTTTTTAATATTTCAATGACAGGCGCTTGTCAAACCACTCCAAGCGAAATGTAAACCGATGACATTTCTCTCTATTTTCCTATTCTTTAATTTGCTTTTTAGCTCAGGTAAGGGGAATTTGTTGCTACTTGCGTCGTGTCTAATTGTTTAATTGTTGTTGCTACCAGTAAAAAAATATATAAATATGTTTGAAAAATCGCGCTGACGCAGTTGCAGACAAATGGCCGACAGGTGGCGCCTTTTTTCAATGACACTCTGCTTTTTATACTCTTGCTGGGGGTATTATAAATTTGACATTAAATCTATAAAACATATTCTTGATCAGGTGGAAGAGTTGAGCTGATATGAAACTGATTTATAATGAAAATTGTTTTGTAAAATATGTGTATATGATGAAAAGAGCGGGGTCGAAGTATATTATAGGAATGATGGGAAGAAATTGAACTTTCATATTAGAAAACCTATTTATTTTTTATGATATGTTGATTCAAGTTGGAAAAAACTGACTTGTATTATTTTTGAAAACTAAGTTTTGTGGAAATACTATCATTGAAACGATCAGTTGACATTAGAGTTTTTGATAAAAAATATTTCCTTTTTTTCTTGCGATTTCTTCAGCAAACTTATTAAATATTTTTATTTTTTTTTGTATAAATCTCCTTTAAACCTTAAGATATTGTACTACATCTAAATTATAGTATTTGTTCCTTAAGCTGAACAAGTTTTATCAAAATCAAACAACTAGAACATGAAAACAATTCAGGAAATCTAATAGGAAAACTAACTAACTGATTAGAAAAAACTCGGGCGATTAAAAGTGAAAGTGTATTTAAACTTCGTCTTGTTTTTTTGTTATTAGTTAGTGTAAATAAATAAATAAACATCAATTTTAGCACTTAATTATAAACAGACTGAACACTGAACTGGCTGCTTGCAGTCAAACGCAGTCTCGTGACGTTTTTAGCATATTTATTAAATAAATTTAAATGAAATTAGCTGCAAATGGCACTCGACAATAAACACAGACCAAGTTGAGCTAATTGCGTGCCACATAAGTGTACAATATATTTACATATGTATGAGGACGTATCTATGTAAGTGACACCTCCCCCGACTGATAGCTGTAAATGTAAACCTGTGGGAAGGTCTATTCAATTTTGTTTAGGTGTGAAATGTGACATACTATATAATAGATACATATATAATGTCTCGTATGACGATTGGAAATCGTGCGAAAGTTTACAACTGCGAATGGATAACTCTTCTACATTCCTTAGACTCTCAGTCTGTCAGTTAGTCAGTCAGTCAGTTAGTCAGTTGAACAGTCGAAAATATGTATGAATGTAACTCAAGTGGCACTTGAGTCGCATATGAAAACCATATGCCCGGCAGAGACAGACTCAGAATGCTAAGTAATAATCGGCGAGGCGTGCTAAATTTGGAACTGAAAGGGCACTTAAAGGTGCACAGCACACAGAGAGAGAGAGAGAGACAGAGGGAGGGAGTGAGCAACATAGAGAGAAAGAGACGATACATCATGCATGCCACGAAAGGTGGCTTAGGTAAAAACGAACGCTGCGTTGCAACTGCCTCAAGTGGCGATGCCAAAGGTGGCAGCCACAAAACAACAACGAGTACAAGCACTGATGACGCTCACTATAAATAGAATCAAATACGGTGTGCAATGGCAAAGAGCTAAAAGGGAGAGAGTTGAGTTTTGCAGCCAAAACGAGTTGCACCAACGCCAAGCATTTTGCCCTTTTAGTTTTTATTTATTTGTGCAGCCTCCGCTGTTGCTGCTGCTGCTGCTGCTGCTGATGTTGCAGTTGCAGCCTCCGATGTTGCTGCTGCCGCTGGTGGCTGCCACGTTTATTTTATTTGTAGCATTTGCTTTGCTGAGTGTGAAATTTTAATAGCCAACCGAGCCGTGTCCATCACGAACAGAGTTCGACTCCTGCTGCCTGCTGGCTGCCTGACTGGGCATATGTGTGTCCTCTGTCAGGCAGGCAACGTGTGGCAGCCACAACATGCCACATATGTGCGACGGTGCGACTGCAATTTCCAACTATTTTTGTGTTTTACCTTGAAAATATCTGCAGCAACTGCAACTTCAACTTCAACTGCATGTCGACTGCGTAGGCGTCATCTTTGAGTTTTTGTTCCCTTCTTTTTTGCCCGTCGAGAGCAGCAGCAATTAGGCAAAATATGCCAAAGTCTAAAACTATCAACTACTTATAGATGGAGGGGTAAAATACGCCATCGCAGCTGAGAATAGATTGCTTCAACTATAGCTGACAAGCTGGATACCTCAATAGATATAATATCACTTGACATTTACATTACATTTTTAAACAGATATCTATGATATGGTAAACTGATCTGGAAGCGAAAGTATCTATTTTTTTATATATATATATATAGTAACACTTTACTTTTAAAGGAACTTCAAAGTTAACTCTCAATTCTGAATTTTCTCTTTTTTCTTGTTAGGATAAATGACGATCAATGATATATTTAGTAATATAGGTAATATTATATACATATAAAAAGAATATATACATTTATAGTGTCTTATTTATCACGACCCATTTTAAAATTGACATTGAAACACTTTCAATAACTATATTAAATGCTGACAAATATAATATTCATTATTATTATTCGTCTATTAATAACAGCCGTAATTCAGCTAATATTCATAAATGCATTCGCCTATTCAAACTCAATTCCATTCACATAAATTGTTCAGCTAAATCTGTATTTAATTAATGACAACTATTTTAAAATGCAATGCAAATTTGTTAGCTAATTGATATTCGAGTTTACGAGCATGTAATAAATTGAGTCCTTGCACTGGCCAAATGCATTGAATAAGTTTTGTTTAAATTCCGTTGGATTTTTTTATATTTTATTGTTTTCTTTTTTTTTTTTTTGATGCCAATTGTTGTGTCTATTTTTTGTATTGTTTATTTAAACTTTTAACAATTATTGTGCAATTGTGCGAAATTTATTGCGATTGAACTGCAATCAGAGTGTAACCAACTCCACTTCACAGTGCCTGTTACCGCTGTTCTCCCTTCCCACCTTTCTCTTCTCTCTGCTCTCAGCGAGCAGTTAACAAAAATCGTTTACATGTTAAATTGTGCCTGGCATCCGTTAAGACCAGTTTGAATATCGACTCCAACCACCCGTAACACTGTGCAACAACAACGAGAGTGTTACTGCACCCTCCCCCTCCATCTTTCTCCCCCTCCTCCTTCTTCTGCCCCTTCCTCTTGCTGCTGCAATTTTGCAATGCCCTTTGGCTACACCTTTTGGTTTTGGCCGCGTTCGCTTTGTTTGCGCCTCGACTTATTTTTGTTGTGTTGCCACTTCTTTTTATTTTTGGCACTTTTTCTGTTCTGTTATTTTATTTTTTATGCTTTTATGCTGTCATTTTTTTTTTTTTGGGCACATTGTTGTCTCGTCGTGTGGCCGGCATTAAATAAATAAGCAAATAAAAAAATATAACAGCTGTAACGCCATTTTTTCGGTAGCATTTTCATTTTGGACTCGGTTCTTGTTCTGCTGCTGAATTGGGATTGGGATTGAGATTGGGTTTGGTATTGGGTTCTCCTCTCTCTCTCTCTCTCTCCTTGGACACATTCCGTGCAATTTTCACTTTACAACTGTTTCAAAGTTATCTTTGTTTCAATTGTATGCACAAAGGCAGCAAAAAAATAAAAATAAATATATTGGCAAACAATTTACTTGTAAGCCAAAAACGTGAAATAAAAGTAAAATGTGGCAAAAATAATTTGCACAAAGCTGCGGCAGGTTGTACAGCGGCTGTGGCAGCAACATGGGCTTGTGGCAGCAACAGAAAAAGCAACAGAATGTGGCAGTGGCTGCGGCAGGATATCAAAGTAATTTCCAGTGCCTACAGTTCTGGTCATTGATTTATTGTCTTGGCGAGAGCTCTTCAATTGAGTTGGAATTAAATGCGCATTTAAAGAGCAAAATAAATATATATCTAGAGTAAAAGAGCGAGAGGGTGAGTGTGCTGCAAACAGAGATGGCAAAAAGAGAACTTGGCAAGTGGCCCAATGACTTGAAGCACCTTCATTTATGTTAGATATGATCAGTCTAAAGTCTAGGCTTTAAGCAAACAACTTGTCTCAGCATATTAATCATTTTGCAGCAAATAGTTAAGCGAAAGTTTGTTTAATTTCGATTACCAGTAGATGCAGCAGATACTTAGGAGAGTGTGGAGTGAAGAGTATGTCAACATTGTAGATACAAAGATAGAAGGAGACGAGGTTGCAATATAAATGGCAGCACCGACAGCACCAGCATATAAAACTGACATTCACTGACGGCACACAAAATGATTAATTAGCACCCAAAAACTGTACTCAAACCAAGAGCCAACACAAAGTCAAAGTCGAAGTCTCAGACTCGGGATAGATAAATGATAGAGCAAGTTTTAGGTACGTTGAATGTGTGTTGAAAATATGCCCCAAGGACTTCTGTTTGTTTAATGAATGAAAAAACGTAATCTTAAAGAATAGGAAGTACACTGATCGAAGGATATCGATTCAAAGAAGTGCTAGGATGCTGAATAAAATTAAATAAATAAATCAAAGTATCTCAAGTACGGAAAGCTGAATTTAGCTAAAAATCTTTGAATGAAATCAATAATGAAATACAATAAATTAATTAGAATAAGTTGGACAATTTATATTTTTAAATAAAAAATATCTATCTTTTGAAGTCCAGAGAGAAGTTCGGACAGTGAAATAAAGTTTCATCTTCTCAGCCATATTTAGCCCTCATTTGAAAAAAATTAAATTTTGAATGAAATAAATAATCTATTTTGAATCTTTAATGAATTTATGGATAAGTAAAGATATGAGAATTAGAGTAAATTCTCAATTTACCTTTAGATTACAGTTTTCATATTATTTTTTACCTTTGACTAGCATCTAATTATAATAAAAACTATTCCAGAATTGAGTCAAATGTGTGAAAACAAACTAAATCACTTTAATCATATGAGTTTTGTTATAATTATTATTATTTTTTTTTAGTCGCTGTCCATTGGGAAATTAGCACAACGTTGAACGCTCTCAGCATTGATTTAGTGGCCACGAGGCAGACTAAAAGCTCTGGCAATGCCAGGTTTGTGGGGGGCGTTACTAAATAATTTGTGTGTAGGTGATAACACGGCGACAGGCGGACAGGCGGACAGACAGAGGGACAGGTTTTTAGCTCAGCTCTTTGTTGTGTTTGTTGGTTGTACCAAATTTTGATTTATGACATTTTGGAGCAATTTCGAAATGCGACAAACACACACGCCCCGAAAAAAAAACCAGTTTGGCAGTTTGTTAAGCTGAGTGGGCAGGGGGGCAGCGTGCAACGGGGTGGCAGGCAGAGGCAGCGCCAGCGGGGCAGCTAAACAGCAAACAGCGAACAGCATTTTCAATGTAGCAGCGATTAATACACATCGCGGCCGCAGCTGCCCAGTGACATCAAAAGGCGGCCCAGACAAACAACAAACAACCGGAAAAGACGGAGAAGACGACCACGTTGCCAGAACGAGATACATTTGTATCTCTATCTATATACATACCTATCTATCTATCTTATATACATATATATTTGTTGTATCTTGGCATTTATGTGGGGCAACCTGTGCACAGTTCTTTCAGTCCGTCTGTCTGTCTGATCGATCGATTAGCTGCGCGGCTCTTTTTGGCTTTTAGCAGCGATCCAGCAGCAACAACAACAACACGATGAACAACAGCAACAACAAGTTGCCGCTGCCACTTTACACGAAATACAAAAAAAGCACAGGGCGCTACTTAAATGCCCATAAATTATAATTTATTGTTTGGCGCAGTCGAAACGAGAGTCGCCTCTTGGATCTTAGATCAGCCTCAGATCATCGCTCACTTTTACGAAATTAATTAAAATACCATAAAACGTTTTTAGAAATTATTGCAGTTGCTACAAATAATAAAAAATAGATATAAATAATTTAAAAACGGAAAGCTTTTATTTGAATCTGAAATTGTTTTTATAATAATGCTAAGCATTGATATATAATTTATCAGCTTAAATAAATCATAAATCTTTCAGATATTTGCAATGTTTTAAAAGTATCTTAAGATGGTTGCTCTTAAATTGCATCTCACTTTTAGTATTAATTTTATTTAAAAATGTCAATTGAAATGATTTAATAACTCGATTGTGAATAGTTAGAAAAACTGTAATTGTTCTTTACACAGGATAATATCAGAGAAATTACAAAAATGCATTAAAATATTTTTTTAAATTTATAGATTTTACAAAATTTGTCTTATCTTTCTTAAATTTAAAAAATCCTATAAAAACATTCTAAAAAATTATTTACTCTTCTTGCGTTAAATAAATCAGAAAAAGTTGTCTCATAAATAAATTTAAATCTGAATAATATATTATGTCTCATCTATCATGCATCATAAAAACCTTTAAAATAATTTTGAAATTCCTACAGCAGATTGGCATGACTCTAAGAACAGCCCTCGCAATAGTATGCTGCAGTGGTTCCCTCGACAGTTGCCGTGAACATGTGCAATTAATCCGTATGTTTAGCGCTACTTATTAATTGTCACCGCTTTGAGATGTGGATGCGACGTATGTAAGTGTGGCGCAGGGGGTGAGGGGGGCGGTAGGAGAGGGGTAGACGTGTGGGCAGTGGACTATAATGAGATTGCGCCATAAATTTGTAGCTCATTTTCATTTTCATTTTCACTTTTCCAGTTAAAGAACTTTTCCAAAAATTCGTTTTTAAGACAAAATAAAATTAATTTCTTGCCACGTTGCATTTGTTAACACCTTCACTTTAGTGTGGGGAGGGGGCTTTGTTGGAAAAGGGGGAAAAGGGCAGAGGGGCGCATGATGAGCTGCGCCCACTGACAGTTTTATGTTTTGTTTACACTTTGATTGGCTGTTTGGCATTTTATTTTAATTTGTGCGCTGGGAAATTGTTCAACAAGATTTGAAAGTGGCCCAAAAATGAAACCACACGAAACCACAATCAATCAATGGGAAGGCGACAAGCTGCCATTTGCCAGCCACAACAATAAGGCCATAACTCAGTGAGAAAGGCAAAACAGGTTAGAGCCAAGTTAAGCAGGTTTTTTTCGTGTGAAACGGAGACGGCGACTGTTGCCACATTTTCTACCTGTTCGCGTGCGCATGTCAAAAACACAGGTGAGTTTATCACCAGCTTTGAATGGTGGTGTCGATCCGGTTGCTGTTGTTGTGTTTTTGTAGGAGGCGCCTGCACTTGACTCGCTGCCATTTCGGTGGTAGCTGCCTGCCTACCTGCGTCAAACGAAAGTATCTTACGGATACCTCGCATAACATACAAGCCAAAACGACTGCCAAACAGCTGCCAACAAATCAAATTCGAATGCGTTTGCAATTGGTCGCTTTGCCTCAATTCGTGTGATCTACGAAAAAAGCTCTTCGAGCACCCGCATAATCAACAGTATATGTATAACAAAAAGAAAAGCAAACAATACTAAAATAATGTCGAAAGAAAGAGTACAAAAATAAAGGTAAATGCAATCTGAGCCTGCCAGTTTCAGAGCGACCCTCAGCAGTGTTTCAGTTGCTTAAAATACCTTTTTTTTTACAGAGTATAACGAACTTGAATGACTTGCCAATGGCAACCTTTAAAACTAAAATTTTACTGAACTCAATTGAAATGTGTTCTAAATAAATATTTTCATTAAATATTGATTTATAATTCCTTACTAACTTTATTAAATTAGTTTTTAAATATATTTTTTTCATATAAGTATTTTATCCTCACAAAATGAGTTAGGATTTCTTTATATTCTTTTCTGATTCTTTTGTTGAGAAGATATATTAAATTCATAACTTATTGGGCAATTTTGAGTTTAGATTCCAATTTAAAGATGCATTCGATTTAACTCTGGCTTTAAATATTTTTTTTCCCAAAATATTAAGATCTTTTATTTAGAAGTTATACTTATTTATTGAATTCTCATTTCTTAAGCAAGTATCTAAGAAAAATAATTTAAACTCGATATTTAATTTGATTTTCTTTCGAATCATAACATTTTAGATATTATAGGGAAGAGTTGAGTCAAGTTGAGTTTTTCTGAAAGCTAGTTGCATTATCTATATCTTTATCAGTTTGAATTGAAATTCTTTTATTCATATTTATATACGAGTAGAACAGAACTTCTCGAAGTTTCAAAAATATGTTTTTTGGTTACTCTATCTATCTTAAAAAAAAGCAGATACATTTGTATCTACACAAAAAGTACAATCTTCTTATACAATCTTCTAATAAAGAGCATCTAAAATTCAGCTTGCTGAGCTATAAAAAGAGTTCAGTTAATTTTTGTGCTGGCTTGCAAATGCAGGATCCTAACTGAGTGTGTGTGTGTGTGTGTGTGTGTGTTATGAGTGTGCCTCGAATAGGTGTTTATTTTCAAAACTGAAGCTGGAGGTGATTAAACGCTGCCTGCATGCGCTCTCGCTGCTTGTGGGCTTGTGATCGCTCGATTCTTGAAACGGATTCTCTTTATTTTTTTTTAAATTTTATTTTGTGGAGTTTGCGTTTGCGTAGGAGGTAAATGGGAATGGAAATCTGATGCCAAAGATCGTTCACTTGTGCATCGGAGTTTTATTGTTTCTGTTGTTTACTGATATTTTATTTTTTGCTGTGTCGCCTTTTGGTTTAAGGTGAATTTCAATTCGGTTGCGGCGACCACACACCAAAAAAGATTGAAAATGGCGCTCTTTCAATGGAAACTATTCTGTTGACATTGACAATGAGCGAAGATTGAAACAGATTTGTTGCTTTTGGCGCGCTTTGCAAAAAGTTGAATGAATTGGACAAGTCATAAGCAATCAACCAGACACAAACACACACACACTCACACTCACACACACTCAAAGTTCAATTGCATTGCTCTGATAATGCAAAGTGAATTTCTAGACAATTCAATTTTGATGAGTCATCGTCGAGAGTCGCAGTCGCAGTCGCAGTCTAAAGGTTTTGAGCTTGAAATCATGGAATCTCAACTACCAAAAACGATACTAATTGGAACTTACACTGCATGGAGTAGGCTGTGGACGATGGCATGCTCTGCTGTATAATGTTATCCTCTTGGCCAAAACGTGTCGACGATGGCGCCAAACAGGACAACATTGGAATGCTTTTTTTTACAATTAGTTTCTTATATTTCTCACAAGCGTTTTCTATTACTTCTTGTTCAAATTGTTTAAATCTTTTAGTTTTGATGCGTAGTTAAAGATTTGTTGTGCACACACGTGTCGCGGCCATGGAGCTGGCCAGGTTTATTTTCTTATTTTATTAATTTTATTATTATTTTTTATATGGCTTTACAACATTTTTGCACTTGGCGCGTTATTATTTAGTTTTTTTTTTATTTGTTTTGCTGTGAACCGCACTAAGCACACTGCGTATTGTTTTGCGTGTATCTGAGAGATACTTTCTCGACTCGGCGGTTTGTGTCAATTCTGATGTTGTTCTATGCGTTGGCTTTGCGCTGTGGGGGAGCAGCGCGTGTGCGGCCGACGCGACGTCTAGAATTCAACTAACGGTTTAGTTGATTTCTGTTTGCTACGTTGTCCTCAGCTTCTGAACAGAATCAGATACAACATCTCTTTGTGTCGACTGCGTGTGTGTGTGCGTGTGCTTGAGGGTGCTTCCATCCATGTGCTTGCTTGGCACGACAATGGCACAGAGATTGAGAGAGAGAGCGAGAGCAACTGAGCACGAGAGAGCATAGAGCGCATTTGTTATGTGGTTGTTCTACTGTGTGTGTGTGTGTGTGAGTGAGTGTCACCAATACACCAATAACAGGCAGCGGGCATATAAGAAAACGGCAAACGTGTAACGGTGCACCGTTTGTTGATAGTGTGTGTCTTTGTCTGTGTGCGTGGCGACAGCGCTGCCGAGGTGATATGGTGGCGGCAGCGTCGACAATTCACAGTCCACCCCCTTCCCCAGTCAATGTGTGTGTGAGTGTGTTTGCGAGGCTCTCCAATTGGAGAGAGCGCATTTGGTCACAGTAACAGTTTCTGTTATTGCCTGGGGCGATTGCTTTATCGTACGCTGTTAATGCGCTGTTAACTTGACGCTTACGTTACGATATTTGACTTTGACGTTAAGTTGACTATAATGGGCGTTTTAAGCAGACGACACAGAGGAACAAAACAAATAGAAGAGGAGAATACTAATGATTAAAAATATTATATAAAGCTGTACAAATTGTTAATTAAAAAAAAATATATATTCAATTATACTCAAATCATTTTCTTGAAAAATCATTTTAAAAATATATTGGTTTCGACTTGCGATACTTAGTGTTTGTTAGAATTACCAGCTTTAAAATATCATGTGGCCACTTTTCGTTAGAGATTGCAACACATTTGACATTTTGTTGACGTTGACAAGAAGCAAAAGTTCTTGAGAATGTCCATCACGCACATCAAGAATGCAAACAGGCTATAAAAACAGCCAAAACAGTCAAAAGCAACAACAACACTTGAAAAACGCAACAAATTCAAAAGAAATGCTTCCAACACAAGAAAAAAAACTTGGAAAAAGCATAAATATTGTTTTCGACTCTCAATCAACAAGTTGAAAGCGTCCAGTAAAATCAAAGGCAAAGAATATCAAAAATAAAAAAAAAGAGTAAAAAAATCCTGGAACTGTTGCAATGATTGCGTAGTCAAGAGTCATCAAAACTCACAACACACACTCACACACACATACCCTCTGTTGTGCGTGTGTGTGGCCCCGACGGCGAAAAAAGCAAACTCAACAACATAATAAACAATTTGTACATTAATTTTTAATGCGGTTAACATGTGTTCTCCCTCCACAGACACACACACAGTCACACTTACATATATACATATGCATTCTCACTCGCGGCCGCAGCTGCTTTTTAATAGTGTGCGTGTAAAAAGGTGGAGCTTCAATAATTTTCTCACTTGACGCCAACAGCGACGTTGACGTCGTCGACGAGCGCGAGATTGTGAGCGCAAAGCAAACGATTCTTTGACGCTTACATTTTGTTGTTGTTGTGCTTTTTGTTTTTGTTTCTGCCGTCGCATTCGCTTTGTATGTTAATTAGCTTTCGCTCTTTACTATTTGTGTGCGTGTGAGTGTGAGTATCTTTATGTGTGTGTGTGTGTGCGTGGGTGTGCTAATGAGCGAGGTGTTTGTTTACTAGGTGTACAATGCTCAGCTGGCATTGGTCGCCTTGCACCTGTTGCCGCCTCATTGGCTGTCGGCTGCCAGCGGCGTCAGCGGCAGCGACGGCCATTAAATGTGCATTTTATTTTATATTGGGGTAACATACTGTTATTGTAGTATTTATGTTTATTTAAAAAAATAAATATACATGTGATAAAGTGTGCTATAAAATGTTTAAATAATACTAATTCTTAAATTTCATTGCAGGAACCCAAAGCATGAAATAATACAAATATTTAAGTTTGTGATTTTCCTGCATGTTCATTTTAACAAATTTGCATTGCTATTCAATGCAAATAAGATAATTTTATATAGTAGTGGAGAAAAGGTTTTATAATTGCTATATTCAAGATCATGATTCCTTTAATTACGTATTTTTATTTATAACCAGTTTATTTTTTCTTAATTATAATTTTTAAATTCAAGAAAATATGTAGTTCAGTAATATTTTTATTTTTATGTAGTATATAGTATAGTCAATATCTATTATTTAAATGGAAGACAAACTTTTTTTTTAACCGGAAGTTATAGAACTGGATATCTAGTACTTTTGTTGGTCCATTTTCTTCTAACTAGTCTAAAAAAGTAGATTTCCAGACATGTTTTGTGAAATACTTTTATTATAAATTGTGTAAAAAATATTTGCGTAATTCTGAAAATACTGAATGTAACTAAAGATAAATAATAATGAAATTTCCGAAGTCTTCACTTGAAATGTGACTAATGATAAAAACTGGTAAACAATAACATAACAGTAATCCCCGTATGGTTAAGGGGAATTCAATTGCATTTTTAATCATACGTATATGAAAACCGCGTGAATACCCAAAGTGCAGTTGATAATTTTTGTTTTTGTTTCACAATAGCTGCCCTTATTTTCAATAGTAAAATAACTATCCTGTGGCACTGTAGCACACTTGGTTGGTGGTTTACTTTTAGCAGTCAATCCCGCATTGGCATGGCATAAAAATATGAATTTCTTCCCAGACACACACCCACTGCCCCACTGAGCCGCTAGAACCGTGAGAATGACGACGACTTTACAATCGACCCACTTTATTTTGGTACCTACATATCGAAGTGTTCTTAATTTAAATTGGATTTGTCGATCGATGCTTTTGACTTTGACTGGAGTGGACTATGCAATTGTAATTGCAATACCGATTCCAATTGCAGTTTCATGCCGTGCGTCGAGAGGCAGCGTCAGTTGCTGCTGCGGGTCCCACATAAAAGTGCGATAAAATTCATTTGCTTCTCGCACTTCTTTCAGAAAAACTGACGTCATCGTTGGAAGGAAGCCGACAACGAGAGCTGTCATTAACTTTGCCGTTAAGCAATCAATTTATTTCACTTTATAATTACGCTTGGCATAACATAGGATAACCTAAAAGTGAGCAGCTCTACGACCCCTTGAATTGTTCCTCCTTTTCGGGTCTTCGATCGGAGTACGGTGGGAAAAATCGTTTGCAATCCTTTTAGGAGGTGACCCCCAGCATAAGGGCGCTGCATTTTTCACACATTACGGCTACAAGGCGGGTCCTCAACTACACATACATGCACGTACATCTGTTCATACACACAGTCTCATACACTTACTTCGAGATATCTTCATCTAAACATTTTCAATTGCGGGCGGTTCGGTTTTGGTTTCTGGGTATTGAATTGCATGCATGTTTCTCGTTTCTACAATTTTTAATTAGCAGTAAACTTTGCGCGGCATTTTACCCAAAAAAAAATACAAATAAAGAGTTATATTGTTGCATGTGCCTGACTTGGAAATACCCTCTAGTGTGTACTCCCATTTTTCGGAGTGGTTAAGTGGTTTCCCAAGTAAATGTTGGGTTTATTAGATTCTCTTAATGACATTTATGTATTCAAATAAATTTAATAGATGTTTTAAGGAGTACACCAACGATAGGGTATAGAACTTAGGATCGTAACCAAAAAGATAATATTAAAGATTTCAGATGAATTTATCTAATTTATTATTTTATTGCTAAAAGTTTGTTTGTTTTTAGGACCTTAGCATATTTTCTTTCGTATCCATCTAGGATATTTAAGAATTTCAAATTAAAAAATCATTGGATAAAAATTGTATATACTTTAAAGTATTATAAAGTATTTCGGCTATACCTAGGACAGTTGTTGGTTTTTTAGCATTGCCTTTTCAGATAGCTTTAATAAACAGGTTATCTTTCATTAACAATAACATTCACCAAAATACAAAAAAACCTAAAAATATAAAAAAAATTAAATTATTTTTCAACTCATAGGATACTCCGTGGTCTTGAAATGCATACACATTTTATATGTTTTTGATTCACAGGGTATCTAAGGATCGCAAGACAGCAAAAGAAATGTCATAAATATTCTTACAATATATGTGGGATGAAAATACAGTTGAACTTCCATAACTCGAACTTCTATAACTCGAATTTCTCTCTAACTCGAGCTAAATGACTGGCATAGAAAAAGAACTCTATAAGTCGAATGTCTCCATAACTCGAACCTTTTTTTTGGATAATGGTGATTCGAGTTAGGGAAGTTCGATTGTATTTATATCTAAATGAAATACATGTACCTTGGTATACCCATTTGATATGTTTCTGATATATAGGGTATTAAACAATTCGAAACCGTCTCGAACCGAACCGAAATGTAATGACAGCATAAATACTTACTTGGCGTTCTAAATGATGTTGCCAGTGGTATGTGGCATGTAGTGTTGCTGTTGTTGGTAGTGGTGGCGGTGGTGGTGGTGCTTGGTTGGTGTAGATTTTTGTAGCTTGGTGGTTTACAATTGGGGTCGCTCTCAATCTCAAGTGTTGTTGCAGTCGGCGCGGCGCGTTTTTGTGGCTGCTTCTGCTCATTTCATTTAACACTTTATGTGACAGTTAAGTGCAGGCAAATGTCAAATTTTCAAATGTTTCTAATACACGGTGGGGAAGGAAGGAGTAAATGGGGTGGAGAACGAGGGGTGGGGCTGGGGAGAGCTATTGGCTATAGTCAAGTGCATTTGATCCGAGTGTGGGAAGATTTTTGTTTGGTGTGAAAAAATGTTGACTTGAATTTCGATTGCAGTTGAAGATGACGTTGCAGTTGCAAGTTGCAGCTAAAGTTCAACGCTCTGTTATCTTATTGTCCTTAAAAATGTATTTCAACGCGTGCCTTCGCCTTAAAACCACAAAAAGAACAATACCGGAATCATCATCATCATTACCGTCATCTGTTTTCATAACTGTCAATTGTTGACTTTACATCGATCTCTGAAACAACAATAGCTTGACAGGGACAACGGCATTTGAATGAATCCCTTTTTGCCCTTTTTGTCTCCGTTTTCATTCAACAAAGCAGACAGCAGGCAAGCAAGAGCGAGAGAGTCATATACCTAGAGAAAATGCACATAGCTATCTTAGTTAGTTGGAGCGGGAGCGCGCTAGGCACGTGCTTAATGCAGAGTTTGACTTGAGGTACGAATTGATTTGCGGTTCTCTCTCTCGCTCTCACTCCCACTCTCTTGGTTTTACCTGCATCGCACTATGGTAAATAAACCCGATATTTTGGCATAAACTCTAAATATAAAGATAGAGACTTGAAATTTGGCATGAACTTTAGTTAGACTGATTAAGAATTTTGAATTTTTTTTTTTGGATTTTGACCACGCCTTCACCTCCCCCTCCCCATACGACTATTCGAAAAAGTGAAAATAAATTTATATAAAATCCAAATAAATAGCTAGAGACTTAAAATTGGACACGAAGCTTAGTTATAATATTCAAAAATTAATAATTTTGTTGTTTTTTAATTGGACTTTGTCTTCTTCCCTTTTCCTTCCCCGACTAAGAAAAAAAGTAGAATTTTTTTGAAAGCTTTAATACAAAGCAATTTATTTTAAACTTTGCATGCTTGCTAATTAGACTAAAGTAGAATTTACAATTTAGTTTGTTTTTTAATTTGAACACGTTTTCACCTTGAATCTGAAAAAATTCCAATTTTTCAGCCAAAATTCACACCTACAACATGTCATTTTTTACGAAAAGGAACAAAATCGAACAAAAGGGATTATTAACATCTGATTCTAGATGGTTTAGTTAATAACCTTTACGCAAAACTCTCGTAATGTTTTGTAATGTACTAATGTAATGCTTAACGGAACAGGAACACATTTGTTAGTTTTTAGCTAAAAATACACAAGAACAACACATTGGACAGTTGCACAATTAACCACAAATACTAAAAATCTCTTCTACTACTGTTTTTTAAATACCTTTATCAACTTTATCCATATTTAGCAATTTTTATTATGCTTACTAAACAAACACAATCGGCCCTGAAAGCTGAAATTATTTTTCTCGCACATTTTCAGTTCATATGGGAACGCTCAATCAGCTGACTTTGAGCGCGCTTAAAACATTAAGGGTAGTCCCGAAAAATCTAAAAAAATTATTTTTGCTTGCTTTGGAGTTTTTTGATTCAAGAAATAATAAAATTTTTAAGACACTGAACAAAAAAGAATTTGAATTAATGCCAAAATATCGGACTTTTTTACCATAGTGCATCGTTTGACCGGGAGGAGAACGAGGAGAAGCAGAGAGCACGAAACAAACTGCCCTTATGTATTGTACATATGTACATTTGTAAGCAGTTTACCGTTTTTGATGCACTCTAAAAATATTCGATTGGTAATTTAATATTTTTAGGTTGTTGTTTGCTTTACGCAAAAATCGTTTACACAGCAAGGCTCTTTAAATTAGAGATGGGCGCGTGACAAGACATGGGACGAACGATTAACAGCGATTTATTTTATATAAATTAAATGTAATATGAACGGAATATAAACTGCATGAATTTAAAATTTGTTAAAATTCTGTCTAATTTCCTTGACTATTCAATTTAATTTTTTTGACTCAAGTTTATCATATTTTTAAATAATAAATAATAATATGAAATGTATAAACTTTGCAGTGGACATCTTCAAAATGTTCTTTCACAAACTCATGTCCTGCTCGTGTCACGATCTCCCATCTCTAGTTCAAATTAAGCAACTTGAAACAGATACAGATACATTTACTTGGAACGTGAATCGCAGCTGCGCAAATAAATACTTGAGGTTAGTTTGCCCAGATTGATGTAACTTTAGCCGCTAAAAGGTTGTGCCAATTGAATTGAGAAAAAAGGGCTAAGAACCATAAAGCTAATTTCAAAGCTGGCCAGGACTTTTATAGCAGAATACTTCAACAAACAACGTCACGGTTTGTGCTGATAAAAAAAAATGAAATGAAATTCTCAGATTTTATTGAAACAATATTTAAAGTATAAAAATAATAATAATAATAAATCCCATTTCGCTGGCGGCGCGCGCACAATAAAAACACAAAAACAATAACAGCCAAAAACAACAACAAAGAAGGAGAAAAAATGGCGAGAAGGATATGGCAGGATGGACAAAGTTTACCTTGATGCGGCAGCCGAGCACAAAGTGAACAAACAAATAAGCAAATGAACGCGCGCCGAAAAAGCACAATAATAAAGAAAAAAAAAAAAAAGCAGGAATGAAAAGGAACAAGAAAAAGCAAAACGAGATTGCGGCACGCGACCTACCACAGGATGCAGGATTCATTCAACATTCAACATTGAATGTGTGGCATGCTGAACGTTGCACGTTGAACGTTGAGCAATCGAGCAGCAAAATCAAAGCGATGCCAACGAAATAAAAACAAGTTTCAGACTAGCTGTATGCTCTTGTTGTTGTTGCATTTGTTGTTATTGTTCTTGTTGTTGTTGCTGGTGGTGGTTTGTGGCAGTGGCAGTCACATGTGCGACGCACCTTTTGCACAATTGCTCATCGAGTTTTCTGCTTTTTTTTAGACCCTGTACTTAAAAGCAGAATAGGTCTGTTAAGTTAGTCAAAAAAAGTAAGTAACAGACCTAATAAAATATATATAAATATAATTTTCTGATCAGCATTAACAACGATTTTAGACTAGAGACTTCTTAAATGTCATACACAGAAAAATATCGATTAGTCCTATATCAATCCCAAATAATGTCACAAGTTTGGTTATCTCTAATTTTATATTTATTGTTCATCAGTTTTATTTTTATATTTTTTTAATTGAATCTAATATCTTAGACTTATTTGGCCTTCTTTGAATTTTTAATAGGCTTTTTTGTCTTTTCCAATGCTGAATTATAGTTATTTGATTCAGATATAGCCTCAATTTGATTATTATATCTTGAATACATACTTAAGAAATATACTTTTAAAATGAGGAATTTTTAACTTGATGTTTAGAAAGGTTTTTCTTTGTGTAATTCATATTCGCCTTGTAAATTTTCGAAGTGTTTGTTCGTAACCTTATACGTTTTTACAGACTAAGTACAGGGTCTTTTAGAGTCGAGTTCTGTCGACTGTAGTCTTTCTTTGCAAGTTTTTCACCTCAATCTGGGATCGCGCATTTGCTGATATCATCGCATGGGGTTGCAGCCCTCATTTGTGCGAAAAGCGCCTGCAGCAACCGCCGGCTGCTGTTGCTGTTGCTGCCTCTGTTTTGTTGTAAGTAATCACCGTCATCATCATCAACAGCAGCAGCAGCAGCAGCAGCAGCAGCGGCGGCAGCGGCAAACGGGACAGCAACGGGGCGGCATCAAGGACAACTGACGACAACATGTGCGTCATCGCAGCCGCCACGTTTACTCATTATGCTCGTCCTATTGGACTTGTTGTTGTTGTTGCTATTTTGTGATTTTTTGGGCGAAATTATTGCGAAATTGCTATCCACGTGGCCAGGTTGCCGTGCACTTATTGGGGGTAGCTTTTACTGTTACACCTTCCAGGCTGAAGGGACACACATACACGTAATCACAATGGCATTGCTAATGGTTGTGTGTGTGCGAGTGTGTGTGTGAGTGTTTGTGTGTGTTTGAATGATAGCATTGGCAAGCAGCCGCAACAAAAACAATACAAAGCCAATGCTGCATGCACCTTTATCGACTTTTGCTCTCTACACGTGTTTATCTATGCGTGTGTGTGTATGTTTGCGTGTGTGCAGAGATTTAATGATTAACACTGGAACAGCCACTGTAATGCCCAGCCGCCCTCCACTTCAGCCCTGCAATCATAATAAAAGTGAATACATACAAATGTATTCGAAGGCAAGGAAGCAGCATTTTTCTTGACCAGCTGTCCCTCCACCAAAAAAAATAATTCTAAAATGCAGGATATTAGTGTTAAATTAACATTAAATTAGTTAAAACAGCCCAAAATATTGGATTTCAATATATTTGCCAAAAAGGAATTTAAATTTTAATGCGGATAATCTTAAAAGAAGTTTCTTCAAAATGTAAACGTACAAAAAGTAAAGTAAATTATATTTTATATTTAATAATTAAAACCAAATAATTAAAATAATGAACTCTTTAAAATCCTTGCTGTTAAAGAGAAAAAGGGCATATCATGGCAGACATTGAGGAAATCCTTTTCGTGGCGAGTCTGTCTGCCGCCAGATATGAAAGGTAAACATAAATAGCACAGTGAAACACGATTGTGTTGTTGTTGCTGTCGAGTGTGGCACGAGCCACAATTGAAAAGGTAGCAAATCTGCAGCTGAATCGGAAGCCAGGCAAAGAGCCGGAAGCTGCCTGAAAGTATGCAATGACTTTGCGCTCGACAGCATGACCAATTGGCACAGTGAAGTTGAGTTGAGTTGAGAATGAGACTGAGACTGAGACTTGGGCAATGAGTAGTTTGCCTATACGAGTGTACGAAATTAGATTGGCAAAATGCACCCCTCGTCGCGTCCCGCATTCATGCAGCTTTCAATGTGAGTTCGTCTCTCTGCCCTTCTGTCCCGTCGTCTGTCCCGTCTCTCTCGTCAGCCCGTATGTCAGCATTCTGTAGCACACTAATCTGTCACGCTCGGTGCTCGGTGCTGTGGCTCGTGTCTCTCACCTCGCTGAATCGCAGGCTGTATCCGATTCCATGGGTTTTACCTGCGCGTCCACGAAATGCACACCTACCCTTCCCCTCCCCCTACCATCCCCCCTGCCAACGTCATACTATCAAGAACGGGTCGAGCAACCCTCTTCATTTACGGTTTAGCATAATGAAAAGTGCTGATGATGCCACCGCCACCGCCGCATCTGGAATCTGGAATCGCATAAAATGCAATTTAGGGTTGCAAAGCGACACACGGGGGTTTTAAGCGCGACACCTTTTGGCCAACAAATACAAGAAGCAGGGGCCGGAACGGGGATTGAGAGTTTTGGATTTTGGACAACAACAGAACAGGAACAAACGTCGTACCAGCATTAATCCTTCTGTTACTCTCGGTTTTTCGCAATTGTTCAATTGTTCGATTGCCCCGTGCAGCCCTCTATTAAAAGAGGGAGACAGAGAGAGAGAGAGAGATTGGAGGGTTGCTCAAAAGGTCATTGAGGTATTCAAAAAAAAAAATAAAAGGGGAACATTAGTCTACATTTGTTGCCGGCACGCTGCACGATTTTGATTGATTCCGATGGCCGGGTGTGTTATGCCTTATGAATTATGAGTTTAACATGCTCTAAGGTGTAACAAAGCCCATAAGCTGGCCGCAAGAAGTCAAGTGGCAAGCGCAACACAGACCCAGAAAATCTCCCAACAAATCCAGAGAACACAGAAGCTCTGGATGATCAGCAGTTTCAACTGTAACCCATTCAGTTGCTCAAATTTGGATACTGACAGCTGCCATGTTGGGGATGCAGCTTTGTTGGCTCTTTTTGCACTCTGTACCCATTTTGTAGGGGAGTACTATAACTTTGTGCTACTGTATGTAACAGAAAAAAAGAATTAAATTGCATATGTTCTTGATTATCTTAACAGCCTAAGAAATATAAATTTAAGAATTAAAAGTCGGGAAAACCACACGTCATTTTATATTTCGAAGTGTATTTTGTAGTTGTGGCTCCAACACTGGAGGTATTTTGTTTTTCTAAACTTACCCAAAATAGCGATAAGAGCTCTGAGAGTCTAAAGAACCATGACGTCTCCACTCGTGGTCATGAAATCGATTCGCCATTCAAAAATTTTTAAATATTCTCTTTTTAATATACTTCAGAATTTTATTTTTTATCCCTTACACACAAAGAACATTGTCAAATTTGATTGACTGTAGCATTTTCTACTACTTTTTAAATTGCTTTAATACTTTTTTTTTTTTAGAAAGTATGCGTAACGAGTATCTCACTGTCGAATACGCCCCTCTGTAGTATTCTTACTTGATTCGTACACGTTTTTGTTGCACCTTTTTGCTGCTGTTTTGGGCGGCCCCCTTATGGGCGTGGGAGCTGTCAGTTTTGGCCGGATTGGGCTGCTAGCAGATTGGTTTTGTCTGCGCTGCTTGCGATTTTATTTTACTTTCTTTGCTTTTCCATTTTTCACACAGGACTTTTTCGCAGCAGCTCAATGTCCGCATTCGTGTCTGTGGTTTTGCTTAACATTTATGGCGTAGTTTCGGTTGGGTTTGCTTTTTTTCTCCTCAGCCCGGAAATGGCTCATTGCACTTTGGCTACAGCAAATGGCATTTAAAGCGCATTTCCGTTGCCTTTTTTTAGTCAACATTTTGAGGCAGGGATCAGTCACATAACTCAATTTGATTTTAAAAGATTTTTGCAACTTCCACGGGGGAACTACACCAGGAAAGGGGTTGTCTAAGGTATTGTCCAACCCTCGATACGCTAATGATACGAGCTCGGTTGCAACCTGGCACGAGAACGACATCATGATGATGCGAAAAAACAAGAAGAGAAATAAAAAATGTTAAACCTGTTTAATGGTGGTGGCTAAAGCCGAAGGAAAAAACTGCGACAAAAGAAAATTTAAATTAGATTAATTGATTGAAATGCGCGCCAGGATCTCGAGCTGGCTGACAGGCATCCCTGAAGCTGATGAGGACGAGGATGATGAGGAGGCGACTGCTGTCGTCGCAGTTGTTGCATGCGGGCCACGTTCCCAAAATTCTATTGGCTTCTCTTTTGTGTTCTTTCACTCATAATGTTCTTAGCCGTCTCGTTATAGCCCAAGGTGTAAATAATGCGGCTTCTGTTTAATGAAGCGCAAGTTTGTTCGCCAGGAGGTAGCAGCTGCGCTGCAGGTTGATGTGGCACGTTGTAGCTTAACGAAGCACGTTAAATGTGGATAGATTGCAATGTCTAAGAACACTTTAAGTTTCTTTGATTAAAGTATTTAAACTACAATAATATTATTGACTGAAATTGACTAAAATAATTTTATAATTTATTTTCAGAGTCGAAGTCTTCAAATGCAATTATGAGGTACTGAAGCTACTGAAGTACTACAGCTTTAATCAGAGAAAGGTATTGTTACAGTTTTAATAACATTATAATTATTTGTCAGTCTCGAAGCTTTCAATTTAATAAATCGAATATTTTAAGTATTTTTTAAAATGGGAAATTATATTATGCGAATTTTGTAGAATATTAATAGAAGAAATGTTATCTATAAAATTTAATTGCTTTAATTTATTAATGATACATCTATTTTTTATCTCAGAAAATGTACGAGTCTTATATTAATTAATTATATTTTTTTGCTGTTATTTTAGAATTATAACAGAGAAATAACATTATTCACAAATGCTAGCAATTTATAATTGTCAGAGTCAACGTTTTAATCTGCAACCGAAATGTATCTTTCGCTGATCTCTTGAAAATATTATGTAATAAATTTGATTTCAATTTATAGTAAAGATATAATCCGACGGATCGCAATTGAATTGCTGAATAAATACACCAAAAAATTTATTTATTGTTGCCTTCGATCCATTTTCCATTTCATTTCGGAACTAATAAAGCGCTCAACGTCAAAAGAGTTGTTGCCTCTTTGCCGCATGTTGCCTTTAACCAGACGCTTTTCTGCCGCTGCAGCAGTTCATAAAATGTCGCGCTAAAATTAATAAATAAAATAAAAGTAAAAATAATAAAAAAAAGAACAACTTGAAATGGTTTTTTAAACGAAACGCGCGTGTGCGTGCCTCAAGCGCAGCTCAGAGCGTAGCATTTTTCGCGTATCTGTCGGATACATTTTCGTTTTGTGCCCCGGCTCAACTGACACATGGCAGAGATACATACATATCTGTATGTTGTTGTGTTTATTTGCAAAAGTTATTAATTTTAATTGACTGTTGTGTAATGTTGTCGCTCTCTCAGTGCACATTCCGACACTTGGACTCAACAGCAGCAGCCACTTCACACTGCACTCAGCCCAGAGTCACAGTCAGAGTCAGAATCGAAGCTGTAGCTGAAGCTGAAGCTGAAGTCGAAGTCAATGTCCTGGAGCGGCGCGGCTTTAATTGGACACACCATTTGACACTCGACGTAATGTCGGGACATGTCGTCATTTAGCTAAAAATAGACACAAACTTGTTATACTTAAATGTTGTAATTAGGCGCGCCGTTCATTAATGATTGACAGAGGGAATATCTGTCTATAGAGAGGGGAGGTGGTTTTGCGTTGGAGATTACTTTTATTAACTGTTGTCGCTTTGCAGCTCTTTCAAATGCTAATTGAGGTATGCGCCGGCCACTTGTCACATTTTGCCATAATTTTAATTGTTTAACTTATAATAGGCGCCACTTGAGACAGTCTCGTCAGGCAAACAGGCAAACAGGCAACAGGCATCAGTCGGTCTTGCAACATCTTCATCATCAACTGGTTTCGGTTTGCATTGCAATTTAATGCATTTGCTGGCGCCAAAAAAGATGACAGCACACAAATGATATTATCAACAGATCTTTTGATGAAGACAAATGATATGCACAACATGTCTAATTAATTGCAAAATACCAAAGCTACGCTGCGGACTTTGCACCCCCAACGGGAAGTGCATTTTTCACTGGGTCAAATGTGTGTGAAACTCACTTTGAGTGATTGCAATTTTTCACTGAGGCACTGAGAACAAGACACGATGATTCACACAACACACTGTTGCCAAGAGCTACAGATATTTGTAGTCTATGCAACTAGAAATCTTTTATATGATTGTAGCTCACACTCATTCAAAAGTCCATACTCTTATACACGCTAGACTTAGGTAGACGATGAGTAACATTGTTGACTTGCTTCAAAGATACGAGTATATGTGGACTTGTTTACAATTAACGATCGACATCTTTAATAAGCTTTCTCATGTAAAAGCTCACTGATATATTCGCATAAAAACTATGAGAAATATAAAAAGAAAACATTATTATAGTTTAATTCAATAAAAAAAATAAATTTTGGCTTCTAACAAATCAAATTATGCGCCACAACTAAATATTTACTATATATATTTGCAATAATGTTTATACACATATTTTTTTAAAAAATCATAGCTTCATAACATTCATAATTATATCTAAATTAACTATACATTCAAATTAACTTAGTGTCGTTCACTTAATTTTTTTTGTCTCAAGATATCGATTTTTAGGTGATCAAAAATCTAGATATGTTAAGTTGCTCCTAAACTCTAAAGTTATATTTGCCAAAAAAAAAAAACTTGAGAATCGTTTCGTCGTAAATGGAATTGATAATTTTTCGTTGCATTTTTATATGAACACTCGAGGCTTCAATATCAAAGCGAGTTAGCAGCTAATGATCAGTAAGTTTTAAGGGTTACACATAATTTGAATATTCAGCTGAGCTTTGGCAGCTGAGCAGTTGAAAGCTCTTAAGCACTTGAGTAGTTAGCTATCGCCTTTTAAAGAAAGCTTTTACACATACTCAGCTCATTTATAAGAGAAGATCGTCCTTTTAAACACGAGTGCCTCCTATAGAATTATCTTTAGCATTTGGCACGCTCTTAAAGGTATTTTAAAGCAGATGCCTGCATGCTGATGCCGTGGCACATTTCCATTCATAACTCTGGGCTGAATTCCTAATGCCCTCGCATTGTCAGTGATAGCGCCGGTAACGCCTTTTGGACAACGCACGGCAACAGCTCGACACGGCAGGCGGTCATATGCTATAAACAAAATGTGTGAAATTTTTACCTAAAATAAAAATGTTGAAAATGTACGGAAGGATACGCATACATAGAATGTAAGGACATGAGGCAGACAGCGAGCTAAGGGGCGCACTGCGCTATGTCTGCATTTGATTTCCGTTTGCTTTAGTGAAGCAGAGTGAGAGAGAGGTAGGGACAGATAGAGTGAGCGTGAGAGAGAGAGAGGGAGTGATTCCGTTACCGAATCACACCTCAAACACACACACACACACACACCGAGCAAACGAAGCCAAGCAAACAGCAATCGCATCCGTATCGTATCGGACGGAGCCTGGGTAGATTTTTCACATGCCGTGGCAAACATTTGGCAAACACATGTGCACCAAAATGTGGCAGCCACAGTCAGGAGGCTGTCGAGGTTGAGGTATTTGCCTTTTCTCTGTATCTAGTAGATACAACTGTGTGTACCTACGCCTTTTGGTCACCACTGGCTGCCTTTTGGCCTCTGCCTGCCTTGCAGATCGTTTTCTCTCTGCCTCCGTCCTCCCTTCTCTCTCCCTGTCTCCCTGTCCTTTGTGTAAACAAATCAAATGGTCGTGTTTGTTGTTTTGCCTCGCGCCAAACAACGCAGCAACTCAAAATTGGCCAGAAAATGTCTTTGTCAAGTCAACAGCGCCAAGCAAATTGCCAGCTTAAACAGCCAAAACGGAGACTCGACGTCGAATTGAGATGGAGAAAAAAAGTGGCGAAAACTTTTGCAAATCAGCTGAAATTATGAACTTCCGGCTGCAGTCAGCGGAAGTTCATTTTAACCCACAATAAAAGTTTGCATTCTTCAGCTGAGGGAGTGTGTGTGTGTGTGTGTGTGTGTGTACTTACACACATATTTTCATGTTCATGTGCAAAAGTTTTACGCTTATATAAGAGCATAAAATTTGCATTATTCACTTAAAACAAACAGCACAAACGCACAAAGCACACACACGGAGAAACTCACAGAGAGAGAGAGAGAGAGAGGGAGACAAAAAGAGAGAGAGAAAGGGGGAGAAAAGCGAGATCCTTTTGCCTTTTCCTGTGGAAAACACTTTTTGCCGTTATGCACAAACAAACACACAAACAAACAAATATTAAATGCAAATATAAATGCGCAAGAAAATTGCAAACATCGAGAGCCAATAGCATCAACTGAATGTGAGCTCACAGCCAAACAAATAGCGAAATATTTTGAGAAGCTATCGAATAAATGCAGATATAGCCGGCAACAGGAAAAAGGAAATAAAAGGAGTAGGTAGAGGAATCAGTTCCTGTTGACGGGCAGTACAATTGCAAGGCTGGTTTTGTTCTTCGATGCCACGTGTTGGTAATGCAGCTGTGAGTTAAGATTGGCGACTTTCAGATACCCTTCTTTGATTTTAAAATCGGTGAAAAGGGTTGTTAATAAAAATATTTCAATAAAATTTGACAGAAAGTCATATGAGGTGCACTTTTTATTCACAACATTTATGAACAACATTTAGACAATGTTTTAAAATGTTTTAATGATAGGATTATATTTGATTTTAGATTAATATTTTATATACCAATTTTCAATTATTTGAAATACATTGATTAAATAAATTGAAATTTAGCTTCATTAATGCCTAAGGCAGTTTCTGATTTGCTTTATAGGTTCTAAATTAGTACTAAAATAATTTTTATTAATAAAAATTAGTTATAGCCTTCATATTCTGACCCTGTTCTTAGCCTTCATGCAAGACTTTTTAGCTTTCCTATTTTTTCAAAGAAAAAACTTATTTTTCTTGAGATGCTTAATTTTATGACGATTTTCAGTCAATGATTCGTTTTATTTTTTTTTGCTGTATTTAAATGCAGCCAATATTCCAAAAAAAGTTTTTTTTTAACAAAACCACAATTACACAAATCAAAAAAATCGAAATATATTGTAGAGTATAAAGTTGTCACATTTAAACTAATATACTCAAAGGTGCAAAACTTGTAGACCACACTTTCATACCATACTTTCCTATATTTTTAAAATAATAATGTACCAAATGTGTAGGGTTATCTCAGAACTGCATCACTTGAAGATCGCACTTTTATATTCAAAATAAAATATACCCAAAAGTATAGGGCATCTCGGAGCTGCATCAGTTTGATGACAACTCTCAGGCAAATTGCCTTTTAAAGTCCTTGAAGCTGTTGCCACCTCCGCAGTTAGCAGTCTCTTCTTCAATCTTCCATCTTTCTTCAAGCAGACGCGTGCAGCGCAATAAAATGCAACGTTTTTCTAGTTTTCGATTTGAAAGGCAAACTTTTGCTGTTAAACTAACAAATACCAAGACAAACACATACAACTGAAGCAACTCCAAGACGCCAGCCAGTCAGGCAACCAAAAAACTTGAGATGAGATTCAGATTCACATTCACATTCAGAATTCCTATTCCTATTCCGCTTTCCATATCCCCTTTCGATTCGGAAACGGCACGCATGCAAATTGCGCTCAAGGATTTGAGAACATTTGGAGAATTTATAGTTTTCTGTTATTTACCGACAGGAAGTGCAATTCACAAATCGTTAGCTCAACGCAAGACACAAATCGAGTCGAATCCAAGACTTTTTCCCGAGCAACTTTACTTTCATTTACCTTCCCAGGCACTTTGTGGCTTTGTTTGACTTGGCTCAATAACTGAACTGTGTGTGTGAGTGTGTGTTTCTTGAGTGTGTGTACATTTGTTGAGTGTGTAGTAGTTGCCCCACAGCAGAACTTATAATCAACAGCTTTGGCGGCTTAAAACTCAGCAATGAAAATGAAACCCCACAAAACTATTTCGAATATGTGTGTGGATAAGTATTTCAAAATAACATAAGTATCTGTGGCCATAGACTGCCAGCCATGAGGCAGCCTTCGAGAAAGTTTCCTCATCTCGTCCTCGTCCTCATCCTTGTCTTTGTCGTTGTGCAATTCCCAAAATGCGGCCCGTGTGTGCATTTAAGCCACTTTTACTGAAACTTCGCATTAATTTCAATTTGCTGCCAGTAAAAGTTTTTCATGCACGTCCGCAAATTGCTTTTGGGGACTCACTGACTGTGTGTGTGTGTGTATCTGTGTGTGTGTGTGTGGGTGTATAAGAACTTTAACACTTTGCGGCCAAGAGGTGTTCCATATAATTCCATATATATGAGCTCGAGTTCTCGATCAAAGAGAAGTAAGGCGACAAACTTGTAGCTAAGGGTGAGAGAACTCGACTATAAGAGACCCTGTTCTTTTTTATTTTTTAGAAAAACGAGATCTAGATCTATTTCTTGCATATTTTTTTTAATTTATTATCCCAACATGATGAAGTCTAGTCTGCATACAAATTTCGGAGGTTCTAGCTCTTTCAGCTCTAGCTTTATGTGTATAGATGTATCAAATCAGATGTAGATGCTGACCCTTTGTACATTTCAAGTACAGGGTCTACAAAATGAATGACAAATAAACACAGCTCTTGACTGAAATGTGTTTTGCTTTTTTGGCTTTTATTTTGACCACCCAAAAAATGATTCGCGGAAAGCACAAGACAAAAAAAACACACCGCAAAACAGAGACAGAAGTAGAAAAACAGAACTGAAATGCGAAACGTGCTGAAATTTGCTGGCATTGCAATTGGAGCAGCAAATGAAATCTGAATTCGGCAAAACGAAACGAAACGAATCAAAATCAAAAAGCCACCTTATGAGGAGAGACGCCCACATACGAGTACTCGTAAAATGACGTGCTCCAGATGATGTCTGTCTGTCTGTATGTCTGTCTTTGTGGACCGACAGCTGCCTGCAATGAAATCATTTTGAGTTGCCTGATAACCTTTGCATCTGGGATGCGAACCCTCATTAGTCTTAATAGTTAAACGAGCAACTTAACTCAAGTTCTGGCCAAGATGTGCCCATTAATGAGAGCCTTGAAATTTGGCCAGTTACATTTTATAAATTAGTCCACATATGAGGCACACCTTTAAGCTTAAGATATTTGTTTTTGGGTCACTAAATGTCCCCTCTATCTTCAACCCTTTCCTGTTTGGGGCAGGGTTAAAGTGAAGCCTGGCACACGGCGCACACTTGTCGCCTGTCAGTGTTGCCTTGCGCTCGTCCCTTTTTGCTTTGTAATCCTTTTTATTTGCTTGTTGTGCAACTTGTGAGCTTGTCTGCTTTATATCCTGCGGGACATGCAAACTTATTAGACAACTTTTGCCCCAACTCTCTAGTGATAAAGACGCCTCGCCTCTGAATGCCAAACAGCAAAACATTTTCTCCGACTCATTTACATACTCATATGGGATGCAGTCCGTTTGAGAATTGAGATAGAAAGGTTTCTTCTTCTGAGTCTTAGTTGCTGATACAACTACACTATGAGTGTGCTTCCAGATATGACAAGTACTTTTCTATACCTATAACTTGCAACTCATAATGGAGTCTTATCGTCTATGCGGCTCAGAATGACTAACAGTGTAACTGAGTCTTAAGTTTTGGTCTTATCTGTGTCCATGTATTTTTAGAATGCTGGGAAAGTGTCGATTGTTTTCCCGCCTCATTGAAATCTACCTGCCTTATCAGCAAATACGCCATTTAAAATATAATATTTGAATATCTTAATGTTTATTCAAAATCTATTTAATCTCCACGTATGGATATTTTATAGAGATGGAATTTATTTACTTTGTTCTAGTCTCAAGCAATCCCCGATATAGCCTTCCTTATCTGCATGATCTGATCTATAAAACAATCAGTTAAAATTACTAGTAAACTCTGAATTAACATTTAATTTAAAATCTTTTCAGTTAATATTTGCTTAGCTATTCTAGTTTCATTTAATTTATGAATAATAATTTTGCATCGACTGATTTCAGTTGTTAAATAAATAATGAAATAATTGAAAATATGAATAGAGAAATAAATATATAGTTTGTATTTAAATTTTCCAACTTTATTTAAGACAAGGTAATACAATTTTAAAACTTTAAGCTGCCATATTATTAATATTATTTTTTCAACTTTTCTAGACTTCGAGTATTCTAAAAATCGTACTTTATTTTTAAAAATTTAGCTGCCATATTATTATTATTATTTTTTCAACTATTTTAGTATTCTAAAAATGGTAGATTATTTTTAAAAATTTTGCCTAGAAATCTTAGTTTATTTTTAATCACCACGTACCTGCTGTGTGTCCTTGTTGTGCCAACAACTTGCAGCCAAGCTTGTCAAGTTCAATGCAATGTCATCTTAAATTTACACCTGGCAAATTCAGAGGCGCCTTGTTTCGCGGTTAACCTCGGGCTAGCGAACATGGGCCGTGATGTGATTATATCGTTAGAATGGCAACCTCGAAGACCACCCAGGGTGTTTGGCTTTTTGCAAAACAAACAGAACGTCACTCAAAATGGCAAATCGAGCAAAACTGTGCCGTAGGCTAAATGCTTGGACCAAAAAAAAAATCCAAAAAAATTGCAGCATTTGCAATTTCAATGTTTCAATCTTGGCTGGCATAAATAGCCGTGTGTGTTTATGTTGGCAGCACTTGAAGACGAGGCAGTAGAATACGTGGAAACACACAGCAAAGACCACCCAGAGGCAGCTGCTGACTGTCGGAGTGTCGGAGTGTCTGACTGTCTGACTTTCAGACTGTTGTCGGTCCTAAAAGTTCAAATTAATTACAATTAAAAGTTTGTGCGGCCCACAAACACCAAACAACACCTTGGCCAATAAAATTGAAATTTATGGGTCACACATGAGCTGAGCGGCCCAAGATGCTTTGCCAGTTGGCTTATTAATTACTAAACTGAGTTAAGACTCGACTTGAGTCCAGAGCCAAATTTGTCTTACTCGAGAGTGGACCGCAAGTCAAGACACAGACACACCTCTGTGCCTAAGAATATCCCTTTGTAAACCGACTGATTCATTTAACTACTTAAGCTATTACCCCGCATCTTAAAAAGGGTTTGTGAGTTTGCCAGACTGCTGATAAATTCACAGTTTTTCCATATAATATGTAAGCGTTTTCCTGTACTTCACCTAAGTGTTGCCTCGCTGATAAGCCAAGAATGGAGAACTGTGGACCAAGGGGCGGGTTCAGTGTGTGTGGCACATGTGCCGGCTCGACTCCCTGATGGAAACCACATAATAATTCTCGAGAACAATGAAAGCGTCAATTGTGCATGGCCAAATGTGTGTGCGAGTGTGTGCGAGTGTGTGTGTGTGTGTGTTGGCCTGGGTGTACTTATGTGTGTATCTGCATGTGGGTTGCTGCTCCACGGAGACGTTGCCCACATTTCTGCAGATGTAAACGTCAAGGGACTAAGGAGAGAAGGACGATGAGGAGGACGACGACGGCACATGCCACACGTCAAGTCGAGAAATTTAAATTAAAAACCTTTTTGCATGAAATATTTTTGTTGCTATTGTATGCCAGTATTATATTTACTTATTTGTTGTTGTTATCATTCTTCTTGCCACGTATTGCAAGTGCTGCCTCAGTGTAGAAACTACTTTTATTATGGAAGAGAAGAAGTCATGTTTAACAGCTTAAACAATGATTAATACAAGAATCTTAGAGATTTTTAATTACTACCAGTCTTAATTTGCTTCAGTTGTATTTTTTACAAAAATCACCCAAAAATTCTACTTAGAATTATAGAACTATTCCAGCTAAAGGATTTCCATAAGTTATTGAACAAGATCCAACCTTAAAATACTTTCAAATAACAATTAAAATCTTAAATTTGGTTTTATATTTTAGGAAATTTTAGATGAAAATGTGAAATAAATAAATAAATATATCAAATCGTTTTAAAAATAAACTTTAAAAGATGCATAGTCTGAAAACTAGAATAAAAATTTTTTTTGTCATAACTAAGAAAACTTGAGATACATTCCGAATAATATTTTTCATAAAGATATCTGGAATCTTTTGTTAATGCATTAGGAAATTTTCCTTTAACGATAAGTAAAAAAAAGGGTTGTAAGTTAAGTGATTAAAGCAGAAGAAAAAGTGTTTTGTATAATAAATAAAGATATGCAGCTACGTCTAAAGTAGAAATATAAGTTTCTGGTTGGATTTATCAGCTTTGAGTTAGTTTCATACAATAAATAATTCTACTTGAGCTTGAATGCCTATAAAAGTAAATCAGCCTGGTGTTCTTTTTTCTCTTTTTTTCTTTGTATAAATTCTTTAGCTTGACTTTGTTTTCTTTGTGTTTTTTTCACATATGCTTCGTTTGTGGCGCCAATTAATTTGTGTGCTTAATTCAGCTAATTATTCCAGGCAATAAAATTCTCAATAGATGCGTAGATTGTGTTGCATGTGGCAATAGAGAGAGAGAGAGTGAGAGAGCGAGAGCGACAAGAGCTGGGGCACGTGTTGAAGTAAGACGAGGACACGTTCAGGGACACTTTTAATTCAATTCGCAAAGGTTCCTTGGCTGTCTCTCTATATTTTTTTATATTTAGCTTAACAAAGCAAATAAAAATAGAAATAAAAAGCGAACAAGAAAAGCAACGGCGACATTTAAATTCAAATTGTTCAAGACGCTGACAAAGACGACGGCGCCACACGTCGGATTAATTTTATGTGCGCCAAGCAGGACTATCCCGTCTCTGTCTCTGTCGTTGTCTTCAATTCCCACTTCCACTTCCACTGACTCTTCTCGGTTCAATTAGAGTCAACTCGAAGGAGGAGGGGCAAGGGACGGGGGCGGGGGCTGGGCGGTCCATTGCCATTGGCTGTGCGAGCAGTCATGCAATTGTTAAAATCGAATTAAGCCACGGTGTCGCATACTTTTGATCTCCTTGACGCCGCCAACGTCGCACAGCCAATGAAATGTTGCAAATGCCCCCGACAATCCCCTCTCCCCTCCGAGCCCCACGCTTTTGCTGTAGTCTGCGAATGTCCTTACGTTGTCCTTGCCAGTCACTGCCAATGCCCGATTTGCCACTCTCACTGAGGTATCTCGACCCGAAAACAAGCTCCCATTTCCATTTCTTCACTTGAGCTCCTTCATTGCGATTGCGATTTCGGTTTCAATTTCAGTTTCTCTCGCTGTCTCCGTCTCTGTCTCTGGCGCAAATGAAATTAAATGAAGATTTGTCGTGTGCTCGCTTCCAGATTATTCCAAGAAATAAAAATCCTCACGATACGAATAATCGTACAAGTACTCATTCAACCACTCGACTCTCCTATCTGAGTACTCATTATTTTTTCGTTTCGTCTCCATCGCGGCGGCTTTCATTTGCCTTTTTTATTGCGCTTGAGGTGATTTGGCCAAGTTCGCCGCCCCCATTAGAGCCAGAAGAGGGGGCGTGGATAGCAGCTTGACATTAGCGTTTGCGCTCAAATCTTTGCAAATCACAAGCTACATTTGCCACACAAATGATGGCCAGCTTTGCTTTACCAAGGCGCTCTGTGATGTTCTCTGCAAAGAAGGAATATTTACGTTAGTATGTTGTTTAGTGTATTGAAACCTGTTCTGATTGCGGTTCAAGTATTTAGGGCCGTTTTAATGTCCAGTTAAATTTTTGTAAATGAGGCATTCTCAAATTTTATATTCATTTATACGCACAATATGTCAAAATATCTTTTCAATTATCGCCTTATTTAGACATTGCTTGAAAATAATAAATAGCTATTGTGTAGAAAATAATATCAAATTTGAAACTATATGTTAGACAAAATGTATGTGTACATTGCAAAACAGTAGCAGCAAAAGATTTATGACTATTTCTAAATGAATAAATACATAAATATTCATTATTATTTCTTAACAATCTTTTTATAATAAAATTTCTACTCACTAAATTCCTCTTGAATATTTATTTCGACCACTATGTTAACTTAGTAAGAGCAATTACTCATAGATATACCTAGTCTCAATTCTCATTCTCTATTCAGGGAAACTCACATATGCTTTGGATTCTCATAGTTCACCTCATTCATTTGGTTTATCTGCAAGTGATCTTTATGTTAAGTAACTAAATAGATTTTTTTAAGTTATTGACTTACCTTCTGCTCATACAATTTGCCCCAAGTGTCAATAATTTTAGTATACACGGATCTTCATGCTCTTGTCTTGCTCATCCATGCAAAGCAACTAGATGAGATCACTTCTTATTTGATTTATACTTATTTATTTTAATTACTACATATATATTCTAATATATTTCGCGCATTATCAATATCAACTTTCTTATCGTCAATGGCAGGCAAGAAATTCTGTTTTTTTTTTATAAGAGTACATTCATTACACTGTTCTCAAATAAATGATTTTTGACTTTATATATATTTTCTATATTTGGGTTGAGTTGTCATGCTGGTCTTTGTCATGGATTGTTAAAGGAAAAATTCTTTCATCTCTTGTGATGTGATTGAACTGAGATGTGATTCATCAATATGAATTTATTCCTAGCACTTTCCTCTCTTGGCAGCTGAGGTTAAGCTAAAGTACCTAGCATCTAATTAACCCTCTTCACGCCTTGGCCAACTCCTTCAACACGTGTTCAATTAAAAAACTTGTCGTTAATTGCTAACCAATTTGCTTTCATCACACAACTGCCGGACACTTGCCTGTTTACCAGTTTTGCCTGTCTCAGACTCAACATCTACTTTACACTCGGTTCTCAGTTCTGAGTTCTCAGTTCTTTTGCTTGGTTGATGAGCCGCAGCCGCTGGTGTTGACATTTTTTGCATATTAATTGAAGACAAGGAAGGCGTCGGACTTGGAGTCGGCCACCCTTGGCTTAATTTGCGGTAAGTTCATTAAGTAATAAAACATAAATTTATTTTTTTCCCGTTTTTCTTCTTCTTTTTTTTTGGTTGTTCTTTTCCCCATCTATATATATTCTTTTTCTTAATGTTTTGCATATTTCTTTAATGAATTAATTCTGTTTTGGTTTTGTTGATTCACCGTTCAGTGGACTTGATAAAGGCGCAAAGTCGTTGCCAATAAAAAGGCCAACGCAAGGGGAAATATTTAAAAAAAAAAAGTTGTATTTTTATAATTTATGCGAAACCAAAACACAGTGAGAAAAGCGGAAAACGTGTTTTTATCAACTTTTTGACTGGACTCTGGTCTCTTAATTATGCGTTTGCCACACAACTTTTCTATCAATTTTTGTGGCAAACTTGTTATGCGTTTGAAACACACATAAAAAAAAACATGTTTTGCATTCAAAAATTTCTAGATATTATTTTTCACCAATTTAATTGACTCCTTTGGGCATGATAAAAATTTGTTGCATCAAATTGCGGCAACACTTACGACGAGTGGCTGTTAAAGCGTGTCGCGGGGTCGAATGTACATACATATATATTTTGTATATACTATACGAGTATTCTTTGAAATCTTGTCACTTTTTTCATGTAGTCAAATTTGTTGTTGCTGCTTTGTTGACATATGTGCCCGCAAATGAGCCGTGCAATTGCCGTCGTGGCCTCGCATATTGACAGCTTCAGTTCCAGTTCCAGTTCCATCTCAGCTCCAGCTTCGTCTTCGTCTTCGTCTTCATCTTGAGCTACAAGCTGCGATGCATTCACGATTCAAGATTGAAGTGCACTTCTCGCGGGAATCGACTCAAATTTCAGACGTGCGCACAGCTTGTGACTGACAACTATTTCGTCTGTCCTCCGTCTGTCGTCTGTCTGTCCAGCTGTCTGTCATTCCGTCGATTTTCTATGTGAACATTGCCCCACGTTGTCTCTCTCAAGGTGGATTTATATATGGTGGTGTATTCGCTCTCTCTCGGGGCAAAGCTGTCAAAATGAGTCTGACGTGAGAGAGACGACAGAGATAGATATATAGAAAATTTGTTTTGTTTTGTTTTCTATACTCTTCGCTCATTTTCGTTTTGTGCGCTGTGCAATATATAAAATGAAAATAAAATGCAATGACATGCTTGTCTTGTTGTTCCTGTAATGACCCGTAGGTAACCAATTAATTAATTGTGATTATGGAGATCTGTTAAGCTCCTGTTAGCCGTCAGCATCGACACTGTTATCCCTGTTGCTTTCTTTGTGGAAGCTGCTCACCGGTGCATGCTCCCACAGTTCCTGTTGCATTTATTTGTCTCCTTTTCATATCTCTGGAAACACAAACCAAACGACTTGCGTTCGAGCGGCATATGTATTTTTCACACACGGGGCATTTTTCAGAGAATTTAATACAACCGGTCACTACGATGTTTGCTTTCATAATGACGTTTGTGCCCCGAAAAAGAGAGCACGTCAAACGAATACACCACCATATATAAATCCACCTTGGTCTCTCTGTCTCTGATAAGCGTGTCGATATACGTGCCGTATGCAGCACACAGGAGTGACAGTTTACACTGTGCAACAAAGTCATGATATCTAAGATTTCAACCAAATTACATACTCATTTTAATTTGGACTGAGAGATATTTTTGTACTTTACATTGAATATAATATTCCCTAAGTATTTTTTTTGAAGATACCTACATGTTTTTGGTTTAGTCGAGCACACTCAACTTCAGCAGATTTAACTTAACAAATTTTCAATGCTCTAAAAATGATGTTGCCTAGTGTTTGTTTGACAAACGTCGGCCTGTATGTCAGCCTGTCAACAGACAAATAGTCAAGCATTCAGCAAAGTATTCAGTGAATACAAATGAATAGTTGTTGCTGGGGCAATTAGTTAAGTTACCTTAGAGCTGAGTGAAACTTTGAATTGTCAGCTAATGCTCAGTAAATGATTTAGCTCAATTCTTATCAGAGTATCAGAGCAGAGCAGAGCAGAAGATTGTTGCTTATCTGTGACGCTGTGCACACGAGTAGTTCACCTATGACCTCGTGATAAGGCAGACAGTACATTCAAGTCAGATACGATTCGATGGATCATCGATGTATTCGACGCATTCCGTTTTCAACATTCAACGCGCCATGTTGCATCAATCTCTGTGGTCGCTGTCGCTGCTGTTGCCGCTGCTTGTGGCATTGTCCCACGCTGAGGTGGTGCACTATCAGAACTGTGTCGATAGTGTGGACGTCTGCACCGTCGATGAGGTGCGTGTGAGTCCTTGCCCCCAGGCGGCACAGAGAGCTGCTTGCCACATTCGTCGTCGTCGTCCGTCCAAAATGAGCTTTGATTTCACGCCCAAGTTCGATGCGGATACTCTGGAAGCCAGCTTGGTTTGGGTCAAGAGTGAGACGGAGCTGTTGCCACTAATCACATTGGAGCGTGATGCCTGCAAGGCGACGAGTTGTCCGGTTAAAAGTGGCCAGCAGCAAACCTATGAACTAGACGTGCCCATTGAGGCCAAGTTCCCCGTTAGCCCCTATACCATCCGTTGGGCCCTCAAGGATCCCGTGAGTGGCAAACGTTGCTGCTTCAATTTGGACATCAAAGTTGTGCGCTAAAATCATCCGTGTGCTGCAATAAAATGCATTCTGTTTTCCAACGAAATGATTATACGAGTTTTTCTTAAATTATTTCCATCTGTCATTTGTGGCTTATGACCCTCTGGGGGCAACGGATATTGGCCAAATATTGCGTCATAGCCATCAACCTGCGATGCTAATTAAACGCCAAGGCCTCGGGCAGCGTTAAATCAACAGGGAGTAAAAAACTTTGATTGAACTTTTGGGTGCCATAAAAGTGATTCCCTCCCATCGCTTTTCTCCCTCTCTCTCTCTTTTTTTGTGAGGATTTTTGTCTCGGCTACTTATCAGCGTCGTCAAACAATTAAAAATTGAGCACTTAAGTTGTGGTCATAAAATCATTTGTTTTTCTTTTTATTGTTTTTTCTACACAATTTTTTTTCGTTCTCTTCCCTTTGCGGCGGTGGAAAATTCAAATAGCAATAATTTCAAATCACTTTCTGTTCTTGGTTTTCGTTTCTTTTTTGTTTACCTAAACGAGAAAAATGTTTACGCTTTTTTTTAGGTTTGTTTCAAAATTGTTCGTCGCTTTGTGGGGGCAAAAGAAAGCTGATAAGCACAGCATTTTAAGCCCCGACCCCATATATAATAATAACAACAACAACTACAGCCACTTGAGTAAATAATAAACAAAAGCAAATGACAAACGAAATTATGGAACACGGTTTCTTGTACAGTCAGTCCTTAAAGGCAACTTTGTAGCGGAGCATATCTATATATATAAAACTCTTTGTCCTGACTGACTGACTCACTGACTCACTGACTGACTGACTGACTGAGAATCAACGTGCAGCCCAAACGGTAAGAGATAGAGAGCTGAAATTTTCACACAACATAGGTGAGATAATTTCATCGTGCAATAAGACGGCGTTTTGCAAAATTCGACCTCTAAGTGGGTCAAATCGGGGTCAAAGGTCACGGAATTGCTTAGTATGAAAAACTTTTTTGTTTCTTAAGATATCTCAACCAAACTCACAGATTATATGTTTGGTACTATCTCTTACATTCTGACCAAATTTGGTCAAAGTGGAATGACTATATCTTATAGCTGCCATAGGAACAATCCGATGAAAAACACCTTTAGTATGAAAAACTTTTTTGTTTCTTAAGATATCTCAACCAAACTCACAGATTATATGTTTGGTACTGTCTCTTACATTCTGACCAAATTTGGTCAAAGTGGAATGACTATATCTTATAGCTGCCATAGGAACAATCCGATGAAAAACACCTTTAGTATGAAAAACTTTTTTGTTTCTTAAGATATCTCAACCAAACTCACAGATTATATGTTTGGTACTGTCTCTTACATTCTGACCAAATTTGGTCAAAGTGGAATGACTATATCTTATAGCTGCCATAGGAACAATCCGATGAAAAACACCTTTAGTATGAAAAACTTTTTTGTTTTTTAAGATATCTCAACCAAACTCACAGATTATATGTTTGGTACTGTCTCTTACATTCTGACCAAATTTGGTCAAAGTGGAATGACTATATCTTATAGCTGCCATAGGAACAATCCGATGAAAAACACCTTTAGTATGAAAAACTTTTTTGTTTCTTAAGATATCTCAACCAAACTCACAGATTGTATGATTGGGGCTGTCTCTTACATTCTGACCAAATTTGGTCAAAGTCGGATGACTATATCATATAGCTGCCATAGGAACAATCGGATGCAATCGGAGATATCCTAACAAAACTTTTAGATTAACTCTTCTTGCCAAATTTTGACAAATTCTCTTAATTTAGCTTTTCTCGCCAAATTTAGCTTTTTCCCGCCAAATTTAGCTTTTTCCCGCTAAATCACCAAATCCGACTTTTTAGCCAAAGTTCAATTGCAAGGAAAAAAATTAAGGCAGCGGACAGCGGAAGCTAAATATTTCCGGTTTTTTTTAGAAAAAATGCTATATTATATAAATTTGTTAAAACGGGCAACAAAATACAATGTTGCGAGCGAAGCGAGCTGCGGGTTGGCGAGCGAAGCGAGCAGGGGGCGAATATTATGTAAATTTTTTAAACCGGACAACTAAAGACAATGTTGCGAGCGAAGCGAGCTGGGGGTTGGCGAGCGAAGCGAGCAGGGGGCGTAGCCCCCTAGTATTTTTATAATTTATGTGAAAATGAAGATTGTAATTGGAGAAGACATAAACTAGTTGAGTGCTCCACTCTCGCCGTACTTGTAGCCGAGTATGTAGGGCGTCCTGGTCAACTGTGACATGATCTGGCACTTGACAGTCTCGAAGCAGGCGGTGGCATCCACATAGACCACCTCTCGGCGATGACTGAGGTAGTCATTGAGTAGAGTCTCACTTTTGCGAAACTGTTGCATCTGTCGCTCCAGATAGGTGATGTTATCCTGCGGACTGGGAGTGTAGCTTCTCATCAGATACCGCATCCTGGCCATACGCTCATCGAGCTGCAGGAAGATCAAACGATTCGGGGGCACAGTGAAGCCTTCGAAGAGTTCACGTGCCTCACAATGATTGTTGGGATAATTGTACAGTATCCAGCCACGATGCAGTGCATCCTCCTTAAGCAGACGCTCCTGTATAATATTGCCAATTGCCTCGGAACGTTTGATCACGCAATCCTGTTCAATCCCCTGCTGCAGGAGCAAAGCATTTTCATCCTGCCGATGGCCATTGATGTGATGATAGGCCAGTGCATCCGCATCCACGATGAGCAGGTTCCAACGCTCGGCCAGCACATGGGCCATTGTTCGACGTCCCGATCCGGGTCTTCCATGCATCACAATGCGATGGAAATAATTCCTGGGCAGCTGGAAATAATCCGCCGCAATTCCCAGATGAAATGCAGTCAATGCCTTCGAGTAGATATCCTGTGCAATCCGTCGAATATTCTGGCCCATCCATTGTCGTACATCCTCCACGGACTCCACAGACAACTCTGCCAGCAGACGACTCATGATATCCATCAACTTGTGCTTCTCCATGTAGAACATGAAGCCAGCGCTGTATTTGACAATCAGAGACTTGTCCAATTTGTTGGGAAATGACATGGCTCTGACCTTAACTGGGGCAGATAATGGCTATAAATATGTAGGAGATATTTGCAAGATATATATTTTCTTTAATTTTTTTTTTGTATCTAATTGTCGTGTTTATAAAGCTATACAATAGGATTTAGCAGTAGGTGAACGGATTTGAAATGACAAGCAAAGCAATTCGGCTTGACTTTGGAATATTACGCTCTACACAAATTGAAATGACATAAGATAAACTAAAACTATTTCTTTACTATATAGAAAATCCAGAAAAATTTAAATTAATAAATTAATATATAAAGCAATTAAAAATATAAAGTGCATACAATTTTTTAATAAAAACATTATTTAAACGGTTTTTAGCAGCTTAAAAAAAATAAATAAAATACAATCGAAAAAATATTATTAAAGTTAAAAAAAATAATTTTCAAAAATAGAAAAAGTTCTTCATTTAATACCAGAATTACGAAATTTGAGTACTAAATCTTTTTAGCTTCGACGGGAATAGAATAAAACGAAATTGTGAAATAGAAGAATAGGAAACTCTACATGAAATAATAAAAATTTGATCTTTCCAAATCATTTTGTGTCTGAAAGATCCTTTCGAAAACCTAAAATTGATGCGATTTTGAATTGCGATTAAATCCTCACAGTTCTAATTGCGGAGTGACCACTGTAGTATTCGTTGACCAGAACGGACCTTTTGTTTTGTTTATCCCTTTGATTATCTGTTATTATATTGCCATAAGGGCCATTACCATTTGGCCAACTGTCCAAGCAAGGAGTTCTTTCTCTGCCTGAATGAGATGGAACAGAATAGAATGGAATGGAATGGGATGGGATGGGCAATTCATTGCACATATTAATTACATCCGTTACAATATTAGAAAATGGCGCGCAGTTCCGGGCAGAACGAGAAGCCAAGAAAAGACTAGGGCCATAATGGGCTGGCTAATGTGTTGCCAGGCGGCGCTGTAAATTGGCATCATATGAGAACTGAACACCCAGAAACTGAAACTGCGTTGGTGACAATATTTTGCTGCGAATTATGACAGCTCTTTTGTCTGAGCGCGCACATTAACAATTTAAAAAGTTATCTTGGCCTCGGTTGGACTAGGCGAACTCCGAAGGAGGTTTTTGGCCAAAAGCAAAGTGTTGCCAAATGGCTGTCATACTTTATATTGTCTTATGAGCTCGTTTCTCTCTCTCTCTCTCTGTCTGTCTTATTCTTTGCCTGAAGAAGGCTAAGCAAAAATGCAAGCATGCCACAGACTTGTCTTATGCATAGTCATATAACGAGTTGTTGTTGTTGTGGGTGTGTGTATGTGTGTTTTTGTGGGTAGAGTGGCTAATAAAAACTGGAATTCTATGAAAAATTGTTTCCTGTTGCCATGTTGTCCTGCCTGCACTGGCCATATTGTTATGCCAAATATGCTGTTAATATCTTGCACATACTAATATTGCTTAGTGCATTTGCTTTTCGCTTTAGTACTTTGACTTGAACAGCTGCTGCTGCTGCTGCTTCAGCTGCTTGAGCTTTAAGCAAGATGAGTCACATTTTAATCATATCAAAATATGAATACTCAAATGAATGACTTTTTGGGCTGTCGCGCTGTTTGCCACAAAGCGCCACAACTTTTTAATTAAAGTCAAAGCGCAAAAAGCGAAATGCAAAATGCGAAACTGACGACTTGCGATTGCGATTGCGACAGCAGCCGAAAGCAAACTCAGTAGTCAAATGTGCTAAATTACATTTCATCACAATATTCAAACGAGTACGAGTACGAATACGAGTACAAGTACTTGTAGGAATACGTATCGTGTCCTTTTTTAATCACAAACTGACTGAATCAAAAGGCGAACCACATAAAAAATCTGGCACAAACATCATTGCACTGTCCTCAGACGCAGCTTCGCTTATCACAAAATAAGTAAATACACTAATGGCCAAAAGACTAAGTACAGCACCATTAGACTTTATATTTAAATATTTCAAGTGCAACAGAAAAGTGTGTAAAAATAGATTTTAAAGAAAAATAAGCACTTCTATTTCTTTAAAATTTTGCAGATGCCTCTACGAAGACGCTAATCTATTAGAGCTGCACTTTTTATTTCTCAAGCTTAACAGTCATTTTACGGTTTACTTAGTTGTTTGTACCTCAAGACATTAGCATACCTTCACAATAAAAAAATTAATTTTGTATTTGTACTTGTATTTTGTATTTATTCTTTTTTCTTCCTAGCGCTAAAGCACATAATAATTTTCAAAATTTCAAAACCTTGGTAATAATAGATTTTACATGTGTAATACTCTATTAATGAACGTAAGTGTATTCTCACTAAAATAAAAATATATAGATTGTGATGATATTTTTTAATTTCAGTTTAAGGCGTAAAACAATAACTTTTAGCTGCAATTATTAAATAAAAATTGAAGAAAGTATTATTTTCTAGACAATTTTAAAATTTAAAAAGTAAATATTACATTAGAATTTATAATAAAAAGTTCAAAGTCAAGTGTTGCTGGCAAACTTATTTTGACCATAAGTGCAGTCTCATATAGTCTCTCCATATTGCGAGGGAAAGGAATTGTGATGCGTCGTTTTTTCTCTATGCGACAGATTGAATGATTGAATGACGCTGCCGCAAAATGAGTACACCCAAATGGTGAGTGTGAGTGGCAAAGTTGCAGAAAGACTCATCGCTGATAAGCCTGAAAGTGACGGTCGGTGCTTGGCACTTGGTGCTCAGTTCAGTTCAGTTCTGTTCAGTTCAGTTAAATAGTTAGTTCAACTATGCCTCGTTTAGATTGCTGCGCACTTTGGTTTGCCGCACTTTTAAGATGCCGCATGTTGCAAATGAGAAGAAGCAGAGGAAACTTTATCGCATTTTTTGCAGTCAGCGGCCTTTTGAGTCAACTTGGCGTCGTCTCGTCTTGTGTTGTTATCTAAAAACCCGCTCGTTGCCACACACTTCCTCCGGAAACTGCGTGCACCGTGTCGCAGTCTTGCATTCTTATTATTATTATTAATATTTTATATTTTATCAAATTCACAATTGCGCCGAGTTCTCCGTTTATCAGTCAACGCCTGCATCATTTGTGGGACTGTGGGCGAGAGCCTCAAACACTTAACAATTAAAAATCGTTTTTTAAACCGTTCAACAATTGCTAGTCAACTGACGTTTTCCCCAGAGTATGTGTGCGTGTGTGTGTGTCTGTGAGGCATGCCTCAAAAACAAAACCACACATCAACAAGCAACCAGTGTCCACACCTCGATATTTTCACACCAGTCCAGGTCCATATCCAGGTCCTTTATCCTTTGGCGACAATTTGCCATTGGCTGTCAATATTTTTGTTGCATTTTTTCATATGTCGGGCAGCAAAAAATTGTTGAATACTTTGCAGCTGCGGCACGTGAGGCATTGTCCTGCCGTATCCTGTGAGTCCTCGTTGTTGGCTGCCTCCAATTATGCAGCAATTGAAAAATTACTACGTGTACAACAATTTTTTGTTGCTGTGCGCTGCGATTTGTCGAAGGGTTGCCTTACTTGTATGGCGGGGGGTGTGGCAGGCACACACACACACACACACACACACACACAACAGGTTTTAAATTTGTCACCACAACAAACAGCGACAAAAACAATACGAGCTAAAGGAACAACAACAATGTGGTTCATGACAATCGCCAAATGAAGCACAAATTTAATTACGCAATTTTATTGGATTAACAGCAACCTGTGGGGCAGGAGAGTAGCTGCCACTGCCACTGCCACTTGGACTCCATGGTGCATGAAAACAAATTTAATCAAGAAGGAATGCTAATCTGCGGAAAGCCGAAGATTTGATGCTCTTGCATGCAATTTTCAACATATCGTTCCTATATAAAGTATATAGTATGATATAGTGCAACAATCTGCAGCAAATGCTTTTTAAAAAAATGATCAAGACGTGAGATTAGCGGAGATACCTCAGAGAACAAAAACGTTTTGCACACACAGAAAAAATAAAAACATTTTTAAATTTTATTTTAATATTCTTGATTTTAACATGTGTTTTTAAAATATGTATACATTTAGGATATTATTGTTAAACTTACACAAAATACGGATAAAATGGCAGCCAATCAGCATTAAAAAAGTTAGAAATGTTGATTTTACTGAAAATAAATTTCGTATAGCGCCTCGATAGTCCAAATATTTTTATAAAAAGAACTTAGAAATTGTACTTAAATTTCGTACACGATTTAAGAAATTCCGAGACTACTGAACTTTAGACATTTAATGTAAGTGATTGATTTTTTCCTAGAATCCTAAACTTTTTTTCTGATTACCAAAAGTGGACAGTGGAGGGATTATTTTAAATGGAAACATACGGACAGATTGATTGAATCGATAATATAAATATTAGTTATATAAACAAATTAGCCACTCTATTATCGCGAAAGCGATTTTCATGTACCTTAACTCGATAAATATTTTGACGATTTATCGACAAGTCGATTTTTGTTGTAATGATTTTAAAATTTCGACATAAAACTCGATCCATAATTTAGATTCAACACATTTTGTGACAAAATCATAATACCCTCTGCCAGGGTATAATAAGCCGCACACACTCACACTCTCACACACATGGCCAGCTGTCCAACCAAACCCAACCCCCCAAAAAAAAGAGATTTTCCGTCTTTTCCTGCTTCTAGTCGCGTAGGTGAGTCGTAAATTTGCGCGCCATTGTTGTTGTTGTTGACGCCAATGTTGTGTGTGTGTGAGTGTGTGTTTGTGTCCTGGCCACATGGACACAACCGGGCCAAGCACCGTTATCTTCCTTTTTGGCCTTTCACTTATGCAAACGAAACATTTGAAAAATATGTTGGCAGGATAAACAGAACGGCAACAAACTGCAGCTGATGCCACGTCTACGGAACGGAACAGAACGGAACGAACGCCAACTCCAACTTCATTTGCACTGACATTTTAATGAGTATGCAACGTGCAACGGTCAACGTGCAACGTGCAACGTGCAGCCTGGTCCAGACACGGTCCAAAAGCCTTGTTAAATTCATTAGTAAAACGTTGCACCTCAACAAGCACAGACAACGGAGGGGGGAAAGTGCCACACGTTTGGCATCATGTTGCCGCACACGAAATTAAAACCCCACACCAAACACACACACACACGACCCCCCGACCAATCACACACACACACACACACACAGATAAACACAGAGAGAATCTGTGGAACAACATGACATGATACCGATACTAAACTGACACTTTGACATGGACTTAACCCTAAAAACGCTTTGTTGGCTTTATTGGTGTCGGTTGCTGCCGTCGCCGTGTTTGCCGTGCAACATGGGGCAGGCTGTCAGGCTGAAATTATGGGGCAGAGGCATGTGGCACTGTCAGCAGGCAGCAAAAGGTATCGTATCCACTTGATTTTTGCACTAATTTACGTGGATTAAACGCTTGCCGAGTGCCGTGACCTGGGTATTATGTTTAAATACCTTTTAATTGACAATTTGTGTTCAGCATTTGATGCCCGACGGTTGATTTTGTTTAATTATATACCTAATAGCAACATGTACGCTTAAGCTTAGTTGATTCATTGCCCACAGCCCAGGTTAATTGACTTTGACCGTAGACTGTTGTTTAATTCTGCTTTAAATGTTTATCGTATGTATATCAAACTCAATTTAAGCTTTAACTTTAACTTAAATCAAGTTTACAATATATTTTTCTTTTTTCTTAAGTGCTGCAATGTGATCAGCTTCTTTAGCTGCAGGTAGCCTGCAACTCATTTGTATGCCACAAGTTTCGAAAACTTTTAATTTACGCTAACAATCGTATCGAATTGTATCATGGCTCTCTATCAATTGCCGGCTATGTCAGGTCAACCTCAACAAGCCAGCAAGTTAGCCAAATTCCAGACACACACAAACTACGAGAAAAGTATGTTAAAAAAAATGTGGCAAAATAAGTAGTCTAGAATTTGAGAATATAGAATACCCTGGCCGAAATTACATTCTTAAATAAATGGCTGAATTTATAATTTAGTTGTGATAATGTAACTATAATTATATGTTTTTAATATTTAAGAAATTTTTTTTTTTTTAAATAGTTATTTATCTTAAATGTTTAACTAAAACTTGCGGAACAGCTTCTAAAAAATTTGTCCAACATACATACAAAATAAAACTTATTTTAAAAAATGATTTAATTTTTGTTATTAAATTTCAAAAAGTTTTCGCGTTGAGAAACAAAATAAACACTTTTAAGAGTATTACAATTAAGTTTTCTTTTAGCAAATGTTACACACATTAAAAACTAATAGTAATATTATTGAGTCTCGGTCATAATAAAAAATCATTTGAAGAATAGAATGAACTCTATATTTATTGCAGACGTGCACACCAATTTATAATGCCCCGCTTGGTCTCCTTAAGCTTACAGGGTATTTAAAATGTTTGCAAAAAGTGCTTAAATCAGCGCGTTCTTCTTTTTTTTTGCACCATTGCTCAACACTGGCAAAGTTTCTGGCCAAGGCGGTTTGTGTGGGCACCGCTTAAGTTGCCGCACGGTTGCAAGGCGATGTTGCCGCCAAAAGTCGTCGTCTAATTGAACCCAACAGATATTTTCAATTAGCAGCAAAACATTTCTGCGCTAAAAAAGTTTTATTCAATTTTTATTTTTTCCGTACTTTTTTCGATTTTTTTTTTTTTTTTGTGTTTTTTACGGCACCTTGAGCCAAATTCCTGCGGGGCGAACACGTCTGGACACTGGCGGCCAAATAAAAAAGGCACCTTAGTGCGCAAACTTTGGCTAAAAGCGGGCTGCAAACTTTTAATGGCATTAACGGAGGCAAAAAAAATAAAATATAAAAAAACGCAACAAGACGCTTTAAGTTTGTGAGACTGACGTGAAAAAGGTGGCCAAAAGCAGAGGACTTGGCTATTGAATTTGTTTGGCCAAAGTCTGGAGCGAGAGACATTTGTGACTGGCGCATAAATCATTAGACAATATTTTTATGCGTTGCGTAAATTTAATTAATTGTGTGCAGTTTGCGCAGTTGGCCAGTTGAACAGTTGACCAGTTGACCAGTCGACTAGTTGGCCAAAATGCAAATGCGCTTCGTGCCTGACGAGGCAGCCAAAAATGACTACAAAATGCCGAAAATCTACAACTTGAGATAAGCGTCGAGTTCAAACAAACTAATTCAAAGTGCGTGCGGCAGTTTCCAAATTGCGGCACAGAGTCGCAGTGTCAACTGTGAGTGTGCGAGAGGGAGTGTAAGTGTGTGTGTGTGTTATGCACTGTGCCACGCCACAAAGCATGCAACACAAATCAGCGCATAATGGCATAAGGGCATGGCTGTGTTTGCATTTTGCCAGCAAACGAAGTGAGACTGGCAACAGGACGAGAGGCAACAGGATCAGCCACAGTGCTATGCATTTCAATAATTCTAATTAATTTATTAACGTTTATCAGCAGCGATAAATTTGCAGCACACACAGCGATATACAGAGCGAGATAGTGTAAAAATATTCGTATTAGAGTGAGACTGAAACACTGAACTGACAGTTGGCAACTCTTTACCGTGTATCTATCTATGGTTTTCTGCTGGGCATCCCCTTTTTATTGTCAGCCTTAACTCGACTCCAACTTTGAAATGGCCCAAAAGATGCGCAACGAGCGATAAGTTTTCCAACTCATTCGCAGCCATAAATGAAATGAGAAACTTAGACAAAAAACCCAATGTGAGAGCTAAAGAGCTCACTCGTAAATAAGCAGGCGTTGATTTTAAAACGAGTCCCATTGATAAGGCCAAAATCGCTGAGGTGGCAAAAAAAAACCAAGAAAATGTAATGTTAAAAAAAAAACAAGTCAACTCGGCGGCTTTTTTTTATTGGCAAGCTTCAAATGACTTTTGTTTCGTTCTTTGGTTTTTACTTGGACTGAAAGTGTTACAATTTATTGACGCATTTAGATCAAAACTAAAAATTGTCCTTGATTTGCGCAGCTGAATTTTCGTCAGTTTGCTGACTCGACAGCCCTGCAGGGGGATTGTGTTTTGTTTTAATACGAAAATCCCTTAACTTGTGCGTCACTCCCAGTTCCACTCTCCTTTCCCCTTGGCCATTCCATTCCCATTGTTCTTCAACGTGGCAACGTGGCCGGCGGCCAGACAAATCCTAGCGTTGGGCAAACAAAGCAAACGCAACGTGGACGCTGCCCTGAGAATACCTTTAATGCATTTTCCTTATATTGAAAAGCACTTAAAATTGGCAATGGCTAGCTGGGGGAGGGGTAGGGGGAGTGGTTGTGGAAATATGAATATAATAAAAACTGTATGCCAGCGGGTCACGGGGAAGGTCTTGCCATCTTCCATCTACTTGTACCGCTCGCCTGGCTGCTTATTTTATTATTATTATTTTACAGGGAATTATCTCATTTGAGTGGAGTCGCTGCCTCGTCCTTCCTCCCTCTTTGCCCTGTCTCCTTCTCCCTTTTTCCATCTTCAGTATCTCCCGGCAGTTCGTTGTGTAATGTGTGCGTAATAACATAATATCCTTAAGATATTTTAATATTGCCTGCCGCTGCATATTGAACTGCGGCGAACTGAAGCTTTTCCCCAATTTTGCCATTCTCAATTCTCAACTTTCGTCCCTCATCCTGCTCCTGATCCACGCTCATCCGCATCCTGGCTGGCCGCATTTCAACATATTTGACTTTGCTTGGCTGTTTTGCTTGTTTGCCTGTTTATTCTGTGCCTTCTGCCCGCCTTCTTTTCTCTTCCTTTGCCTTTTTAACAATACCTTTGTGCATCGTAAAATAATTGCCGCGGGGCATGTAATCTTCTGGATGGCTTGCAATTTGGTTGCCTCCGTTTTGCATGGTGCCCAGCCAAAAAAATTCAAGAAAAAAATGTCTGGATCCTAAAAGCTTTGCTAAGCAGCGTCCTGTTCCACCGGATGTATGCAGAGTGAAAATATTTGAAGTTTTCTCAGCGCTTAGAAATCAATAGATATTTTGCCACACACTGCAATATTAACAAGGTTAAGGGATTCAAATTTAGTGGACAAAAACGGCAAGCAAATGACAGATTTTGATAAGCAAAAAAATAATTAAATTAAAACTATAAATATTCAAGAAAATATTTAGAAAAATCTTATGAAATGCTTACATTATTCAAAAAATAAAATGTTCAAAAAATAAAGTGAAACTTATAGTTATTTATTGATCATAATTATAGTTGGAGAAGAAAATAGTAAAAGAAAATTAAATACGAAAATATACCACAGTTTTTTTTTTTAATATTTGCCAAACATTTAACTTAATTAAAATATAATTTATACCTTTAATGACATCCAATTATCATAATAGGAGAGGAAACATAAGTTAATGAATACAAATTAATTAACAATATGTAAAATGTAATAATGAAGAAAAGTTGTAAATAAATACAAATCATAATTCTGAGATATATTGTAGTGAAAGAAAAAAAATGTATGTAAGCAAAGTTTCAGTAAGAAGATATTGGTAAGTGATGTAATGATATAATGATTTCAGATCACAATTATAATAATGGGTTACTCAGACTCATATTACTAAGCATAACTGTGAGTCTATACCTATAAAAGTCATTGAAAACACTTTATACTCGTACTTGGCGAATGGATAGATTTCGGTTTAGGTTTCTTTCCCACTTTAAGCATAAGTGTGTAGTATGTGTGTGTGACCTCTGGCCCGCAGATATCAATAATGTGTTCGGTTGTTTTTGTACTTAATAAGTCGCTCAACTCTTGGGTTCACCATATGCGTCGGCAATTTAATGTTGAGCTCATAAATAAAATGGCTCATTCGGTGTGTTTGTTAGTCAAAGCGTCTGCGGTGACATTATTAAGAAGTGGATACGGTCCCGGAGATTGGGAGATGTGAGATGAGAAATGGGAGACTTCAGAGAGTACGCACATACTCTCAGGCACTCGAGTTATTGACAAGTTTATGTGCTTAATCCTTCCATAAAGCGCACCATTAAAATGCCAACAAAAGGTACTTTATATGAAAATTTTGTTCGCTCTGCCACTTTTATCGCCGCGTCGCCTTCGTCGTCGTCGTCGTTGTCATTCGTTCATATTTCAATAAACGCGCCGAAATTTGAATGCCGCTCCATTGCGGAGTTCATTGAGTGCGAGTGCGAGTGCGAGTGCGAGTAAGACAATCGTCAATTAAGGGCGTATCGGATGCGGATGTCATACGAGACCAACTAAATACTCCAACTCTACGGACTTCGTCTTGGCAGCTGTCCTGCCTCAGTGGAAAGTTATAGATCAACTTCTTTGTGGAACAGTTTTTCGAGTGCTTGGGCATTTTTATTACTAACCGCTTACATAATATTGAAAGAAATGACTGACTATATGCAGTGCTGGGCTGTTGAATACCCTGTAGAAGTTTTAATTGTCAACTGCCTTTCAATTTGTAAAATATTGAGCAAAATATAAGAATATCTTAAAGCAGATAAAATGATCTATAAATGATCAAATATTCAAAGAGCAAGTTGTGGAATGAAATGTATTCACTATTCAGATCCTGTTTATAGAATATAAAACGGTTCATAGAAATATCGATATCTAATGGTCATTATTTCGTAAAACATAAAAATTATTTGTTTAATCATTTAAAATAAATTTGAAATAGGTTGATACAAAAATTCTAAATGTACAAAAAAGTTCGCGGTAGAAGAACTCTGCGTTTAAATTAATTAGGTACACACAAAAACAAAAAATAAGACCATATAAATTAAATTATTGAATACCCTTTATTGCTCACAAAATGAAGTATGAATTGATGTTTAAGATTTCTTCTTTACCAGCAATAATTTAGATAGCTATAGATACGTTGAATATATTCTAGGTATATTAAATTTACACACGATATATAAATCTTCTGATCTGTGAGTTATGCCTTTTTACATGAATTCAATTCAGGGGTATGAGGATATGAAAATGAATAAGCCGAGCTGCTATTTGCGGCAAAACTCACGAATCTGCAATAAAAATGTTTCGGCACTGACAAAAAACGTGTGGCAAGTGGAACCGTTGACTTGTGTTGAGTTCTCCAAATGTGGCAGGCATTAAATTGAAAATATTTTTTTGTTTATAGGTTTGGCTTGAGTTGATGGCCTGCCATGTGTCTGGTTAAGTCACTACATGTGTTTCATTATTTTTCTTGGTTTTTTCTGTCTCATTTTTGGGGGACACTTTGAAAGCTCAGTTTGTTGCAAGGGCTGTGGCGGCCACATTTAAGCGATTTCACATTTCTTAATGATTTTGACAGCTGAATGATGTTTTATTTGCAGTTGTTGTTGTTGTTGTTTTTCTTAATTTTTGGGGTCTTCATATTTTGTTTAATTTTTACACAATTTGAGTCAAGTGGCGGTCTTTAGTTAATGCCAGTCAAAAGAGCGACGCAGATGTTGTCTTTGAGTAAAGAATGAGATGGCAAGTGTGTGAAAGTAAGAGAGAGGGCGGGTTGTCAAGTGAGTCACAGCTATTTTGTTGCAGGATTAATTAGGCAACAGCCCAAAACCCGAACAAAGACTTCATTAATGGCAACCTGAGCAGGGATCGAGATGCTTGTCAAATGCTGACGGACAGTGCTTTTAATTTTAAGACTAATACATCATAATGCGTCAGGCTGAGGCTGAAGTCAACACCCCGCAAGGTAGTTCCCTCTGATTATACGTCCTTTCGTCCTTCCAGCCATCCGTCCATCCGTGCGTGTGTGTGATAAGTCGCTCGAAGCACAAAAACACACGTACAAATTTCACAACAGTTGGTACTCCTCGCCTCGGATTTGAGACAAACCTTCCCCCCTCGGATGTGGACCTGGACTGGTGCGAAAATCAAGCCAAAAGCCGTCATGTTGGGTGGTTGTTGCAACGTCAAGGTGAAAGCCGCTTAAGGTACATAAGGGGAGGAAGTTGAAACCATTGTTAGAGCTCAACATGTGCGCGATTGGATTAAGTGGCAGCAGCAACGATTCAAGGACAATCAACTGCACAGCGTGTGCAACATTCTGTATGTGTGTGTGTGGCGTGTGGCAAGTGTGTGCTGTGAACTGTGTGCTGACGATTTGAACGTCACCTTCTGTCCAATTTGAAGTTAGACCGCGTAACAGAAATCCATTAAGGTGACCATTTTATTTGCTACATTAACAAAAATGAGGGTTAAATGCACGTCTTTAGCCATCTGCTGCAATTTCGAGATTGTCAAAATGTTTATGGCTTACTTAACAAAAGTGTTAATTGACAAGAACCAACGGCAAATGAGTTTCAAATGCAGTCAAGCGAAATGGTCAAAGGAACTTCAAAAGGCACTGAATGTGATTAATTTAAATATATGTAATTCAGTCAACAGTCTTAACAAAGAGTTTTGTTAAATAAAGTATGTCGACTCTTTCTTTTGATAAAGAATTAAAATCCACATATTTATTTCATTAATCTCAAAAGCAACAATTATAAAATAAATAAAATAAATGAAGAATTATTTTTTTCTGAAAAAAAAACTTTATGTTAGTTTTTAACATTGTCAAAAAAATACATATATATTTTTATGTTTAAAAATAATAATAATTAAATAAGAATATAAAGAAAAGTTAAAATTAAACTATGAATTTTTATTTTTCAAAATAGTGAAACCCAATGTATCTAATTATTTAATTTTTTTAACTACTAGATATAAGTCAATCAAAGTGTTTTCTGTTTGCAAAGTACAACTAATTGTGTGAATTTCTTTTTCGTCACACTGTGTGTCCATGTGTATATGCTAATTCTTGCAGCTGGTGGCAGGACGACTTCTTGGGGCAGCTGCTTAGAACGAACCAAGTCAACGACGATGCGTCGCCCACGTGCGTGGCATGCAAGGAATTTCCAATCAATTTTAATTGGCACGCCATCAATAAAACAGGCAGAGACAGAAGTAGGAAAAGAGAGAGAGAGGGAGAGTAAGAGCTATCAAGATTTGGAGTTTTCTAAATTTCTAGATTTTCCGATTTACCAATTCCATTGTATGTCGTGTTGAAATTCCAAAAATGTTTGTGCATAATTTTAATTAGAGCATTTTTCCCTATTTTGCGCAATTTATCTTGCCTCCTCCGTTTCAGTTTCAGTTTCAGTTTGAGTTTCATTTTCAGTTAGAATTTCAGCTACGTCTCGATAAGTATTTGAATTTATTTATAAATGCGTGTGTGGCAAACGCTTCAAGTGTCAAGTCAGCGTGGCATGCCACTTCTAACTGGCAATGAGTGTCAGCTCATTGCAATAAATTATTTTAAATGAGCATATCGACAATGTCTTGCGCGGGTGTCCCAAGAGTTTAGAGTGTGTAAGAAGTAAGAAGCAATACCTCAAGGCATTTTTACGAGAAGCGCCCTTTGACATTGACTATGTGATCTTAGGTATGTGTATACGCTATAAATTTATAGTTACTTCAACAGAGTGGGAGAAGAGAGGGAGTCAGAGAGGCAGAGATAGGGTCAGTGAGCTCATAGATAAATCTTTCAGGCGAGCCAATCAAAACTTGTGCCTCAGCTCATTTAAATGCTCTTTGGGGCTGCACAACAAACTCATTTAAGTTTTTCGCACACACAACAACAACCAGAACAACAACAAAGTGCAGTCAAGATAGGTAAAAAGGATAAGGTCAGCACACACAAAGGGAAAGAGACAGAGAGAGAGAGAGAGAGAGAGAGAGAGAGAGAGAGAGAGAGAAAATACTACAGAAATTGTCGCTAAGGGATTGGCAGCGACAACTTTTGGCCAACCGTTGTCGTTGTCGGCTTAATTGCCAAGTGTCCTTGGCCAAGTGCAAAGGGAGCCTTAATTGCTGACTGTCCTCCTCCTTCTCCTCCTTCTCCTCCTTCTCCTCCTACTCCTCGTCTCTTCAATCCCCTCTCCTTTTTCGTGCGGTAGTTGCCAAAGCAAACAGCAAAGGCAACGGTCAGTTTCAGCTAGGCCAAAGCTTCAAATGTTTAATTGCCATTTAGTCCTTTTTAATGGACTCTACTGTACTGTACACTGTACTGCTCTGTTCACTCTCCCTTGCTCAGTTTACTGCCTGCTCTTCATTAATGTCCACGTCTAGATTTGCGCTCACCTCCTTGTCCTGTCGATACATTATCTCCGGCCTCCTGTACTCGTAGTTGTTGTCCTTTAGATAAACTTGCAAATGCTAGCATTTTAATAGCCCAAAAACCGACGACTGGACCACTGGAGACGCAGCATTTTTGACTTAATATGGCTCACAGTGGCACACAATTGTTATCTCTCCATCGTGTATGTGTCCTGTCTCCTGTGTGTTTGCTCCTTCTTCGGTTCGCCCTCAACTCTCGTTTATGTTGCATAAATTTTGGCTTGAATTGCTTGTTGCCATCGTTGTTGTTGTTGGCGTTGTTGTTGTTGTTGCTACTGCGCTGATAAGACATCGTCGATAGCATGACAATTAGCCACAACTACATTTAAAATATGTATGTATGCATTACTCCAGGCTACTTGTCTGGGACCTTGCTTTAATTGTTTCTTGGGGTTTTGTTGAAAGCGCAAATACAATTTGATTGCTGATACTCGTATCACATTGCTCAATATCAAATATTGTCATTTATGCTACGTTTCGGCCAACTCTTTGATGACCTTTGGGTCACACAGTTTGGCTGCAGTTTCAGCTTTAGCATTTATATTTAATTAAAACTAGAGGAAGGGTCTACAGACAAGTAAACTCGACTGTGAGAAATCCTGTACTTATTAAGTACAAAATTAAATAAAAAAAAAGTTAAAAAATTAAATAAAATAAAATAAATAATTATATAATTTAACCAATAACAAAAATTTCTATATATTATACAGACGAACAGACAGAAATAGATACATCGATTCGTCTGTTGATGCTAATCATGAATATGAGGTCGCCTTTTTTAACAAACTAAATAGCTCCTTTGTACTTTTTTAGTACAGGGTCTTGTAAGTAAAAAAAATATTCGCTTTATTATTAAATTACTCCCTCTGACCTGCTAAGGGCAGCTGACCCCGCCCACATTCCCCATCCCACCCTGATCATGACATAACCATAAACTTTGCGCCTTTTGTGCTGAGAAAGACTCCTGCCGGCCAATGTAATGTATCCTGGCCAGCGGCGGCTAAGCAACAACAACAACAGCAATAACACAACAAAAAACACCTTTAATATTTTCACTATGAAGTCATTGAGCGCGATTATGAACGCGTGACCCCCGAGGCGATTCACAGCATCCAAAGAGTCCAGAAACTCCAGCTCCTCGTCCTAATGAACAACAGCAGCAGCAAGGACAAGGACAGCCAACAACTTCAGCGTGGCTCTGCTGCTGATGCTGATGAAAGTGGCTCAAAAAAGAGGAAGCATAAGCTGAAAGCTGGAATAGCCTTCAATGTGTAGCTGGATCCTGAGCTGAGGTAAATTACAATTTTTGTTTATAAGTGGCAGTCGCCCTGGGAGGGTCCTGCTCCTGCGTTGCTGCTGGCCAAGTGCAGCTGTACCTAATAATCATAATAATTGCGCCATGGGCGTCGACATCGTCAACTTTTGCCAGACGCCAACACCGTCAACGACAACGGCAACAACGACAACAATTGCTTATAAAGTGCGTGTGACACATTAACGAAACGAACAAAAAAAAACCGGAAAATAGAAAAGAAAAACAGGGGAAAAACGCGGAAAAGTGCTAAAGAAAAGGCAAATAAAATGACGGGGACAGTGGGCAAAACTTCAAAAGAAATAAAAATAAAATGAAGAAAGAAAAGTCTTTTAATGCCGTGAATTTTACGCGGGATTTCTATAAAGTGCAGCACCCAAAACTCATCGAGGGTAGGGGCGGGGGGTATAAGTACCTTCAGGGGGGAGGGGTGGAAGTTGCGGTTTGTGCGTCAAAGAAAATTGAAAATGTTCGTGCGTAAATTGACTTTGACCAAAATCAGCCGAAGCTAAAAAATAAAAAATTTAAATGGAAACAAGAAATTGAAACTCAACTGGCCGTCGAGTTGTTTCGTTGTTCAGTTCACCTCATGTCCGTTGTGGGCGTGGCGGGTCAGGGGGCGGGGGTAGCGATCCACTTTTTCAAATTGAATTTTCTTTGGGATTGCTGTGAACAAGGCCAAGAAGGCAGCGGAAGCAAATTAAAAAGAAATTAAGCCAATTTGCCTCTCACAAAACTCGCGGCTCAATTTCAGGCTGCAAGTGCCTTTCTTCTTCCTTGTGGTGGCTCGTAAATCTTGGACCCATAAATACCAGGAGCTCCACAAAACGAGTGTCCCCAACTCAGTCGTCTCGCTTGGCCGCCGACATCTTCGTTCGTTTCGGCGTGAAATTCTTTAATCTCATTCAATTCAATTAGTTCGAGTTGACTAGTTAATGCCTCAAGACTCTAAGTGTCCTTCCGCGAGTGTCCTTTTTGCCAGCTGCCCCCACGCGTAGGTGTGCCACGGTCCACGTGCCCATTATCCATGTGGTTGTGTCCTGCCCCCTCTCCCTCTACCTCCGCCACCTTTTTGTCACTGCGCATTAACTTTTGAAATTTATGGGTCATTTAGGAACAGGAGCAAACGGCAGGCGAATTTGTTAGAGATTATAGCAATAATTAACAGATACATTTTGATAGCACAAGCCAATTCATCTAATCAAAAAAGAAAAAAAAAACAAGTGGGAAAGGCTATAGTCGAGCTCCCGACTATAGGATACCCGTTACTTACTTAAATAAATTTTAAATATTTTTTATTGCATGCTTTAGGATCTCATAATGCTTAAAAGCTTTAATCAGAAATTTTCACCTTTCTATTTGCCCGACCTTGTTAATTGGGTTATATATATATTGTTTAATTGGGGTAATATATATGTATATGTTTCTCCGAAAACTTTGTTAACAATGATAAATGACTATTGATTTTTTTTTAAATCTATTGTCTATGAAAGTCCACTCAGAAACAGTTGATCGAGGTTTGACACTGCTTTTTAATGCTAATTTAAATATAAGTTTATTCAACGAACCGCTAATTTTGATATGCTCTATTAAGTGTAGGGTGTGTGGATAGAATAGAGAATATCAGAATGAGAGGTTGGGTATCAGTTCTGTAAAATGTCGTAGTTTGTGGTTGTTCAAAATTAAAAGGTGATTAAGTAATTTTCGCTAAACTAATGTTGATAATTTCGATTTTCATATGGGCGGCTCTTGAAGGGATGTCTGCTGGCTTCCGCCAGGACGAGGATCCAGAGCCTCGGCATTGATATCACTCGGAGCTGTGGCTTCCTCGCGAGGTTTGGCATTGCCAAAAATAATGGCAGCCTGTTTGGTCTTGGCCAGGGCATTAATGGGTTCGGTTACAGTGCGCGGATTGAGGATAATCTTGGGACGATCATCGTCATCCAGGCAGGACATCGGTGGACTATTCCCCCCAGTCTGAGGGGCATTTCGCTCGTTGGGATTGTAGTGACCACGACGGTCGCGAGTTCGGTTCTGGCCAAAGTTGGCATAACGGGCGCTGTCGCTGCTGATGCTGCGTTGACGTTGGGCGCCACCGCGTCCAAAGTTGTTGCCGTTGTTGCGGTTGTTGTAGCTGAATGACGAGTGGACAGATGAGTGAATTGTTGAGGTGTTTTTACTCACTTACCGATTGTTGTAATTGTTGTTGTAGTGCGGATAACTGCGACTACTTTGGAAGCTGGTCGACGATATGTGAGGCTCCACTGCCTGGCGGGGACTCCCCAAACTAGAGGTGTCCTGACTGCCGCCTATGGAGCCAAACTCGCTGCTGTTGCTTCCATCGTTGCCCTGGAATCCATCGTTGTTGAGCTGTCCCCGTGGTGCTGATCGTCTCATGCCACCAACTCCACCGCCCCCACGACCTCCGCCACGATGGTTGTTGTTGTTGTTGTGATAACTCCCTCCATGTCGAGGACTTCCCTGTTGTCGGTCCATCTGAAAATTGGTGCTGGAATGACCCCCGGGACTGTTTTGCTTACGCGAGAATTGACCATGGTAACTCTGGGCTCCAACACTATTGTCCCGCCGAAAGTTGCGACGCTGATTGTCGTTGTTGTTGCCCCCACTGGATGTGGCACCACCGCCAGGGTTGCCACCTCCTCCGCCACCGCCAGCTCCGTTCTGCCGGCGATTGTCCGCAATGTCGATGCGCAGAGGAGCCGATAAATTGTCGAGCTTAATACGTCCATTGCGGGACAGAGCGCGTTTTAGTTGATCCAAAGTCTCGAATTCCACATAGCCATAACCCTTGAACTCGTCCGTCTCCCGGTCTTTGATTAGACGCACGTTCTTTACATCGAAGTCATTGAATATCTTCATAACATCGCCCTGGACGAGACCCTTGGGCAGATTTCCTACAAATGCAATGTACGGCGGTTCTGTTGGCACTTCTCGATTCCGAACCCGGAAGAAACGATTGCGATTGTTAAAGTTGCGATATTCTGGGTCATTATTATTGTTGTTGTTGTTGTTTCCTCTGTCGTTGTTGTTTCCACTGTCGTTGTTATTTCCTCTTTCGTTGTTGGACCGATCTGCCATATTCTTACGAGCTTTCGTGGTTTTTAAACAATATATATATATATTTTTGAGTCCGGAGCTCGTATTTCCAGACGCTGTGAAAAATGGACATTGAAATGTCACTCATTTGACATTGCTCCAAAACTGACTAGATTTTTTGTTCGTTATGTTACGAATTTATTTAACTGAAGAGGTGACAGACAAGTGGAATGATCGAATTATTTACAAACTATATTAATTTAACATCAACTGAGAGATATAAAAAGAATTTATAACAATGTGATATGATAATTATTATATCTCATTTTCTTAGTTTGTAGTTTCCATTTAAATTCCACTTCAAACAAAAAACTTGGCCAAAGCCAAGGTAAATCATAAATGATAAATGTTGGCGCCACTTTCCCCTCTTTCCCCCTTCGTCCCCTTAGAATTGCACGCAAAACATGTGTAAGCAGCGGAGCAAATGGATTCATCTCCTTCTCCATCTCCAGCTTCAGTTTTAGCTCCATCTCGTTTTGTTTGTGTTATGGATAATAAAAACAACAACTGCCATGGCAAGTACATGAAAAAGTCAACAGTAAATAGTGAGACGAAGCAGAATCAGCAACAACTACAACAGCAACAACAACAACAACAAAAAACAACGAGAACAACTACCGCGTTTTGTTTGCACGACGAACTCATGACTCATTTTTGTACATTTGTCAAAATTTTTGCCATACATCATTTTAAACAGTGCGCGCAGTAAAGCAACCATCGGAGTGGGAGTATTATGAGGTGGCGTAGAAGGGGGGAGCGAGTTCCAAGGGCCAAGAGCCAAGGGCCAGAACTGTTGTCGTTTCGGGTACCAGTTGAAGCATTATAAACTGACACCAAGTTACAGTGGTCAAAAATTGAGCTGAGATCTGAATAATAATAAAAATAACGAGAATATGAGAGAGAAGACAAATTTATTGGAATATAATTGGCAACAATTTACTAAAAATATGGACCGAAAAAATAGAAAATTGTGATGTTTATACTTTTACAAATAGATTTTTTAGCTAAGATAAACCTTTAAAAAAAATTGCAGATAGTTTTTAACTTTTAAGAAATATGATACAAATAAAAATTGAACAATTAAATAAAAATTGTTTTTTAAGACTTACCTACCCAAAACTAATATATGTACCATAGAGAGTATAATCATTTAAAATATTCAAATTATGTAAAGGATTTTGAAATTTAAACAAATACTATATATTATATAATATAATATGAAATAATAATAAAATATTATTAAACACATGCATATATTAAATATTGTATTCAGATAATATTTATTAATGTATGTGAACATATAATAGAGGAGGTTTTAGAAACTTGACAAACTCTTTCAGATTTTAAATATTCAAGGTCACGAAAGTCAATTATTTGCATGAATCAAAGCTAGTATGAGTCAGAGATGTTTGCTTTGGGGCTTTTGTTATAAGTTGTTGTTATGTTTTCGTGATAAGAGTAAATTAAAGCGTATAGTATGATATCAAAATAAAGTTATTTCATTATTAAATTTAAATTAGGATGATTGAATGGAAAGTGACTTTTATAAAGAAAATTGTTTACCTCTCGCAGTCTTTTTTTTCAGTGTGGAATGATGCGGATTCGGGTATTATTCGGGTTCGGGTTTGGGTTTTGGGCTTCGGCACACGCCAACGCATGGCCCAAGATAAATCGTCAGCAACACGGAATTAAAAACTGATGTAGCGATTAATTTATCACTCACTCGACAACAACAACAACAACAAGTTAAGCTTGCAACTGGTAAGAAGAGAAGAGTTGCCTGCTAGTGGCAATATTTAACTAACAAGTTGCAGCAGTGTGAGGCAGCTACAGTTACAGTTGCAACTCTCTAGAGCTGCCAGAGCCTCGAACTTCGAACCGATGCGGACAGTAAATAAATTACGAGCAACAAATAAACGCGCTCGGCTGCATCGATGGACATTTGTGAAAAAACAAAGGCCAATAGCAGAGAGAAAAAGCAACGGCAAAGGAAAAAGTAAAGAGCGTTGCAAAACGAGAAATGTGGACAAACAAAGACAAGAAAACGGAACCGGAAACGCTTTCAGCTGTCGAATTTGTATGAACTGCTGCGTGCCGTCGCGTGCCTCTTGGATTTGGGCTCGCCCTTGGATATGCTCAATGCTCATCCTGTCTTAGGTCACCAGAGTGGAGCTCCATTCGTAAGTGTTCAATCATTTGATTGTTGCAACAGTGCAACAGCAGCAAAAGATGTGAAACACCGAAAAGGATTTATGGTCATCGATCAGAATTAATGAAGATTTTGTTTTAGTGCCCTTCGACAATGCTCTCCTTCCTATATCCAGTCGTGGATGGAGAGTGATTCAGTGGTGCAGTGGCTCAGTGGGTTGAAGGGAACGCAGGGCTACGTACATATATCTATCTGCCTAAGCAGCTTCAAATAGAGCATTTGTTGTTAATCGCTTCTGGCTGAATTGCACTTCAAGTACTAACCGTAGTATTACACTACATTAGCGAAATTAAATTGATTTTGCTCTGTGCCTGCTTGGATTTTTTCTTTTCTCATTTCAATTTTTTTTTTCTTCTGCTCTCTTCCAACCCTGGCGCATCTTTAGCTCAAGCTGTTGATACTCGTATTTCACCACCTTTTAACTCGCTTTTCCCATCTTCCCATCTCCCATTTTCCCCTGGCTTCCACTTCCATTCTCATCATAATGATGCCTTTGGTTTGATTTATGCTGCAGCGCCCGCAAGTATGCAGCGTAAATATTTTTATGACCCAATATATGAACCCTGCCCCCGCCTTCTCTCTCTCTATCCCTCTCTCTTTCCTTCGCTCTCTCCCTTCCCTTCTCAGTCCTTCAGTGCACTTGTGCCTGAGAGCAACGGCCCACACACTAATCATATTAAATGAAATTCATACGTCGCCGCATTTATGCGATTTTGGACTCAGGACTCATGAGCCAGTTTAGCGAGGGTTGCTAAAACCTTTCACATACTACAATATATAGTGTCAGTTGTTGTTGTTAGTTTTGTTGCTGTTGTTCTGACTGGCAACATTTTCGTTGTCGTTTAAACTAATTGAGTGTTACAAATTTTATGTGCAAAATCTTTAAGCTAAATTGAAATTTGTTTTGTTTGCCTTTGGCCTGGTCTTGTTGTAGTTGTACCCGTTGTTCCTGTTATTCTCGTTGTTGTTGTACATTTTTCACATATGATGCGGGTTGTATATGAACCCATTTAATGTTATGTGCACATTTTGTTGTTGGTATCCTTAAGTGCGTTGAACCATTTTCAACTTGAGGTATGCTCATCACTTTAAAAATTGCCAGCCATATGAGGAATGGGGAATCCCCTGTTTATAAGTTATTATTATATAAACAAGATGTATACCATTTTTATAAATATTTATTCACAACTATATCTTTATTATTCATCTGAACCTTGGCTTGTTTTCTGCTGCCAACAATTTAATAATTGCCTCGCAGTTTTTGGCCAATTTACATAATTTATGATGCAGCCGGAGCAAAAGTTGCAGCCCACGCTACGCGATCAAGGCTCAAATTGCATAGAATTGGCTACAAATTTGTTTATATGATTTGTGCCATTGCAGCGACTTGGCCATAAGATAAGACCCAAAACTTGGCGACTGTCTCAACTGCGAGTCGAGTGCAATGGTTATAAACAAAGGAGGCGGACAAATTAAACTTATGTGTTGTGAGATTTATCATTTCTGAGCCCATATATCAGCGCTCGAGTGGCAGGCCAATAAAATATGGTACTTGCTTAGGGCCTGGCCAACAGGCCAATTACCAATTGGCCATAGCCAAAAACCAAAGCCGGCCAAGCGCAAAAAGCTGTCGCGAAATTTTGAAAAATTAACTTTGTGTTGGATATAGAAAGATATATATCTATAGTTTTCGATACAGTTCTGTACTGTAGATTTATGCCAATTTAAAGAGACAAAACTTGTAGCACAGCCTGATGCTGATTTATGGCCCATCGTATGAATGTTTAGAGGGTTGTAGTGGGGGGGAACCCCCCTTGCCCCTTTTCCCCTTTCCCCTGCCCTTACTTTTTGACTGCTCGTAAATTATGCGTACGATCAAATTGCTACCTTCATGTCGATGTCGAAGTCGTTCAAGTTTTTTTGTGTTGTGCTTTCAATTAAGTAAATTGATTTTAATTAGACCATGACTTAAACATATTTTGTAGGCATATTCCTAAGAAATTATTATTAAACACGCGACTCAAGCACAAAAGTTGAGCTGAGGGAAGATGTTACCTCGATGCGGCTGTAACTTAATATCAGAGCAAATACTCAGCTCAATTAATGTGAATTACGAGTATATGGCCAAGTTGCAGCATAATGCACCAGCATGTAATGCCAACTGGAGGGTAGCTTTAGTTCCACTTTCAGCTCCTTAATTGGTGACAAACACAACAACAATACGCAGAAGAGGGACTCACATGCGACGTGCTTCAATTGAGGTGATCAACGTTAATTAAAAGCCAACAAAAAAGACTGTGAAATTGACTCAGCAATGACGGCGACTGTTGTGTGTTTGCCTCATTAAGTGGTTGCCAGACCGCGCCCACATTTGCGAGTACCGCCCTCATTTCTCACTCTCTCTTAGCGATCGAGATGAAAAATTAACATTTCGCGCATCATTAAAATTCCAACAGTAGCCTGGGCAGAGAGGCAACTATGATGCGGATTGTGGATTGGAACTGAGGGCCATATGGAACTACATATGCGGTTGACAAATGCCGCAACGTGCTCAGTGTTTCCATTTCCATTTCCATTCTCCATTTCCACTTCCATCTATTGCTTTGTGATTGTAGTCGATTCAGCTGTGCCACAGACTGTGGCTCATTTGTCGCAGCAGAGGCAACGGAGAGAGGGGCGAGCAAATGAGTAAAACAAATGCGTCAACACCGAATTTTCATTTGGTTAATGTGTGAAAGTGCCTTGGCGGAAAAACTACAACAACTACAGCTAGAAAACTGTCTACTTACATACGCATACGCATAAGCAGGCATCAGTGAAATAATAACATGAATTTATCAATTTGTCATGTTGATATTTGTTTGGCAATTTATTTTCCTTCTGCGACATGTGCTCAGCCTCCGCAGATCTTTCTTTCTGTCCCCTTCCCCCTCCCTTTTCCGCTCCGTCCAGTTGCGTTTCGTTTTTCTACATTTTTGTTTTTATTTTTAGGCTACGTTTTTGTGCAACTTGAGGCATTTGTAATGCAATTGTGGGGCAGTAATTGATTGTCGTACTTATCCTACTTACAGAGAAGTTAATGAGCAATGCTCGAGGTATTATTGCTAAAGGTTTTTCATCTGTCTTTCACTGCAATTACAAACACAATATTGTTCCGTTCCGAAATGAATTAATTTCGACTTCTTTTCTTCTTTCATAAGAATAAAAACTTGATTTTTAATTTAGTTGTTACGACTGTAGAGATTTTTAATTTAGGCAAACAATAGTAAAATGCAGAAGAGCTCCATAAAAAATAGTTTTACTTTTTAAAAATAGTTGAAATACATTTTTAAATATATTTTTGAATATTTTAAATGTATTAAGTAATTCTATATATTTATTGAAAAATATAAAACCCTTGAAAATAGAAGCACATGAAATATTCATTATGTATTTGTATTTCCAATATTTTTCAAACACTAAAAACTCTTAGAAATATTTTATATAATTACGAAACACATAAAACTTTGTGTCACAAAGTTTGTGATATATATTTCCTTAAACGTTGTTTGTTTTGAAAACCTAGCTGCGACAACATTTCCAATAGGTAAACATCCTCTATAATACGAGTAGACTATCCAAATTAGTCATCTCAATTTTATTATCCGATAAGTATTCGAACGGCTGGAGGAGTGAGTGCATCTGCACCTTGAAGGCAGAAACAGAAACAGCCACAAATCATTCAACAGCCAGAAACAAACAAACAGCCAGACAGAGAATTTAAACTCATTTAACTTAACATAATAAGCGGCCCTTAGTTGAAGGCTGTGGATGAGGATGCGGAGGGAAGTATTTCAGATACAGCTACAGATTCGGATTCAGGTCCCGTTCAGATTCAGGAGTTGTCAGCTTCTTCCCCACGCATAACGGCTGTCTGTCGCTCAACGCTGATGACGCTGATGATTATGATGATGATGATGTCACCTTATGCAGACAAAGATACATAGATACACAGATACAGCGAGAGAGGGGCCATAGTAAACACGACCATAAAAACCATTAACATCTGGTGTGATTAACTCTTAAAACGGCGAGTGAAGTCCGTTGGCTCCTAAGCAGCCGCCTCTTTCATTTTCGATTGGCGGAGCAGCTGCGTTGTTCTTCCTACTCCCCCCAGAATAAAAGGGGGAAAGGGAGAGCTGGAGAGCGGGGAAGGGCGGTAGTCCACTCATTCACACGGCAGCCAGTGCATCAAAATGGGAATCGGAGAGTCAGTCGGCAAGTGAAGTCAGAGTGAGATTCAAGAGTCAGAATCGGAGTCGCGTCGTCAGCTTCTTTGTCGCCATCGTCGTGCGCTTTTGGAAATTTATGAGTTTCGCTTGAAAAGTATTTTATTGCGTTTATAATTGTGTGTATTGCGGGTGTGCGAGTGTGTGTGTGTGCCGCATGGGAAATGAATGGGCAGCTCTCTTTGTGCTCCCCCTTCTGGCATGTCTCCCCCTCTTCACTCTGTAAATGTTGCACATAAACTCTTTAACACTTTGCCTCTCGTTGCAATTAAAAAAAAATGTACTTATTGGTGGAAAGTGTACATCGGATATGCGACATTGTATCTGTATCTGTAGCTGACTGCATTTGTATCTGCTGTGTACATTAAGCACTGAGACACTTCCTCCGTTCTCCTTCTTCCCCTATCAGTTGCTGCTCCACTTTTGTGTTTGGGGGCACCGCATCATTTGTTTGCGTAACTTTATTAGACTCTTGAATTGCGTGTTTAGTTTTTGAACAATTTATGTGTCGAGCTCCTCGTTTCTGAAATTGTGGGAAACTTGCTCAACGAGGCCGTGGCAGCCATATGTGGCAGCTACATTATATACAGATACATCTGACACTCGGCTGGGCATAACAAGTGTGTGTGCCTAAGTCCAGCCGAGCTTCGACTTTGAAAATAACCAGACTCAAGTCCAGACAAAGTGTTAAGACCAAGACTGACCTCATCTGAACCAGGCTTGATTAATATCCAAAGTAAAATTGAAACATTTTTTTAAAATACACAAAAATTAAAACGTACAAATTGCAAGTTATTTGTTTGCCAACTTGGTGAACTAAAAGGGGAGAGCGGAGCTCTTGGGGCACCTTTCCGTCTTTCTTGTCTACCCGTGTTGGGGGGCAAAGAAAAAAGGAAAGAAACCAAAACGAAAGACGAAGAAAAAAATTCATTTTCCACGTAATTACTCTGCTGTGATTAGTAAAATTAAACTTTTCTTTTGCATTTCCTTTTGCTGCGCGTGAGTTTTGCTTTTGCTTTTGCCTTTTGATTTCTGCGCTCGGCTGCAAAAAATGGCGGCAGTTTCTTCTCTCTTACTTTTTTCTTATTTTTTTTTGCTTGCATGTTCTTCTCAGTTTCATTTAGCGCTACGTTTTTCATGGGAAAAACTAGAAAAGCGCTCGGTGGCGCAGGAAAAGCGCGTAACGGCCAATTACAAGGATTGATTGTGTATGAAAATGTTTTCGGGAAAAGTTTCTCAGTGCTCAAAGTTCTCGCGCTCATTTTTCGTATTTGCGCTCAATGCATAAGGTGTCCAATTTTTCAACGCCGACAAAGATTAACGGCGTTTTCTCGAGCGCAATCAAAAATTTTGTTTAAATACAGAAAAAAAAGGAAAGTAGGAACGACAAAAATGTGTGTTGAGAGCAAATGCTTTTTTTGTGCGTCGCAGACACTTTAACACTTGAATAAATATTTGTGCGGCAGAAGGAGAGATTTTATAATGCCACAAAATCCAAACTAATTACTCAAGCAGCCCGACGGTCGGTCGGTCGGTCGGTCGGACGCGCGCATCATTTCACTTGATATCCTGTCACAGGATACGTGCCGAAGCCAAAGCCGAAGCCAATGCCAGTTAGGCCCAGTTGCAGACAGACATCATCATCATCGCCATCATCCTCTAAACAGCCCCCGTCATTGAATCGCAGACTAAAATAAATGTTTTGAAAATAATTTCGTGTTATTTTTCTGTCTTTTGGGCCTGAAATCGGGAAATTGTGAATGAAAATGGAACGAGGAAAAGTCCTTTCGCTGCGAAAGAAAATGTCACTGGCGCGTGTGACAAAAATTAATATTAATTTGCTGTGTCAATGCATCCGTCATAGCGACAGTTGGACAGTTGGATGGCCCAGAAAGTGGTTATTTTTCAGAAGCCTCATTAACATTTCACAGCCGAGCGGGGAAAACCACTTGAAAAGGGGTGAAATATTTGTTATTTATTCGGGACAAATATTCAAATCGCACACACATATTTGGGGTTTGGCTTTTGATTCACAACTTGAACAGAAAACAGCAACAAGGAGCATCTATCGATGGTTTGGCTTGGGCAGGTGTTGATGCTGCGTTGAAGTTGTCAAATTGTCTCTGGAGAGTTTTCCAGCTGGGCGGCAGTTTCTCTTTTGGTCACACGCCCGACACACGTTTGTCTGAAATCTATGCGCTGTTTTTCCACTTTTCCGTGGGGTCGGGGATGGGTGAAAATGGGACAATTTACGGTTTGCTTTTACTCATCATCATCAACACGCGGCCGCTGACGGCGAGAGCTGCTTAATTTGGTCTTCTGAGCTCTCAGTGGGCGACACGTGTTGCAAACGTGTGAGGGAGATGGAGATGGAGGAAGGTGTCATTGTCGACTGACTCCTCCCCTGGGGCAGACTGTTTACATGTTTTCGTCGTTAGTTCTTTAATTTAATTAATACTTAAATATGCACTGAGAGCGTGAGAAAACTGAGCTACAATTTGGAGTAGACGGATGATCTGTCTGAAGGCTGCAAGCAGCCAAAATTTTGGAGAAGATTTCTGTGATGTGTCGAACCATGTAGCAAAATTTGTTCAGTGAAATTATTTGACTTTCTGCAAATGCTTTCCCATTGTTTAAGCCAATAAAATTTTGTATCTAAAAGATTGAAAATTGTTTAAAGCATTTTACTTTTTCTTTTTTAAAATTATGCTAAATTAAAATGTTGGATATTTAACATTTTTAGTACCATACTAAAGTCAATTATTTTTTGTTTATTTGCACAGCAGTTTTATTATAAAAATAAAAATATAAAAACTCCATGAATTACCAAAGAATTGCAAATTATATATTATTTTTAGTTATTTAATAAAAATGAGTAATTTTTTAATTTATTGCTTAAATCATATTTTAAATAAAAATATAATAGTATCGATTAGTTTTTGGATGATTGACCATAAGTTAAACTTTGGTGTTAGCTGTATAAATACAAAATAAAAATATTGGAGTAACCTGTATGCATATGTTGTTTTTGAATTCTACGCAGACAGCTGCCAAGTTTCACGAATGCAAATGAAAAACTCTTCGTCAGTGGCTGCCACCTTTCACGACGTGGCATCAACGTCGCCGAGTCGCGTTGTTGTTTCTAAATATTTTGATTAGTTCCTGTAAATTGTTTGCATTGCCTTTGGCCAGGCTGGGAGCATGGCTGGGCACATGGCTGTCTGTGTGTCTGTCTGTCTGCTTGTTTGCTTAGTCTCACTTAATTTGTAATTTCTACGGCCTGTCTGTGGCAGCATTTGGAACATGTTGCTTTTGGCTGACAAACTCAAGATTGTTGCACATTCACACTGAGACAGAGAAAGAGAATAAGAAAGAGAGACAAGTTAAGGCAATGTGGCCGAGAAGAAGTTGAATTGGCTCACAGCTCAATCAAGCGCTTAGCTAACTGTTAACTTAAATGCCATGATAGTTGAATGTCTTGTCAACACACACACACACACTAACACACAGTCATAACACATGTGTGCTTAAATTACATTTGACATTTACGAGTTGATAATAAAAATTTTTACAATGGCCGACGCCATTTTACTTGACAAACACTTGAAGAAAGGCCAAACTTGGAGATAGGGTAACGATTTCGATTTCAAAACTGGAACAGACTCTTTTATGGGTAGGTGAGGAGGGGTAAGTGTAGTACAGGATAGGCGGGGGTGTGTAATGGGTAATGAGTAATGGGTAATGGGTAATGGCCATCAAGTGCAGATCGCTCGTAAAAGAGTATTTTACAGTTGGCACATTCAACTTTTGGACTCGACACGGTGGACACAAGATTTCCACAATTGGATCAGTTTCGATGTTTCAGTTTCTAGCTCATGTTCTGTGCATTTTTAATTAATCGACTGTAGTTTTTATGGCTTCATTAATTACGGAGCCCTGCAAGGCTGGAAGGCAACTGAAGCGGGTCCTTGACGTCATGCAACATGCCACATGCCACAAAAGTCGTCTATTGAATTATGCATCATGGATACGAGTATGTGAAATGCTGTAAATATCAATAATAAAAGTGCGCTGTAAATGTAAGTAGAAGCAGCAAGAGGAAGAGTGGAGCGGAGGGGGAAGGTGGGGGGGGGGGGGGGTAACAGGAACGGAGTGCATTAAAAATTTATTAGAATTTGCCTGTGACGCGTGTCCATATGACTACGACTTATTGCCCGATGTTGTCATAAAATAATAATCTTTATGATGGCAAAATTTTAATACAATATTGGTTGGGGTTGAGTTTTGGCCCTTGAGCCACACACACAGCAATGCGTCTATCTGTCATTCGAAGATTCATAAATTCACTTTAATTGCTGCAGTGATTTTTCGCTTTTAGTACCAAATACGATACGATAGACAGGACTCAAGACTTGCGCCGTGTGCTTCTCTCTTCTTCTCCATCTCTTCTTCTTTACTCATTCCTCAACTGCGAGTGATAAAAGCGTTAAAGTGCCCCGTTAAAATTATGTTCATTAATATTCAACTATTTAGTGACTGAGATTAATTTCCTTGTGTGCGATTGGCACTTGGCACCAATTGGATTGCTCTGGCAAACTCTAATCTTTTCGGAGAATATATTTTAAGCTTATGCAAAAGAATGTGCAGAAATCTTTTGTTTATATGCCATATCTTTCTCGGAATTCGACAAATGCCGCATATTTAAGAAAAAACCCATTATGAAATTCTTATTATACTATCTATAGGGAACTCCCCAAAGCCTGCTTCTTAGCGAGATTATATGTGCATTTAAATTAAATATTAGTGATTCAAGCTTAAGTATATTTAATAATATAACGTTGCAGAAAATGAAAGCGATCGCATTCCACGTTGAATTTAGATATTTCTGAAATTTTAAAAACTCTTAGTTCACTTATGATAAACAATCTGCTGAGTGCGTCCAATATTTTACTTTTTGGCGATAATTTTGAATAATTGTAAATTAATATTTTATACAATATAGTATTTACAAAATAATTGACATTTCTTACAATCCAACTAGCTTTCAATTAAATAATAAGTAAGTATGAAAATGTATTGCATACGCAGTGTTGACCACTTTTTTTTATTTACCTTACAGTTAGACCACTTTTGTTAACATTTTCTTTTACAGGTAAAACTAGCACATTTCAGTCTTTGCCAACAAATCAGAATTGATTGACGCCTCTCTCAGTGATTGGCCAACAGAAAATTATCAGCTAAAAAGCCAAGTGCTGCTTATGATGATTCTCATGTAGACTCATAATTTTATAGACTGCATAGCTGCATTCATGTGTTGTTTTGGCCATGCTTCATTTAGATTCATTTGGCAATTCATTTAACGATCGATCGTAAAGTGTTTGCTGCCTGCGTTGCCCCTCTACAGCATGCATTGCCTACATGCAACACCTCATTGGCATTTGGTTTTCGATATAGATGCCTCTTGCTTTAAAATACTCGTATGCATTGAATGGGAACAGCCGTCGAGTGGCAACAACAACAACAAGTGCAGAGTTTGTTTACGTTTTTAAGTGAATTTTCATATTTTAATGTTTAGCAACATTGTCGCCGCAGAATCCCGAGACGCTGTGGAGGTCGACGGCGGTCATAATTTCCGGCGTGGAATTCGTGGAAGTCGCCGATGCATAAAAATTGCGTTTGCCTCTTTAGCTGAATGGATGCGGGGGGGAAGGGGGGATGGTCGTAAAATTGCTCACACACACTGCACGGTTTTTTATAGGTGGGCAGCAGCAGCACAAAGGTGTTTTCCTTAGCAATTTTCCGCATTTTCATTCATCTCGTTAAAGTTGCTTTGAAAAGATGTCAAAGCAAAGCGAATGCCAATATAAAAATTTTCGACTCTTTGATGAAGCAGCAACAACTGTAAACAAACAACAAGCCAACTATATACTACAGATACATATACATATATATAAGTATATAAATATATGTGTGTGTGTGTGTGTAGTTGCAAGTATACTCATTGTGCCAGAAGCATGTTTTCTACTACTCAGGAAAATGGTGCACATCATTTTGCGATGAGCTTGAAATTTTAGATGCTTGCCACAGTTTTTGTTGCAGAAAAGTTTCGACTAATTAGCCAAACGGTTGCAAGAGTTTTGAGTGCTTGAAAGAGATAGCTATAGAGTAGTAGGCTCTTTAGACGCGACTAGAGACGTGCGTGCGTGCGTGCGCGCGTTGGCCATTAAAAATAATTGAAATTGAATTTGAAAATAAACTGAAAAATGCTTTTTGCCTTTTTGGCGTTGTAGCGTGTTGTGAGATTTGAGATTTTGGATACTTTTTGGCGGAAAAGTGTGGCACACGGCGCGCTTGATTTGTGCTAGCCATGAGTAGTATGTGTGTGTGTGTGAGTGTGTGTGTGTGGTGTGTAAGAGGGGGCGGCAAGTTTGTGGCATATCGCCTTCGATTAAAATGTGCGGCTGCATTTTCACGTATTCTCAGGAAATGTGCGTTCAATTCGAAAATTCGAAATTAGAAAATTTAATTTATTGCCGCCTCGAGAGCATTCGAACGGTGTGGCGTATTTTTAAGTGAAATGGATTGAAATGAAATGATTTTTCATTTACTATTTCTTTTAGTTTTTCTTTTGCCCCGCCTATAGCCTGATGCTGATTCTGATGCTGACGTTGGCGGCAAGACGCCAGCCAGACGCTTCTCTCATGGCCTGGCCCCAAAAATGCCGACGAAAATTTGTTGGCCACAAAATGCGTAGCTCTCTAAATGCGAGAGATTTTCGTTTGCCACAACATTAAGTGGTTGCACCTTTCGACTGCACAGGGTGTATCTGAATTTAATTTTATTATATTTTATTTTATTTATCAAATGTCAACTTAGAGCAGCCGACCAAAGTTACAATTAAAATTTATAATAAAATTACAAACTTAATATGATATTTAGGTTATTATGAAAATCTATATTAATTTTAATTTAAATTAATAATATAAAAAACAAGTTAATTATAAAAAATGTAAAAATCTGATACTATTACAATCAGATCAAAATACTATTAGTAGTAAAAATTAGTGGTAGTAACTTATTAATATCAGTTAGGTCAGGGATTTCTTGAAAGAAAAAGGGAGGAAGTGAAGTGAAAATAGCACACACCCTGTTTGGCACAACAAAAAACAAAGGTGCACGGCGACAAACAATTTGTGGGCCGAGTTGGCAGCAAAGTATTTGCGACACATCCCGAAGTAGGTTGACGCCACCTAGGTATTTCGTTTCACAAAGGTTGCGATTCGAGGAGTTTCGCACCTAGAAACTGAATGCGAGAAAGGGGAAAAGAAGAGAAAAGGGGAGCAGAGGTGTGGCAAGATGTCTATCAGCCAGGCCGACAAGCTGGCGTCAGTCGCTCGTGTACTGCAATTATGCAGACAACATGTCAACGCGAATTGTTCAAATTGTCGAGCAGACGAGGCGAGGAAAATCGAGTGGCAAGGCAAACCAAAAACAAAAAAAGCAAAAAAAAAAAAAAGGGCTGGCAATCAGCGTGCAAGTCGCAGCTGTGTCCGAGGTGCCAAAAATGAGAAAAAATCTCGTCGAGATCAGTGTGTCTAATGGTCAATAAATATGAAAATTTTATTGACTTACGCAACACGATACTGGCACATGAATCGCTTGAAGTGCTTTGAAATTTAAAATGCACACACACATCATGTTGCCCCCATCATAATCATCATCATTCTTGAGTCTGGTTAGGATTAGGAAGTGGGGAATAGAGCATCCATCGTCTCCAAGGCCCGTGCACGTCTCACGTTTGCTTAACAAGCTCCCTGGAGTGAAATAAAAGCGAAAGTGCAAAAGTATTTGACTACGTGATGTGCAGCTCATATCGACGGCATTCTTTGGCTGCTCAGTTAGCCAGTTGGCCAAGTATCTGTTGGCCATAGTCACTTGAGTAGGTGTTCTCTCTCCCTCTCTCTTTCTCTCTGTTGCCAATTAGCCCGCTTGTCGGCAGCTGAGTTTTTGGCTTTAATTAATAGGAATTTGTATACAGTTTTTTGACTCATTTCGCCTATTGTCGCTGTCTGCTTGATATTAATCAAAACTATCGGACAACTTTGTACACCCAGAGAAAAATGCGCTCGACATTTTTAATATTTACACTTTTTTACCCTTTCAAATGTAATTACATATATTTTATTCATTTACAAAATTATAAATTAAATAGATTTCATATAAATGTACGGGGTCTGAAAATTTCATAAGAAATTCCAACATCAGTAAAAAATAATCAACTTTATTTTTAAAAACATATCATAGTTTAAATAAAATATTTTAATATTAAATTGTATGTAAAAAATTCCCAAATTGTCTAATAACTTATTACTTCTCCGAAAATTGAAATTTTTAATTGAACAAAATCATAGAAAATTATGTGAAAAATTATTAGTTTAATTAACTTCTGCCATTTAATTAACTTCTGCAAATCATTAAAATACATTATATATAAAGTAAAATATGTCATTTTTATTTTTTTATGTGTACTTCATTTATGTATGTAGAATATTTATTTAAATGAAATATGTAATACAATTTAATAAGATTTTACTTATTATCTACATCCTTTTTTTCCGGGTGTATGTTGCACTTTTGGCGACAGTCGAGGCGTGTCCAAGCGCTAGGTGCCACAATGTGCCACGAACTGAATCCAAAACTCGCAGGGAAGAGCAAAGCTGCACTCACTGTTGCACAATGAGACAGGCGAGGCATGCCACATGCCACATGCTCCTGCTTCTTCTTCTTCTTCAGGCCCAGACAGTCGCTTGTCAACACTTGCCAATTGTTCGTCTGCGCCATTGGACTTTTCCACATAAAAACGCGCAGTAAGAAACCAAAATGAAATATGAACTATTTTAACGCCTACTTAATTTGTTCTGTTCTGTTCTCTTCTGTTCTGTTCTCTTAATATCTTATAAAAAAAAACCTCTTTACGAGGTAAAAGTCTAGTGACGAAAACATTTTAATGCACCAAAATTTCTGATATCCAATTTTGTGACGAATAATATTAAGTTTTACTTAAAAATTACTACAAAAAAATTTTTTTGTCACTCGGCACATTGCGCTAATTTCTTCATACCTAATAAATATTTATTTTTTGCGCAGTGCCGAGTGACAAAAAAATTTTTTTGTAGTAATTTTTAAGTAAAACTTAATATTATTCGTCACAAAATTGGATATCAGAAATTTTGGTGCATTAAAATGTTTTCGTCACTAGACTTTTACCTCGTAAAGAGGTTTTTTTTTATAAGATATCAGAAATTTTGGAGTAAGATATCAAAAGTTTTGAAAATTGCAATATATTTTGACGGTACAATTTTGTCAAAATCTAACAGAACTCTCAAGCTCTGGCTGCTACGACACGTTGTTGCTGCTGTCCTATTCCAATTCTAAGCAAAACGTATATATTCTGTTAACAGGTAATATCTTTCAAACACATCGAAATTTTACAAACTACAATATATTGAAAATTAGAAAAAATCATTACTTGCGTTTTCACAAAAACCGCCTTAATGTGGGAAAAAATACCTTATTTCACCTGATGCTGTTTACCTTTTATCTTAAAAAAACACTAAAGGTATTCCTAAGAGCCCTTTAAAATACCTTTTCAACGATATATATATCACATCTGTAGCTTTTATCGTTTGGATGATATGGGGGTTCCAATTTTAGCGGTTTTTAGTGATTTCCCGCTAAAGTAGCTATTTTTCGAAAAAGTCGAAAAACAAAAGTTTCTATATTTTTGATTATAAAATGATTTATCTGCCGCAAAAAGAATTGACCACTTGCAAGCAGTATCTTTCCACATGCACTGCAAGCAGTGTACATACCGCATATGTACATGCAGTAGTGTAAAGGTGTAAGGTATATTCAGTTAATAGGTAATATCTTGCCCAAACGAATTTTGACAGATATGTGTTATATGTCAAAAAACGCGTAATTGAATTCTCTACTACATGCAGTATATTTAAAAGTGATTTGATGTGTAGATTTTTCTTAAATCGCCAAAATGTGGAAATAAATACCTTATTTCACCTGTAGCTGTTTACCTTTTTACTTAAAAAAAAAACTTTGAAGGTATGCCTAAAAGCCCTTCAAAACACCTTTTCAACGATGTATATATCACATCTGTAGCTTCTATCGTTTGGATGCTATAGGGGTTTCAATTTTAGCGGTTTTTAGCGATTTCCCGCTAAACTAGCGATTTTTCGAAAAAGTCGTAGAACAAACGTTTCTAGATTTTTTATCAGGAACAAGTCCTCATTCAAACTTTTAAGCTAAATCAACGCTTTGATCTATACAAACAAACAAACAGACTGACTTTTCATCTCGTTTTGAAAAGGGCACCAAAAATTTCGAAATTAATTATCTTCTGAACCAGTGGTCGGATTTTGATGATCAATGTGTCATTCGACGCGTATTTTTGATAAGTATAGTGAAAAATTATAAAAAAAATCCAAAAGGCTCCAACGGCCCCATTTGCTCCAATCATTTAAATTTTGTCCCTCCCACTTACACCTGTTTATCTCACGAACCATGTAAGTTTTCAGAAGTCTTAGTATGCACATTTTTAAGTTAGATTGATACCTTTCGATCGGTATATAATTTGACCCGATCGGACAGTCATAGCAAATTTTCCATTCTTCCTGTGTATATATGCTAGTCGCCTTCGCACCCTTCGTGCTGCTTTCGTCACTAGCGCGGACTGCCGTCCGCAGTGATAAATTTAAATTAATTTAGCGTTGAAAGTGAAAGTGTTAAGCGACTTGCCTGGCAACGCCCTGAGACTTCATAGACCATAGATTTTAGAAACATTGCCTGGCCAATTGGCTGTTGCCAATATTTTAATAAATTTTTGCTTAACAAACAGTTTTCTCGAGGTAGAATGTCGACCTAAATAAATAAAGATATGTTTATGTGCAAAATATTAAAGACAAACAAAAACTGAATGGCCCATCCCAAGACTACTCACACTCACACTCACACGCACACTCACATTCACTGTGCGAATACACACTCACACTCATAGACTTACGCATCCATATGTCGCCGCCTGACCAATTCATAAGTCTGCACTTAAGGCAGCAGCAGCTGAGAACAAGGGACAAGGACAAGGACAACCTGTGCCAAGGTTGAAGAGCCTGTGGGCGGAGATTGAAAGGCGAAAGGAGGCAGAAGGAAGAAGGTTAGACCAACGTATAAACTGCAGGCTCGCATATACATAAAAATCATAATAAAATGTATTTACCCCAGGATCAAATTATGAATCTGCTTATGGCCAGGATACGAGAATGGCAAGGACATGGCAGGACAAGGGACAGGACATGGCTGGCAGCTAAAAGGTGTGCCCGGCCATCTCAAGTTATATGAAAGCCGCAGGCTGCCCAACCCGTAAAAAGGACAAACGTATATTTATGAAATGAACAAAACTATAAAGGACACCCACAGCCCACACACACACACACACACACACATACAAGACCAAGAACAATGTGACGACATTGACGTAGATTTGGATTTTTGGGGTCCCCATGAAAATTTGTGCACATTTCAGCAAAATTTTGGCCCTGAGGTGTTGCGAGCTCCTTAAAGGTGCTGTCCTTAGTTATATCCTGGGAGGACGGCGTCCAAGCTGTTGTTGTGTTCCTTTTTTTGGGGGCAGGGGGAACTGCCAGTCTATTACCCAACTACTTTATGGCATGTAGTTACACCTAGGCGAGCCTGCGGCGACAACATATGGTCAGAAGTAAAACTGAAGCATCGGGCACAAAACAACAACTACAACAACAACACACGCCTTGAATTTCTCAACGTTTTATAAAGTTTATTTGGCATTTCACATTCGCTTTCCCTTCATTGTCGGCATCATCAACAGCCATCAACATCATCCAGCCCACAAATACATTCAGTTGTTTCTCGGTGACATCTGCCTCTTTCTGCATCTTCTTCCTGTGCCCCCGGGGGCATCGAGTGTTGCTTAAGTATTTGTGTCACATACGCCACGAACTGGTCGACGGGGACAACTGAGACGTCTGTCCTGGAAATTACCTTTGTTGCCAGGATAAAACAAAAAAGACCCTCAAAATTACCTAGCGGCGTGTTAAATTGACGGCCTTTTGAATCAGCTCACGTAGCATTTTATTAGTCAATCAAAGGATACTTTGGCATGCATCTCATTAGCCCAGAACAGTTTCCATCCCAGCACTACAAATAGACAACTCAAGAATCTAGCGCTTTTTATTTTTTTAAATTGATTTTATTACAAGTATTTCGGCATCAAATATTTTTTTTTAAATAATAAAATTATTTAAATAAATATATTAGACAATAATTAAAATTTTGCAAGTTCTTAATACAAATAATAATTTTTTGTCATTTCACAATTACATTATCATTAAGATATGCTTTAGAGACTTTTAACAAATGTTTCCGGCGCATCTTTTGCTAATTTGTAATTTGCAAATGGTAGCAAAAGAAAAGTGCATCAAGTGCTCGGCGAAAAAAGAAATGAAAATGCAATTCGTATTCAGAAAATTTTAATAAATATGCATTTTTCAGAGACGGGTGACAAGGGGGCAGAAGGATTTCCAATTGTGCACTTTACATTAAAAATGCTCTGGCTAAAAGCTCAACAATTAGCAACAATTTTGAAATGCAAAATGGCAAACGGAAAGCCAAAACGAACGAAGAACGAAGAAGAAGCGACTGAAATGGCCAGCACCAAAATTAAAGCAACTTAAATGGAACTTATTAGATTTGTATACTTTTAATTTGCATTCATAACAGTTCCAGTTCCACTCAAAAAAAAAAACAAAAAACAAAAAGAATCCAAAGGCGGCTGTTTCGAGAGGGGAAACTGAAGGGTAGCTCGTTTTCTTTCAAAGAGTTGAGGGCAATTTCACAGCGAGTCGGAGGACAACAGTTGGCAGTTGTATCCAGCTCCTGTTCCTGCTCCTGTCTTGGCCGTAGACGCGACGCAATGGAAACCCTTTTCTTGTTTTTGCAGTCTCAGCCTCAGTCTCAGACTCAGATTCATACCCAGACCCAGACCCCAATCCAGATCCAGATTCAGATCCAGCCAGCCTCTGTGTGGCCGTGTGGACATGACGTATTTCTTTCTCGTCGTTTGGCTGATTTAAATTTGCTTCTTTTGGAATAAAACAAAATTAATTTGTGCATATTTCTTGAGCGAGTCCAGACGAAATACGAAGCTTGAGATGCTTCTACTTTCTCCTCCCTCTACAGCTGCCTTGGACATTTATTAAAAGACGAAACGAGCTGGCAAGTAAGTAAGCAAAAGGAGAAATGGAAACCTTTTTGGCCAATCCTAGAAATAATAAAAAATATCAAGTGAAAAGAAATTTCATAAAACGAAAACAATTTGCCGAAATTAAAGAATAATAATGCGAAGCCAACTCAAAAGATGATCAGATGACTACAGATATATCTATATATTTATTTCCCATATATAGAGAAATGCATAATTGCATGTCCTCTCCCAGAGGAGATACGGGAAACTGGAACAACACACGTGCCGGCTACAAAGCAGATAAGTATGAAGATATTGATATACAATCGAACGTGGATGAACGACGGCCCATAAATCCATTAGCAATAAATAGTTTCGATATGAATGAAAGCAAAATAAAATAAAATAAAATAAAATTATTTATACGTTTCGCACGGCGCGACAAGCAGGAAAATTAGTGCGAATCGAGTTTGGTGACGGCTGGGAATGGGAAAAGGCCATGGAAAAGGGAAGGGCAAAGGGAAACGGGAAAGGAGATGCGCTGCAAATGAACCAAAACAAAGCGGGAATATGACAGGGGAACAGCAATCGAACAACTGTATCGAATTACCAATCATTCAATACAATGCCGTGCCACCCCGTGGCATGAAAGTTGTGACATGGTCACGCGACCTCACAAGGGGTGGGGAAGGGGAATGGGAGGGGAAGGAAGGGAGGGGAGAGGGAGGTTGGCTTCCATAGTTCACGGTGTCAGATTTACCGATTCGCCGATTTAGCAAGTTGGATTTGCACATTGCCAAAAATTCGTCGACTGATGGGAAAACATTGAAAAAGGCCTCCTCTCGCCCCCTGCTACTCCCACTATCTTTGCCCCCTGCAATTCACACATGTAGTTGCATTTTTGAATTCAAATTGAGCCATCAAAGCATTATGAGCACACTCTTAGTATCACTTAGACTGTGTTGTGTTGCCCCGCCCCATAAACCAAACAATTGAATTGGGAATGGCATAAAAGCAACACAGCAAAGAAAGAGCAACATGGCCAACAGCATGTTGACCAAATTGCCGACAATTTGGGTTAACTGTAAATTTCACTGGCTAAAACGGCAAACAGCAAACGTGCAAGTTTTAACAAAATCGAGTACCAAAAAAAACCAGTTTGACAGGCGCTTCAGTCATCAGAATATAGTACGAGAGTAGTATCTTTGAGATACTCCAGGAGCTGGGTGCTTTAGCTGCCATAAAATTCAGTGGGGCGTAAAGGATGCGATGCCTTTTAATAATAAAAAGGAGAAAAAAAACTACGGCCTGGCTGCATAAACTAAAACTAAAGCCTCTTGGCTATGCCCAGGCACGTCTTAAATGTTCAAATTATGTAAAATAAAATGTGCGCCAAAAGGATAAACGACTCTTAGGCTGACGTCAGCCTTCCTTCCCAATGGCGTTGACTGACAGGCGGGAGGACTCGTCATCAGACTCAGGGCGACTGAAAAACACTCGGCAATCCTTGCAAGGTGCAAAAAATACTGCTGCTGCTCTAAAGGACTCTAGCAAATGTCCATTTGCATGAGCAGAGCGTGTCCTGGCTAATAACCGTGAGTAAGCGAACAGGTGCTGAATTCGCTCAATGTTGCCTTTGGCGTCCAGAGTTGTGATCAATCTTGCTAAGCTTTTGTTTTCGCTGGGTTTTTGTTTATGGACAAAAGGACACTCGACGCCTTAGAAGTGCCCCTGGCATTAGCATCAGCGTCAGACACTGCGACATTGAGACATTCAGACGGCCAACAACAAAGCAAATTGGGGACAGAGTCGTCGACAGAGTCCTTTTCGGCGTCTTGGTCTTGGTCTATGATTGATTAGCAATTAATTAGCTACACAAATAACTGTAATTATATGCCAACGAGAACGAGAACCATGTCAGGCCTTTACGTCAAGCGTTCCAGAGATCTGGGGATCTGGGATACCCAACCCGCACAATAAAGAATCCCACCCCCTGCACAAAATATTCTTCTAGAATTTGACACTTTTTATACCCTCTACGCGAAGTTGTAAAGTAAGGAATTTTTCTTTTTTTTTGTAATTTCAGTTTAACTTTCGATGAGAAACTGAAGAATAAGATTTGGTTAAATTATGATGTACAGGGGTGCCAAAGGAATCGCTTTGACATAAATTGCAAACAAATTTAGGTCAAATTCAAGTGGAAGAGCTTTCTGTGGCACACCTGATATATTCTTTTTAATATATTTCTATTGATATCTGTAAGTTATGTCTAATTTTAACCTTCGCTTTAAGTTTAAATAAAGTGTAAAGAAGAAAATTTAATTTAACTCCCTGCATCTTATATTATATATTATATTAAATTAACATGTTGTAAATTAGATTATACTCTCTCTCTTTTCATTAACTTGCAGGGTATATTAATAGTCTTGCATACTTGCTATCTTAAAAAGTTGAGCACTTTTTATGCATTGCCATTGAAAATTATGTACTTGCGAATATTTGGTTTTCCTGTTGTTGTTTAGCAACTGCTCCACCTTTTTTTATGCTGTTTTGTTGTTGTTTTGTTGCTTTGTTGTTGAGAGCACAGTACAGGGCGCATCGTTAGCTAATTTGCATTTTGTTGTTGTTGTCATTTAATGTGCTTATGAAACGAATTTGTTGTAACTTGGGCACTTGCGGGCTGCGTTTGCCATTGCTTTTTACGATGCGAATGGCATCCAATATATCCTAATGACACTTTATTGTCAGTCCAAGTATTCGTCACAGCCAAGAAAACTGTGTGTGTGTGTGTGTGTGTGTGAGTAAGCCGTAGACCTATAGATTGGGTCGATTGGGTCTATTGGTTTGACAGTCACCCCTAATTGCAAACTTACCCCGAAATTCTTTTTTGCAAAATTTAAATGTGACTCAAGACTTACCTACAAATCGACTAGCGATTAAAGAGTTTGGCTTAAAGTAAATGTATGAATAAAACTTGGCTCGAATGAAGACGTTTTGTATTTGGCGTGTGACATGTCGACAGTTTTGGCCGGCCAACAATGCATGACTGACCCTGTCAATACTCTATCCCAGAATCCATTTATGCAATATTTAATGCATGGACATGGATCGCAAAAGTGCGTCCAACTCCTAGTCCAAGTCCCAAGTAATGTCAGACCCTGTCAGCTACACAAACCGTTTGAGACCCGGACTTGGAACTTACTTATGTGCCTGTGGCGGCATTGTTTCGAGTTATCCCCCCTGTCCCCTGCCTGTTGCCCCCCTCTGTGATCCCCCTAAAAGCAGTCGAACTGCATGTGCATTTTGCTGACATTGAGTGCTCCGACAAGCGACGTGTACAACGAGGATGAGGATGAGGATGAGGACCATGTTGTCCTCGAACTGTTGGCTCTTTATGGCTGAAAGCTTTTGTCGCTGCCGTGGCACTAAACATGTCTCGTGTCTCCTCGTTGTCGTCGTCGTTGTCGCTTTTCCCGTTGGCGCGACTCCAAAATGTAACTTAAGTTTCTGGTCAAATGAATTTGGCAAAGGTAGCCCTCAAAAAGCCCCAAAAAGGAGCCCCGAAAAATTCACAAAATCTAGCATACATTTGGGAGCCGCATCTCTCGTTCGGCCAACTGAAAACTGAAAATGGCAACTGAATTTATGCAAAATGCCAGCGGAAATGTTGTTTTTGTCAAACAGTGGCAAAGACGGCAAAACCAAAACCAAAACCAAAGACGGCAACACGTTCTGGCCAACCACATTTGGCACTTTAAGTGGCTTTTCTTTTTGGCTAAAACCAATGCATTGTTTTTGTGCTTTGTCACCTGTTTTGCCTCCTTGAGAGTTTTGCCTGCCAATTCCATTTCCGTGCGAAGTTTTTACGATCTTGTCAACATTTTGAGTAGAGTGCATTTTAACGCATCCCCTACCCCGCAACTCTCCCGCCCCTCCCCACCTTATATTCCCAATCTCCCCTTACCTTCTGGCAGTAAAATCGAAAAGTAATGCAATAAAATTCGCTTTCATTAAAAGCATTAAAATAGGTTTTTGACATGCCATAAAAATTGTTTTCACGTAAACACAAATCACACACACATAGAAAACTGCTGCTGCTACACTTTACGCTCTTGTGCGAGAGTGAGAGGGAAAGAGGAGAAGAATGTCAGAGAGGTAATAAGGAGAAGAGTCTGGGGAGCTTCTGTTGGCTGCTTCCATTCGCGTCTAAATGGGAATTTTATTGTTCTGGGAGCTGTGGCTGACGCATTGCCATTAGCCGCTACACGGCATTTGCCGCTCACCTAAGCGCCACAAGGCGTGGCAAGGGGCAGGGGGCAGGGCATCATCAAGGGAAAGGCGTTGATTTCCGCCAGATATTATATATTTCATCATACATGTGTACAGGGAATCCAGGCAAAGCAGTCAGCTTAAAATAACTAAGGGAATTAACAACGCGCTACGATACGTGGATGAAAGTGATGAATGAACCAGATGAACTGGGAAAGAGAGACTGAAAGAGTAACTGAAGTTAGTTTTGTAACCATTACCAATTAAAAGAGATGCTAATAAAGTTATTCTAATATGTTTTGGGTGATTAAATTAATAATAAATTAATCAAACAATAAAATATAGGGGATGCAAATTTGGTATGATTATAAATAATTATTTGAATTTAGCAATTATATTTCTAATTTTTTCCAATTGGGAAAAATAACTCTGGTAACTGCCTGACTGAGAAACTGAACACTAAAGTCTGTAAATTAAGTTTGGCAAACTGGCAAAGCTTTATAGCGGAAGTCGAGGGCCCATTGGAGTAAGTTTGGCTAATTTGCAAATGTTTTATGGGACTTTGTAGTCTACACAGAAATGTTAATTCTCGTGCAAAAACAATCGTTTAATCCATGTTATTTTAGCCAGCATTTAAACAGTTTTTAAATATTTTTTTTATTAATCCTAAAGGCAAGCTGCGTAGTTCACATTAACTTTACCGAATTGTGCTCAATTCAGCTGGCTGACAGGCATTGAAAACGATTAAAACCAGATTTTATGGCTAGTCCTTGGTCTGAATATTTTTCTATATCAAATCAAAATGACTGCTAAATTGGCAATTGACAGAGACAAAATTAAACGTGGCTTATAATGCAACGTTGTCAACTTAAAATACCGTATACGCAGTGAAAGACAGAATGAAACGTAATCAGGATAAAGGTAGGGAGGGGGTGAATGGAAAGGCATTCGGGAATTGGTCATCACTTGTTAATTGCTGCGACAGTTTGTGGCAAAAACATACGCAATTTGGGATACGTTGCGATGCTTTGTGCTACGTTTAGTTATTTTCATGATGTAATAAATGATATTAATTTTAATAATTGCCGCGATTCTTATTGGCAGACTTTGGGGCGAATGGCGATGGCTTCGTTGCCATCGACTCGTAAATGGCAAAAAATATGGCAAACAATTTTTATTTAGGCCACTTATTTTATTTGCCTCCATTGCGATGAGATTGCTTTGGCCCTGGCTCGGTTGGTCGACTATATGAAAATATTTAATGATGACCATGAAAACTGCTTAATCGGAAGAATGAATATGAACATGAATATGAACATGAATATGAATATGAGTATGAACATGAATATGAACATGCCGTAGCAGACTGAGAACCTTGGCCAGATAATAAGCAGAAAGAAAACATAAATACTTTCGGGAAATATGAAAAAATAACCGAAATATGTGCAAATCCAAACAAATGTTCCCTTTTGGCTTTTTTTGCACAAACAGCAGCATTTTTAATATAGCTGTCATTCGGATACTTCCTCCTACACCCCAACGAAGTTATATTTTTATTGGTAACGGCAACGACTATTTTTCGCATTTATAATGTAGGGCCATATATTTTCATGAACACTAAATTATGACGCGAAATGGGGCTGAGTAGGCGCCCACAATTTGGGGTGGGGAATTCTATGATAATAAACAATTGAAATTATTTATATTCATATTTTTATAAGTAAATATTTACACTTTACGTAAGAAATACCAAATTAAGTAGGAGTATACAAATACCATGGATCAACTGTGCAAAATCTGCGGAGTGCTGCTTAATTTGCTCCATTGCGAAAATGAGAATGAGAATGAAGTTGGCGCTGCATCGAGTCATGATGTTATGGATACTTTCAGTTATAATATAAGGCACAACTATCCAAAGCGTCTGGTTACCTACGATGCGGAGGCAATTGGAGAACCACGTCTCATTCGCCTCTCCGATCTCACAGAAAGTGTCATGGACCTAATGATGCCGAGCTGCGAAAAGGAAGAAGCTCAGGAAGAAGAAGAAGTCGAAGATGAGTGCGAGGAGAACCAAGATGAATGCCAGACAAGCGAAGTGAAGTGCGGACAAGTTAAAATTGAGTGCAATTCAAATAACGATGTGGACAAATACGAATGCAAGCCGAATAACCAGGAGGAAGATGAAGACAAGGAGAAGAACAGCAAAATCGCTTGCAATTTCCTCAAATCTTTCTTTCCCGGCGAGAATTTAAGCGAAGAGCGTCTCAAGCAATTGGAGCAATGCAGTAAGATTCTCCACGAACACTTCCTCCAGCGTCAGGCTGCAGATGGCAGCGAGGGATCTACTTGTAAGATGTCCGCAAAGTGGGAATCGCTCAAGCCGCTGCAGAAGTTTTGCTTCTATTGGCAGGCACTCACCGGACATGTTCTCCATCCGACGCCTTTTGAGAACTTCAGGGATATATTCATCCGGCGATATCGAAGGAAGTGTCCACGTGGCAGTGAAAAGGAGTTGAGGAACGTGGTGCGACGTTGCTGGCGTTGCCTGAAGACCAAAGAACGGGTTCCCTTCAATCTGAATGCTTTGTTGTACCATGTCAGCACCGGCAAAGTCGATCCCTTCGATCATTGTGCTGTGCGTGTGCTCTTGAGTCGATGGAGATGATGACCTTGGCACCGCCTGACCAGGGGAAGGGGAAAAGGGGCTGGTTGGGGACATTAAAGTGTCTGTCAAGCAGCCCGAGTAAATTCGATTTTGATTTTAATTTCCATTTCAATTTTCATTTTCATCGTTTTATACGAACCAGATGCTGGACAATGTACTGTGTGCGATCTATTTTTGTGCAGAGTTTCAATACTTTTTTGCATTTTCACTTTGCCGATGTTGCCGTTGCTGTCTGAAGTGGCAGTTGCCCTACTTGCCCCACTCTTCTTTTCAGCTCTGAGATATTTGCACTTGAACCACATTTTGCATTCATTTCGTGGTTTTTGGGTAATTGGGGAAATGTTACAAATCGAGGCGTCAAAATATAATAATGGATCGCAGCTCATTTTGCACATGTTTCAAGGTCGCCATTGTTGACATGGCATTGAACAGCTGAATATTACGTATACGCCACGAAGTGTCATCTGCCACTTGTCGAGGTCTTCATCGCCAAAGACAATGAAGTACAGATTAATTAAATTTGTTACTCACATGCTTTCAGCTCAGTTGGAGGTCAGTGGAGTTTGCGATTATCGAAATTTGGTGGTCAGCTTTTCAATTTTCCCATGCGCATAAATTAGCAATAAAAAATTGTGCACAGATTTTGCACAGTTAAACAAGAACTATTTAAAATGTAATTTCGTTTTTTACGAGTCGCAACTTTGTCCTGTTCAGAAATGAGAGAAGTCAAAGTTAGAAAAATAAAAACAAAAAACAATAAATAAAATTGTAGCAAATCGAACGGCGGCACGGCCTGAAAAATCAGATCAGTCGAAGCGTGTACGGCAACATTATGCTAATAGAAATGATGCCAGAGAGGGAGGGAGGGAAATGGGGATGGGATGGGGGTGGAGGAGGAGGTGGGAGAGACTTTGTCTGCGGCTGGTGTTGAGTTTTATTGAAAAAGGAGGCAGGCGGGGTGGGCGGGAAGCTGCCACGTTTATGGCTAGCGAATTGTCGTTGACAACTTTTGGCGAGCCTCACATAAAACGAAATGAAATGGAAAACTAAACTAAAAAAATAAGAAAGAGGAAAATCGGCAATCGCATCAATTCGCCACGTTTCCCCAGCTGTGTGCAACTGTATCGAAGTCGTGTGTGTGTGTGTGTGTGTGCGACTTCAAATTTATTGTTGTAGATATTGAGTTTTATAGTATAGTGGGCCCAAGTCCAAACATAACCCAAACTGCTCACACGGATTTGCGCATTTTTAAGCGCCGAAATCGAAAAACAATTGGCATTCGCATGCCTGACACTTTCAGCTCCTCTTGAAGCGTCTGTGTCAAATGTGGCACTAACCCCTTACTCCGCACCCTCTCTCTCCCTCTCCCTCTCCTTCACCCTCTCCTTCTCCTTTCCACTTTCAACTCAAACCCTTTGGCTTTCCTCGCCTTTTTTATGGTCGACTGTTGCAAAGATTTTGTTGTTTTGATATTCGGCAATTTTATTGCCTCGACCCAAGTTCGCACCTCAATTTGTCTTCGTAAATGTGAAAAATGTGGAAATTAGTTGCTGCCCCGCAGGCCTTTCTCTCTCTCTCTCTCTCTTTCTCTGTGTGTCTCCCTGCCACATTTCATCAATCACACGATGTGTCACACCTATCGCCGTCTCTGAGCCAGAAATCAGTTGCAGCTCCAAACAAAACTGTGGCGAATTGCTAAGCAAAAAAAAACAACACAACATAAAAAAAGGAGTGTGAATGCCACGCCCACTCGCTGGTTTTGAAGAGGCTGTCGTTAATGGCAAGCGACTGAAATTTGTAGCATACTTGCAGGCGTTTAAGCCAAAGCTCAAACACAAACTGTACTTCACTGCTTATAGTTGGCCAACTTTATCGAAGAGCCTAAAGATTGTTGTGTGTCACTTTTGGGCCATTTTTATGCAAAGTCGCAGCGCAAACACATAACGTAAAAATCAATGGCCAAAAGTCACCCCGAATTCAAGTTATGGCTCCAGTGTGATGAGTTTTGTTGGACAGTTGGACAGTTGGTCGATCGACTTCTACTTGCCATTAACATAACAATAATTATGACCAACATTTGCCCTGAGACGTTGAGCAAACAGGCGGCCAAAAGTAAATGGGATTCTGCAGCCCTAAGCAAAAAAAAAAAAAAAAAAGAAGCGCGTTCGCTCAATCACAATTGACATCCTGGCAAACGGCAGGCAGCAGGCAGAGAAAATTTGGCCAATGGTCAGCAGACACTCTGCATCCGGTTGAATTGATTTTCAGCTATGAACTGATTTAATTTTATACCCTTGCAGGGGATATTATTATTTTGTAAATAAAGTAAATAATGTAAATATTTTATGTATATTCTTTATAAGGTCAAAGACCTGAGTCTATAATGACATGTGTCGCTGTTCGTCTGTTTCTATTAAAACTGGTCACTTCGTCTTATTTTATTTATTTTTTTTTTTTAGAACTGTTGCAAAGATTAATAATGAATATTGCTCAATACGATCAGGTCACTATATTATAATGCAATCTGTGGAAATTTAACAGTTTTCATAGAAAAATTTGTTCCTTCTTGAATTATCTAAACTGTTTTTACTTATTGTGTATTGTGACATTATCTTATACTTTTTAAGCAAATAATGGCCGTGTTCACCAGAACAAATCGACAACAGAAAATCGATGAAATTTGCATGATTATTCTGGTGAAATGCAGTGATTAGCAATCATGATTTCAAATTTTGTGATGTATGATGACTGAAAATTCATCACCAAAATAGTACGCTGAAATTCTGTGATGTGATGCTTTGTTATCGAACAAACAAAATACATGATTACTGATTGATTAGTTCTGGTGAACACGGCCAATATTAAACTACAATACTATATCGTAGAAACATTCAGTCGAAAATTGAATACAGGGTTCAGTAAGGGTATCAAATTCTCTGCAAGTCAAAAAAAAAACATCCTTTCTTCCTTTACTTGGATGTGTTTGTGTGTCACATGTAAATGCCCGAGTGCAACTGTTCCACGTAATTAACTTCAATTTGAGACTTTGCCAATGTGCTGTTCGGCAGCACAAAGAACTCTTGGATTGGTTGGCTCATTAAGGGGCCAACATAAATTCTGTTTAAAAAAGAGGAAAATTGACAGGCGAGCAGAGCAGATTTGATATTCCCGTTAGCTCGCCAGCAAATCCAATTTCCGAGCGGCAGTTTTAAGACTTGCGGCTTGGGGCAACGTTGCACGTACGCGCAACACTTTCAGAGCCCACGCAGACACAGGAAAGATAGAGAGAGAGAGAGAGATGGGATAGCAGGTCATGTCGCGGTCATAAATACAACAATGCCGCTTACGCCCTGGCTGAAGCTGAAGCTGAAACTGAAGCTGATGTTGATGCCACCATCGCCGTTGGCGGCAGCAAAGCAGCAAAGTTTGAGCAGAGTGTCGCCAGCGCCATAAATTTGCGAGCAAAAACTCACGGATTTATGTTGGAAAACGCAACGCGCGCCAGGACATGAGGCAGGAGATAGCAAAGCAGCAAACAGGACGCTAAGATACGAATACAGCATGGGAGTGGAGGGAAGAAGTTGGGAGCAAGAGTTTGTGGCCAAGAAATGCGCTGCAAACGTAATCCACTTTAAAGTTTTGTCGCCGCTTTCATTTGGAAATGAACACGAAACGCGGCCTCGGTCGCATCACAGTCATGTGATGCGAGTGCGATATCCTTGCGGATATCCTTGAGCCAACGTTCTCGTCATCTCTTTCTATCTCTGCTTTTTTTTGGCAACCACATGCAGCAATATCATTGTCGTTGTCGTCCTGTGGCCATAGCCTGACACGACTTCTTATCCAATTTGCATTTAACGCAGCACATTTTGGCCAATTTCACAGGCTTCGTCGCATCAAGCGCCAAATCTGCTCTCTACTCTACTCAAAAATGTATAAAAAAAAAACGGAAAGGTCTCCTTGCAAATCCCATTTGCAACAGTATTTGCATTTAAACGCTCCGTGAAATTGAGACGACTGGCTGAAATTAATAAAAGTGCCTGCCAGTTAGTCGAACCTTCATCTTCCTATTCCGGCGGCGATTCCGTCGGCGACCGCAAGTAAAAATGTTCAATAAACGTCCGGATAGAGAGTTGGCAGCTAACCGCAAACGCCTTCAATATGAACCAAACTCTCTCTCATTCCATATCTCCAGCCCGGCAACAGTCAATTTGGCATTTTTAGCCGTTTTTAACTACAACAAGTAAGAACACTTCAGATGAGTGAGCTCGACAGCGAGATACTTGGCACTCGGATCATCGCAGTTCTTCGATTGGATTGCAACAATAGAAATAAGTAAAGGAATATATTAAAAGCTAACAAAATATAATTATTAAAATTATACAAATCAAATGTTTGCATGATTGAAAGCCTTCGTCAAGTTACACGGCTCACTAGAATAACAAGCAGACAACTTCTTTTCTTATTTCTTTTAATTTTATGTGACAGTATATTTTCGATTCATCCTAATGAATAAAAAACACATTCTTGAACATCTTCAGGTGTGCTACAGAAATCTCTTCCCTTTGAATTTGACTTAAATTTGTAGCACACCTGACTATATTATTATTAATTTTGACATGGGAGGGTGGGAATCGAACCCAGTTTATTTTTTATACTGAAAGGTTCTAAATATCGCATCTCTGTAACTTTTGCATTGAACAAGCTTCGATTTTTGTTTATTGAGGGACAAAGGGTTCAGCTAGCTCTTTCCGTCAATTTGCTATTTATGTTATTTAGCTGTCATTCTTTTCGAATGTCTTCCTCTGCCTGTTGCATACATTGGCACAAAGTTATGTTACTCCTATAGACTTTTGAGTTCGAGTATAAAAACAACAACAATGGCAACAGCTGACTCTGACAGGGGCCGCCCGCTGGCCGTTAGTTAGTTTGCGGTTCGGTTCTCACTTGGCGTTAGACAAAGTATACATACCACGTCCATATAGAGCGACCAATTAAAATCTCGTGGTCCCACTATATACGACTAAGAGTACAGTCATGCCAACAATCCGGCCGATAGGGGAACCTCCGCCCACCCAACAACGGAACTCTTGGTTGAGGGAGAGTGAAGAAGAGAGAGGGAGGGGAAGTTGAGAATTGGGCGGATGAGCGGATGGGCATGTCGAGGTGGCAGTGACAGGCCTAGGTATTAATTAGGTTGTTAATTTTGCATTTGGCGTGCGTCGTTCGCTATTCCCGTGAAAAGCGGCAGCGCCAATGATGACACACGTGGCACGATGATAAATCTTGCGGCTTGTGCAACAGCAGCGCAACACATGTCGCAGTTGCTCAGTGTCCACATCTCTCCCCACCCCCCAACACTCGCTCTTATGCCTTAGGCACCTGTCTCAATTAAGCGTGCAAATCGCACGCATGTCAAAACTAAATGCCGCACCACGCAGCAATATTGTGGCAACGTCTGAAGATCTAAAGGCGATCGTTAAGACGCCTTCGTGTTGCCCCTTTCGAACATATTTGTGTGTATATGCAGACCCATTCCATACCACACCAACAGTTCGCATCATTCATGTTGTCATCCCAAACGCGAATGCGGTGTGTGTTTTGCTTTGAACACATCTCAGGTTGAGAGTCAGAGACTTGGGCGCATCTCTAGTAAAAGAGAAATTCTTGTTAGCTGCGTTTATGCGTGACACAGTTCGTGATAATTAACGAGATTTGAATTGGAATATATACACATACTAAATTGTGATTAATTTTGTATTTAATTTATTACGTAATGCTTTAAATTTGAGATTGATTTTGAATTCTTATAAAATCTATGTAAGGAATATGGTAAGTTTTTCAAATTTTCAATTTTTCTTTTTGTTTTATTAATACACAGCTTAATTTTCAATTCTGTTACTTGACTTTTGCTGATGGATTTGTACTTGTTCTGAAATATTGATACAAAACAGTTTGTGTTCTCGGAATACGTGAATTCAATGGGGTAGATAGATTTCCAGCTAAATGATGTTGGAACTATTCAATCAACGCCTCGTTAATTAAAGTTTCCTTCGACCAACTAATGCTAAAGAGCCATGGCATATTGCAATTGAGATTTTAATAGATGTGTACTTATAAATAACTATATATTGCTAACATATATGATTGTGCTATATAAAACACATGTGCTCCTTTTGGACTGCCTGGTAGGAAGGTCTTTAAATCTGATAGAAATTCTGAAATGCCGTGGAAACTTAATGATCTGTGGCTAAATAGAGAGTCAGATATGACAAGTAAAAAAGAATTTATGGCACTAAACAACAAGAATGACAACAACAACGACAGCAACTCGAAGGAAAACTAACCAACCCTCCAACGGCAGGAGCACCCTCTGATATCAACTTTTATCGGAGTTCCAATGAGAGGAAATTCGCACAAATCACGCAAAATTTTGCACACTTAACGTGAGCAGCTCGCTAAGGGTGCAAGGGGAGGCTGGGGCGGATGGAAGGACAAGGGAGCAGAGGGTGAAACCAGCAACTGATAAGAACTTGCAGCCTAATGCACCGTAGCTTTCTGATGGAGTTCTGCAACGGGAAGCGGGCAACTGACAACGGACAGCGGGCTTCAATTTTGGACCAATTTCCGCTTCCCCTCTGGAGAATGGACAACAACACCGAATGGAGAGCAAACAACAACGGGACAGCGGCCAAAGTGGCAACATTTCAATTGCCTAAAATTGAAAAGTCATAAATTTGAGCAGCGTTTTAGAAATCGGTCCGGAAAAGCACGGAAATGCGCACCATGCGTGTCCAATTATTGAAATACGGCTTTAATTGAATTTCAATAAAATGTGCAGCATTTTGCATTTCCCTCCATTTTCCGGACCTTCCATTTCCTTGTGGCATGCAACTGTGAAATGCCACCGGCTCATGTTTATTTATGGCAAAATGTTAAAATTGTAACAATTGTTTTTATGCAGCATTGTTTTATTATTTGCCAAAGCTATTTGCCATAGCGACCAATTCATCCACAATGTCGGCTTGTTTTCATTCAGAGAAGCTTGGAAATTGTTTAGAATATGTGTAGGTACACTGAGCGAATTTGTTGACAGGTATGAGGAAAAAATTGTTTGTAAAAGGAGAAAAATCTTAAAGTTATGCTCATTCTTGATGTTAAGATAAAACTTTCTAAAATATATACATATATGTATTTTTGAGTAATGCTTTGTAGGTACATTAATGAAATCCAATTCAAACTTTCATATCTTTGCCAAATCTGAACGGATTTTCAAAGGGTATAAAATTTTGGATTCAAATTTGATTAGTTGATTTAAATAATTTTATTTCTGATTTTGTGTTGTTCGAAAGCTCAAAGTTGTAAGCCTGGAGTCTTGACTTGCAATCAGCTTATGTCATAATTAGTACAATTGTTTTAAACAGGAATTATTTTACTATGGCCATAGTGTTTTTTGTTTGTTCAGTGTAGTTAGTGCTATTCTTTATTCAACTTATTTTCTTTCAGTTTGGAATTGGCATTTCGAATATTTGACTAAATATACTATAATAACTATCTGCAATTTTTGCGCAGTGTACGCTTCAAAAAAGTGTAGTGCCATTTGTCTGCACAAAGTCGAACCTGATGTCATTTGCAATTGATTTATATGCGAGATATCATCAATGGGTCCTGTGACTGGTCCCAGCTGATTTATGAGGATCAACTTCTATAAAAGGTAACGACACTAAAATGCCAGAATTCACTGCAACTAAATGCGCATTAAAATATTAATAATATATATTTATGTATCTACGCATTAGTTAATACATTGCCAGAATATTCAGAGTGAGAGTCAGCCAGCTGCAAAGTGTCAGGCAATGTCAGGCAAGGGCCACCCGCGGCGTCTTTGGGCGTTGGCCCAGTCAATGTCTTTGGCCAAATCAACGGATTACAACGGAAGCAGCGACAATAACAATGGCATGTGGCTCGCATCGATGATTGAAGGTGGAAGATGCTGCAGGTCGTGTTCTTTTGGGGTGGAATTGCGTGAAAACCGCTGGCATTTGCAAAGGGTTTCGGCCAAGGGGGTTGGAAGAGGGAGGAGGAGGTTGGAGGAGGGTTGGAGAAGTGACTGACATCGGCGCATGACAAAAGTCACATGGCCTGCGGATTAGTTACACCTTTTGCACACAATTCGACTGTCGACTGACGGTTGTCGATTGTTGGGAGGGGAAATGAGCTGAGCAGAGGTGGAAAACGTTGACATTGTTGCTGCCCGTTGAGCTGTGCACATTGAATGCATTTTCCGGTCAACGTGCAGCAGTTGAGCGTGTGATGAACATGATTCATTCGCGATTGGGCCGAGAGATTAGCGCTAATGGCGAGGGCTGTTCTCACAATTGCTGGGACATATGCAAACGCATATGTGTGAGTTGAGACGAAACGAAGCCCAAAACCTTTCAGCATAATTGAATTTGGCCATTTTCTGTATATGGTATATGGCATATACTGTGTAGACACTTTCACTTTCACCTACTTAAGCCCGAAAAATGGCACTGATAACTAAACCTAATATTAGCCAACTGAAGCGACAAAAGATTTTTTCGGGCCAAGACAAATGCCATGCGTGTCAACAGTTCATCGGGGCGTCAATTACTTTGCATAAGCCCGGCAGTCAGAGCAGAGCGTCTTCTAATACAGCTAATGAATTTTAAGTGCCAAGTGTTGCCAAAGCAGAAAAACGGGCCAAAAAGCGAAACGTGTGCGTATGACTTAATCTGGTCTTGGGACGCTTAGCGGGCGAACGCATCTTCTTCGGGCCAGAGTAAAAGTCCCATTCGGTTCTGGCCAATGTGGATATGTGTATTTATGGAAGGCCTAGCACGCCAGATATTATCCGCTTATTTATTGCAGTCGTTAACATATCTTAGCCCACTAGAGTTTATCTTCTGGGCTCTAAGGGAGAGCAGCAGCTCATCTTGTGGCTGGAAGTTAAATGAGCCAAGCTTTGGAGCTGGTTCTAAGTGATATTGTTTAGTTTTTGCACGATTTCTAATTTACTATTTAGATTCACAAAAAGAGATAGAAATGGAAAGACAGAAGGAGAAAGAGAGTGCAAGTGAAAGCTGTTTGTTTGCGTTATGTTAAGTACGTGACTCTAGATTATTTTAAGTGAATTAAAAACAATATTTGCATGTTTTGTACTATCAAAAGAAGTCAAATAAACAAATATATTAGAAGCGTGTGTGACCAAAGTTTTAAGACTGATTTAGTGTCAGTTCTCATTTCAATTTGAGAAATGAATTGCTTTAAATTTGACCCTTTTTTGTCGTTGATTGTCCAAAATGTCCAAAAGTAGCTCTCAATCAATAATGAAGTTGGCCCAATAATAAATGCCGTCACATTAGTGCAACCCAAAACATATTTAGAAAGCAATTTTCACATGGCAAAGTAGAAATAGACAAAGAGATGCGAGCCCAGTAAACTAACAGGTTCAAGAGGTTCTGTCCGAAATGGCCCAAAGATAATGATTAATTGTCAATTTGGGTACAACAACATTGTGGCCACATGCCTCTGAAATGGCCAATAACGTGGCCAGTTGACAGTTACCTTGAGAGCCAGGAAACATCCGGTTCACTCTTATCAGTCCACATCAGTCTCCGTTTGAGACTGATTCGGGCTTAGGCTCAGAGTCTGGGACGGCGCACACTTGTCCATCATCGCATGCCAACTGCAAAACTGGCAGAAGGACTGTCCAGAATCCAGAGTTGACTAGTTGACATGTGGAAATAAATGTACTAGAAAATTACCAACTTATGTAATCTTGGTTAGCATCATTTATCAACTGGACGTTTTGCAATTTTTCTTACTTTTGCAGGCGGTGACGTTGACGAGAACGTCATGTGTGTGTGCGTGTGTGTGCGGGTGTGTGTGTGGACCTTGGCACCGGAAATTGGCATTTCATGTGGTCACGGTGTCTGTCTGTCTGACTGCTGAAACTGGGCCCAGAACGGAAAGGAGATAAACGGATATTTGTCATACCTTGGCCTAATTTGAGAGGCAAGTCCAACTAATTGAAGCAGCATTCCGGCTCAAAGCAGTTAAAGAAGTTGTTTTGCTTTTGTTGTTCGTTTTTGAAGCAATTCAAAAAAAAATACTTTAAAATTATGACTATCAAAATTATCAGTTTATTGAGTTATAAGTATAAGTTATCAGATATTCCCGTCCTGTGCATGTCCGTCCTCATTGTGGAAGATGCGTTAAGGTCTGCGTGCTGATTATGAGTAACCTGCACCTGCAGCCATATTTCAATTCAAAGGAGGACTATAACACCATACTAAACAATCTTAAGACAGAGTTCGACGAACGTTGGCTGCATCAAGAGCCATCTCCATACACGAATTTAGAGAGTTATGTGCAACGCGCCATTCTTGGCAATGGCAGCTTTGGCACTGTTGTAAGTTGTTATCCTTAAAAAAGAGAGAATAGATAATACTTTCAAAATATCTCTGACAGATGCTAGTCAGGGAGAAGCATGGAAAGAATTATTATGCCGCCAAAATGATGAACAAGGATGATTTGGTTCGTCTCAAGCAGATCAATCATGTTCATAATGAAAAGACTGTGCTGAGTTCTGTGCGCTTTCCATTTCTGGTGCATCTAATTGATTCCACCAAGGACTTTGACTACTTGTACCTTGTGCTGCCATTCATCAACGGAGGTGAACTGTTTACCTATCATCGCAAGTGAGTTACCATCCAGTTGCTCTAACCTAAGCCCATAATAATAGCCTCAGTGTTCATCCCATGGCCAAGAGTGCGCAAGTTCAATGAGAAACAGTCGCGATTCTACGCGGCCCAAGTGCTGCTCGCTCTCGAGTATCTGCATCATATGAATCTCATCTACCGCGACCTCAAGCCCGAGAATATACTGATGGATGCCAAGGGCTACATCAAGGTGACTGATTTCGGTTTCACCAAGGTAAGAACAAGTCAACTCTCCTCTTTCACTCCTATCTCTGATAGTTGCCGCCTTTTTACAGCGTGTCGAAAATCGCACAAGTACTCTATGTGGAACTCCCGAATATCTGGCTCCAGAGATCATTCAGCTGAAGCCCTACAATAAGTCCGTGGACTGGTGGGCATTCGGAGTCTTGCTGTATGAGTTCGTTGTAGGTCAGTCTCCGTTCTCCATGCACAATCGTGACGTCATCTTGATGTACTCGAAAATCTGCATGGGCGAAATGCGCTTGCCTTCATTTTTTACCCCCCAGTTGAAAAACCTCGTTGAGAACTTGATGCAGGTGGATCCCTCAAAGCGGTAAGCATTTATATTTTTAGGTCCTACTCCATTGGGTTGTTCAAAAATGTTCAATAATGCTTCTTCAGTTTAGGTAACTCGTCCGAGGGATCCACGGAAATTAAGAATCATCCGTGGTTCCAGGGTGTTGATTGGTTTGTGTTGCTTAATCAAGAGATTAATCCTCCTTATATACCGACTGTGTCAAACATTGAAGATTTGTCGAATTTTGAAAATTTTGAGCCTAAATCAAAAGTTAAGTCCAAAATAAATCGCCATCCCGACTTGTTTAACAATTTTTAAACGTTGGTCCAGACACTTTACTTAACTCATTAGTCTAGGGGAATAAAAAAAAAAAAAAAAAAAAAAAACAAATAAAAATTTGATCATGTCATCCTTGTATTGAAATTCCAATTTATGTTATTCTTTTGAGAATGTTTTGATGGAAAATTGTTTGCATTGAAAATTCGAAATTGTTGAAATATAAATAGTATTTTAGTTTTGCAAATTCTCGTTTGTAACCTTTGAAGATAATGGGACGGCAGTCCACAGCAGAACCGCAATACTTTAGTCCGAAGGTCGACTATGCCGTCATTTTGGGGAAACTGAAGGATGACTTTAACAAGAAGTACGCCCGCAATACGCCATCGCCAACAATTGGTCTCGATAACTACGTGGTTAAAGCGACCTTGGGAGCTGGTTCCTTTGGCAAGGTGCAGCTGATTAGGGAGAAGGACACTGACAACTATTATGCCTCGAAGCAGTTGAGCAAGGATCAGATTGTCAAGACCAAGCAGGTTATCCATGTGATGAGCGAGAAACGAGTCTTGAACTCGATTAATTTTCCATTTACGATACATTTGATCGCCTCTTTCAAGGATAACGACAGTCTGTATCTAATTATTCCGCTGATTCTGGGAGGTGAACTCTTCACCTATCATCGCAAGTGAGTGTGAAACATTTACTTCTTATGGAGGAAACTCATATCTTATTTGCAGAGCACGTAAATTCTCTGAGAAACAGGCTCGTTTCTATGCTGCCCAGGTATTTTTGGCTCTGGAGTATCTACATTACTGCAGTCTGCTCTATCGCGATCTCAAGCCGGAGAACATCATGATTGACAGGAATGGTTATTTAAAAGTCACTGATTTTGGCTTTGCAAAGGTTGAAATTAATATTGTTCCATCTTTGCACATTCCTAATAATCATTTTCGACATTCAGAAAGTGGAAACACGAACTATGACTCTGTGCGGCACACCTGAGTATTTGCCACCTGAGATCATTCAATCAAAGCCTTACGGCACTAGCGTGGACTGGTGGGCCTTTGGTGTACTTATCTATGAGTTTGTGTGCGGTCACTCCCCCTTTGCCTCCCACAATCGTGATGTCATGGTGATGTACAACAAGATCTGCGAGGGCGAGTACAAAATGCCCAGTTATTTGTCGGGAACATTGCGCCACCTGATCGATCACCTTCTGCAAGTGGATCTTTCGAAACGGTAAGTTTACTATTCTTGTTTGTAATAACAATCAGTTCTTAATTTGACATTCTTCCTTGCAGCTATGGCAACTTGATTGGCGGCAACCGGGACATCAAGGATCACGAGTGGTTCAAGGACATTGAGTGGATTCCGCTGCTCAATCAAACTGTTCCCGCGCCTTATCTCCCGGCCATTGCCAACGCCGAGGATATCTCCAACTTTGACAAAATGTCCGAGGGCAAGCAGAAGGCCAAGGCCAAGACAATGCGGCATGAAGAAGTATTTGCAGATTTCTGATCGAATCTTGAGATTATTGAATCGTTGAAGTATAGCAAATTTCATTAGTTTTAATATATTTTGGCATTTACATTTACATTTTGTACACATTTATATGAATACATGTAACTGGAAGTTCTTGTGTGTTCTTCGTGGAGTAATAGGAGGATTGACTGTGACCAACCCGCCCACTCACTCCACTTTACGCCCCCTCCCAGCGCCAGTTGGCCTCCACATGTGTTTACTCCATTTTCACGCCGCAAGTGTCAACGTCACCCTCGAAATAGGGAAACCGGGAGGGAACTGAGGCTGGGGCATGTTTTCCTGCAATATTTTCGAAATTGTACTTGTTTCGGTTTAGATTTTCTTGGAAAGCAGCTGGCTACGATTGAATACTCTAGCGATTTCCCACACTTGTTGCACACATTCTTAATTCGACGAACTTAACTTGTAATTAGACTTGAAGCAAGGCAATAAATCTTCAAGACGTGGCGTGACGCTTTGTTGAAAATACCATCAAGCGAATGTTTGTCTTTGATGCAATTGGATGGATTTATGGCCACTTGGTTTATTTATGTATGATCTTCTGGCCCTCCTTCTACACCATCTGCCCAGTGGGTGTACGAGGTAACAGCAGAAGTAGAAGAGTATCTCAGCTTGGTCCAGAACTTCTTTGCTGTCTAACAAGCCGAAAGCCATTCACTTTTTATTCATCCCAAAACTTCTTTTGCTTGCAAATTATGTTAAACAATGTTTAAACGAGTTGACAGCATGCAAAAAAAAAATAAGAAGAGATGAAAAAAATGAGATAGACGCGCCTTATAAATCTTATATACCTTTTCGGGTGCTCTGCATATCAGGGAGAGCATTGATTTATATGCACGACTTAATAAAAATAGAGCAACGGCCAGACAAAAACTAGACGCCATCCTGGCCCAAAAATACCTTAGACATCCACTCCTTTGTCCAGTGGCTAACAAAACAAAGGTTCCGGACAAAGGAACAGGACGAGAGACGAGAGACCAAAGGAAAAAAAAGTTATGATTATCATAATTTTTGTTACGTGAGTTTTCATGTGGAAAAGATGAAACATCATCGTCTGCTTTTGCTGGCGGCAGCATCGTCGCACAGTGGTTTGAATGGCTGAAAATCTTTAAGTGTTCAATTAGAAATTCAGACAAAATATTTCCAAACATGGTAAGAAATTTAAGATTATACATTTTTGTGTCCTTGAATTGCTTTTAAATAATATTGAAAATCTTGTGATTTCAGTGCAGAAGTTTTTCCAGAGATTGATTGTGATAAGAATAAGATTGTAATTCTTGTTATTTTATTTTCTTGGCCCTAAATTAATACAATATTAATACCAATTTAAAAAAGAATTTAATTTTTTGCCAGCTATTTTGGTATATTTAGTCACTGTGCGACGTCTTCTCCCTTATGCAGAGTCTGAGTCCCCAGCTGAGTCCCTTTGACTTTGGGGTGGCAGTCGTCATCACTATAATCATGGCACGCATTTACTCCTGTTTTTACCTCTGGTTTTTGGCGCCCGACAGCCTGGCGCCAACTCCTCCTGCCCCTCAACATGACTTTGTCTACGTCTTCAGACACATTTTGAGCTGTTGTGTTTTAGCATTCGCCATTCACAATTCGCACTGGGCAAAACGGCTGGGCGTGAGCTCCGGCTGAGAACCTGGTCACCACCTTGGCCGAGTTGGGCCAAAAAAGAAGACATCATGCATTCTAATGAGACTTTTAATTGTAGCCCATTGACCACTTGAAAAGTGCTATCCTGATTCGCCAGGGCTGCCATGGGGCACGTGTCGGATGCTCCTTTCGCTTGAGTAGCCTGAGAATTGATGGAACTCCGAGCTAAGTCAACAAAGCACGCGGAAAGACAGAAGTCCAACCCTGTCGAATGCCGAATGCAATGACAAATTTGCTGCACGGAAATTAGCGATGCCCAGCGTCAGATACATTTCATATTACAGACAGACAATTGAATCCTGAGGGTTGATCTTCCTGCCTCAACTCCCTCTTTGTATATTCCTCCTCTATGCGAGTTGTTCTTGTTGTTGTTAGTCGTAGAGTAAGCGAATTAATTGTTGTTTTGATTGCGCAGCAAACGGAAGCCAGCGTCTGCTCAAGTGGCTGGGAAAATCAGAAGTAGAGTTTTGAGTAAAAATATACAGGAGTATTATAACTTTGTGGTAGTGTATGTAACAGACAGAAGTAGGGAACTCAGACACTAAAGATATTTCGCAGAAATCGAATTAAGTAATATTAAGATAGTATTATCCTTTGTTGTGTTTATTAATTTTAAATATTTATTTCATTTATTTTGAGCGGGTATACCACTGTCGAGTTCGCTCGCCTGTGGCATTCTCATTAGTTTCCTCTTTTTGGGAGAATGAAATTGTTTATTTGCTTAGATGTATGAAAATTGCACGCGGCGACATCGGTGAAAATTCGTTACGAATCTTAAGAGCTATGCGATTGATGAGATGGGTTTAGATGAGACCTACGCCTGTTCTAGCTCCACCTCCACCTCAATGGACGCGGGCGGCAGCTCGTCCTTGAACTCGGGAGCATAGACCTTGCCGGAGGCGAGCACAAACTGCTGCTCGCAGTCCATGATGAAGTAGGCGAAGGGGCGATTCACATCGAAGCGCTCTACGCCGGGCTCTGGCTCCGGCTCGGGGACTGGCAAGATGGAGGCAGCTTCGGTGGCCAGAGGAGAACGAGCCTGCATTGTGGCAGCGGACAGGGAGTTGGCACTGCTGCCTCCTTCGTCCACACGCACATTGACGAACTGCACAATCTCATCCACATGCACGTCCTCGTCCTCGGAGAGCAGTCCCAGCTGGGCTTCGGTGCGGGAGAAGAGGCGTTGCAGTCCCAACTGCTTCAGCATCGCCTCGGAGCGAGAGGTCTCCTCGGCCTGGAACTTGGGCAGCGTCACGTGGAGTTCCTTCAGCTCGACGTGCTCCCGGGCGTACTTATAGTCGCTGGGCTGCAGCAGGGAGATGACCTCGCTGAGACCCTCCGAGTCGTTGGGCAGCACGATGCACAGACTGTACCTGGCATTCTCGTAGGGCAGGGAGAGGAGGCGAGCCTTGAGATGGGGCAGGTCTGCCACACGGAACTTGCCACGGGCATGCATCATGGGTGTCTTCATGGCGTCCTCGTTGGTCATGAAGAAGAACTCGTCGCTGCCGTCTCTCAGCTGGTAGAAGGGCTGGGCCCAGCTGCCGCGGTAGTAGAGTCCATTGAAGAGCAGCATCTTGGACTTGGAGCCCAGGGCACGACCCGTGATGGAGTTGGCACTCAGAGCGGAGGCAATGTCATCCTGTCTGAAGAGACTGCGTGCGCCATAGACCTGAAAGAGGAGAGGGATTAGGAAGGGAAGTAATCGAATGATGGTCGAATACTTACACGCGCCACTGTGCTCAGGTGCGACTCGAGGGCAATCATGATCTCGTCGGCTCCCTCCTTGACCATCGACTTGACGGCGTTTTCCAGTTTCTGCAGCGGCAGCGTCACCTTCTCGGGTTCACCGGCGGTCACTGGATTTCCACTCGCCTCGTTGGGTTGCTTCCTCTGCTTCTCATCCTCCTGCACCGTCTCGTTCTCCTCCACATTGGCACTCTGTTCGGCTTCGCTGCGTTTGCTCTGCTTATTCAGCTTGGCAGCAACATTTTCCCCACCAATCGGTGCGATGTCAGCTGGTTTTTCTTGTTTTTCCACTGGAGCTTCGGTGACTGCTACTTTGTCGGCTTCCGTTCTCGACTCCTCTGTGGTCAGTTCTTTTTCCAGCTCAGCTTCGGCCAAGGCAACTGGTTTTTCCACATACTGCTTGTCGTCCACCTCGCGATCGAACTTGGAAGCTTCCTTGTTCAGCACTTCCTCGCCGTAGGTGTCGGCAGAGGGAGCCAGAGGAGCATCGTCGTCCAGGTTGATGCGCTTCAGAGTCTCGAATCCAATGACATCCTTGCTGTTGCTTTGCTCTGTGCCCTCGGCATCCGCATCGTTGCCCTCCAGCTGGAGCGAGGTGTTGGGCTCACTCCAGTCGTACTCCTGCCGATTGATGTCCTTGACCTCCACGTAGTAATGGCGCTGCAGGAGCTGCTTGTAATCCTCCCTCACGCTGTGGTTGCGGTACACATAGAACCAGGTCTGGAACGAGGGCAGCGCCACAGCTGCATCCCGATTCTGATAGCCACCCAAGATGCGCTCAAAGGCTTCTCTCAGTTGTCCTCGCTCCTTGGGGAAGCCAAAGACCTTGCCGAACTCCTCGTAGGTCTCTCCCTCGGCTGCCTCCGCCAAGACGGCCAGAATGGAGGCGACTCCCAGGGGCGAGTGCACCTGGTTGGCGTCGATGTCTTTGTTGTGCTTCAGCAGCTGCGTGGCAATCAGCTGAGAGGCCTCGCTGGCAAACCAACTGGGCAAACCATCCTCCTCTGCCTTCCCCTTCCCCTTCGAAGGAAGTGAGCTCACCAAACTGGAGCAGATTAAAAGTGGCAGCAGGAAAATCACAGCTTTCATTTCACGAGAGTTTCACGAGTCTTTTGACGATCGCGGCTGAAGCGCGAATGAAGCTCATGAAAGTTGGCCAAAGACTTTTTATAAAAAGGCCAACCAAGAATCGCCGTCGACTTCGATTCTCGGCGACGTCGACGTCGACTTCAAACTGGTTACACAGCGGCAGAGACGTCGACGTCGTCGTTGTGGTCTGACAAATGCCACAATTACAATCACAAACACAAACTCAATCGATGGAGACAGAAGTTAGGGCCCGGCTTGGACTGATTTAAGCCATGGTCCAATTGCTGAAGAAAGTCTCGCTCCAACGAAAGTGGAAGTGGCGTGGGCTCAGCTCAAGTGCTCCACAAATGGGTCAAGCAAACAGTCAATATGTAAATCTAAACAGCCAACAACAACGACAGACGACAAACCCAAAGAAAAATTCAGTGAGCCGCGCTCAAAAGTTCAAAGTCATTGAAATGTTAACAGGTTTCCACATTGGACTACGTGATTGATTTTCTGGCTTAAAGCGAGGCTCGCTAATTGCCTTTTCTTGTCTTCTTGTGAAGCAATGTGTGCCCATAAAGTGAGCATTGATTAGGCAACTTCCATTACTACTATAAATACGAGATTATGGTTTACAAAGTTCTATTCGATCTCTACCTGGACACACTTAACCCAGTTTCAATGCAAATTGTGTGGTCGCCAGTGGAAAGAAAGATATTATAAAAACCAACTCGACTCAAAACAAGTCAACACAATTCGAGGGCACTGAACTTGGCCATCGACAGCGTCGGCAGCGACGTCGGCGGCGACTTCATTGTGATTACCAAATGCGAAAAGCGGGCGAAAGCGCACAGAACCACGCCGACAGCGGCAGCGACGGCGACTGCGACTGCGGCAGCACCAGGTGTGAGTCGCTAATAAAATGTTAAATTTAAACGAGCTTTAGAGGCTTGCAAACAAGTTTTGTTCTTCCACTTAGAACAAACCTCTCTCAAAGTTGCACAATTGCAATAAATGTGGATGCTGAAGTTAATCAGAGGAGGAAGGAAATTTATATATTCTCGTTGTGCTGTAAGCCAGGCCAGCGAACTCTCGTTTGGCCATAATGAATGGCCAACAACAACCCGGTAGCCACGATTATGTAATTCACTTTTTACTAACAATTTTTAATCATTTTTCTTAGTAAAGACCATTAAGATCTTGACACTAACTGAAGATGAAATGATGTGAAGCAGCTGATAGGAAAAGCTTAGAAGTTAAAAACTCTGCAAAATATCTTATGCAATGAAATTAATTATGTTTAAGAAGTATAACATTTTAGATTAAAGCAGTAAAAGCAACTTAAAGCACAGAAAATTAACTATCTTGCTTAATTGATCTTCATTTTTACATATTCTTTTATTTTTAAAAATATTACATTGTTGGGAAGTTAATTTTTAATTTTAAAAATATGTAAAAAGTGAGAAATATACAAAAAAGTTTTGGGCAAAGGGGCGTACACTTAATTCCCAGTTTTAGAAACTTCAATTTATTTCAACTTTAGCAAAATGCTATGAAAGATGAAAGTTCGAGTTAATCAAATACAAAAGCTATTTACTAAAAAAGAACAAAAATCAAGAAGATCTGATTTCTCTCTTTAAATTATTTATTTATTTTATTTTTAGACCCCGTACAAATTGATTTACTTACATTTATTTATTTAGCTATCATTCCATTAGTATTACAATTATATAATTTTATTATTCTTGATATTCTTCTTAAATCATTCCAAATTAAATAAACGTTTAATTTAAAAAATACTTAGTAGAGTATTCAGTGTTCCAAGTGAACTCATTGCTCTCATCTGCAGGAGACAATCACCTTGGAGGTCTTGCCCCTTTTATTTTGTTTTAAAACAAATACTTTTGTATTTTTGAGCAGTACATAAATTCGAAGACCCAAAACCATAAATTAATGAATGTGTCGTCGAGAGGCGGGTGTGGAGAGTTGTTCTTAGCCTGGTTCTCAGAACAGGAACAGAACAGGATCAACCCCCAAAGGGTCGTCTCGCTGAAAGAACTATTTGTTGGGTGTTGAGTGTTGGGTTGAGTGTATTAGAAGTTATTATGGCAAATGGCAAACTAACAAAATGTCGCATAAATTAAGAATAGTGCAGGACAACACCTTCTTTTCAGTGTGTGTGTGTGTGTGTGTGTAAGACGAGGCACAAACAACACCGCGGGGAGACATTAAACTTGAGCCAAAGAAAGAAAATCTTTGGCCAAAGTGGACAATGCGAGTGCGAGTAGTTTTCGAGAGTCAAAGTCAGAGCATAGTTGGGATGGCATGACTAATTGTTTGATTTACGCAAATGTTCAGTTAACTTGGCTGTCGCAATTAAGCCTTAAAGTTGGGCAAAGAAAATACTTCTGCTTCTGGCTTTAATGATGTACAACTTGAGCCTGTTGACTGTCAGTTGTTAGTTGTCTGTTGTCAGTTGTCAGCTGTCATAAATCAGGCAATACATCAGCCCGTGCCAGATACAGCGACACTCATCATAAGTCAAAAGGTGAGCCTTGGCTTAATCAGTTGCCTTTGGGCCCGAGGCAGCCTTTGGCTTGCAAAATAATTAAACTTCTGTTTATTGTCAGAGAGGAAGAGAGAGAGAGTGAGAGAACTTCTTAATTATGTTTGATAAAGCAGCACAAAGGAAACTCGTCTTCTCACCCAACTTTCCACACATGTCACGTTGATACTCAACACTCGACGACATCTTACTTCCTGACTGTCTCTCTCTCTCCCTCTTCCTTTCTCTTCATCCCCTTCTCTTTCTCTTTCTGAGTGTGTGACACATAATTACGCAACAAAAGGCTTTGTGAATTGTTCTGCAAGTTCACGCGCTTCATTTGCCACATTTACTTTACTCTTCACTTCATTTGAACCTTTTAAGGTATTTCTATAGATTTTTTTAGTCACGTTTAAAAGTTGAAAACAAGTTTTTGGGGCACATACTCGTAGACGGATTCGCTGCGCTTAAAAACGGAGTCAAGAAGGCGTCAGTGAGTTGGCTAACAAGTTGTTTGCTGTTAAGGCGCAGATCCTGCCCAGGACGAGTCCTGAAAAGCAGCCACTGGCAATCCTAATTGATTTATGACATCAAAGACATATTTTTCGCAATGTTGCGTGGCCTACGTGCGTGACAGTTGCCACTGCCACTTGCCACAGTGCAGCTGGAGCTGGAGACCGACAACACCGACAAACAGACAAACCGAGAGGCAGAGAGCAGCTTGCAACATGCCACGCAGGACACGCAGGAGGACACACGGCTCTGCCGCAGACGTTGCCATCTTGTTGATAATTTTGACTTATGGCTCGGGTTTTGCGTGCCCAGGATTTGTCACATAACTCGTGAAGTCACCCCCTTCCAGCCCCCTTTCCTATGACATCCTTCCAGAAGAAAAGAGTGGCGAAAAGTCTGTAGGAGCAGCAGGCGCCTAGCTTGGCCCAAAAGGTTGCCCGTTGTCATGGCATTGTCCTGGTCTGCATCTGAACTCGAGCTCTGAATTCCTAGCCCAAGTCCAAGTCCATCCATGCAAAACTTTTTCTATTAGGCGCAATCATTTCAAGGTATTATTGCTTTTAATTAATTCAATTAAACGCTTCATAAATTTTTACTTTTTGATTTCGTTTGCCTGCGGCAACGACGACTACGACGACGACGACGGCGTAATGGAAAAACTTTGGCCGTGGTTGGCCAAAAGATTTTCCTCAACTGCAAAGGGTTTAATTAACGGCAAATGCCTTGGAGCAGGGGCAAGGGGCAGGGGGTGGAATTTAGCTACTTACTCGAACATTTTGTGTAACAATTTTTGGCTGTTTATTAAAGGATTCCCGTGGCTTGGCTTTATCATAAAATTTGATTTCGAATTGTTTATTGAATGCCAGTCGCGTTTATTTGCATTTTTGTGTGTGCATGAACAAACATTCCGAAGGGACGAAGAAGGCAAAGAGGAAGTTTCGGGATGGCTTTCAACTTGGCAGAGCCACAACTACGATGCTGGGCAACCTATCGGATCAAATAAAAGCACTCTGGACTGGGCACTTCAATTAAAAGGTCATCAACAGTCGACACAGCTGCTGCACAGGCAAGAGACATAGAGAGAGTCCTCTTCGTAGTCCTGGTCTGTTCACGTGAGCCAAACTACAAGGTTATTGATATGTACGAGGCGTGCTCCCACCTTCGAGGCCAATTCGCATCTATCAGCCTGAGTACGAGTGTACTCTCGACCAGGTTCAGACGTGATGACTTCCGTCATTATCAGCACACTCAGACAACCCTGACAACCCTGGCAACTAATCGAACTAGCGTAGAACAACAATTTGTTTTAAATGGCTAACTGGACAAACCCCTTAATAATTTATGAAACAGCAAAGGGCAAGCGGCAAGGTGGCCAGGACTGGCCCGGGACTTGGCCAGAACTGTCCGTAGCATGATCCTCCTGGGAGTCCCAACTTCCACACATGTGGCTCGCAAAACTTTTCTATCAATTTGATGTTACTCTAATAGAGATTAAATGCATGTCGAGAAGGCAATTAGTTTTTGCTTTGCCTTTTTGTTTGGGGCAACCCTCGATTGCTCTTGGCCTGGCCAGCAGCTGATTGAATCAAAGCGTTGCGCCATTTGCCATTTTTCTTGTTTCTTGCTGCTGGCCAAGGTGTTGGCGCTGAGCAGACCTTAATTATAAGAGCAATTCGAAGTTTGGCAGCGGCAACTGCCAACAGCAATTTGCCTTACACTTAACCCTTTTCAGCCAATGGGGCCGTAATGAGAATCAGACGTAACGTCAAAGCTAATTAAACTCGCGCTGTCGCCACTAATGAGCAATGAAAACAACGTGTTGTTGCATCAACCACCCCCCTCTCTCTCTCTTTTTTCCCTGTACCCTCTCTCATGCTTAGATCCTGGCCACATCCTTCAATCTGGCCCTCAGCAATGGGCTGATAAGGGCCAGGCCTTTGTCGACGGCGTCAGGTTAAATCAACCATCAAAATAATGAAGGTATCGCCAAGTTTTAAGTTCACCACTTGCACTGATTTCTTTTAAATATTTTCCAACGATTTTTCGGGCAGTTTTGGTTTTTTTCTTTCCTCTTTTTTGCCGGCCTAAGCCATTTAAAAGGATTAAAGCGCATGCCACTTGAGCAGGAGGCTGCGGGTTTTTCTTTCCGAGTGAATTTAATGAGGGATTGTCAGTCCGTCAGGGTAGTTCACGTGCCTCTAGTTTTTAATAAGCCCGAAAATCTTCTTCTTTTTAGCTCTTTTTAAAGTATGTGCCAAGCAGATTTTTAATTTAATTTGTCAGCCGCTTGACTGATAAACAGTTAGATTACTCGGCAAACTGATGCCCTGTGCAAAAGACTGAGAAATGAGTTAGAAAATCAAGCAAAATTTATAATTCTTACAGCCAAAGTATTAAGATATTAAATTTTTCAATAAATAAACAAAAAACTATTTAAAAATAGGTTTATTTAAAGAATATAATTTGTGTATAAAAGTTGACAAATTTAGGGAATAACTAAAAATTAGTGAAATAGTTAGAAAACACTTTAATTAAATAATTCTGCTCATTTTCAGTAATATAAATTATTAATAACACATTAAACCATTTTTTTAATGTGTAGAAAAATTAACAAAAGTCTCTGGTATGAAAATTGTATTACACTGGCCAAGATTTTCACTTTTAAAAGTATTTATATCAAAAATCCTCTATAAAATATATAATAACGCGTTAAAAGAAATACAAATTTTCGCTTGCTCGCAGTTCACAGTTCAAAAGTGAAACACAGAAATGTAATTTTACGCAAAAATAAATTATAATTCTGAAATGTGCGCAGAGTGCTGCAAAGTCAAGTAACACGAAAGGTTGAGGGTTTATTTGTATGAGATGCTTGTATATTTCATATTGTGTCGCACTTTGCCATAACAATGACAATTGACTTTGAACTCGGCTAGCAGCAGGACATTTTTAAATTTTGTCAGACAGCCAAGAGGACGAGAAACGATACATGTAAACAGACTTTGGGTTGAGCTCAGTTTTGTCGCCAGTTGTCTTTTTATGGCACCAAGGTGCAGGACAACAACAACAACAACGACAACAGCAACGACAACGACAATGCAGTGAATGTGAATGTGAAAATGGATGTGGCAGCTTCAAGGTAGCCCAGTGTGTTGGCCCAAAAATATTATGGCAAAATTATGCGGCGTCGTTGGTGGCCCTGTTGTGTTTATGGCCCCCAAAGCGCGTTGCACGGGGCGTTGATGATTTTGGGGCGCCGCAGTCTGGCGACAACGCACTTTGCCACTTCCAATAAATTCAGTCGCATTGAGAGCAAATATTACAATTTGCAATAGACGATCCCCTTGCCTCTTTCCACCCCTCTCTCTCTCTCTCTCTCAGTCTCAATTTCTGCACTTTTTTCCGTGCAGTTGAACACGAGATGCATGACAATTGCCGTGTCGCCCCAGGAGGGAAATGGAGGCAGCTCCTTTTTTGCAGATAGAACTACCAGTTTATCTTTGGCAGCATCACTTCATTAGACGGACACAAAGACGTAGCTGAAGGGTTTATCAGCTGGCCCGATTCGTTGGCCAAATTAATTGCCAGAAAAAGCTTTCTCGCAACTATAGATTTAATTAATCGGCGATTTGTGCACTGAGCTGCGCCGTTTGTCTCCGCAAAATTTGTAACTAATCGAAGCCATCAATTATGTTGATAGATTGGCCGTTGCAAAGCCACGTACAAGTGGCAAGACTTTGTACTCTGCGTTTGGGCCACTTTATCACAGTTGGCAGCTGGATACCGCTTACCGCTTGAGGTACATGTAATTGAATCTTTTCGAGGAGAGGAAAGCAGAAGAGAGAGAGGGGAACTCTCCTATTCATAAGCCATGGTCATGTAAATAACAAGTGGACGTGGTTGTTGTCAAAGTTTCAAGCAGCCTTTTGAAGTGCTTCACATAACTAGCCACAAGGATGCGGCCACAAAAAAAGAAAAAAAATATAAATAAAAAAGCGCAGAACAGGAGAGATGAAGAAGAGCAGCCAGGGACGGAGCGACAGTCGGGCGGACAGACAGACGTGTGTCTGATCTGAATGCTAGATAAAATTATTACCCCTTTTATTTTGGGCAGTCCGAGTCCAAGTTGTGATCCAAGTTCGAGTTGGAGTCGCCGCTGTCGTCGTTGTCGTCGCTGCTTATTTCCTGTTGGACACTTTCCGTTTGTCGTTTGTTGTACAAAAGCCGTTGCAGCTTTCCCCTTTCCCCTCTCATCCCGTTCCTGTTCGTGCTTTTTTTATGGTCAGCTCTAGAGCGCACACAATAAGCATCATCAGGCAGCAGGCAGCAGGATAACAGGATAACAACAGCAATGGCAATGGCAACTGTGGCGCACACTCAACGTCATCATCAGCACATTGTGTCCAGTTGGTGGACAGAGTCGAAGGACTCGTCCAGGACGATGAAGAAGACGAAAGAGATGGCCGCAAGCCGATAATGTGCGGCCATAAGGTAATGAAAATTTTATCTGATTTTATGTGAGCCTGCGAATTCGCTTTCCCAATAGTTGCCAATTTTATGCTACACCCTTTTTACTCCCTTTTCTTTCCCGCCTTTGCAGGCAGCCTTTGATTTGATTTTGGACACCCCGAAGCATTGGCGAATGATACAATACTTTGTGGTCAACATATGTGTCCGAAAGGTATTGGGCATTGTGTAGTCGCATTTGATTGAAATTTGAATTGTAAAAGCGGAGAAAAAAAAAAGGATTCTCACTTATCCATTGCCTGCTTTTAGGAGCAGCCACTGCCCCTTCGCTTCTCTCCCCGCCCCTTGTGTGTACGTGCTGTGCCTTCAGTTACTATTTCATTTTAGATTTTAATCAATGTTGTTTGATGTGACACGTTTATGTGATGATGTCGCCCACACCACTGACTATTCTTTGGCCCAAAGGATGTGCAACATATGCACGGAATGCGCCACTCGCCATTTAATGAAGGCACAATGCCACACTGAGAGCATTAAACCTACGAGTGTAATAAAAAAATAAAAGAAACTGGGCGACTTTGGGATTTGAGAATCCAAAAACGATTGCTTCATTATTCGCATTATTGTTCATAATTTTCAGTTAGGCGTGTGTTGTTTGTGATTGCAATGGGCGATAGAAGCGCAATCTTGTACATATGTGGTTCAAATTGATTTCAAATATTAGAGAGTAAGTGAATTCTATAAAGAAGTAAGAGGGAAATTTCAAATGTAAATACAATATGGATAAATAGCAGCAATAACTAGAAATGAAAGTAACGAGGAGGAAGAACGAGTCAGAAGTAAATAGAATATCCTTTGAAATATGAAAAGAATATTTGTATGTAACATAAGATGTAACGAGTGTAAAGAGCTCGAGATAAAAATAACGAGCTTACCGCGTGACAGGTGAAAATTAGTGACGAGTAAGACAAGAAACGAGTAGCGAGAACTAGAGATCAAAAAATATGTAAGACCAGTAACAACAAATAACAAATATTCATATAGTGAAAACTTAAGGGACATTCGAAACATAGATTTACAAAGAATTAACTTGCAAAGGCATGTTATGAATATACGAGTGACGAGTAGAGAATAGCAAAAATTAGTAAAGTAAAATACTTTGGGGCACTGAAAACTTAGATACACTTTACAAAATCGTAAAGAAATCGTCACATAATGAGATTATGACATAATTATATTATCATCTGACAAAAATAGTGGTGAAATTGCTTTAGAATCACACACCAATTATAACATGATTACTCCAACTATTCTTTTTAGCCAAACTAAACGCTCTACTTAGCCAAATGAATGCTCTGTTAGCAGAACTTGCCCAGAAGAAAGCGCTTTTTCTAGCACTCCGTGTAATGTGTGTTATGGGAATTGAATGACTTCACCTACACACGTCGCACCAATGAGCAATGCAATAAATAACAACAACTAAATAAGCCAACTAAATGAGCACAAGAATTGAGGCAAACAACAATAAATTCCGGGCACAAACACCTGCAGCCCGGCAAAGGACAAAGTACTCCAAAAATGGGCAGACGCTGCAATTATCGAGAGTCTGAACTCTTCAACAAATCCAATAAACTTCACAATCGAGCAGCACATAAATATTAAACGATGATTGAGCTGCAAGTAACACACACACTCGCGCACACACACAAACAGTTAGTAAGGACTCTAAGCAGGACACACGCCCCAGAAAAGCTTAGGAAAAATTACAATTTATTGGACATTTCCGGCTGGACAACAAAAATGGACAGTCGAAGATTTATGCGGCATTGCCAACGATTTGCTCGAAATTTATTGCCAATTCTCAGTGCCCGTAACTTGGCTTAGATGCCAAAGGCCTTTAGTTAATACCTGGCCATTTGATTAGCACTAAGTGCCAACACTTGAGTTAAACGTTTAAGGAATGCTTAAAGCAAACTCTTCGAATAAATATATGTAATATAAAAGTTGTTTATTATGCAGCAGAATGGACTACGATGAGGCACCTCAATTGCATTTCACAGCTATTCAAATTTGCATATCATTTCGTGACTGTTGTTTTTGTTTTTATTGTGGGGCTAAAACTAAACTAAAACTAAATAAATGCCAAACAAGCCCAAAACTTGCCTGCCTGCTAACTTTATTATGCCCCACAGATCACATGAGTGTGTGTTTACACTAATGGTCAAAATAATAAGTACGTTGGCATCTTTTAGTGATTTTTGACACTACTTTGTATTTCAAGTAGTTCGGGAACAATTTAAAAAATTCCAAATTATTCACTCAAATATACATGAATTTAAAAAATTCAAATTTATAATGATTGCTATCAAAGAATCATTTCAATTATCACGATATTATCAACCATTTTCATTGAACTTTCGAATTTAACAGAGAGAAATATTTATTTTTAGCTTATTCTTTTTTTTTGTATACTCCCACAATTTAAATTAAAATTGATGGAAATAACATGAATGAAATAGTTTGACTTAATTATTTGAGTCGGTGTACATATTATATTCGCCATTAGCGTATGTGAGTTTATATAATGAAAGGACTATCTGCGGCAGGACATCGCTGGACTCTGCAGCTCAGCTCGGCGTTGTCCAGAGTAAAGCGCACTGATTCTGATTCTGATTCTGTGCTGCCGACATGTGTCACTCTGCAGTCCAGCCGGCATGAAGATTTGCGGGCCTAAGTGAGTTGCCCAGTCCTCGTCCTGGTAAGCTCCTCCCCTGCCCTCCTCCTCCTCCTTCTTCATTTTTCACTCTTTGTTCTCTGCTTCTCAGCTTCATCTCGAAAAATTTGCATTTTCTAAAAACATTGTGAGCCATGAGCCCGCAGCAGCTGCTGAAGCACTGGAGCATTGTGGGGACGTGTGTGTGAGTGGGCGTGTGTGGCGTGTGGGCGTGGTCGTAGGTGTTTGGCAGTTAAGCCGGACAGCGGCCGCAGTCACTTGACAGCGACTCCAGCTACAGTTTCAGCTCAGTTCAGTTCAGTTTCAACTCGGTTGCAACTCGAGCTACGGTCTTCCATCATCGTTGCAGTCTCCACTAATTCCTCGGCAGCAATTTATCAACAATAAACAGTTGCAGACATTTGCTTACATTCTATATGTGTGTGTGTGTGTGTGTGTGTGTGACATGCACTGTCCCAAACAGGAATAAATGAAAAGTTTGCCATGGCTGCTGCGGGCAGCTTTAAAGTGACTGCTTTTTGCATACGATTATTTCTAAAAAAGAGCAGCAAAAAAAGTCGGAAAATTTCATTTTCAATTTGGCAAAAGAATTTACTTGGTATGCAGCGTGTTTTGGACCAAATTCAGTTAGAGCTAATTCAACAAATGAGCTTACAATTCACACATTGTTCTACCCTCCCACACACACACACTTACTCACTCTCACACACACACACACAGTCGAAGTGATGCCAATAATCCAATAAAAGCGCTGCAATTTTCGCGCTTGCGTTTAATTTCATTTACGCCTCATTTGTCGCCTGTCAGTTGCCTCAGTTTGACTGCGCATATAATTTGTACTGGGAAAGGGGGCAGGGGCAGAGGGGGCGTGGCTGGGGCAGAGTTGAGCCAGCAATTGGCAATTGGCAACCTGTTGCCGCACATACAGTTTTTATGTAGCGCCAATTGGCATTCGATTGATTCAATTGCTTCAATTCAACATGTGTGTGAATCAAATTTTCTATACATGGAATTTTTGCCTCTAACCAAAGTAAGAATTCGTTGCCGACTTAAAGGCGCTCGAGTCATGCTGACTTTGCTTTAATTGAATGCAAATCAAAAACAAAAATACCTTAAGACGACACACACACACACACACACACACACACGCACATTGACACATTTGATGGCGCCGAATTGGCTTTAATAAACTTGTCGCGCTGTTAACTTTATTAAGATTAATGACAATGTTGTATGAGATTTTCTGCAGTGGCATATAGAAAATTGAAAAGTGAACAGCTTCCTGCCGTTCGTTCCGTTATACAATAAAAGCACATTTCACTTGTTTTAATGACGTCATTACGTGGCATTTACTTTGCGTCATGCCACCACCTCACACTTTCAGCCCCTCAACCCCCCGCAGACTGAAGTTGCTAGAGTCAAAGAATTCTACGTTCAATGTTCACGGCAGAAGTCAAGACGTTAATGTGTCCAATAATTTAATTTTAAGTACCTTGCAAAAAGAAATACGGCCACATTTTTACAGACAATTTCCTTTAATGGCAGCAAACTAAGGCAAGAAGAGGAAGAAAAGCAGCTAAAATAACTAACTGCAGTTCGCTGCCTGTCGAAGCAAAGACACCCAAGTTGAAGTCGAAGTCGAAGTCGAAGGCGAAGGCGACTCCTGTCCTGCAATCCTGCAATGTTCGCGCCATTAGCCAGCCATCAGTTGAGGCAAGGACGCAGCCACGTGTAAGGACACAGGCATGTCCTGCAACAAGCGAAGGTAATTGCATGGAAAAAAGCGATGCTGCCTCTGTCTGTGGCACAAACATATTATAACATGTGAGCTGCCTCGTCGGCTTCAGTTGCTGTAATTGAAAATTTAATATTTATTTCGCAGTTAGTAAATCAAAGTTCAACGCAGTGGATAACATTGGAATTACATATTCATCATGCCACACAGTGGGGCACATGTGAAGTGAAGTGAAGGGGCAGCCCCAGCGATAAATCAACAAGCCAACCTTTGCATGAGTTTCGCTTTTTTCCTTTCTTTTTTTGCTTTGCACCACCGTCAAATGTGAGTCAGCACAAAGTAATAAAGTCGCAGCGGCAGACGAGAGTAAAAGAGAGGCAAGTGAAAGGGGGGGAGAGAGGGGGACTTGACTATTATGCCCCTGTAATATGCTCATATATGGATTAGTGTTCGATAATGCTGCTACGTTTATGGCCATGGCCAGCACCAAAGTTTTCTCTTTTTGCTGACCATATGCGCAGCTGTTGCCATTTGGCTTAAACTGCAGCATATGCCAAGGGGCCAGAGCCGGAGGTGAGCAAAAGTCCATAAACATAAACATGAAGTGCGAACATGAACAATTTTAAAGCAACTTGCGAGCAATGCTCGATAAATAAATAACTAAATAGTGGAAGAAAACAATGTGTGGAGTGCGCACAACATGACGTATGCGTAATATAGCGTTTGCTCGTTGTTGGCTGTTGGTTGTTGAGTCCTTCAGCGCTGAAGCGCCACAAATATTTCACAGCGCATTTTAACTGCAAAATCATAAATAACAACATGTAAATAGCTTTTATCTAACAACTCGTCAAGCGGAAGCAGCAACAAAAAAGCACCAAAAAAAAGCTAGAAAACTCAAACGGAACGTGGTCAAAAGTTGCACAAAGGCCCCTCGAATGGGGCTCTAACCGCTGCCGGCGGCGACACTTCAGCGTTGTTGCAACAGCGGGGCATCAATTAAACCTAAATTGTTGCAGTTGTTAACACGCAACAAAATTGTCTGCTGCATTGCAGCTAAAAAAGTGCAAAAACTGACACACGAAATAAAACCAAACCAAAAAAAAGGAAACAACTATGAAGAAATAAAACGAAATTCGCCAAATTTGTAAAACGTCAAGTGTTAAAATGGCAGCTGAGCCACCGAACCACCCAACCACCAAAAGTGAGATTTCTGCCTAGAACTGCAGCTGCATAAAGCAGCTTTGGGACAGAAGGGAGAAAAGTGGAAAATTGTGCCCTGCTTTTTGAGTGCAAGTGTATTTATTTGATTTTTCGCTACAACTGTCCATTGTCCAGTGTGCACTGTACAGTGTTCACTTTACACTGGCGACTGGCCAGCAATTACGTCGCTTGAAATATTGACAATTACTTAAATTTATCTTTTCTAAAACGTTGCATGCACCTCAGCCTGGCGGCGTTTGTCAATCACGCGACAGACAGATGGACAGAGAGAGAGAGAGAGAGAGAGACAGACAGACAGTGTCTGCCACACTTCACGCGTGATATATTTGAAGTGGCCACCGGCGCAGAGTCGCCTCCAATCTCCTATCTCAATCCCAATCCCAATCCCAATCCCCTTCCCAGTCAGATTCCCACTCACAACATGCATTGGGCTGTGTAATTTTTGCATATTTTGTGCGTTTCGACTGCATTCCAGGCGGCTGCTCACCTGCAAATCGAAATGAATGGCTGAATGAATAACTGAATGCATGTCCGAATGAATGAATGAATGAATGCGGCGCTGCGGTGGCGCTCACTGCTGTGAAATGGCCTGGAAATGATTTAATGCGCAAATTGTGGTCACGGCGGCATTTTAAATTTATGCGCGCAGGTAAATCCCACAGCGAGGGGAGTTTGCTCAGTTCGTTGATGTGTATTTAACGAAATATATATTTATTTAGTAAAATATATAGGGAAATTTGTTTGTACTCGCATTTTAACTAATTAACTTTAAAGGCAGCAAGTGACTTGGCCGTGTTTATTTTTGGATAGCCGTTGTAATTAATCACTGTCTGCCCGAACTGCAATGTGCTAACAAATTAACACTAGAGATGCCGCTGCTGATGCTGCCGATGTTGCACGCGGCAACCAAACACGGCAACATTGTAGCACAAGCTGTGGCGAGCAGAGCGAAGAAAGTGAAGAGAGTGAAGAGGAGGAGAATTGACTTCAAAATGCATTTGCCTGCCAAATTGGAACTGCTGAAACTTGTATCTTCCGAGATCCACGCAAGTCGTGGAAAATGCATTTTTCATTTATTTGCACCGCGTCGCGTTTGTCGTATGAGTTACAAAAATCCATTTGCTGCCTGAGCTCATTAGTCGACCCCAGTCAAACAGTCGAGCAGTGTGAGGACACGGAGATGGGCAGCTGACCGACCCATCTCCCATCTGACGAGTCTCCAAAAAAATGGGGCTCTGACGGATGTGTGTGAAATTCAAGCAAAGTCCAAAAATACGCATGGCAACTATTTGGAAACTATTCACAAGAGTCGCTACACTTAAAAAGAGAAATATTATAAAACTTTAATTTCAAAATTCAGATTTAAGTGTGTATTTCTTATCAGCCCTTTACGAAATGTCTAAGCGAAAAAAAGATAATTTAGTGAAAATTTCCTTCTGAGTGCAAAATAAACATATAAGGTAATTGAGCTCTAGTTATTAATGGTTTTTATTCAGGTTTTTTTGGGTATTTAAAATATTCATAATTTTAATTTTAACAATATTTTTATTTTTATTTTTTTTATGCTTATTTCAATTTAAGTTATGACACGGTTGCTGGGCATCCGATTGTCTATCACCTGGACTGAAGCTTTAATACATATTTTCTTTCTGTGTACAGACTCTGCCGACACAATCAGCAGCCTCAGCTGGCGTCGCACACTAAAATAGACATCAGGTTGTCAGGTGGAATGGGACAAGGGGCGGGGAAAGGGGCAGGGGCAGGGGCATGAAGAAGATTGCTCGACTGGCAAACTGGAAATATTCGTATTCGCATCTTAGTTTGGCATTGGGCTCCATTGTGCGACTAAGCCGGGTCATCATCAGCCGCATCATCGTTTTTATTGTGTGTGGGCATTTTTATGAGCACTTTGAATGCTCTGCGAAAAAACACAATAAAATCAATGAGGTGTGTCTGTGTATGGCTGTGTGTGTGTTGTGTGTGTGAGTGTGTGTGTGTGCAGCACCTCAACCACAGTCTGAGGCACAAGGCAAACAATCAGTTCCCCATCCAAGCCCAAGAGCTAAACAATCAAGCGCAGGCGATGGCGATGGCCACCTACAATGCAGTGATGAGTTTCCCTTCCTCTACTCCCCTCTGCCCTTCCCCTTTCCCCTGATCATCGTGTATCCTTCGTGTCCTGCTTTGGCAGCGTTCAGCACACACAACAACGCGCTGAAGTTTTTACCTATTCATACGTTATTATTATTATCCTAGCACACTCAGTGGGTGGAAGACAGAGAGAGGGAGAGAGTGTGTAGCGTTATCCTGCCTCGTCCTGCTTCGCTTTGTTGAGCACTTTGCGAGCCGAAGCCGAAGCCAAAGCCAAAGCGAAAACCGAACAAAGAATGTGCTTTATTGGCACTTTTTGCACAATTGCCGGCCCCCTCTTCCCCACCACCACCTCCCCCTCCCCCATCTGCGGCTGATAGCAGTAAATGAGCGTGGCATTTCTGCAGGGAATGGCGGAGGTGGAGCTCAACGGAGAATCGAGACTGGAGGCCAACAAGGTGCCACAAACGGTGGCAATGTTCAATATCAACCTCATCATCGTCGTCGTCGTCATTGTTGCGCTTTGGCAACAGCCGGTACTGATGTGCCACCCCACCCTCCCCCCTCCCCCTTAAGCACTAGACTCCCCCCTCTGGCCACAAGGCTGCTGTATTAGGCGAAGCAACGTGAAAATTTAACGAAGCAACGTGGCAGAGGCAACGGCAACGGCAAAGGATAAACACATTCATGGTGTGCAATCGATTGGCATAATGTGAAGCATTTTATTAAGGTTATCAATCGAGTATGAATACTCACATAGCCTAGGTGTGTGTGCGCGTGTGTAAGTGTGTGTGAGAGCGTCTGTACGTGTTGTTTGTTTGGCGCCAGGACAACAGAGGACAACAGGCAACGTAACGTAACGGAACCACACAGGATATCGCAGTGTAAGAGAATTGCCCTTATCGTAAGTGGCGCATAAAACGTTTGACGATATGAATTATGCGGAAATTATTAGAAAGCATTTAAGCGGAATTATTAATGAGAAAGTGCGAAGAAGACAGAAGGCAGAAGAAGGCACTAACTCAGCTCAGCTTGGTTCAATGGCCCTCAATTTGAGGTGAGACAAAAGTGACACTTGGAGGCATAACAAGAGTATCTTATTTTCGTCCGAATGCGATTTTTATGCTAACGATCCCCCTTGGGTTTTTCAAAATTTAATATTTTAAATATCTGGATTTCAATTGCAATCAACTTCTTATGTCATAATTTATTCAAACATGAATCTGAGACGGTTAATTTTTATTGTAAAAAATCAAAAACAAAAATGTTAAAAATTTTTAACTATTAATTTAATTTCAGTAATGATAGTAATAATAATAATTGTAATTTTAATGTTAATGCTAATGCTAAGACCAATTTTTTTTATGGCAAAAAATTATGTAATTAAAACTTTAACTTTTGACAAACTCTTTTAAATTCTCAACCATTAAAAAAATTTTAAAACTATTAAAGTAAAGTGAAGTAAATTAATGAAATCTGTGATTCTGTGATGAAATCATTAAATTGTTTTTTCCCTTCATAGATAAACTCCATCTGCAGTTAGCCAAATTCAAGCTGTGTTGTCTGTCTATTGTATTATCGTATACAAAAACATGGTCAAATGTGATTGTTGTCGTGGCTCTTGTTGTTGGTGTTGTTGATTTCATTTGTCGTTGCTATTGTTGTTGTTGTTGCCGTTTCACCTTTGAGCATAAAATGCAGAACGATAAAAGCACAAATATAAATTTTGCCAGCAAATGAAATGAACTGTGGACTGTGAGGTGTGTTTGCGGGGGAGTTGGGGTATGGGATGTGGATGCTGTAGGGAGTATGTAGAAGTGGGCGTGGTCAGAAATGCGGTGCTTGCGGTGGGCGTGTGTAGCTCAATGAAAATTACAATCAAATGCATTCAACTGGAAAAGCTGTACGCAAAAATAAATACACATAAGCATGTAAATGTGTATGTTTCATCATCATGTTGTTGTTGTCTGTTAATATATGTGTGTGTGTGTGTGTTTGTGTGCATTTGTGGGCTGCACACTTTTGGCTGCACACAATTGGATTAAAATTTACACGCAGTTCAGCCTCGACGGCCACACACGCAATTATCTGGCAATGCAAACGCTGTGGGTGGCTAAAAGGGAGGGGGGAGAGGGGCGTGGCAGAGAGAGGTGGCCTTCGCGTGACTGCGTTAATGTGCTTAACAATAAAACGCAGCGCATTAATTGATAAACCAAATGCAAAATGATGCAAAACGAAAATGAGAAAAATAAAATAAAATTGAAATAAAAATAAATAAAAATGAAATAATTGTATTGCAGTGCCTATCAAATCAATTAAAATGCTAAAGCAAGTGGCAAGTTGGATCCGACGTGGGGGCCACCCAAAAGCATTGAGGCGCAATTCATGATAGTTTTTCATAAATTTTATGTCTAATTTGGCGACGCGCTAATGACGCGTTCACGCCAAAGCGACCAAGCGACCGACGGACCGACAAACCGACGGACCAACAATCGGACAGACAGACAGATGGACCAGTCCAACTCCCTTCTTGTCTTGTCCACCTCTCTATGTATTTGCTGGGATGCAGCGAATTAAAAACACTTTACGCGCATTTTGCATATAATTCTTGGATTGAGGCCAAACAGTTGTGATGGAATAGAATCAGAGGGACGGGAAGGGAAGGGAGGAGGGAGGGAGGAAATGTACATTTAATGCGCCTTAATTTCATTTTCATTTTAGTTAAATGCATCAAGAGCTAAACGAAATGATTAGATGCACTAACAAGCCAACAGATCCCTAACAAGCCAAGGAAAAAACAGTGGAAAACTCATTTTGAATTTCCGCTCGTAAATAAATCGAATGACAGGCATATGGCAAAGGAGATGTCGGTGTCTTGTTCGATCTATTAAATCCAAGTCAAATCATATGCAGAAATGGCACGAGGGATGGGCAATGAGGATGAGAGATGAACTGAGGTGGGAGGCGAGGTGTGCTACAAGAATTCCTTCCTTCTTGTGGCGCCGTGCCAGCCATGTGGAAAAACAAAGGGCGCAACTTTTGAGCAAATAACAATTTATTACATCAATAAACTTTTTTGGCGTTGCGGATGTGCTGTGTCCCCCCCCCCCACCGCCCTCCATCCTCCCATGTCTTTGTATTTTGCCCTAAGGTGAAATAATACGAAAATTATGCAAAAATGCCGAGCGTAAAAGGCATAAACAACGATTTTTCCATATTGGCAAACATTTGATGAGATTGTAAAAAAGCAGCCAGTTTTCATTAGAAGGTGAATTGAGTTTTCAGTTTACGGCAAAACGAGCAATTTATGAGCCAGGCATTTTATATTTTATATTAAGCATTTTCTTTCGAATTCAGAGCTGAGCTTAAGAAGACGCCTTAAAGTATGCAACGAAAAATTTTCTTGTTGCAAATTTGAACCACAAATTGAGGCGGTTGGTCGCAATTGAAAAACTGCAAACGCATAATGCCAAATGGCAAAGTAAATAATAATAAATTATTATCAAAAGGACATAATGCGAGCAAAGCTGGCCACGAGCGAGTCATAAAACTGGCACTGCTCGGTTAAAGCTAAACCGATCGAATTGGCCTCTGATGCCGATTTGCGAGACGATTTGCGTTTTATTTATTTATTTTCATGCGGGATGCGGCTCACAGGCAAACAAATTGATTTCTAAGGCAGCACAAACAAGTGGCAGCGGCAACTAAATCAAGGCAAAGGAAACGGCAACGGCAACGGCAAAGGGAAAAAAATGTAATAAAAAGTCGCGCGAAAGCGGAGAAAGCGAAAAGTGCAAAGCGAAGTCAACACACAGTGAGAAAGTGTCGATTGTTGTTGTAGCTGTTGTTGTTGGTGTTGCATGCGATAAGTTGCAAAAAATTACTTGCTACATCGTAAACAACAACAAATACATCGCACAGACAACAGCAACAAAAACAACAACAACAATCCTTTACCCTCTTGGTCGACTTGGCTGTGCAAATTGCACGTAGTATTTCAGCATCAACATCCCCATCCACATCGACATCAGCAACGGCTTATCCCGGGCAATGAAAATTTATACAAATTCGAAAAAAGTGACAACATTTTGCTTTTATTGGCCATTAAAACGACTTAGCGACTTGGCGAATTCATCCTTTCCTTTCCCTTCCCTTCCCTTCCCTTCTCTCTTTCTCTCCTTTTCTCTCTTTTCCCAACTGGCCGAGATCACATGTGATTTTTGTATTTGTACCTTGCGTCCACTTTGCATACGAGCAAATAAATGTGGGATTGTCTGAGGGAGTGTGTGAGTGTGTGAAGGGGAGGGATGTGAGTATCCTGATTTAAGTATGTGTTGGCAATTTGTATTTAAGACTAGCGAGTAAAAGTACTGCTTCTAATTTACATATCATTCCTGTTGGAAGTGATAACTGAAAAGTAATCTTATTATTGGTATTATTATTGACTGCATATTATATTTGGTCGTAAAATTCCATCCAAGAAAAGAAAATTTTAATTCTTAAACTTTGTTTCTCCTAAGCCTTTTTTCAACCTCAACTCATTCACAGATCGCATTTTCATACTATATATAGAAATCGTTATATACATATTTAAATACTAATTTGATAATATAACATTTAGTATGAAAACTCTGGCTTTTATCGTATATTATTCAGGCATCTTCTTTAAACTGTTTTCAATATTGACGCCTCTGCCATTTAGCAGGCTGTCACCTTCTACGTCCAATCTTATTGCCCATCTGTTTGGCAAACAATTTCTTGTGGCACATTAAACAATTTTCAGAGCTTAAGACAAAGAAGCTGTTCAAGGTGCGCCATTTAGCAGGCATAAGCAAAAAAAAACAACGAAACCAACACAGGAAAATTCAAAGGAAATCAGCCCAAAAATTGAGCGCAGCAAATGAAGCAAGCGGGGAAAATCACACAAGGAGTCTGTACTCTAGAAACTGGCCTCAGAAAATTGCTTATCGGTAGGAAAATGTTGCCGCAGCATACAAAAAAAATTTATTGAGTGGAAAATGTTGAATCGCAGCAGCGGCAGATGCCAAGTGAAAGTGAAAGTGAAAATTTTTGCGTGCGGCGTTGGCGTCGAATCCATTAACCTGATGTTTACTTTTACACACTCCAACACACACACGCACAGCAAAGTGTAAGTGAAAGTGTGGTTGTTGTTGTTCTACTTTTACTCACAGATTTTCCCCTTGGTCACATTTCCTGTTGTTGTTTGTTTTGCAAGCAGGAAACATGATATTTTTGCGTTTAGTTTGCAAAATTGAATAACACTTAAATGTGTTTAGTGTGTGCGTGTGTGAGAGTGTGTGTGTGTGTATGTGTATGTGTTAGTAGGCAGTAAATTAAGCTCCCTTACATAGATAGAGGAGTATACGTGCGTAGGTCGAAGTAATTACTTACATTACATTAACACGAGTCGAGCAGAGAAGAGATGAGAAGAGATGAGAAGAGATGAGATGGGGCCTATGAGACGCAGCTGTTGATAGCAGCTGCCATTTTGGCCAAGTTTATTGGCCCAAGCGATAAGGAAACCCATTTAGACCTCTGAGGCACTTTAAAGACGGATTCTTAAAGCAGTCAGTACAAATATTTGTCTCTTCCCCTCTTTCTCTCTCTCCCTCTCTCTGCAAATTACAAAAAATTACCTTTAGCAGATATTTTTACCCTTTTTTTTTGTTTTTGGTTTTCTTTAATATTATTTTTATGTTTTTCGTTTCGCGCTTCGCGTTACGCGAGCGGCAAAAACCAATTAGACGCATTTCTGACGGACACGCGTTCAATCATTCACATTGCTGTCAAGTTGCTGCAACTTCAACCCCGGCAACAACAACTTCCACAACGTGCGGAGCATTGGAAATGCCATTGCCAAATGTTGGCCACGTTGTCGGCCCGCCAAATATACAAAATAAAAAAAATAAATTGGAAAGAAACAAGTCGCAACAAACTCATTACCAAATGATGCTCTTCGGGCCCAAAAAGGTGCGCAAAAGTGTCTACGTTCATTTTTCAAGTATTAACAGTGAAATGAGAAAGGCCGAGCACATTAATAATGCCCAAGGAAATCGTGTAGAAGGGGTAAGGGGTCGGATCTTAGCCAGGGCCATTAAAGGGCCACTTGAGCCAAGCAATTTAACGCTAATTGTATGAAATGGCTCATCAATAGTTCAAAGGCTGCCATAACAGAACTCAGAACTCAGCTGGCGCAATGAAATGAATTCAATCTTTCCCTCAGTGATTTCATATACAGGTTCCTACCGAGTTTTATTGCGACTCGCCAAAAACTTTCCCTCAAGTGTCTTCCGTTTGTCATAAAAGCCAAGTTGGAGTAGCATCGACAGCAGATGAATCACAGCAATTGTGCAGAGTTTAATGGCCAAACTTTATCCATAGATGTAGCGACAAATGAGCGACTGCAAATGTGACTTTGTCAGTCATAATCACAATCACAGTTTCAGTGATTACAATTATTCGCACATCCCTTCAATTGGTCAAAAATCGTGTGTTCATCACTCCCTTTTTGACCAGCTTTTGACTTTGGCCTCAACACGTTGCTGTGGCCCCAACGGACGCTCCCCGACTGAAGGCCCTGAGGCAAACAGACTCTAAGGCTATGAATTGCCGCTGTTAGACTTAACAGCGCGTTAACAGCAGGCTAACAGCCATTTCCCCTTACGATATCTGTTAGTGAACGCCAAAAATATCATGGGATTTTAAACACAATTGTGCTTGGGAACGGAAATTATAAATGATGATAAAATATTGCAACTTAATTGAATGAGATCTATATTTAAAAATGTAGTTGTTTATCTAATGTCAAATAAAAAGGTAGAAAATAACTTATACATAGAATGGGCTACAGTTGAGCGTATGTATGAGCGACTGTGACTAAACCTGCACATATTCTGTAAAAATTTAATATATTGTATAATCAAATAAAGATATTGACGAATATTTTCTTACCCCACAATATGATGTTATTATCTAAGGAAAAACTTTTATAATATCAACGCAAGATTGAAATTCTATCAATTTAATACATTACAGATTCTTTATGTTTTTAGTGTGCAAATTGAACAATATTAGATAATTGATCGTAAATTAAATATTTATTGTTACCCACTTAATGTTGCTGTTATTCCCGATGTTGTTGTTGTCAACCTTTAAATGTTTCAGTTTCATTTTTCATTTAATATTTATGTCGCGCTTTCTATTAAATTATGAACAATGCCAAAACAAACACCATTTCGCAATTGAATGAATCATTTTCGCTCGCTAAATGTGCAAAATAAAATAATAATAATAATAATATGTTTCATTTGCCAGGCATGATAAATACAGGCATAAATCGCCCAACATTCGCCATACGTTTCCCATCGTCCACTGTATTAATTTGTCATAAAATTATGCGACCTCCTTCCACTCAGAATGTTTGTGGCAATAAAATGTTTCTGCTTCTTTGTTTTTCAACTGTTTCAAGTGTGTAGGCTTTAAAAATATATATCTTTATGGGCTGTTGTTGTCGTTCCTGGATTGATCTCGGCACCTGCCCGAAGACCCCTTATGCAGACTTGCATGTAAACAAAGTGCCACAAAAATCATAACAAGTCATCTGAACGTGCCCCTGCCCCAAAGGTCGAGGAATAGACAGAAATATGAATACATATAGATCTACTGTTTATATATATTAATATCCATAGCTGCAAGTAAGCGCATTTGTCCGAGATATTCTCATACGATTTTGGACGATCGCTAAATTTAGCAAACGGATGTTTTGACGCATACATTGTTGATGCCTAACCCACATCGCATTTTTGCTGCTGTTGTTGCTGTTGTTGTTGTTGTTGTCAGCAGCTAATTAAAACAAATTTCCTACGCATAACTTCCTCAGCACAAACTGCAAATCTGCATATGAAGTCGTTAAATTTTGCTCAGCTTTTTGGCGCAACTCGTGCTAATTTGACGCTTCGGGTTTTGATTTTTATGTCGCATGTGGCAACAAAGTTGCCCAAGTTACCCTAGGACAAGTTGTAGTTGTAGTACCAGTGGCCGGGGGCATTAGATTTGGATCGTAAAGCCGGATGACATTAATTCCTACATAAAAACTGGCATTCAAATCAGCGTCATCAGTTTGCCCCTCCATCGTCTAAATAGAAGGCAATTTGTCAACAATGTTGTCATATTACCTTGATATTATTTCCCTTTATTTTGTTCTTCGTTACTTTTTTTAAAATTCGACTGGCCTTGTCAGTCATTGTCGTATTAAGTCGAGATGATTTATCTGCCTGACAAATATTATTAAATTATTATGTATTTGAGATTTGGGCCAAACAACGAGGCAACAAGACAACGAGCATCACGACAACAAGGCATGCAAATAACTTGGCCAAATGCTGCTCAAGCCGCTCAAAGCAAACGCTCACCGGGGAGCAATTTGTTTTTCAAAAACACCAAGAACTACCTATAGAGAGTCGACATTCCCCTCCCTCTGATTTGAAAGCAACCCTCGGCGAATCAAAGGCGTTGTGTGGCTTGTAATAAAATGCAAAAGAAGAAGGCGAACTGAAAAAATGCGGAGAGAAGGGAAAAGAAGAGAAGGGAAAGGGGCGACAGAGTGAAAAGGTAGGCGATGGCATGAGCACTTGTTTATATCTATGTAAAATTCGCAATGAAGTGAAGCTTAACTGGCACAGAGAAAGAGTGGAGAGAGAAGGGAGAGAGAGATGGAGAGAAGTGTGGAGATTCAGGGAACTGAGGGGAGAGCAGCCAAATTGGCGCAGCAGCGCAAATAAAGCAATTTGTATTCAAAATATGAATGCCAGGGAAGCAACTGTGACGCTCTGACTGTGTCCTCAACATCCTTAACATGCCCCTCCCTCCTCCCCCTCCTCGCTCTCTCCTCCCTTGAGTCTCTATCTTTCTTTTCTCCTTTGGCTGTCCAAATTTTTTTTTCGCATCATTTTATGCGGTTGCAAATAATTTTTCTCGCTCCACACTTTAAAATATTGCTGGCGCCAAATTTTAAATATTGTTGAAATTTGATAAAGGAATTTACTGATATTCCGCATACGCCACGTTGTCATCCAAATTAGCATAATTAAGCAACTCTTGTCTCCCGTTTTCACTCTCAGTGTCTGCTGTGCGTGTTTTGCGGCTCATTAGCAGGCAAATTAACGCCGTCGTCTTTAGCAGGTGCCTCCCTTTTCCCCCTTCGCCCCCCTTTGTCCTGTTTGTCGAGCCCACGAAAGTATGCTACACTTTGCGTAATAAATTAGCGAGCGAGCTACAAGCAGTTGTCGTGTGTGTGTGTGTGTGTGTGTGTGTGTGTGTGTGTGTGTGTGAGTGTGTTTAGTATATTTTGGTTGATTTGTGACTCAATTAAAGTCAACGACAGCCGTGGCAGGAAGGTGCATGCAACAACAACAACGTACGACTATTAGCAACATTTTGTCAGTGCACTCGACAATCTCCAAACTCTCGACACTCGACATGGAGTGTGGAGAGTGGAAAGTGGCCGGGCCAAGTGGCTTTTTGGGGTCGGCAGCTGTTGACCACATGCAAGTTTTGGGCCCAGGGCTCAGCTTCAATGCAGCCTGCACTGTGTGTGTGTGTATGTGTTGTGTGTGTGTGTATCGCTTGCAGAGCTAATTAAAGCGGTTAGCCCAAATGCCACATAATGAGGCGCACAAGTGCTGCCAAACACCGTTAACACTGCCCGTCATTTGTCAACGCACGTGAGCATATGTATATGTGTGCATTATAAACTCTGTGTGTGGCAGCCGTTGAAAGCTTCTAATTGGCTGTGAAGTGGCTCACAAATTTGGCCTTTTGATATGTGGGCGAAAATTGAAATTAGCTTTTGGCCGTCATTACCAAAATGACCTTAAAGCCGGCTCAAAGCAGCTCACACTGCTCTAAAAAACTTTAAGCCAGCTGACAAATGTGTCAAACGACATGTTCACATATGTTTCACGTCGATAATGTCGAGCAGGGAGGACACGGAGACAGATACGCAAGTTGCAGGCAAAAAGAAAACGATGGAAATTCGCATGAAACACACGCAAAGTTTTCCTGCTGCGCAAGGACAAAACTTTGGCAGTGTCCTGCTGCTGCCACTGCCACACGTTGCTGCCACTGCAGTGTCACCTTTTCAATAAACTGCGCCAAACGAGCCCAAAGTCCGAGGCAAAAACACACCGAAAGTATTAATCCCCAATCGTTTTGGTCACGGCAAGGATGCGGATGTGGATGCGGATGTGGATGCGCATCCAATCGACGACTGCAAAAAATAAGCAAGAAGATGGGGCTGCAAAGCAGACAAAACGGTTGGGCAACAGCTGCCGCCGTCGACCTTTGACCGTCCGTCCACCGTCCGATGTCCGTCCAATCCAAAAACAAAAGCTGCAAAATGCCAATGGTCAGCAGAAATGCGCATAACTTTGAAAGTTCACATACTCCTCGTACACATGCCAGCAGACGGTCGAGACAGTGGCTGCCTCCAGTACACGGCCAGGACACAGGACATGGCAATACCTTCAGTTGGGGGCGTCTCTGTCGGATGTCGAATGCTCCATAGATCTATAGATAAACTCCTGCAGTGCTAATGGCAATGTTCTCACTTTTCGAGGGGATGCACAACTTATGACAGGGCTAACAAGTGTTGCTTCTTTTGGCCAAGTGATTTAGTGGCCTTCGATGCGAGCAACTTATGCTCCACAACTTATCACTCAAATGACTCCACAGCAGCCTAAACACAATTACCTGTTTACAACATTATTAAAAGACATCCCCCTCTCTTATTCCCCCCTATTTCCCCTGGGCCTTTCTCCTTCAAACTGGCTAAAACCGAAATTTCTTGGCAAACTTTTTAATGGGCACCACTAAAAGCGGCACATTAAATTATTATCTGTGAGATTATGAAATTTTTAACAGCAGGTAATAATCGTAGAACAGAGTGGAGAAAGAGAGGGCAACAGGGGAGGGAGAGAGAAGGCAAGTGGCCAAAATGAAAGACAAACATTGAAGTTGGCAACGAGAACAAACGCTTCGTTGGGCAACTTGAAACGGCATAAATGAAAATGAGAAAGAGAACGGGGAAATGGGAAAGGGAATGGAAATGGAAATGTAACGGTGTAACAGACACTCTCATTGCTTTGCCTTCCTTGTAACTGAGGTAATTCAAAAGTTTTCCACGCAGGCGACGCACTCGTAACACATTACCGTTAAGTGCCACAGTCACAGACATTTTGGCTGAAAAGACGCCGCGTATCTTTTGGCAACGACAGTCCCAAGAAGTGAGTGAGTATTTACTGCAGACACTCGCAATTCCGGCAACAATTAACTCTTCCTTGAGTGGAGCAAGGCGTCAGCAGTAAGGGGCGTGGCAAGTGGGGGAGGAAGTAAAATTGCAGACTTGCCTAAATAAAAAAAGTGCGACACAAAATTTTTGACATTTCTTTGCGGCAATTGGAAAATTGCTTCTGCGTACGTGTGCAATTGTTTCTAGTTTTCTTTATTTTTCATCACTTTTTTTAGTCGAATTTGTTGCCTGCCATTTCTTATCACGTGTCATTGAGTTTGGTTCTTGGGCAAAAGCAAAGCAAATAAAACGCTGACATGTGGCAGAGGTGGCAGAAGCAACAGACGTGGCAGAGGCCGAGGCAGAGCTCAGCAATTTGCAGTGTGACCAGAGAGAGAGAGGGAAAAAGGAGGGAGAAAGGGAGCTCACAATTCGATGGCCATGCTCGACCAATACCGCAAATGAACGGCCGTTGAATAACCAGAGAAAGAGAGAGAGATAAATAAAGAGAGAGAGAGAGAGAGAGATGGCAGCTGTATGCGTTTGGAGCATTGACATGAAGTTAATGGATGTTTTATGACCGACTAACTTCCCCAGCGATAAATCGCTTTGCCATCAGCCAGTAAATTGCGATTTGATTGTTTCTGTTCAACATGCAAACCACTTCCATTTTTTCAGCATTTCTTGTTGTTGTTGTTATTGTTGGAAAATGAAAACGTGAAAAGTGAGCAGGCAAAAGGTCAGTCCATGTCCAAAGTCCAATGTCCATTGCCAACTTCACTTTTCCCTTAACACACAACTTTAAGCGACTTTGCTTCCATCGATTTTCCTCCTCTGCGATTCGTCACACGTTGCAAGCTCATTTTCATGGCAATCCCTCTGGAAATTATGATGAGCATGTTGCCCCAAAACTAACAACAAAACACCGAAAATATCATATACATATACTTATATATATAAATCAAAGTTCAGTTCCAAGAAATTTATGAAAATTTATGCACTGAGACCGCCTTGTTTGGCCATTGGCTTTGTCCAGCTTTTGACCCTCTTTACCTTTTGTTGTGAGTACGGAGTCTGCGGCATGTAGCACACATATCAAGTGGCTCCAAATTTTATGCAGCGTTTTGGCTTTTTGTTGTTTTTTTTTTGTGGGTTGGCCAAACAAAATTCATATGATAATGCGACGAACAATTCACGATTTTGTTGGCTTTCAACGCACTGACATTTTCTTTTCATAGGTAAATTTCTTGATGATTTATGAGGCAAATTTAAGTCATGCCACATGAAGTTGCAACTTTAAGTGCCGTCTTCAGATCCTTGGGTAATCTATCTATCTATGTTTATCCATCGATACTTCACTTCAACTCTAATCGCCTTTTCAACATCAATTTATTTGCTATTAATCCTTCACCTTTTTATTGTTGTAACATGTGGAGTTGTCCTTGGGGCAGCTCCAGCTCCAGCTGCAACTTCATCCTAAGTAGTCCCCAGTGTCCAGTGTTCAGTGGCATCATTATTTGCTCTGTCCAGGCAATTAGATGTTTGCGCTTGTTTTCTGGCCAACTCTCTCTCTCTCTCTCCTCTTCTCGATTGTTTTTGTTGCCTTTTCCGAGGTAAAATAAGCTGCTGGCTATTGGCAGTCGATTTCGGGTTACGCCCTCCTCAGAGACGTGTCTGCCACGGTTAGTTGCATGTTATCATGTCGCACGGGAGGGGGCGGGGTTTGTCGCTTTAATCTCGCAGCTTGTTTGACATGCTCTTAACACTAATTGAAGATACTCCTTCGTTTGTGTGTCAGAATTTAGCAAACTGCCTTTGTAGACAGATTCAACTTCGTCTCTTGACTCCACAACGAATCGACAGCTCAATGGCTGCCCAGATTCAGATTCAGTTTCCGACTTCAAAGGCGCGTGATTTTCGCTACATTCTTGTGAATGAGTTGGAAAACGAGCATCTTCAATCCTTTGTTGTATAATAGTTGCTCTGCGTGCTCTTTGATAAATCAGTTTAATTTTTGAATCTTGAGAGAGGTCTTTCACTCGCCATATATCTGAAATATAAAAGATATTTTAATAGTAATTTAAATCCTTAAATAAGATTTTAAATTTAATATTCGAATCTTAAAATTACTTCCTATTGAAAACTCGTCTGAAGTTTTTTAAATATCTTAATAGTGAATAGTGAATTCTTTTAATTTCTTTTAACTACCCATATAGCTTAAATTGATATGATTTATTTATAGTTTGCTCTTCTCACATTATTATCATCGATGGAAAATGTCTTTACAAATTTAAAATTCATTTTATAAGCAATTCAAGTGCTTAAACTATATTTGAAATTTCGATATATCCCTGGCTACCTTTTGCAATACAAATTGACAGCCGTTGTAAAACTTCTTTACGTACTTTTTTCTGGCCAAAACCACTCGACTCGGCATTTACTTTTAAAACTTATTGCGCCTGGCATATAAATTGGCTTTGTGAACTTTATGAACTCACGCGGGATTAACTTGTACCTTTGATTGAATTTCTTTCAGCACTGCGCGAAGTTTGTGCCACCGACGCACCACTGAACCACCACATCAGCACACCACCACCTCCTTCATGGCAATCCGATAAAACTTGTGAGCAGCGGCAAACAGCAGACAGCCAATGATTCCAAGCTGGCCAAGACGACGACTGTTTGGGCCAAGGAACAGCTGCCAGACGCCGGGCAAGTCAGCGAGGAAAGAAGTGAGACAGGGAAACAGGGAGATGGAGAAAGAGAAAAAGTCTCAATCTCAGCGGCTGGAATTAGGCGTTTCCGTTCAAGTGGCCCACAGTCGTGGCTAACAATTTGAAAATTTATGCTACCCATCGTCAGGAAGATTTTACTGCTGATTTTTGATTGTGCAACTGGGAGTCGGTGTGGCATCTACCTTTTTGGCGTCGCTTAAGTGGCAAGGCGGCACAATTGGTTTGGGACTTGTTTCAATTAAGGCGCATTACAAACTCTCACTTTCTCTGTCTCTACCTTCGATTGGCAGCGAAAGTTTTTCTGGTCTGGTTTGCTGGCCGAGATTCTATTAAAAAGTTTAGCTGAGAGCGAGAGAACACGGCATAAATAGTTTTCGGTGTGTGCAACGCGGAAAAACCAAGAAAAGTAATTAAAATTCAAATAGCAGACAAACATTTACATTAACATTGCTGCCTCAGGGATTGGGACAAGTATCTGGCTAAGGTATATATACTCGTATGGAATGGGTTTCATCAGTTACTCGGCTGTAAGCTGAAGTGACGTCGTCGTCGCCCTTTGTGGCCCTTTTGTTTGGCCTGGCGCCAGTCTGGCGCAGAGACGCCGCAAAGTATGCTATACTTTTGTGCTCTAGGTAAAAATCAGGCGTGTCTGCTGTGCGAATGTGTGTGTGTGAGAGCGAATGAGTGATGACTCTTGGAGTGTGCTGCGTAGACGTAGACGCAGTAATGTCAGCATGATTATACTCATACTCATACTCGGATACTTCATACGTATGATTTCCCTCTGCGCCTGCCACACATAAAACGAGAACAAACGGCAAGCGAGATTATTAATATTGTATTTAATATATACATATGTATATATACATGTGCTTGGCAGCGACATTTCATTATTTGCTTTGTTTCCAAATCTAAATGAAAATTGAGTGTGGCTGAAGCTTGGGCTGAGTGTGTGAAAGCACTTGAGCATTTACCTAGTTGATGTTATACTTACGTATTTGCAGTTGGCTTGTATCTTACATTTTAGACAGCTTAACGACTGCAGCAGCTTTTAAAACTTTAATAAACGTTAGCATAGTTTTGATTATTTCGATGCACACTCACAAGCTCAGAGTTGAAGAGCCGATATCTAAGTACAACACCAATTTACAGCAGCTTTTTCAACTCATAGAAATTTAAAATAAAATAAAGTTGTCAGTTTTCAAAGCTTCCAAACTTATTTAAAATATTTTTTTAAGCTCATAAGTTACTTATGTGAAACAAAAATAGTTGGCCTATTTTCTGTATTGATTTTTTTTAGCTCGTGTCGCTGTTAAAACTTCCCAAGGCACACTCTTATATTTAAAATGACCTAGAGCTTTCATACGCTTTTAAAGCTTTCATGAACTGTTATTTTTATAGGATTAATCCCAAGCTCTCAGTCTCGTTTTCAGCTCGTGTCACTCGCTGATCACGCCCAAAAGTTGCGCTGGGAGACAGGTTTATGTTCTCGTATATCATGTTGGCAAAAATTCAATATCAAAGTGATATGAAAGCGGACCGCCCACTCACCACACACACACACTAACACACACAGATGCACTCATAAATGAATAGCACGCTGCGCTAGAAAGTATGCAGGGAAAATGGGAAATCGCAAAGCAGGCAGAGGTCGCTTTATGTCTATGTGTATTCCAATGTCTCCACATCCTCCACGTTCGCGTTGCCTTCCACGTATGCAGAGCACGCGTTGATAGCGTAAAGCACGAAGCCGGCAGAAGCAGCGGCAGCGGCAGAGGCAGCAGCGTGGCAGCGGCTCCAACAGCGCTGCATGGACATAATTAATTTGGATACCGCGTTTTTTCTAGCAAAGCCCGCAACTGGCCAGCAATTTGAAGCTGTTTGCTGGTGGATCGTTTGGTTTGCTATGGTGTTTATATTTTTTTTTTGCTTTTTTCCTTTTTGCGTTTTACTTTTGCGTGCAACCAAAAATTAATCAAGTGCTAGTTACTCTCAGTGTGCGCAGTTTTTAATTAAAGCGCAGCATCAAAGCAAACTTTACTGCAATTGCTACTTCTTTTTTTGGTTTGTGCACTTCGCTTTGGCATGGCGTGTGTTTGGGCCAAGTTAAAGCTTTAAGCCACTGAAGCTGACAGTTTTTCGAGGTGTTGCCGAAGCGCCGTTGGCATCGAGACGAGCGACGACTGCAAAATAATAATACAAACCAATTTCATGCTGAATTTAACAGGGGAAAGAACCGGAGCAGGGGGAGTGCAAACAACAATAGTTGAAGTGTCCTGTCAACAGGCGGCAGCAGCAATTACAACAACAACAACAACTGTGGAAGCAGCAGCTGTAGCAGCAACAACACAAAGGCAGCACGTGCCTTTGCGCTTTTTGAAAACAGCAGCAAGAGCCTCGTCCTGTGTGGCATGGGGCATGGGGCAAGGAACACGCTGCCACACACTTGGCCTTGGGCAATTTTGTAGAAAACTTTTTGTGGTGAGCGGAGTTATCACACGTAGTCTCGAGTCTCAGTCTCAACTAGCAGCATATGTACACAGCAAATAAAAAAAATATTCTAAAATTAAAGTTTACATTTTTTATTGTTTTATTAACCAAATATACGGATAATATATGGATTAAAATAGTTTAAAAAAAACCTTAAATATTTCACTGAAAAAAAGAATTTGTCGAGAAGAATTTGCAAAAACTTTTTTGAATCAAGAATTTCTTGCTTGGTTAAAGAAATATCAGAGTTACAGAACTTCTGAAAGCGCTTCAGATTGATTTTATCCCGAAATCCCATAGTTTTTTCTCTGTGTATTGTATCTGTGCAGCTCTCCCTCTCTTTTTTTTCAGTCTGCTCTCTTCTCTCTATTTTTCTGTCCTGTTAAGCATGGCAAACACCTCAGGCACACCTCGCCAGCAAATGAAAGCAGCCACAACGTGTCTCGCATAATTTGCACCAAGTGCACAACAATAGCCGCTCTTCTCCCCTCTTCCCTCCAATCCCCCTCCGTGTTGGACGCCTGTCAGCGACAAGCATTAGCATTAGTTGTAGTAGGGGAATTCATATTAAACGCGTGAAATATTAGAAATTAAAAAACACATGACAAGCTGAACACTCAGCCGGGCACTTTGATTTGTCCGCCAGTTGCAGACAATCGACTGTGACATCCGCCTCCTGCCCCAATCGCACTTTTAATATCTCAAAGTCAGAGCATCGGGCGATCCAGCAATTATTATTCCAAGGGTAGTTAGTACTCGGAGTAGGTATCTAGGAGAGAGAATGAGAATGAGAATGAGGGTGTTCAATAAATTAGAAAACACCTGTTTTTGGCCCCAGGGTCGTCGACAGATGTCTCTCCGGGCCGTGTTCTGCTTTAGCCAGTAATGAAAATAAGCACAACATTATGCCGACTACATCAACTAACTCTATCCCAGTCTCTTTCTCTCTTAGTCGCCCTCTCTCTCTCTACCTCTGGCTGACTGGCGTAATTTATGTTTTTTGCTACTTGGCCGCATTTCGCGGTTTTTTATTGCTACGTGTTGGCGCGACGCATCGCAGAGTGTGGGCCAAAAAGGGAGAAGGCCGCTTCGTGCTGGCCATAATGTCGTCATGACAGACGCGGCCATAAAAGATAATTATGATTCCGGTAATAGGTTTTATTTTCGCGTGTACCTCTTTTGTTCACATCCCCCCTTGCAGCTCTGCCCTTTGCTCATTGCCAAAACTGACGCCATGTTTGTGCCTGTTGTTGTGGCTGCCACTGGCACAAAGGTCGTCCTCTATCCCCGTTCCCCATTCCCCTGTCCCCTGTCCTCACTTGGTGTGGCAATGTCTACAATTCAACATTTACTTTTCGGGTGACCAACGTGGCATAGAAATTATGCGCATTATACGCGTCGCGCTTCAGCGCCTTGCTAAAAAATTATATCCGCGGCATTATGCAAAAAAATATAAAAGAAAGAGCATAAAAAATTAAACTCACTTTTTATATGGCCTTTGAAAAATTGCAAGCGGTTTAAGTTGTGTGTTACATTTTTAATTAGCCGCCCCCGTTATTCTCACTCTTTCTCTGATTAAGAGGAGGAGTTTTCCCTTTCGAGGATGGGGGCAAATCAATGCCGTGTTTGTTATTCTAATGAGCTTGTCAGGCTTATGAAGATTAATGCCACCTTAGCAGTTTTCAATTAGATCAAACTGAAGTTTCCTAGCTTTTCTCAGCAATGCGCTAACAAAGAGTAATTGTCTCAACATGATAATTGTCTTAAATGCGAATGCAAATTGAGCGACTGTCAGACGAGTGTGATTAATGGGCGCTGCTTGACCCAGTTTCAATTAAACACCAGAGGGGATCAGAGGGGGAGGAAGTGTATCCTAGTATCCTTTGAGAAAATCATTGGCGAAAATCAAACAGGCGAGCGAGGAAATGGCTGCCGTTGACGTCTAATGGAAAACGTGTGCGGGCATAAAAATGGCCGCTAAGAAAATGCATAAAAATGTGCGAAGGCAAACAGACTCACGAGTGTAGAGTGTAGATTGAGGAAGGAGTAAGGACAGGACAGGGCAGGACACACACAGAGGAGGACATGCAAGGACAAACGGAAGTCACATACGCAAACTTCGCTTATCGTGTCCACGACACAAAGTTACTTTTGCACCCAAGTCCATAAAATATTTTATACACCATCCAGATACATACTTGCTCCAAATGCCAGAGCTTCTTTGAGTTCTCTGTCGCAGCTGGGAATACCTACGCGTAAGTGGACCAAGGAGAAAGGGGCATGGCCGAATGGGAAATTGTTTACACAAGTCATAAGCATTTTTTAGCGAGCCATCGCCATTGCCATCTCCTTCTTGGCCATCGCCTTGTTTGCCAGCGTATCGTATAAGCGCTTGGCATTTGCATAAACCTTGCCAGCCACCAGGACAATCAGGACATTACACATTATGCTCAAGCAAAAGACAGAGAGACTAAGAAAGAGCGAGACAGCATTTGTCTAACCATTTTCAAGAGCTCAAAACTTTTGGACAACTGCAATAATCATAACTGCAACGCTCGACATTGATTTCTAATGCCAAGATTGGCATAAAGATTCGCCGACCAACTGCCGAGGCGCCTTTAATGGCTTTGTCTTACAAGCACTTTTATGCCCTTCCCCTCTCCTCATCTTGGCTCCCCTTTAAGTGCTCAAATTTACACTTGACTTGAATTTAGCGACGAGCCCATAAAGTAAACTTTTTATTCAAACTGAAACTTTAGTTTTATGGAAATCGCCAAATCCCAGTGGGTCATCAACTGGGCACTGATTGAAACTGATATGCCCTACAAAGGTACATATTAAGACCCCATTCCAACAATCAGCGATAAGGCTTTAAGTGCTGTATGGCCAATTGTTGTGTGTTTTGGTGTACTCTGTTTGTACTGTCCAGTAAACTCGGAGACTTAGCGCAGATATTGAGTTTCAGGTAGTTCCAAGAAGTAAATCGACTTCACAACCGCCTTGACTTGGAGCACAATCAAATCATCTACGGAAAACATTGAACTTGATTTTTGATAACTTATGACAACTTTTTAGTTATTTTTAAATAATAAAAATATAAATTTTAAAATTAAAATATTTTTAATTAATTAATTAAATTGTTATATAGTATACATAAGTTAACCAAGTTTTTTAGTTACTTTATTTGAAAGAGTTATACAAATCACAATAATTTTGGAATTTAAGAATTTATCATAAAAATGATTTAATTAAATAAAATCTAAAAAGTTAATAGTTATCGATGTTCTTGAAATCTCCTTTTTTTATTGTGACGTTTCTCGGAACACTTCACATGGAGCTTATAATCAATGTCTGCCACTAAAATAAATAATCTTTGTGGTTTTTTGGCAGTTTAGGTTAAACGACATTTTGTACCGTGACATGTTTGCCCGTCGTCGCTTCGTCGCCGTCATCGTCGGTTGTCCGCACGTCGTCGTATCGCTGTTGTTGTCAATGATTTCGATCAGAATTTTTCGACTGCTTGTAGATGATTGATGACACTTAATTGACGAACATGAAGGGAGGGGAAACAGCACAGGAGGAACTTAACAAAAGCGACTCGGAGTAAACATTTGCACTTGTCCCAGACGAACGATGGACTGGCTTTAAAGGGACATGGTCAACAGAGTTTAGTACGGCTTAAATCTTGGCCAGCTGAGATGAGACCCAAACAACCGTTGAACGTTGAACGTGTTGCCAACATGGGGATGAGGCATTTTCCAGGTCACAGGTGCTATTGTTGTCCACATTAGATTTGCCTGTGACATTTGGCCACACAAATCTCTCTGTGTTCGTTTTGGCCTTTTTGTTCAGACAAAATTCTACCCATTTGGCTGTAAAATTTATTTCATTTGGCCTTCGTGGTGATCCCCTCGATGCCCCTTTTGTCCACTACACGCGTGACGCTGACAGTTTTATGGCAAAGTTAAGCCGATATCAACGGCAGGACACATGCCGTTGCAGGACGATACCCCCTCCCCTCTCCTCGTCTTTTCGACCATAAAAGTGCAAAATTTAAAGCCTTTACGGTCATACCTTTGCCAACAAGTGGGCGGAGTTGAAGCCTTGCTTTGTGTGCAGCTATTTTGTATACACAAAAAGGTTTTTAGGTTTTCCACAAAGCTTTTCAATGAATTCATTCATGGTTAAAGCAGATAACAAATTCGTGACATTCCTCTTGACTCTGCTGAAGTAGGCGCTGAAAGCTGGGCGTAGCAGTTGACTTTTAAATTACAACAGTCACTTATTAACATATTCGAAATGTTACATTCATGAAAAAACTACATTTCATAACTTATTTTTATATAAAAACCAATGATCTGATCTTTTCATTTTTAGGCATACAATATTTACAGATTAAGAGTGATTGTTGTACTACTTTTGCCAAGCGAACTTATTCACACATATATTGCATGAAGCAGTTTTTCAAAGTACTTAAACATTTTTTAGTTTGACCAAATCTGAGTCGAATATTTCAATTGAATTCCGTAATTAAATGTTAACACGTACCAAATTTGGCAGACTGATAATTACACAATGTTCTCGTATATCTTGGTATTGTTAGCGTCTTCCACGTTTTTAGTCATCCGAAGAGTATCAAATTTGTTATCAACTCATTATATTGACTAGTTATTTACCCTATAAAAAATTTAAATAAAATTAAAAAATCGACAATTATATCGACTAATTAAATACCCTTCAGGGAGTATTAAAAAGACCATGCTAGGTAAGTATTTTTGGATTATAGCTCAGCATTTGGCATTCATTTAATCACTGATAAAATGAGAAACTACCTTATAGGGTATAGGTGAGTTCATACTTCATTTGAGTTCTCGAAGCTCTTTTGCCGTTCACACGTTCTGATTTAGCTGTGTAAGCTAAAACCGCGATGACTGTTGAACAATGGAGGTGACGACGGAAGAGTCGATGGAAGAGAAGTGTCAATAGTTTATGTTTATGTTAAACGGTGCGTGTTGTTATCAAAGTGTCGCGTTGCTTCGAATCGCTTATCACCGTGGCGGAAAGCAAAAGCAATAATAATAACAAACAGCACAATGTACTTCTGTTTGGTAAACGTTTTTTTTACGCTCTCTAGAAATATTTTTAAACATTTATCTCGACCCACAACGTCGACTTCGAGCCAAGTTTGCGAAACAGTCAACAGTTGGCCAAGGCACGTAGACACCGCAAGATCAGAAGATCATTCATCAGCGATGCATTCACCGGAATCAAAGCTCCGACTTGTTGCGATGGCCGTGCTCTTGTGCTTGGGCAATGGCCAGGAGGATGGAGAGAAGAGTCACTCGACTTCTGTGGCCGGAATGGTCGATCTCTTGAAAGTGGAAACTCTGCTCATCGAGAATCTCAGCAACTATGCCGATGATCTGGAGAGGAAGCTTCAAATAGTGCGCAGGTGAGTTGAACAGATTAAAATATTCAACAAAATGCACAATCATTTTCTTTGTAGTTTTGTCGCTGACATGACTGATGAAAATAAGAAGGCCCATAGCCAGACTGAACAGTATTTGGCCAATCCCTTGAACGCCTTCTCTCTGATTCGACGCATGCATCAGGACTGGACACATTGGCAGCACTACATGGAGCAGCCCGTGGGTGAAGCTCAAGTGGAATACTTGAAGGGGAAGAGGGAGCTGCTGCCCTCCAGCACAGATCTTGAGGAGGCGGCCGACTCTATACATCGCATAGTTGGTACCTACGACTTGAAGGTCTCCGACATGGCCAGGGGGCTGCTCAATGGAAAGCAATACAAGTGAGTAGCTTATATATAAATTGTATATGGTAACTATAGGAGCTAGACACCTCAAATCTTAACAGCAGCTACATCTGATAATATTTGAGTATCAGCTTCAATGAATTGATAAACACAGAAGATGTTCCATAAAATGCAAATTGTATCTATAAGATGAACATTTTAAACATCAACTGAATATTCTTTCCTTATATTATGTTCAGTGTCAGCATGAATGCTTTGGACAGCTATGCCATGGGCAAGTATTACTACGATCAGCAGAATTTTGGCTACGCCAGTCAGTGGATTTTCCAGGCCATAGATTGGCTAACGCCTGTCCATCATAACCTGCCCTTGCCCCTGGATCTAGATAGGTCTGAGGTGCTCCATGTCTATGCCGAGTCCCTCATCCAAATGAGTAAGTTTTAACTCGTTTGCCACTTTTTATTGGAGTTTTTTCAATTTTAATTTGATGTCTTTATTAGATCGTTATGGCGATGCTCTCAAAGTAATCAATTCTGCAATTACACTCAGAACTGATAAGGTGAAACTGTTGCTACGCAAGTCGGAAGTGGAGGCCTTGATAAGAACGTGGCCCAGTATTCCACCCAAGTCGGTAGGTGCATCTTATCGAACCTTAATGATTATAATTATTATTGTTCAAGTTTATCTCCGTCTCCCTCACAGTTCTTGAAACGAGCTGTGGGACCTTACGAAAGAGGTTGTCGTGGCCAGTTCCCCGTTAAATCTCAGCTCCACTGTCTCTACAACAGCACGAACTCGCCATTCCTTCGACTGGCTCCTCTCAAAATGGAGCTGGTCGCACTAGATCCCTACATGGTGCTCTATCACGATGTCATCTCACCCAGCGAGATCCTCGAGCTTCAGAATCTGGCTGTGCCAAGTCTGAAACGTGCCACAGTCTTTCAACAGGCAACAGGTCGCAATAGCGTGGTCAAAACGAGAACCTCGAAGGTTACCTGGCTGCCGGACAGCTTTAATGAGTTAACAGCTCGTCTCAATAAAAGGATCTCGGATATGACGGGCTTCGATCTCTACGGCTCCGAGATGTTGCAGGTGATGAACTACGGCCTTGGCGGACACTACGACAAGCACTATGACTTCTTCAACTCCTCAACAGTGAGTATTCATTTTCCAAATCAGCAATTACAACTCCAAATTTTTCCTCACTTACAACTCGCTTTTTCCCAAGGCCACAGATTTAACAAAACTCAACGGCGATCGAATTGCAACCGTTCTCTTCTACGTAAGTCAGCTATCACTATTTTTTTCATAAATATCATTATTTTCTACCAATTTTGTTATATTTATAGCTATCGGACGTGGAACAAGGGGGTGCTACGGTCTTCCCCAACATTGAGAGAGCGGTTTTCCCTAAAAAAGGTTCAGCCATTATCTGGTACAACTTGAAACACGATGGTGACGGAGATACTCGAACTTTGCACGCTGCCTGCCCCGTTCTCGTGGGCTCCAAATGGGGTAACTATCATAAAATATCATACGATTGTTCCTATAACTATTATCATATTATTTTTAGTCTGCAATAAGTGGATTCGTGAGCGTCAACAGGTTTTCAGAAGACCGTGTCATCAGGTGTGACGACTCTCAGAAATTATTCTCGAAACTGTGCAGCCCAAAATAATATGTAAACATATACTCAAAGAACTTAATAGCTATAAAATAATGATTCCAATATTTATCACAAAATTAAATGCTTTATGTCTTTTATTATATCAAGTAAGATCACGAAATGTTTGGCATGCTTTATATGTTCTTTGAATTCTGAGAACAACTTATCAGAGATTTCTATTTTCCATTCTTCCTTTTTTTATTGCTAGTCGCCTTTCGCACCCTTCGTGCTGCTCACGTCACTAGCGCGGACTGCCGTCCGCAGTGATTTCCATTTATTTGGCGGAATTTCTTTTGATAACAAAATTAAACAAAAATAAACAATTTTTGAAGTGATATTCGAGTAATCACAATGTATTGCAAGATAAGATTTAAATTTGAGCGGTAAATAAAACTTGATTTGATTGTTTAAAATAACTTATTTTAAACAAGATTACTGATTGAAAGAAATGCAAATCTATTTCTCATATAGTTGGCCTAGATTCAATGGATTTTTCACATTCTTTGAAAACTATCTTCTTAAGATTTCTAAAACTCAAAACTGGGCAACATCATGAAAGGCCCCAAAAGTGCATTTTTATACCTGGCAATAGCTATACTCTTCTATGTAGTCTTGGCCACAGATGAGAGTAAGGAGCAAAGTCACTCGACTTCTGTGGCGGGAATGGAGAATTTGCTGCAACTGGAAGTCAAGTTCATTGAGGGCCTCAGTAAATATGCGAATGAATTGGAAAAGAGGCTGAATGTGGTGCGAGGGTAAGTTGATGAGTCTTCAACCAATCTACACCTTCAACTCAATACTAGTGCTCTGATTCAAATGCAAGCGGAAAGTGAAAAAGCCGTGAACCAGACAGAATTCTATCTGTCCAATCCCCTCAACGCCTTTTCGTTGATTCGTCGGATGCATCAGGATTGGCTTGATTGGAAGAATTACGCGGATGAGCCCATTGGCTGGTCACTTGTGGCCTTCATAGAGAAGCACAAGGCAGAGCTGCCGACCAAAAGTGATCTGCAGGATGCGTGTATGGCCATGCAACGCCTCAAGGATGTATATAACTTAAAGATACAGGATATGGCAACGGGGTGGCTCAATGGAAATCAGTACGAGTAAGTAATCCGGAAAGGAAGTAGCAGTGTTCTGTAACCAGATTCCTATGCAGCGCCAGCTTAAATGCTCTGGACACCTATGAGCTGGGCCAATACTTCCACAAACAGCAACAATATCAGTTGGCCAGGGAATGGTTTGATGAGACCAGCAACAGGTTAGTGAATCACACACTCTCCCATCCAATTGCTGCGGATCGAGCCAACATGTTGTATATTTTTGCCGCTGCTCTGGTAAAACTTAGTGAGTTTCCGACATGTAAAACATTATGGCAATTAATAGGATCTGTTTTCAGAGTATTACTCCATTGCTCGTCCTATACTGAACCTGGCAATGAAGTTGGGAAATGATAATCTCTATGATATTTTACTGAAATTAGATGCGGATATCGAGAGCTTAAGCCAGGAGGAGCATTCAATCGCACCGGAAACGAAATCAACTCCAGACTTCTACCGAACCGGATGCCGTGGTCAATTTGAATCGCTATCAAAGTTCCATTGCCAATATAAATTTGGTCCTTCGCCATTTCTGCGTCTGGCACCGCTTAAAAAGGAGCTCGTACTCCTCGATCCCGTCATAGTGGTCTATTACGATGTAATGTCGCCCCGAGAGATCTACGAACTCCAAACTTATGCCCGACCGCTTCTTAAGCGCTGTGCTGTGCACAAAGATCGCAAGAATGTTGTCCAAAAAGACCGAACCTCGAAAGGCGCCTGGATCAACCAGAAACACAGCACTTTAACATTGAGTATTGCACGTCGCCTCGAGGACATGACTGACTTGACATTGGAAGACTCGCATGGAATGCAAATTCTGAACTATGGCCTGGCAGGTCATTATGCACCACACTTTGATTACTTCAATAAGTCCAGTGTAAGTGAAATTCAACAGTTCATATATTTTTGATTATTAAGCATTTAAACCTTTTCAGGAGAGTCAGAAGGATGATCGCATCGCCACGGTCCTTTTCTATGTGAGTAAACATATTTTTAAGAGCTTCTCAGATGATAATCTGTTATTTCTTCTGCTTAGTTCACTAAAGTGGAACAGGGAGGTGCTACGGTATTTCCTAGACTTAAACAGGCCTTCAGTCCTGTTCCTGGTATGGCAGTTTTCTGGTTCAACTTGCATGATGACGGAACACCCGACAATAGAACTTTGCATGGAGCGTGTCCAGTTTTATTCGGCTCCAAGTGGGGTAAAATTCCTGTGAAGTAATCAACAATAGTTTCTCTATCTATATTGTATTTCTTCTGCAGTCATGACTCAGTGGATTCAGGAACGTCCGCAGATCTATGCCAGACCTTGTTTACGACGTCATGAATTTTAAATAAAGAGTTTTAATTCTACTAACCACTCAATTATCCACCAAGCACTCGAAACTTCTCAATAAACATGACGATTAGTTGGGATTGACACAGACCCTTGACTGTGTTTACTGTAGTGATGTTGTCACTTGATCCTACACATATATTTATATATATATGTATATGTATGTATGTATGTTCGACCAACACGTATGCAAAATCATAGACAAACAAATTTCCGGCATAATCACTTTACACACTTAACAAAAAAGCAACCAGAACCTGCTCTCAACTCAGCCCAGTTTTCAGAGTTCAGGGGCTTAAATGCTTTTTAAAATGCCAACATGGAAAAAATAAAGTGCTGAGTGGTTGACGGTTGCATGGGTGGGATGCGAATCTATTTGGGCTCTCTGGGCGCTGCTAGGTGAAACCGAAGGCAAACCGCAGCACAAAATTTTAGCATACTCCTAGGCGTATCCCCTTCACCTCCCCTTCCCCTTCCCCATGACTATCTACCCCCGCCTATCGTCCAGCTGGCGTCTAGTGTCTGACACCGCGTACGTGATGTGCAACTTAATGTTTCAATTAGAGGTGAAGTGGCGCCCACGTTGACTGGATTCATAGTGGCTGCTTAGCTTGGCTTGGCTTAGGTTATCGTTATCGCACAGACTGTAGGTGTAGGTGTGTGTGTATATGTCTGTGTATCAGTGTCAGCATCTCTATCAGTCTGTGCACTTATCTGCTTTTAAAAGTTTTAATAATGAACTGGCGCTTACCACCGAGAAACGTGTCAGCGAATGAATCTCCAAACTCCTCTTCTATCTCCTCCTCCGGTCTGCTGACTGGGCACTTTTGATAATTTGTTTACAATCCACTCGACGGCTCACCTTTTGTACAAGCTATTCGCATTTACGAGTACGAGTTCCCGTCTCATATGTAAGTACTCGAAAGAGCTGGGTTTTGGCCAAGTCAAAAAGGGTCAACTTGAGCCGAGCAGTGCAGCGTGCATAATGCGTAGATTTAATTGAATTCCACTCAAACTAAAAACGAAATAGAAACTGAAACCGAAACTCTAAACTGTAAACTCAAATAAAACTTTGGCTTGACCACAAATGAAATTTGCCAGCTGAAACTTTTGCCAGTTTTGGCACAAAGAGCAGCAGCAGAAATGCATATCCTCCAGAAAAGATTTCTTATTAAAGTTTTGACAAAGGAGCAACCAAATGGCCTGCGGCCTCTCGAGTTGCCTTTCCCCGGCAAGGAGTCCTGGGGGGAAGGATAAACCCTTCCCCAGAGCATTCGTGCGCAGCAAACACCTTTTAATAAAGCGACATGTCGATAAATAAAAAATTGCTAACATATGCGAAATGCCGTGCAAGTTATACAGCAGTTTGGAAATTTCAAACAAGGCTTGATAGACATTCGAGTGCGCTATTAAGTATTCAAGAATATTTAAAAAATAAAGACATACCAAATAATTTAAGCAAACATTTATAAGGTTTTAATATAATAACACTTTAATAAAAATAAACATTCAAAGCAGGTAATTAAGTTGTAGGATACACTTTACAATTTGTGTAAGATATATTTGGAATTTTATTGTAATTTATTTAATTATATTTTTTTTTAATTTGTTTATTACAAAATATTTAAATTGTCATTATAATAAAATAATTGATTTAAAATAGATTTTCAGTTTTTTAAAACATGAAGCGCACATTTAAAAGTCGACAATGTTGAACCCAAGTGAAGGAGAAGAAGCAACGCTTGTACCTAAAACGTATTTCATTTTGATTGTGTGCACTTTATGATGCCTCTCCTGGATGGCCAGGGAACCACACAGATGATTACATATGCGCAGACCAATAATTTTGCCCAGAAAACAGAATAAAAATCAAACAAGGTTAAGAAATGTACGTTGTAAGGCAAACGTTGATTGTGGAAATCTAGCAAAATGTTTTATGCACATCCAAAAGGGTTGCACGGCACACACACACACACTCACATCTACTTAGATTTTGTGGTCAATGAAGGAAATATGATTTGGATTTTGTTACTTTGATTACACACATTACATGCGAAAAATGAAAAAGTAGCAGCCAAGGCGGCAGACGTTCCCAAAAGGGGCCAAAAGAGGTCAACGGTGGCGGTTGAAGTGCTGGAAGGGGCTTGTATGGGCGGGGATGGGCCCAACGTGTGTTAAATTTCAGATGGAATTGAAAGAGAAAGAGCGAGCGAGAGCGAAGGCGAACGGCCGTAAAGCATTTGATGAGCCTGTGTCCGTCGCAGGAAATTGAGTTTTTCGTGCAGCTGTACTGACTACACTCATACATCTGCAGCATATATAAGTGTGTGTGTTAGTGTGTATGGGTGTGTGTAATGTAAATAATAGCCAGCAAAAGGCACACGAAATTTATGCACGCACTCAAGCGCACAAATTCTCTCGGCGCGTCGTCTTCGTTCTACGTTCTTCGCAGCAGCAGCAACAGAATCGCACTCTCAGGGTCAGCTCGAATTTATCTATCATTGCAAAGGGTATTACGATTACAGCTTGCATTTTGATAAGGACAGCCATTCTCAAAAATATTTTAAAAATACATAATTCAATTCAACTAAATAATTGTAGTCTCTCACCTGTTTTTATACTTATAGTTTATTATTTAAGTCATTAAAATAGTTTAATTGTAAAATTGCCAATTTACCTTTTTACCACCATTAATAATAGAATACAAAAACAGAAACAACAAACTTATTTGATTAATTTCGCAAGAATATAAAAACCAAGAGTAATCCTTTAAAATATTATTTTTTCAGTTTTGGCAACTTTGCGAAGATTTAAAAAGTCCCAGCAATACAGAAATATTTAAGTGGTCTTGCAATTAAAATGTTTGCTCCTGCTAATAAGTTCAGATTATTGATTAATTTTTAACATGACAAGCTTAAATTCTATATTTTTTTGGAAACTTTTCATTTTTGACTAAATTATGTTTCAGTGTTATTGTTGATTGCTCTCATTCTCATAGAGTAGAGTAGAGTATTTCCCAGTCGAACATTAAAAAATATAGCACTCTTGTAATTCTTTTATTTCTTTCAACAATGTAAATGCTTGAGAAAATCGATAAATGAGAATGTGAATGCGTTTCAGTTGGCGAGTGTGCGCTGAGATTTAAGCTATATTTAAGTTCTTGTAGGCACACAGATTGTGTGATGTGATGTCTGTGAGATTGTGAGATTGTTCGATTAATGCTCGATAGACTTTGGCTGCCAAGGCACTTGGACTGTGCCTGACCTGCCTTTCAACACATTAGCCACTTACCTTGTAACTAATACTTATTTATACATCAATTGTCAATCAACAGCTGGCGACAAGTTGCGAGTTGCAGGTGGCAGCTGGCAGGTGACAAGGCAAATGAGATGCAGAAAACTGTTGTTTGTTTGTTCGAGATTCGTTTGATTAGAAACATAAATTGATTAAATGCCACTCGATGAGGCTGTAACTGTGACTGTGAATGCAACTCGACTGAAATCAGCTCACAATCAATTACGAAATGACAAATTTGACATGTCTGTGACTGTGATTGTGTGTGTTCACTGTGATTGCGATTGAGGCAGGCGGATGCAATGTGCATAATCTGGACAGTACGTCAATGCATCCATCTACTGTCCTGTATCCGTCTGTCTGTCCGAGTGTCCGTCCGTCTGTCTGTCAGTTGGAGCAACCGAAATCAATGACAAAGTTGATTTACGTGCGGTTGGCAATTGTGTTCAAGTGAATTGAAACGATGGGCGCTGTGGGGGCGTGGCACACTGTCCATATCGAAATGATTTGCTGGCCAAAACGACAAATGCAGCTAAACGAATTATGTCTAATGGCATTTCAGGTTGAAATGCGATTAAAATGCAATTTGAAATGCAAAACATTTTGCCAGCCGCCACATGCGGCTAGAGGTGAGTGAGACAGCTACAAAAGAGACAGAGATAGTAAGAGGGAGAGAGAGACAGATGGAAAGAGAAGACAACAAGGGATGCTGCCAAAGAATGGTGCAACTTTAAAGATGCCTTTTTAGCTTTTGTCTGCCCAATTGGCTGCCTGCCAAAATGTTGGCCAAAACGCCAAAAATCCGTCGCTTTAGTTAATGGTAAGCAGACGCAAAAGAAGCCATCAGCATGATTATAAGCATATCGTGCGCTACCTGCTGACCACTGAGGGTTAAGATACAGATGGAACAGAGAGCGAGAAATTAACATTAAATGTTTCAGAACAGTTTAAATCACGCAAGACTCATATCTAATTTATGGCAACTTGCGACAATTAAAAGTCCATTGCAACACCGGCAACACCAGCAGCAACAACAATTCGACAAGTGCTCTTTGCCAAGAAATGTTGCATAGTTTTTGTACCTTTGGCACCTCAAACTCAAACTGAAACTCAGCCGACAGTCGTCCGCGTTGTCAACAAAGCATAATTTATGCGTTTGCCTTTTGTCTCTGCATTTGGAGTTGGAACTGCAAAGAGGATAAAGTAAGGGATGGGAAGAGGAAGAGGGGCAGGGGAACAAACACATCGCTAGACAAGCGAACATGACAGCGGCTATGTTGTCGTCTGCTTTGCGGAATTTCACGTGGAAAAAAAGTGCAGCCAGAAATGATTTTAATTAAAATCAGCGACAAAAACAAAAAAAATCAGATTTCTTCAGACGACGATGACGACGAGGTGAGCGTTGTTCTGGTCGATTTACTTGCTGCATTTGTCATGATCTGTTTATTTTGATATACAGTCGAGTGATTAATTTAGCCAGCGCTACGATTTGCACTTTATTAACTTGGCCAGCAGCGCAACGTAAGCGAATTTAATGGCTTCTCCCACTTCCCACTTTTCCCATCGATTGTCGCTTTTTATGCGCACATCACCTGTTGTCTGTTTTCACTTCTCCTTTAGCTTCATTTGCATATCTATAGACTTGGCAACCCTCAGAGCAGATAGGTGAATGTGAATCCCCCCTTGAAATCAAATCAAGGCAAATGCTCAAATGCCAGCTGAGTCCACAGGCACCTTACCAAAAGCGAACGCAAAGTATCTACGTGAATGTATCTGAATCTGTAGCTGTAAGTGTATCTGTATCTGTATCTATAGCTGTAACTGTAACTGTTGCTGTAACAGCTGCACACACCTATATACAATTTGATTTTATGTTTGCACACGCAGCAACAATTTCATTGTTTGCAAAATAATTGCAATCTCCACAGCAGCTGCGACCTTAGGCTGCGAATTCAGCGAGGGTTTGAGGCCAAGATACAGCACTAACTCGTAGTAGTCAAAAAAGGCAAAAGCCAGCTTCACTGACAGCCATGTGTATTAGTCACACACTAACTGGAGCACTCTGCAGTCGACCAAATTGGTCAAAGCCAAACAATTAGCGCGGAAACAATAGGCCCTCAATGTCGGTTGTCGGTTGTTGATGTTGTTGTTGTGTGTTGTGTGTTGATGGCGCTAAAAATGGATTATTGCAATGGGCATAAATTTCCAGTTGCCTTTCTATTTTCCAAATTTTTCTACTGCTATTTCACATTTTTGTTGGCGCCCACAAACAAACAACAGCAACTCGCATATGGCCAGAAAAACATGGCCCAATCGCTGGCCACTCGCCTCTCTATAGACATCAATATGTGGCGGTATTTGTATTGGTTGTGTTTGTGTGTGTGCAGCGATTTCACACACCGGAAGTACAGTCCATTTAATGCACGAATTTCGCGCCATTTTGCGCTGGTCAACTGTGTCAGAGTCAGAGCCCTGTCCCGATCTCCGTTGTACTCCAACATTTTTTGCAGCCAAGTGCCGCATATTCGAACACATTGATATTTACAGTGACTACGAGCAAAAAAGGTACACCGCAAATGATTTTTGGTCACACTCAAAAAATATAGAGAGACACTCTTACAAAATGACGCTTGAAGCGTTTCCGGTTTGAGGCCTGCACTATAAATAAAACCAACTGAAGTAGAAGTAACAATAGAGAATAGATCTAAACGTTTATTTTGAAAACTTACATTTGTGATGAAAATTCAAGGAAAAGCAAATTCAAATTCAATCACGGTTAATGTAAAAATCGATAAACTAGATTCAAGTTATCGAAATATCGCCATTTAAAACAGATACAGATATGAGTATTTTTATTGTAAAGCTACAAGGTGGAAAATCGGACTTTAAACTTTCATAACTTTGCAAATCTTACCCGAATTTCAAGCAGAATATTGTTTTTATCATGGTAATTTCGCTCAAATTTATATTTTTTGCCTCAAGAACTTTTACGAAAAGTAAAAACTTTATATTAAACAATTAAATAAGAAAATTTTATCCATTGAAAATATCTTCTAAAATTTTGATTTGTTGCTTAATATACACTGCAAATTATGTGATTACATTAAAAAAAAAACAGAATACCTTAATGCTGATTTTGAATTTTGACTCAATTAAAGCAGCTTCTCATCATTTTCGTTTATGTAAAGTTTCTGGTGCATCATCCTGTAATCCTTTTGGAAAATCTCTTACTGCTATAGCCACCTTAACAATTAAGCGTAATTTGAATAATCAAAAGCCAACGAACAGCAAACAACACAAGAAACTGGCAAATTCCAAGTTGCCGCCAAGCGTCCAATAAAAACTTTGCCAGCCATCGAACCTGACAATAAATTTCAAAGGGGCAGCAACAAAAACAAACGCAACTAATGAAAGTAAGTCGACAGCTGGAAGGGCTGAGAAGAGCAGAGAAGGGCGGGAGAAACTTAATTGAAATAATTTTGGCAAGCACACCGTGGCAAGGTTGTGTAGTATATGGAAATGGAGTTGGAGTTGGAGCTGAATCTTAGGCGAAGTTTTAGTACAAGTGGCGCAATCAAAGTCCAAATATTTAAGGGTAAGAATCAAGCAGGGGCTTAAGCTTGTTACCTTCGATAAGGCTTATGATAATTTTGGTACAAAATAATCAAATAATTATTGGCGAAATAGTTTTGAATTATCATAATCTTAAAAAGATGAAAATTAATGTAATGCTAAAGAAGTAAGAGCATGATTTATTAGATTAGCCTTATATGGAAAGAGTACAAATTAATGTGAAAATTAATAAAGTTCTCAGTCAGTTGCTTTCAATTTTGTTCAGATAAATAAAGAAATTTAAAGCTCCTTGTTAGCTCACATGTCCTCGTTCTCAATTGAAAACTTTTGTAAATAAAGCTTGAAGCCGTTGGCTATTTGTGAGCTAACTTTTGATATAAACGCTCTTTTGGTTGTGAATGCTAGAGTGGGTGTGTGTGTGTGTATACATGTGCATGTGTGAGTGTGTGTGTGCAGACACGCAATTGCAACACACCTAAGGAAGGAGTTGAAGCGCGTTGAAGTGCGCCGTGTGTGCTAATGAAAAGCCTCAAGCACTTTACAAAGTATCTCAATCTGTTCCCGTACTCTTATCTCTATGTGTATGTGCTTCTTAAATGTATCTCTTTCTATAGCTGCATCTTTATACATATCTGTAGCTATATACATATATTTTCAGCTGTAACTGGTCCGTATCTGTTTCACTCAATTGATCTGTAATCGTATCTGTAGAATTCTTCTGTATTGTAAATTCCTATATAAAAGGCTCCAGTGTGTATCATTAAACTACGTCTGTATTATTTTTTGTATATTTGTACTTATCTACTTCTACATTTTTGTGCATATCTTACTGTATTTTAACAACTCCAATATTTATATCTGATTTTATTCCATTATCCAATTTAATTGAGTCCAGCTGTGTGTGCGTATCTATGTATTTTCCTTTTAGTGCATATTTAGCTGTGTGTATTCATACATAGTTATCCTATTTTGTATATATCTGTATTTATTTCTTGATCGATTAATTCTATATTTAATACAACAAATTAATCTGTAATTGTGCCCATATCTGTATCTTTGCCTACACCTGAATATTTCACTGCATATCAGATACATACACAATATTTCTACAGCTGTCTCTGTATCTATATCTCTTTCGTTGTGCTCATTAGAATTCATTAAAAATGTTCACAAGGCACCACTAGCACCACTGGATACCACAGTCGGTGGCAACAGACAGATAAATAAATAACCAACACCTGTTTGCCTTATGCCGCTTTGTTGTTTGTGGCGTTGTCTGCCTTATATCATATTCCTGGCCATTGTCCGCGTTGTTTGTGGCCAGGACTACGTGAGATAACTGCAGCGGATGTTTCTATTAGCCAGGACAAAACAGAGCAGGACAGAGGAGGACAGGATAGCAGAGAGCATTCGCGTTATTTATGCGTCGCGATGCGATGTCTAATTTATGTCGCAGCTTTGCCAACAATTTGCAATTTGTGGCCGCGATACTATAACAATTATGAGCAGCTAACGGATGCTCTACATTATGCTAATAACTAAACAACAAGGGCTGGAGTTAAAGACAGACAGAACTCGACTCTTTTCGACTCGTTTCGACTCACATGGCTTATTTAACTTAAACACAAGTTAAACAAGGCAACAAAATACACAACGAGATACATTTGCTTCATGTTGAAAGTCGTCGGCAAAGTAAACGATTAAAATATGCACAACACGAGTAAACATATTTTGGAAGAAGTAAATATCCTTAAGGAGCTAGCTACCGAAATTCAGGAGCGCATGAAATGTATTTAAAATATGCCAAGTGGCAGACGCCAGATCTGAGAGTGAGTCTGAGAAGGAGTCGGGGACTGAGACTGCGACTGGAAACTGAGTCTGGACTCGAAGCTGTAACTGCTGCACGTAGCTTTGGCGACGACAGCAACAGCCAAAGGCAAGGACGAAGCAAAGATGGAGAGGAAGTTAAAGACGAAGATGGAGACGATGCACGTGGGCACAAAAGGCGCAAGGTAAATAAATATTGTAGCTGAAAATGCGTTCGAAACGAGAGAGCACGAAGATGCCAGGGCAACTTGAAAGGCAACGGTGTGCTGCCACGCCCCCTCCAACCACCCCTCCGCCCCTTATGCGCCCACTCAAGCTAAGATACTTACAAGGATTAAAGAGTCACTCAAGTTAAATGCATTGAAAATGAAGTAAAAGAAGCGTAAAAATGTTCTGCACACTGACGAAAGTTGTTCAAGTGCTCGCTGAATGGAACAAGGGGGAGTGGGGGAGTAGAAAGAAGGAGGCAGGAGTAAAAATACTGTAGATACTCAGTGTAGGTGTACAGTGAGTGTGTTTGTTAGCTTTGCCTCTGTGTTACTTTTAATTTTACTCACAGTTTATTTAATTTTGTGCTTTTTATTCCGCGAACGTCTTTCGTCTTCTTTCTTCTTCTTCGGAGTTTCTTGGGTTCCATATAAAGTGGCAGTTGTTGATTTAGCGGTATTTAAATTGAAGCAACTTAGTTGGATTAAGCTCAAGCTGCTTGAGGTTTGCCATGATTGAGGCGCCACTCATTCATTCACTTAAATGCCTGAGAATAATGTCTTCCTGTTTCCCATGAGTGTGAATAATTAACTCTTTAATTGTGAATGGATTGTAGCTTGAAATCGCTCTATAAGGTAATCTTTCAGTGAAAGAAATAATATAATTAATACAAATATAATAATAATCTTTGATTATCATAAACATAACATCAACCATCTGTACTCTAAAAATATCTATAAATTCTCTTTTCAAATATCAAATATTCTTAAATTAAAACACTTCTTTTCTTTTCAAAAATATTTGTCATAAAGCACTTTGAAAACGTTCTCATAGTCAGTAAAAGTTTAATAAATTTCACTTGTTGATTAATAAAGATAAGGTCAAATGAAATTTAAGCCCTATTGATGGGGTCATATACATACCAAACCCCATACGAGTTTTTAACCTTTAATAGCATTTCCCTTTTGGCGCTCAAGTAGGCGCAATTAAATATCTCTCATTCCTATTGCCAATGGCATTGTCATGTCTGTTGTTGTTGTTGTTGCTGCTGTTGATAAAAGATTGCACAGTGTTTACACACACAGTGTCGAGTCGTCCGCCTCCTGCCACGCCCACACCCCAAATGGCGTTGCAACATTTTCGCAGTGTGTAATGCAAATTGCGGCCGATGCGGTAATTGCCGCTCATTATGGTCAGGCAAATGTGTCGGACTCGAGCTGGGAATGGTAACTGGTAGCTGGTAACTGGCAATGCCAATGCCAATGCCAGGACCTGGCTGATAAGACAAATGCACGGCGATGTTGTCCCCCTCTACAGTCGATAGCCACGCCCCCATCGAGCACTTTACCAGCCCTTTTAATGCAATTTTTACGTCGCCCACAGAAACGAGTTCCCGATTGCAATGCGAGTTCCAGTTGGAGTTCGAGCTCCACTTCGAGTTGCAGCCACAATCATCGCCACATTGAGGATAACTGGGTGGGGTAGGGGAAGGGGGAAAGAGACCCGCGCCATCACATAAGTCACTTTAATGGGCTTTCAATGAGGTGTGCCGAAAAAGGGGGCGAAAAACTCTGCTGAATATTACACACAACATTACGCAAATGCATTAATGGCATTTTAATGTTGAGGTATTTTACTGGCCAGCATCGAGTCCTGGACGCAGGTAAAGGACAGAACCAGGACCAGGACAGGACCAGGACGGGACAGCAACGAACTCATGTTTTGTTCGGCATTTCAACTATGCAAATTAAAAGCCAAAAACTATAAAAAACTTTAAATTACGAAAAACAGTTGACAAAACTTTAAGCCAAATGCCACAACCGAGAATCAGAGAAAGAGAGAGAGTGAGGGAGAGAGAGAGAGAAAGTCGGGGACAAAGTCACCCACAAAAGCCACCGCCGATAACAAAAAGGTAGCTGAAATGTGGCGACAAGTCAACGTGGCATTGGGGAGTTGACAGAGGGACCAATGTCAATGCTGGCACCACATTCAGACTCCTCTCTCTCTCTCTCCTGTCTCCCCTCTCCCTTCATTCTCAGAGCACATACATCTGAGCTCGTAAGTGAATTTTCACACAAAATTCAAAGTGAAAATGATAAATTATTTTCGGCGCTCACATTCAAAAGGGGAAAACCAAAAGGCAACGCCGCAAGAATTTTGCTTGCCAAGCTCAAAGTTAAGAAAGCAGCTGGACACGTCTATGGTTTGAGTGTAAGGAATACAAGGAATAGTAGTTTCTTTATATGTGTATGTATATGTCTCTCGAGTGAAAGTACAACATTTTAAATCGTTTTTCGTGAGATTTATTGTGGCTCTGGTTAACCGCGTGGATCTCTGTCTTTTTGCCCCCCTCTCTCCGAAACCCTCATCAACCTTGGCCAAATTTATGCGAATGCGTTAGTCATCTCGAAGGCATTTCAGCAATTTACCATGCAGCATTTACCATTTAAAATTTACAATTTACACCTCAAAAATATTTATGTCGCCACCCCGAACATACATAACTTTAAAGTCCTCGCTTCAAACTTAATTTGCTGGAAAATGTTTGGCAATTAAACAAATAATCCTACTGGGCGAGCACATATGGCCGGACATTGGAATTAATTTGGACTGGATGGCAACCACGTTATGAACTTTGACACCTCGTGCAACAACTTTGCGGTTGACAATGAGTCCGACTCAATAGACCTTTTGGCCAAAACGCCCGACTCTGGCTTAAGCACACACACACACAGGTTTACACCTAACATCACTCGGATGGTTTCTTTTTTTCCTTTCACATTTAATGAGCCCAGACCGACGTTGGCATCAACATTATTATTTCAAATAAAAGCGCATTATGCTGGATTATCAACTGGACAAAAAATGCTGAAGACCAACAACAAAAACACCAAAAAGCCGAAAAAAGGTGGAAAATGCGAAAACTTAATTTCCAGCTGGTATGCCATGTATGCCGCATTTCGGACACAGCATTCAGGACACCGGACACTTGACCGTCATCCCCACACACTCACACACACGCACACACATACATCCCGCTCAAGGGTTGCTTAATGAATGTGCGTCCTTTGGACCAGGAGGACCCAAAGAGAAGGACATGTCCCTGACCGTCGCCTTGCAATTAAATGTGAAATGTTGAAAATAATTTGCATTACGTATGCGCCCCGTCTAACGGCTTATCTCATGCAATTAAGGTAGTTTCGAAAAGTGTACGGTTTATTTGCTGGCATTTTGCATACATTTCTGGGAAATTTAATTAGTGCAAGGATTTAATTATGTCATCCCCCCTCAGAAAAGTCTGTTGAGTGGACACTCGAAAAAGTAAAAGGAGAAAAATAAGTTCCAATTCATGCCACTGTGAAGTGTCTGAAGTGCCTGTCAATTGTTCAATGAGTCGTGCATTTTTATTTGCTTTCACGTCAATTTGTTGCATTCGTGGCAGCTTTATTTCACAGACTCACTGTACGAATATTTTTTGTGAGATAAAAAGGACTAAAGGCAGCTGCAGTCAATTTACCTGCATTGTCCTGCACTTCGAATTTTTACATATTTTTACTCTTGAGATTTTTACTGAGAATGAGAGGCGCGTGGTTTTTGGGTTTTGTGTTATTTTAAATGCAAAATGCGGCGCTGACAATAAGCGGAAATGAATTATGTTGGAGGGCTCAATGGAGCGCTGCTTGAGGGTGATGGGAGATATGCAGCCTCTTCCCGCCCCTGTCCTGGCTGATGCAGTTGCTCGACCCACCGCTGAGGTGACACTGCCAGTGCCCATTTCCCACTTCCCCCCCTCCCTTTGGCACATTTCGTGCATTGTGCGAGTGCATTTCGCGCTCACTTTATTGTTGCTGGCTACGCAGCAGACAAATAAATCAATGACAGCGCGACTTTATTGTTTTGGTCACAAAAATATTGCGTTTATATTATTAAATAGCTGCGAAACTGGCACTCCTTTTTGCCTACAACGGAACGGGCCTATGACGGTGCCCGGTCGATCGTGCGCCCCTGATAAATAATAAAATACCTATAGGGAATGCCTGCCACAACCACAGCCAGGAGCAGGAGCAGCAGCAGGAGCTGTAACTGTAGACTGGGCCTGTTGATAGGCTGCCATCCAGCCATCCAGCCATCCAGCCTCATTCAGCGGCTTATATATTAAATGGCCTGTGGTCTCTATTGACAAATTTTTGAATGATGCATTGCCAGTTGCGGTGAAAATGCAATAAAAGCGCATTAATTGTTGTTCGGCTCAGGACTCAGATTGGCCGCTGAGCCTGAAAAAGTTGTGAAATGTTTTGATTTTCATAAATAAATAAAAAAAAAATGTATAGAAATGATAAATTATTATAAAATCATTGAATATTGACGAAAATAAATTTAAAAAATTATTATTTAAAAGTTGTGAAATGTTTTGATTTTCATAAATAAATAAAAAAAAATTTATAAAAATGGTAAATTATTATAAAATCATTAAATATTGACGAAAATAAATTTAAAAAATTATTATTTAAGCGTTAGCTACAGAAGTGAATACTGAATATATTTATTTTGCTGATCCTAAGTGAAAATTAATTGAATTTACTTCAAATGAAAAATAAAAATTGCATTATGAACAATGTGACCATTTAATAATTTCATTTACAATTTGAATTTAAAATTCATAACTAACATAATCTTAAAGTTACTTAGCTTTACTTTCTAGGCAAATGTGTGCGGCCCAACAAAAATATTTATTCGAGTTCAAGTCAATTCAATGACTGAAAAGTTAAGTTCATTTTCCGAGACACTTTCACTTGCCGTCCTGCAGCGGAAACGGAAGCATCTGCAGAAGGCCAAGCTCCCCTCACAACTCCCAAATACCAAGTTAAGCGAAGGGGCCAACAAGTTTATGGCTAAAACAAACTCGAGAACTGGAAACTAAAACTCAATTTTTGCACAACAATGAGTCCATAATTACTACAGAGGGTTAAGAGACAAGACAAACCGAAAATCGAATCAAAGTCGAAAACTTTAAGTCTTTGGACTAAGTCGAGCAGCAGCAGCTGCAACTAAACAGAGGTGGCCCAAACCAATGGACGATTGGCGGACACGGGCTCATTCAATCGTCAGTTCCAGCAATTACACGCATTTTGCGCAATTTAAACCAAATGCTAACGACAGCTAACAACCAGCCGGGCAACCGACAACCAACAACCAGCAACCAACAACCGACAAGCAACAACAACAGGCGACAACCTTTGCTGCACCTTCGACCAGCTGGAGCAAAAACCAGTTTAGTAGGTGAGGGGGTGGCGGGTTGGTGGGGTGGCGGGTCAACAGGCTGGCAGGACCAACCATCCAGGCGTTTGATGAACAAAAAGTAGCATACTGTAAATCAAAAAGTAACTTGCCGTACGGATGTCATTCGTTGCAGATCGTTCGAGCGCAAAATTTAACAATGACACAAACACAAACTTTGGCAACAGCAACAAAGGCAACAATAGCAACAAAGACAACAACAATTGATTCTAAAAGCTGCGTAGGACATGATGACGCACGCAGCATCCATTTCCAGTCAGTGGCACACACACACACACGAGATAATACCTTACACACACCTACAACATGCGATTACATACACACATTGAGTTGACTTTGCCTTTAGCTTTGGCTTTGGCATAGGGGCTAAAGTTGCTCATGCAGAAGCTGTCATGTCCAGCACTCAAATTTCTAATGCTGGCCTAAAAGGGGTGTATGTGTGTGTGCGAGTGTGCGTGTGTGTGTGCGGGCAACACTTAAAAGTCACACGGGCGTGGCAAGTTAAATGAAATGCACATTGATGTGGCCGGCAATTGTCTGCCTGTCTTTCAGTCTGTCTGTCTTTCTGTCCTTGGTTGCCGCTTTCTGATGCTGCAACTGACAATCCAACAAGGGGAAGAGGGCAAGTTGGTCCTGTTCCAGTCATTCAGTCAGGTAACTGTAACTGTCATTGACGGCAAGTGAGATAAATGCAAGGCAACTGGTGAAAGATCAACCTGTGGCAACAACTCGAGAGCAGCTGTCGCCTCAAGCATTGAGAAAGACACTCTTGCCACAAACAAGCAACTCTGGCAAAAACTTCAATCAATAAGCGTAACGACAACAATGGCAGCCAAAAGATACAATAAACAAGCGGGCAATGCAAATCCGAGTAAATCGAATTTTAAATACCCTCACAATTTGAAAGGAAAAATAAAACAATTATTTTATGTATTCATCATAGGCAATTAATCACAGGCAAATTAAAATGGTCGAAAGATTTTTTTCGTAACACATTTTAGAGCAGAAATGTTGGATAACAAGGAAGTAAATTTAAGTAAAAAAGAAAGTCATTAGGCTACAATATGATGGATATTTGATAGCAAAGATTGTTATACCCTTTAGCGGTTTTCAGTTAGACCACTTGCTTTTCACTTTATAAGGCAGAAATATTAGATATTATCATTTTGGACCGTTTTTTCAATGTCTAAATAAGGTGTTTGATAACTATTGAAAATATTTTTGGACGTAAAATGTATAGAAATTACTGTAAAGTTTTAAATTATATCTTAAATACAGCTTATATGTACATCGAAAAAACGGCCCTTAATATTGTATATTTAAAAAGCAAACACTTAATTTCTGTTCTGTTATAACCCCTAACTGTTATACCCTACACTGAAGATAGTGTAAAATAAAATGCTGCAACTCTTTTGGCGCACAATTTCAATAAATTTCGCCTCCTGTTGACAAGCCGCAAAGTACGCTTTAAAAATGGCTTAGCGAATGTGTGACTGTGTGTATTTGAATGTGCGAGTGTGTGTGTTATGGCAGCCAACGAGCAGCGACAGGGCAAACGCGATTTTTATCGCAATTCAATAGAGTTTCCGTTACATTACGCCGAGGTTTTGTCTTGTTGCGGAACTAAAAGCGCCACATTTGTATCCGTTCGACGTGTCAACGTGTATTGCTTCCGTTTGTTGTTCCTCTTTCCTCTTTGTGTGTTGTTTGTTATTGGTTTCTCCCGTGCTGCAAGCTGTGCACCTTGGCCAGAAACCAGACGACACTCCAGATGGCGACAGAGTCACAGAAAGAGAGACTGAGACTGAGAAAGACACAGAAAAAGAGAGACAGCGAAGCCAAAGCGTTATTGAAATTTTATGTTGTCTGCGATTTGGGGCTGGATTTGCGTTTAGCAGCTGATTTATGGCCCATGTTTTGCTGAAGAGAGTTAACTTTAAGGAGCTTTGCTGCACTTTAAGAAGCTTTGATAAACTGAGTTGTTTAAAATTTCCTATTTGATGACATTTACTGATGAGAATTATCTTTAAGTATTTTTTTTATTTTTTAAACATGCAATATTCATTGTTTGTTGAGAAGGGTTAATGATTGGTAAAGATAGAGCTTTGAGGAGGTTTTATGCACTTCTAAGAAGTAGTTTTAAGTTCATTTTTGAATTGATTGGAAATCAAATATTGCTAGAAGGTTTATTGCAAAAACCTTTTCCATTTAAGGGGCTTCAACAAGCAATTTATGCTAATAAGAAGCAGCTTTAATGTGCTCTTTTCCTTTACGAAGAAGAAACCTTAAGCTAAAATAAATCGTATACCAACTAATTATGAACTGCTGGCAACCACAAACAAAATGTTCATTTGCCATTGCACCACCCCCTTTCGAGGAGGGGAGAAAGCGACGTCAAAGGGTTGGTTTATCTTTGGCCTGGCATTAAAAACTTTTCACTGGTTTTATTTTTCTTTGAGCTCAGAAATTGAATTAACGTGCGCGCTTTGCTGAAATGTCAATTTAAGGGGTTTGGGGGGATTGAGAAAGAGAAAAATGAAGTTACCTTGAGACAGCTCATTAGAATTCTGTTTTGACTTGAGAAAGTTGTTTCCGTTTGTTTACCTTGAAATTAAAAATGCAAAAATGCTCAAGGCAAGCCCCGCAACAGATTCTTAGACCAGACGGGAGTAGAAGCTGCTCCTATGTTTTTTTGGAAAGTGCAATGTGAAGTGTCTTCAATGTAGTTGAATTATTTATGGCACTTGCCACAGCGCGAACAGCGAACAGAGACAGAAACCGTAACAGAAACAGATTACAAGATTAAATTATTGTAACAAGCGCATTACGTAACTACTTTGCATAATTTACCACACGAAAAGGACCAGACAAGGCAACAAAAGAGGCCGCAAAAATAAGCATCATTCATCTTGGCCCTAAGTCGGGCCTCGACAGCTGCAGGATCAGGAGATGCCGCTCCCAAGGCGAGAGGGCAAACATACTTGCCATAGGTAAGTAAATCTTAAGAGTATCGGCCTCCAAGTAGGTGACAGTGACAGTGACAGTGGCAGTGACTGTAACTGTGAAGACGTCGTCCCTCAGGGCGTATGCGCAACATTTTTGTTTACAACAATTTGTCACTGTTGGTAAGCGGTAAGCGAATGCATCCCATCTCCACTCGACTCGGTTGTCTAATTTGCATTTTAATTTAATTTTTTCCATACCGCGAAATGTCAACAAAATGCCGCAGACGACGCAGCCGAGTCACTTGCAGACGTTGCCAACTTCTGGGGCCAGAAGCTCATCGGGGCCAAAAGGGCTGGCAGGTCTACTACCTTCGCTTGTCTTGGCTTGTCTTGTCTTGTGTTTTGTTTGTTTGTTTGTCTACAGTTTTTCTTGGCGCACTTTTAATTGAGTCTTGCATATGCATGAGCAACAACAGCGGCAACTCAATTAAAGTGATTGCCGCCCTGAACTTCAACTTCGAATTCAACTCTCAATTCAGGTTTAATTCTTGGCCTCAACTTTGAAGCGACAGCGAAAATCAATGCGATTGCGATTGCGAATGCGAGTCGTAAAAGTTTCATCGATTTCCCGACCATAAAATGACGATATTGTCTGCCGCATAAAATTATGATAGCCGGCAGCAAGAATAAGAACTAAGCAGCTGCTTAGCGAGTCTACTCGGCAGGCAGATACCCAGCATGCGGGCATTTAAATGAAGTTGGCATGCATTTTGATAAAAACTTATACTTTGCGTGGATCGAAATGAACAAAAAAGTAATAAGAAATAAATAAATATACATATGAAGAAATCATATAAATGATTCTGATGAACGGACAAACAAGGTAACTGCAGAATATGTAAAGGCTATGCATAGATAATCCCTTCTGGGCTCCAGCATAACTTAAGGTATTACTCTTACTTAAGCATAATTTTATAACACCCCAATTACCTTTTCCATACTTACAGGGTATATTGGCAACAATCTCTTTGAATTGTCGTAAAATGGAATGCGGTAGACAAAAAGAAATGCGGCGACCTTTAAGCAAATACAAAAAGCGAATTTATGACGACAACTTGTTGTGTTGAGGTCTCTCAATCCACCGCCCCCCACTCCCCCTTACCCTGCAGCTGTAATAACGCGAAAAATGATACATCTTGCATAACAGAGAGTCACGGGAGATGGAATGGCAGAGGAAGTCAGCTGTCTGGCAGGCCATGACTGAGCATTTGCCTCTGCCATTTGGCTCGTTGTAAATTCTAAAAACTGTCAGGCTAACCAATCGTGCAACCGTTATTACCTGTTAGCTGTTCGCCTCACTGCACTACTGAAGTGGTTCCTTGGTCGTTGGCCATTTGGTACGTGCCGCCGGACTGCGGTTGCAATGGACGAAGCTTCCGTTTAGCGAACGCTGCGACGTCACGGCTCATAATTCCCGTGAATTTATGAACTGTAACCAGAGCGTCTAGCCTGACAATGAGCAGCAATGAACAGCAGACAGTCAGTGGTTGGCCAGATGGAAATGTGAGCTTAAAAAGAAAGAATTTGAGTAGTTTTCAATGGGCAACCAAAATGTAAGGTGTAATTGCACTTTATTCACTTCGAAAATTTATTTGTTTTTAGCACTATTCACTTTCTACAGCTTAAAAAAACTTTAAAACTTTTTAACTGCTTCAAAATTGTGTATATTTGAAGAATTAAATTTTTTAAGATAATGTATGAATCAACTCCAAATATTCGATTAAATATGTTAAATATGACTTTCACAATTGCAAGTCACATTGAACAAGGTTCCCAAAATACTTAATTATCTTCTAAAATTTTGTTTCAGCCATTCAAAAAATAAATGCAATCAGAGACTTTAACGATATCAAAGCAGGAACAAGGCAAAGTCTGCATACCTGAGGAGTCTATTGTATTCGACAGCATCCTTAAGAATACCTTAAGATTAACTTAAGGAGCTCACGTACTCTGATTGAGCTGAGTTTTTCTCGGGCTACAATGCCTTGCAACTCACGCAACTAATTTGAAGACAACGCGATGAGATAAATACCTTTTGTGGCCACACCACCTGACTAACTGACAGAGGGGAAGTCCCGAGATGGAGATGGATATGGTAATGGTGATGGGGAGGGGGCAGGTTGTTACTGAAACTGGTTGTTATCAAGGCACTTGGCACGCTCCCGAATTGCCACTTGAAACAAATTGCCAAGGCGCAAAACTTTCTCGACTTTGGCACGCAACGGAGGCCAGAAAGACTTAACGACAATGGCGCTCAGCGTTTATTACCTGACTTCCTGGCACCCCACCCTCCCCTCAGTCCACTCCCCTTGTCGCTTATCTCGAGTTGTTAATGTATTAATTTGAATTTCTATGCGTTGCCCTCAGAGCAAATATGTTTGACATGCCAAATTTAGTGGAAAATTGTCGCATGTCATTGGACAAATATGCAAGTGAAATGCTACGTGACTTCATTGCCAAAACACAAATAAACGACTCGAAACTCAAACTGAAAGTTTTCCGGGGGACTTGTGGGTGGACAATGCGACAAATTGGCCAATGTCAATCCCCAGTCCCTCTCGACAGGCTCAGTCCCATTTCGTACACCGTTGCGCATTTTCCATTTGTTTGCTTTCCATTTTTCTTGCAAGTCTCTGCCAAATTTTAAAAAACAAATCACACCTACAAGAACAGAACAAATTTCCGACATATTCGTATTCGTATTCGGAGTCCTTGTCGTCCATTTTGGGTCGGAAGTGCACACAAGTTGCTTCGTCTTGCAGGACGACAAGACGCAGGCTTGCCGGTAATGGAGTGGACTTTATTTGTGTTGTTCCTGCCACTGCCACATGCCGCACGCCGCATGTTGCATGTGCAAAAAGGTAGCTTGTGGCATGCTTGAGCAACTTTCCATTTATCAACCCGAAACTTGCCCCATGTGCCAAGCATTTTAAGTTCAGAGTAGTCGCACTCGTAGTAGGCTTAGCATTTAACTTTATCCACTTTATCACTGTTGTTTCGCAATTGTAATTGTTAATGTTAACTGTTGCTTGAGAAAAATAAAATTTATTTAAAAAATAGAAAATTATTAAATTTCCCAAATATTACAAGTAATTTCGCAGTTGAATTGGCAAATAAATTAACTCAGTTATGGATTTAATGCTGCAGTTATCGGAGCAAGTCCAGGAGCAATGGTCGAATGTGCAGCAGGAGGAGGGCGGAGGCGGAGGGGGCGTGCCCTTTCGCTCAGTGTATACCATCAACGGGAATCCCATACTGCCGCCATTGGTAAGCTTTAAAGAGAGTAATTACAATTATAAATCAAATTAAATATACTTTCATTTGACAGATGACTCCTGAACGACTTCTCGAGATGCAACAGCTGCGTGAAGCCGCCATGGCAATTGAAAATAAACGGAGTAATTATAATCACAAGAATCACAGGGGTTGGCTCCACAGTGACTGCCGTCAGTTGGTGGACGCCAGTACCAGCACGGATGCCCCACTGCCACAGCGGCCACTGATCATCGCTGGCCGCCTGAAGCAGCAGCTGCAGTTCTCGGAGACGCTGATCTATGACAACAATCGCAATGCAATCATTAAATTTGTTAAACGAGATCAGATCAAATTAATGCAGCTGCAGCTTGAGGAATTGCCAGAGATGAGGACACAACTTGCTGTGATTAAAGAAGATGCTCCCAAGTTTGCAATGGCCTCGATTAGCTCAATGGAAGAGGAAGTAAAGGCAAAAGAGACTGAGACTCAGATCGAGACAGAGTCTGGGTCTTTAACCCCAATCAAAAATCTAGAACTGACAATTGACAATCCCAAGGTACCAACAATTGAGAAGGACAGAGCTCTTAAAGATCTCATTGGTGTGGCCAGAAAACTGAAAGAGAACGTAATCAACACAGAGCGGGAGCTGCGACGCTCCTCCACAAGTCCCTATCTGCCCTCGAAGGCCGAGAAGGACATCGTTTCGTCCTTTTGCCACCCGGATCGCCGTGAGCGACTGCATCCGCAATTGTGGAAACGCTACCACTCCTATCCCTTTGGCACCCACTGTAAGCCGTCGGATTGTGCTGCACCCACTTCACCCACATCCATGGACATTCACAGTCCATTGGTTGCACCACCGCCCACACCAATAAACACATCGATCAGCAAAATTCAAGTCAGAAATCGCATGGCGCCAGAGGATCAACAGACTCCAGTTGAAAGCAAGCTAAAGGCGAAGCTCTTGACCGGATCCCAACAAAAGCTGGTCACCAACAAGAGCAACACGACGAGCAAGAAGACGCCACGTGCCTCCAGCTCGGTCAGCTATGCGGCACATGCCACATCCCACGCCAAGGTCGAGGGCGGCAGCAGCGAAGGCAGCACTCGAATCAGCAGCACTCAACGCCGCCTCAGCTACGATCCGCGTGCCACCCTCAGACGTGCCACATCCCTAAAGAAAGCTGCCACAGTCAGTACATCAAACACAGTCGACACTGTCAGCACGCTCATCTCCAGTCAAGGAACTCCAGTTCCACTTGTTCCTTCACCTGGTGGCAACACGGAACTGATGAAGCGCAAGATGCTCGAGGAAATGGAGCAGCAACAACGCCATCGCTTCCATCAGCTGGTGTCCCAACAGGCCGATGAACAACAACGCCTGCAGGAAGAGTTTCAGTCCCAGCAACAGCTGCTGATGGATCAGATGTTGGCCGACATGAGCACTTACACATTTGACAAATTCGACGTGCCCGATCATCCGGAGTCCGATTCCAGCTCCATCGCTTCGTTGCCCCAAAGTCGCCTCGATGTGGATATCAACGATGATCAAAAGCCCAGCATGTGAATCACAATCCATTTGAAATACAATTAATAGACCTACATTTGCATAAAAATAAACTTGACATTGATTCAGATTCCAGCATCACCTCCATCTAAATGTCAACGATGATCTCTGATTGATATAAAAACATGTTCATAAAAATAAAAATAATTTCATAAAAAAATATATAAAATAATAAAATGTATATAGAAAATCGAATGAATCTGCATTTCATCAAGATCATTTTCCATCCAATTCCAACTCAACGACTTCTTGTCCCACAGCTGAAACTTTCTCCAAATTGTAAATAAATAAAAATAATTAATAAATCTACATAAAATCTAATTCACACATCATAAATGCGATTAATCGCTGTGCATCCAGAGTTCTGGTCGGGATCAGAAGACGCCCTGCAACGATGCCAAATTTAGCTACCGTTTCTAATTATGCCCAACGTCTGCTGCCTTGCCACACAAGTTGCAACATGTCTCTGCCTCTTCTCTCTTCTCTCCTCCTGCGCCTTCTTCACCTGCGCTGGCAACTCACATTGATGTCTCTATAGCCAGCGGCAAAGTCTCGCCCATAACTCGGCATGTTATTAAGTGTAAAAAATTAAAATTTCATAAATTGTTATGGTTTATTTAGAGAAACGCCGTCGCGTTGAGATTCTCCCACCAGTCCTCGTTAATTGCCCGCCCCAAACAGAGGGGGCAGGAATAGAAAGGGGAGGAGGAGGAGGAAGAGGACGAGGGGTGGAGGTGGAGGTGGCACTGCGTGTGGCAGTCGTGGCCGAGGTTGCCGCTGTGATTTGCGCATTTCGGAAACTTGCGATATTGGGTTTAAAGTGAACGTGGACATAATTAAAAGCACTTAAGTCGACTGCTTCGAACTGATGTGATGCTGTTGTTGTTGTTGCTGTTGCTGTTGTTGTTGGTGGTGCTGGTGGCTATTGGAGCACCGCCAACTTGCGCCAAATTGGCAGATGCACTTGTAGATTGTTTTGGCCATTTGAATTTAGCTTGTTGGCCTATAATGATCAGCCCAATTGGACTGAAGCTCTTAAAGAATCCGTTAAGATTGAGAAATGGCAAAACATTATCTAGATAAACGTCTTATAAATCTCTGCAATAATGTTAAAAACTAGAGTTAAGAGTTCAAATAAAATTAAACAGAAAAAAAGTATCTAGGGGAAATCTAAAAGATAGAACGGAAGAAAAAAGTTTAAAATTAGTTGTTTTTAATTTCAATAACAAAAACCAGTTTGAAAATTTAAACATACATTTAAGTAATTAAATTTAATCCTTATTTCAAAAATAATTTTTATTTATCAATAACAGAGTTATAGAGCTGTCTCTCACCTCATTCCTTTGGGAATGCCAACAACTCCTTAGGAAGCTAATCAAGTTCCAAATAGTTTTGCGTAATCTCGTGTTTTTTCACTCGGTTAATCACACAAAACTTGTGAGAAGCAACCACATGCAAAAATTCAGTGGAAATAATAATTTCGCGCTTCGTCTACACAATTTTGCTTTGCTTTTTGAGAGCAGAAGGCGAAAAGAGAATGTGAGTGCGAGTGCGAGTTTATTAAATGAAGTGCACATGAAACTGGCATTAGGATTTCATGACTAAAATAAACATAATCAAAGTAATAACTGAAGCACACTCCCCCCAAACATCCAACACCCAGCCACCTCACACTTATACACATGTGAAATTAATCTTGTTTATGTTGCCAGAGGCTGGGCCCGAAGGATTCCAAGGACTCGTGTCGAAAGTTAGCGCCCAAGTTTGCTGCCTTTTTGTGCTAAAAGTTTCTATTGCAAAGTTGCCTGAGAGTACAAAAATAAATAAAATCAAGTTAGGGCACATTGAGTAGGTAGAAATATCAGTTGAGATAGTTTCATGTTCAGAATTCGTTCAACTGCGAAAACTGAAGCTGCAAATTTAATTAAAATATTTGAAGATTGCTTACCAAAACATAAAAAAAGACGAGAACGCGAAAATCTTCTCATATGCAAATGGAATTGAGTGAATGATTTTTGTGTGTTTGCTTGTGGGCTGTAGGTGTTCAATAGAGACAGAAAGGAAGGACAACCCTTGATGGCTTATCCAGCTCAGCATCAACATCCTTGTCGTCATCGTCATCGTTGTCGTTGCCGTTGTCAGCGCATAATCTGCTTATTTTGCAACATAAGTGAAAAGTTCTGTCAACAAAATCAAAATCACGAAAAATTTGTTTGCCGTTTAAATTCGATTTTGATCCTATTTATCCTGTAAATTGCAGCAATTGAAAGGATTTACTCTGAGACTGCCAAATCGAAGCGAATATTCTCCCTTCCAAGCACTTTTCGGCGAGTGTTTGATTTTAAAATTACCTTTTACTGGCAGTCGTCGTCGACCGAGTTGATGTGATGTACGATGTGTGACAAGGGGTGTGTGTGTGTGTGGGTGTGTAAACATTTGTAAAAGTATTAGCAATGGCAATGCCATGATATGGCCACAGCTTTAAGCAAAAAAGTCCCCTGACCCCCAAATAATATTGAATTTCAATCGCTGCAGCAGCAAAATGAGACGAAGTAAAGAAAAGTAAAGTAAAATAAAAGAATAAAATAGAAAAGTAAGGAAATCACTTCCTGGAGACAAAGTAACAAAATGCAAAGAGGAAACACACACACACAGATGGAAATGGAAAATTGGCGACGCAATGGAAATCCCCAAGTGCGGGTCAAAGAAAATAAAACTTTATGCAAATGTGCCACTTTGGCCGTAAAATGAAATAGTCCCTGGCCAAATTATACCTGATGTCTGATGACCTGACTTGCAATTGCCGTGAATTGAATTGAAACAAAAGGGTCCCCATTCCAGATTCCCTTTTCTCTAGTCTCTTCCCTCTGCCCGATCGTAAACTTCTGACCAGGGGGAGTCCTTGTACATAGTTTGGGAACCAGCGCAGGTGACTTTAAGTTGCAAACTTTTGCATTTTACCTACTTCTCTTTTTTTCTTTGGCCATTTGCCGACTGTGAATTCCTCTAGGAATTGGGAGAGTTGGGAACGCGGCACGGAACGGAAGTTGTTACGGACACGTTTTGTCGTTGCGGATGTGTTGGCCCCGAACAATTTTTGGCTTTCAGGGCTCTCATAATTATCATGATTATGATTATTATTATTGTTATTGTCGTCATGAGCTGCAGTCGTAAATTTACAACATGACCCCGCAATTTTGTTCGCATATTTTTGACCGGAAACGGATGCTGTTATTAATTTGCATGTCCGTCAGCATCGAGAGTAACGAGGAGTACAAGGTAATAAGTCCTGTTTCTTTCTCTGCATCAACATTACATACTCGTACTTGCACTTTTCGCACTCTCATTTTGGTTGAGAGAGAATTCCTGGTGAGTTGCTAATTAAATTTTCCACTTTATTTACGCTTGGCATCAGAATTCGCAGCTGCTTTCCTGCTTTCCTATGCTCTTTCTCGTCGGTCGACGATGTCTTAATTGTGTTTGTGCTACTCTATTTCAGCAGCATACTCAAAGACAGCTCCAATTTTTTTCCCTTGTGCACTTGAAATAAGACCAAGTCATTTATGTCTTTGCTTGAGTTTCCTTCCTCCGGGTTGTGGTTCTGGCTTGGCAGTCTTAGGTGCTGTTTGCGCTAAAATAATTGAATTAATAATTGCTGCGTGTGGTTTTCATGCTTTTCCAGCTAAGAAAAACCCCCCTTAAGCCGAAGTCTCTGTCTCTGTTGCTGTCTCTATTTATATTTCTGTCTCTATCTGCGTCTTTTAAGCTTCAGCAAGTCGTGTGAAACTTTTATCTTTGGCTCTGGCAGCAAAGTTGAAGCCCTTCTCCGCCACTTATCTTGGCATGCCTTTACTTACACACTGATTTAATAAATTAACGTTAATTAGCTGTAGTGGTCGGGAAAGGGGAAGAGAAGGGAATAGAAGGGAACCGAATACACTCACTCTGTCTTAGCTTAAAAGACAATAACGCTAAAATCCAACACGCAGCGTGGCAACTTTCTGCGCTCGTACGTGATTTCCGGCGTTCATTCAAGCTTTGCCCTCTTCGATATATGAATTATGAGCTTATGAAGCGGACAGCCAGGCAAACGGTGTCTCATTCTCAACCGATAACTCATAATACTCTCGGCATGTGCGAATTTGTTTGTTCATGCCATTTTAATTAGCCAAATGAGCAAAGAACGAAAACTGATCAGGAACAAATATAGATGTTAATTAATGAAATGCTACAGTTTAAATATAATAAATGAATTCATTTAAACTCAACCAACTCTGCCCTTGGCCAGAGCATCTAATTAAAGTCAGTTACAGAAGAGAGACAGGAAATGCTATTGCAACTCGGTTCGTCTTGGCCAAAGGTCGGCAAAGTAAAAGCCAAGTAAATGCCCAAGGGCTGGTCAGTTGGCTTCTTGAGACATCTGCTTGCAATATCATACACATGTGTATATTGGCAACAAAGAAGGCCAAAACGCTGCCAGCTAAGGACGTCGTGTGTGACAATTGAGCGAGAGAAGCAAAGTACTCGTAGAATTGTGAAAGAAGCAACTGCAGAGCTGGCAAAGCATTTAAATTGAAATTAACATCCTGTTGGTTGAGACTGACTAGATCTGAGTTTGTGGCCTGCAGGCCAACACTTTAGCAATATTTGAGTATGCGAGTATGTGTTCTAATTATGGCATCAAAAGTCAAGTCAAAGGCAAGTCGGCAAGTTGGCAAAAAGGCAGCAACTTGATGAAAAACTTGCCAACTTTGGCCAAAAGCTGAAAGCAGCAGTTGAAACGGCCCAACAAGTGTCGCGGCCAAAGCAAAAGTGTCAGGCAAACATCAGACTGTTGTCGCCCTAGACAAACACTCACACAAAGCAAAGAGAGAGAGATAGATAGATAGAGAGAGAGAGAGAGAGAGAGAGAGTTGCAGATAAAGCTTGAACCACACACGTAATTAAGAGGCCATTGTTGTTTCGCTGACAAAAGTGAAAGATGTCTTGATGGATAACGTGGCTGCGTTTCCTTTCGTCTGTCTATTGCCTGTTGACACTTCAAAGTGTGAATGTGTGTATTTATGTGTGTGTGTGTGTGTGTGTGTGTAAATGTGTGTCTGTCTTTTGATGTAATCAGCTTGCAGCTCGCACTCAGTTGACACTCGACAGACTCTGGCTGACACATTATACCCAATCCTGCAATTATTCTTACCTCAGCCTTTGAAGACAGCAATTAAAAGCCTCACACATATGTAAACATCCTACGCGAATGACAACGTTTGCATGTGTGTGTATATGTGAGTGCTGATGTATGCATAAATATTTAATGTGTTTGCCTTGTTAGTGGCTGGCGGTATCACTTTATTTTGCGGAAGGATTAAATTAATGCCAAACGTGTGCTGCTGTGTTTTGTTGTTTTAGGCAAACACACACAGCACACACTACACACACACACACACACACACACAAAGGACTCACTGTATAGACAAACAACGTGTGGAAACCGCTACTTACACTAGTTAGCTAATAAAATTAGTTTTATTAACACGTACTACGACAAGTGTTGAGTTTGGCTAAACACAAACACACACACACACTCACAAATAGTGAGCACACTATGTGTGTGTGCCAATTGGCTTTAAGTGTTAATTGCATGTAAAACTGTTAAATGCCTAGTGAATAGATGAAGACAAGCAGAATGGGCACAATTTGAAGCTGAGCATAAAGCGTTGCCTACTTTTCAGCGCATTTGATAAATGGAGTCCTGCTTCTTAATTTAAAAAATGTTGTCTGCTTTTAAGCGCTTAACAAAATTAAAATAATTTATTTGTTTAACAAAATATACCCACAGTAAATCCCTTACGTGAAATTTGAAATATGAAGGTAATTAATAAATTTAAATAATAAATAAATAAATAAATTTAATTAATATATTAATAATAGAGCAGTAGAATGTAGTAGTAGTAATAAATTTATAATAACAAAAAGCAATTACTTTCAAGAACAATACTCTTGACTAATCCACAGCATAAGCTATAGATCTGCCTACCTTCTGCTGGCCACTTTAATAGCCCAATTCCAATGCCAAGCCATGGTCTATGTCATCAGATTTCCCAAACTCTAATTGTACATATAGGCAAAGGCAATTGCCAGTTAATTGGAGCGCTGACATCAGCAAGGCAAGCAAATCCTGAGAAATTTGATGACAACCCCTACTCTGGAGAGTACATTGGAATGACAGCGTCTACAATTACCACGCACACTGACCACCATAATTAATGTTAATAAATAATAAATTTACATATAAAACTGGGCATGTAATACAAGTCAAGTTCGGTCGAAAGTGAAAGTCCGAAATGGCATACAAATCTGTGTAATTAAAAGCAGCATTCAGGATCTCAATTTGGGGTCGACGCGATGCCAGCATTCTGATAACATGCAAAAACTTTTGGTCGGCCCTTTCTGGCCGGCTTGCGGAAACGTTTAATTAACTTGTTTGTTTCGTCTGGCCACAATTCATATGCGAAACGTGGCGTGCAATTAAAAATGGACCAAAAGGAATTGAAAGTGAGCGCTTTCATATCATAAATGCGCCAAAAAAAAAGAATTCTCAATCTACGGATTGAGAAATGTGTGCCATAAGAATGCGAGAGAGACGCCTCTGATCGAGATCAGTTACCGATAACAGGGCTGAAAGTAATGCATTAACCAAGTACTCATACCACAGTGGCAAACTTGGCAGCCAACTTGGCCAGGACATTTCGTTTGGCAACCAAGAAAACTTTCAACAAAATTAACCGCATTTCAAATGCAACAAACGGGAAAAGTATTCAGCATTAGTATCTTTTGTAGCTTGACAAAACATATTCAGTTACATTTATTGCATTGTTTCATGTGTTTGATAACTATTTGCATTCAGTGTGAGTATGTATTTGAGTTTGGCAATTTGCACTTTACTTCTATTTCACTTTAGATCTTCCAACATTGCAGCACCAAAGTTTTTCAATTAGAAATGCCAAGACCCAAGAAATCGCCAGAGTTTGATGAGGAAGCAACTGACATTACTTGTCCGAAATCAGCTCAAAGGGTTGTTTCCATTTTCATTTAAGCACACAAAATAATCAATGAGAGATATTCACGTCAAGCGTAAAGATAAGAAGCAGCCGCCTTTCAACTTAAAGTAACAAATTAATTAGCATTCATTGCCGCTCAATTGAGCTTGTAAATATTTAATTAATCGGCGATTTGTGCAAGCGCCCAAAATGCCGAAAGCAAAAGCAAAAGCGACACGAAACGCAGGCAATCAATTAAAGCACTTGATGGATGGCTTAAGCCATGTTTCTAAATTCCAAGAGATTCGCAGAGTAAATACTTTAACTAAAGACAAAATACAATTTATATTAAATATGTGGAAGCCAAATGTGTTTAAGCTTTACGACAAGTGAATTTAAAACAGTGGACAAATAATAATAAAAATCATTAGTTTAGGAAATATTCTTTGAAAAGTAAGAAATAATAATATGGAATAGAGTGATATTTTGTCATCTAGCTCAAATCTGTCTCTGAATTTGTCAAGTTTGCCATCTTGCTTTAAAGTGTTTTCAAACGTTGCCTAGTCTGCTTTCTGGCCAACTTGTGTGCTGGTCAAAACGCCAACATCTAAGTTGGCCATGTTCCCCAAGGACAAGCACACAACACACTCTTATACACATTTAAGTTGCCACATGAGTCAAGTTTTAATTTGCTCACCCTCTCCCTCTCTCTCATTTCTTCGTTCTCTTTCTATCTCTCATTTGTGAAAACAAAGTCACTTCGACACTCACAACAAAAGATGCCAATTTAATCTAGTTCTAGTGCCTGCTGGCCACATGGGACACTTAAAACCACTGGGCACAGGGCACAGACAGTGCACAGGAAATGACTTCAGTGCCAACCCAGCTGTTCTCTCAATCTGTGTGTATGTGTGTTTATGTGTGTGTGTGTGTGTGTGAAGTTGGCGCCAGCAGGTAACTTCCGGCATAGTCAAATTGAAAATGGCAGAGCATAGAACTCGGACAGCTGCTCTACTTTTGTGGCTAAAGTGTAAAGCTGTGAAGTTGTGAGAAGCTCGAATGTCCAGTTGAGGAAGAGAAGAGGGGGGGGGGGGGGGAGAACTAAGGGTTGTGGCTTGAGGGTTGTGGGATTGCGGACTGAAAGTTGTGCACTCGTAAAGTGTGACAAATTGAATTAATGCCGCTGCAAATGGCAAAGTCTTTTCGAGCTGGTCACCGTAATTGTTTAATACCCACTCTTAATTAAGGCGCGGCTCAAAAGAAAAGTTGCCCCTAACTAACCGTTTAGGGGGTGGGCTTAAGCTCAGCCTTAACCTCCTTCCCCCAGTTGGCTTTGGGGCTCGTGAACTGCGACCGGGACACTTGACTTATGGCATAAAAAGGCAGACACAAATCTTTATGAGGTGACTGCGTGTGTGGCACGGTTAAGTAAGAAAAACTACAGTTTCCACTTAAGGTCCAAGCCACGTGCGACATGTGGCAGGGAGGAGGCCACGACGAATCGACTTCGTGTCGACGCCAAGTCGAGGCAACTGCAAATGGCAACTGAAAGTGGACACTGGACATTGACAAAAACGCAATGTGGACACTGCAGAGACGCATTGTTGTGGCCATAACTCAGAGTTTCGCACAAAAAACCTGTGCACTGAGCTGAGAATCTTAAAGATAAATAAGCAGTCCAGCAAACGTGGCTGAACTTTGACCCCAAAAAATAACGGCAATGGCAACGACAACCGCAAAGGGCAAAAAACAGAGCAGAAAAGGGACAACGATTATGACGCTGCCGGCGCCCAACGAAGCGCAACTGATGAAGCCCACTTAGACGAGAGCGAAGATGAGAGAGATGAGAGAGACATGGAGGACGACATGGAGGTGTCCCTCTTGGCCGGACAGCGGTCAGCGCGCTTGGCAACATTTGCCGTTGACAGAGCACAAGCCAAAGAAGACAAGAAAAAAGTATAGCCCAGCAGCTGCTCTGTGCGTATGTGTGTGTGTGTGTGTGTGTGTATACACTACTTGGGGTCGTCTGGACAAACATTGCCCGTCGACCGGACATGACCAAATGAAAATGTGTAGTCCCGTCCCGTCTTCAGGTTCCTCCCCTGGAGCGACGTTGTCGCCGTCTCAGCCTCCGAGTGCACAATTATTACTCTACTTCAACTTTTCATTTGCTTTTCTTTTGTTGTTGTTGTTGTTGTTGGTGGAGCGGCCATGTCTGGAGGTGCACCAGGAGTTCAGGATGCAGGATGCTGACGCTTCCTTTGCTTCGGCTTGCGTTGCGTTTGAGTTTGTAATTTCGCTTCCTGCGTCTCATTTTTCATATTTGGTGCACTTTGAGTGCCATTTGGCAACAGAAACGGCAACGGCAACGCCAACTGCAATGGCAATGGCAACAAGGCAAAACCCAACAAGGTAAACAGACAATTTCTCAAGCGACTAATGCTGTGAGTTATTGTTCAAGTTCCACAGCAGCAGCATCGGAGTGGGTTAAGTGCGCTATTAGAGCCATGTCCTGCCTTGCCTTGAAATGACTTGAAATGACTTGAAAAACTCCATTTAACATGCGTTAAACTCATTCCAACTGCCAATGTTATGACTTGTGAAACAAGTCAAGAATGCTACTTAAGAATATAAATATAAATATAAATATGAATTTATACTCTACAGGATCAGAGTCGAGTCTTAGTTATGTCTTAAATCAACAAAACACCCGGAAAACAAATATAGAAGAATGCACAGAAAGCATTTTAAAATTAATTTGTCACTCAACTATTTATATCAGTTTAAAAAGATAAGGGTAGCGAAAGAAAGAATTCTTAATTTTACAATCCTTTGATGAAAAAATATTTAAAACGAATTTTGAAATTATAAATAAATTTCCCATGAAACATTCTCATCGGCTAAATTATGATAAAATTGTGAAGATTAAATTTGCAAAAAGAACATTTGTTGAAAACGGTCAACATTTATTATTAGTTTATTTTATTAAAATTATTTCAGTACGATTATGGAATAACAAAATGACTCTTTTATAGACAATCACCATTAGCTTGATTTGATTAAATTCATTTAGCAAAATAGGAATTGAAAGTTAGTTGAAATGAATAAAAATTTATATAAATAAATGACAGATTAAATTATGAAAAAAAAAAAGGGTTCTTAAGTAACACTAAAAGCTATCTATAAACAATTACGATTATTGTTTCATTAAACGCTTCCAAATCTATACACCTTATGCAAATTATTTACATGTGATAATTATTTTAAGGTAACAAGATTTTCAAAGCCATTTAGAAGCGAATTAGGAATCTTGTAAAAATCCTACAAGATAACATTGGTGGCACGCTTTGAAGGATGAACAAGAGTTCATATGTTCCCAAAAAAACGCATCAAAAACATGTCCCCACTAAAGTATTTCATATTTAAATATTTAAAAAAAAATCAGCCAACCTTTTAAATGAATTTCTTAATCCTAATTATCTTTAGTGCAATCAAAACAAATTTGGGCAGCAACATTACAAAAAAATGTTTGATTCACAAAACATAAACAAAAGTTCATTGACAGTCTCTGTTGCTATTTTTCGACTGAGCTCAATGTCAAATTGCTGACCTTAGCAAAGTGCAAAGAAAAAGTTGAATATCATCCATACGACCTGTTGAAAATTCTGAAAACTTTTTCTTTTTCTGCGCTTCGAGAAAATGTCAAGAATGCAAGCCAAAAAGCGCACTTTCCTAGGCCCTATGATTCTATAAGGAAAAACGCCCTCAACATGGCCAAAAAGAAAAATAAACCAAGTGAAGGAAAAAGAAAGAAAGCGCCTAGTGAAAATACACAATATACAATGAATATATTCATATATATGTATGTATAAGTGCTCGTTGTCGTATACTGAATATCTATGCCATGAAGGTCATATTAAATTGCTATAAAATTTTATCGATTTTATTTGCAACAAAAGAAAATGCGCTGCGCACAAGCAAGAAAATATCAGCATCCTAACGAGGACACTGACACCACGACAACAGCAACAACAACATCAACGAGGAGGCAAAGTAGAAGAAGAAGACAGACAGAGGAGCCAGCTGGCAGCGACGGCAAACTGAGAGGAGATGAGACGCTACGAGGCAACAAAAAACAAGAAAACGGGCCAGAAAAATCCATAAAAGAGGCGAAACTTTTTTTAGCCGCCTTTTTGCTTTGGCTTGCAATTTTCCTCCCAAAGTTGGCTAATTAGAAAAGTTAGTCTCTATCGTGGGGAAGAAGGGGGAAGGAGACAAACTCCTGCTCTACGCTCATAGGTGCGTCGGTTGAGCTGGCGTCGCCATTTTTAAGGAGCGCAGGTTGCAGAAGAAGAAGGTGCAAGCTGGGCCAGCTGTGTTAGCTGTGTTAGCTGTGTTAGCCAGCATTTGCTATAGCCAACTAACGTTGTGCGCCGTAATGTCACACCTACCTCGGCAGCGACAGAGACGCAACCATTGGCTGGCATAAATCACGTCCCCGTCGCGCACCTACAGTGAAGCAGTGAGAGCAACAACCAGACACACACACACAGAGACAGAGACACACCTTCCAGGCAGCCACTGGCTGGCTGACTGGCGGGTTAGTTGCCAGTTACCTGATGCTCTCCGCTCTCTCTGTCTTGACTACAGCTCTGAGGTGGAGCCACTCGGCAGCGGTCTCATTTGTATTTACCTAAAGACGTGCAGTAAAAAAGCAAAGGCAGGAGAACACACAGCTACTGTTACAGACACAGATACACATACACATACAAATACACACGACAACTAACGAGCGACACGAAGCTGCGCACCTAAATGCGCTCTAAAAAACTTGCAGACGATGAGAGCATTTACACAGAGCAAGGTGTATGCCGAAAGTGAGACGATGACGATGACGAGGACGATGACGATGAAGACTACTACGATGAGAACAAGGACGAGAACGAGAACAGTGCAGTGACGTTGATGAAAGGACTGAACAGGAGCGCATGTGCTGCTTAACTGTTATGATACATTCCATCATATTTCAATCTCGTAAATAATATTCATTTTTTTTATGTTTTGAGATGGACCACAGGGTGTATGCCTAAAATGTTGTCGTTGTGTATACGACACGTTGAGCATCTTAATTGATTTTTCTTAGACCAACAGCTTTGCCGACGGTAATGATGCCAAAGAAAATGTGGTTAGCATTTGCCTTGCTCAAAAGGGGTTTCTCATCACGCTCCTCACTGCTCACTGCTTGCTCCTCACTCCATGCTCCTCACTCATTGCTCCTCACTCCTCACTCCTCACGCCTTGCTCCTCGCTCAGTGAGCAAGCGAACAAGGTGCTTGGCTTTGGTTGGCTGCCAACATTCTGCACACCTTTAACGGTAACGGTAAATGTGCGAGCGAGCCAGCAAGCAACAACCTGTCTGTGATTATGTATATATTTATGTATGTGTGTATGAGATTGTGTGTGTCTATGAAGAGAGAGCGAGAACGCAAACGCACGAGGCCACAACGAATGAGCAACGGGAGGCACCAAGGCCCCCAATGAATGAATGGATTGGGTAAGCAATGGCTGCGGCGGGGGCAGGGAGGAAGCTTGCAAATAAAAGCAAAACAACTGCCACTTGTGGTTAGGTACCAGTTGGGCACCAGGAGCAGAAGAAGCAGCAACAGCCGAGGCAGCAGCAGCTGCTAAATAAAACAAGCTGCAGCAGCGACTGAAGACAGACTATGACGACGCTGACGGATGGCAGACTAGGCATTGTAGGGGGCGGAGGGAGGGCAGCTGAGAGGAGCGCCACACGGCAGGTGCCGCTGCTGAGCGTGTGTGCGAGCGAGAGAACGAAACAAATCCAATGGCACCTACAAGGGGAGCTCTCGCTCTCTCGCAGCGACGACGATGCTAAAGACGACGACGCTGATGACGACGAAGACCAACACCTAGAGCAGGTACACACACACACACCCTCTCACACTTTTACTCACACACATGAAGAGAGTCACCAGCTGTACATACGGTTATATATGGTTGGTTAGTGGGTTGAGTTGCTTTTTTTTGGAGGTGGGCGGCGTTGCTTTGCGCAGGTAGATTGGTGGATGCGTAAGGTATATTATGTACCCCAAAAACACACAGCAACACACTCACTCACACACATACGACACGTGGCCAACGACTGAAGGTGTGAGGAACAAAGCATGCGCAGTGCGCAACGAGAGCAACGCAATTGCGAGAGTCGAAGCGCTGTTAATGTGTGCTGTTAACTAACTTGGGCACTGTTGGCTCTCTGCCTAGCTATGCACACTAGCAGCGCAGGGGAAAGTTCGCTGCTATACGATATGTAAATGTTATGTTACATTGCTGCTGTTGCGCTCCGTATGAAGGAACATTTATTACTAATGTCGACTGTTTACAGTGGAACAGTAGTGGACTTACTTATTTACATTTGTGCATAATTTTTCAAGACATTGACCCATAAATGATTTAACATAATAATTGTTGACCCTTGAGTGCATTTCTGGACTTGCAATAATGAGAAGCTGCAAAAAGGACTGAATAATATTATACATTTATTTATTGAATTTTATCTAGTACTTACTGACCAAAATTAAAATAAAATAATTCTTCCCAATGCACATAAATCAATCTATGATTAACTAGCTGATTCATTTAATTTTTCTCTAATTTTAAAATGGCCTAATTAAATAACATTATAAACATGAACTAAGCTTCTGTAACTTCAGCATCAAGAAAAACTCAGTCTGTATTTTTTACAATTTTTAAATTAAGAAAAGAGCATTCAACACAACAATTTGAATTCGGTCAATTTAATAGCATTTCTTTGCCCTTTCATTAAAAATCATAAAGCAGTATATTGTTCAAGATAAAACAAAGTCTCGGCGCAAACAAAAAGTAAGTAAAAAGTTTGAAAAGGCAGAAAAAAGCGTAAGCGTAAATGATTTAAGCGCTTATCGGAGAGCAAGTAAAAAATAACCTGAAGAAGTGGCAAAGAAGCAGTCGAGTGAAGCTTAAATGGAATGCTTGTAGGTGATTATGCAGCATAATTTATGCAGACGGGCAACAGGGAGAAGCAAGGAGCAACAGCTCCAGGAAACAATGGACAACGGAATTGTGGCTGCTGTTGGCAGGCGACGACCTGCGCAACTGAAACTGATTTAATTAAGCAGGTGATTAAAGTTGATGCCGGTTATTTGTAGCAAGAGCCAAAACAGCAACAAGGAGTCGCCGACACTCCCCTGTTGCTTCTCGATGTCCTTGTTGTCCGTGTTGTTGCTGATGTTGCCGGAAGTCGGCGTGTAAAGTGCGCGAAAACTTTGGCGTCGCTTGTCCCGAGGGCCAACTGTAAATTTTGATCCTGCAATGCAAATGCGCTGGCCACGCGGGACAATGCGGCGTATGCTCAACTTTTGCACTTTTTGCATATTTTTCGCTGTTAATTGAATATTTTGTTGTTTGTTTGTGTGTGAGTTTTGCCAAAGGTCGAAAAGTGAAATCAACGGTAATTAAAATTCAATTAGAACAACACCAACAACAGCTGTTGGCAATAATGATATAACTATGCAAACACATACATACATACATACATACTCCCATGCATAACTATAAGTTCTCAGAGTTCTCTATGAAAAGCAATTACAATTGGCCTCAGTTAATTGGTTGCCCCTCCGCCTGTTCCCGTGTTAATGTAATGGCCAACAATTTACGTCAACTTAATGCTCATTTTCTGTGAGTGTGAGTTGAGTTGGGTGCGTGTGTGTGTATGTGTGAGTGGTTGCTTCATTTACTGCTCCATTTCTCGCACCACTTTCGCCTAGGTAAGATTTATGTGCTCGAATATGTGAGGCTGGCAACTGTGTCAATCGCTGCGAGCGGCCTCAAGTGTGCAACGCAATTTAGTGAAAATATCAAATTTCCACACTCCCACACACCACACACATATACAGGCACACAATACACATTCGCTTTTTGCTGGACGTAGAAAAGTAAACAGAAGGTTAATGGATTTGACACACGGTTCAACGTCAGAGTCAGCATCTCTACGGCACTTGTGCGTGAAATGGATATGCTTTCAGGCCAAACACACACACACACACACAAACATCCTTACACACACACACACAGTCAGCTAACGGTAAAAGGCGCTGCAATCTATTGAAGTCCATCCAGAATTTTTTTTCATCTCAGGTTTCAACTTATGGGCAGCTTTTGTGGCATTGTTAAGCACTTTAAGTCGTAGTTGAAATTTTGAAGATTTAACTTCTTCATTTATTTGCTCTCTAAGCAATCCTATACTTAGTTTTACTATCGAAGTTTTGGCAAAGATCGTGCAAATGTAACTATAATTAAAAAAAAAAAAAAAAACATATCTAAGTTATATACAATAAAAGAAAATTAGTAATTTCTCATCAAAATTTCAACATACTTTCTTAAATAGATTTCAAACATCTTCTTATCTTTTTAAAATTATTTAAAAAAATACGGCTTTATTTTACAATCAAAATTCCAACTCAGGATCTTCAACAAAGTCATGAACTCTTCTCCACGATAGGTATATATGTATGTTTACCCCAACTAAAGTCACTTTTCCTATTTATTATTTAAACTTTCACTGCACGTTCCTGGAGCTCTGGCAACGGCAACGGCAAAGCCAAAGGCCAGAAACCGAAGGAAAGTTCCAATCAGACACCACAGTCAGACTGACAATTGGCCAGAACCCCCAACAGCATGTCACGTGTAGCGAGAGGGAGGGGAGCGAAAAACAACACGGAAAAAGTGGAAAAAAAGAAACTGCAACTGTTTACAAATTGTGCGCAGTTTTTGCACCAATTTCCCACTTTCTTCTTTGCGCAAAATTGGAATGATGCTGCACTGCATCTGCCTGGCCAAATAAATCATGTGTGAAGGTGTCCTTACCTACCGCAGGCAATCTGCGCCACTGACAGTTTTAATGCCGCATGAAGTCCTGCTACCAACTCTTGCTCCTTTCTCCCTCTGCAGCTCCTGCTGCCAGCTTTGCACCCAAACTTTTATGATTTCCTCCTGGCAACAAACGTGGCTCTGACTACGTGCGTGGCTCGCACTTGTGGCATATGTGTGACGTTTCAATATCCTGTTGCGTGATTTTTATTTTCATATTTTTTATGTTATGTTGATTTTGCAGTTGCGAGTGGGGCGAGAAAACATCCTCTCTGCTCTCCTCTCCTCTCACTCCTCAGTTCTCAGTTCGCCAGCTACGTGAAGAGTCGCAAGTCGCAAGTCACAAATCAAAAGGCAGCCCAGCCATTGTTTGGTTTTTTGTTGTTGCCACCATCTTTTCCCGTTGTTTTGCTGCGTTTAGGCCTCTGAGCTGTCTACTTAGCCCGGCCTAGTTGGACGGGACGAGGGTGAGCTTTGGGGGACTGAAGATGGAGCTGGGGCAGTGCCAACACTGAGGCTCAACAGCAGCCAATAAATCAAAATATAGAGATATGATTTTTTTCTCTTTTAGCCATAACTTGATTTTTATCCTATTTCATGTTAGTTGTTGATTTTGTAATTTATGTCACGGTGTGCGAAGAGAAAAACAGGATTTAAACGCAATTTACTTATAAATTAGAGGAATTGACGCCGAACGTTTTGCTTAAACTTTGTTTTTAGGAGGAGAGATCAATATTCCAGTAGAGCTTCCGTTTTTAGTTTTATCTCAATTGGCATTTTTAGAATTTTTAGAATCATGTCAAAGAGGAAAATGCACAATTTTAATATGAATTAGGCCTAAAGAGTACTTAAGCCAGCTGTGAAGTATAAGCCATGACACTCGGTGAAATTATAGCCTACTTTTAAAATACAAAGTTATAAAAAAACAACTGAATTATCTGAAAGTTACTAAAAAAATTTGTGAGCTTTCAGAACATAGAAAGCACGTTAAAGCTCAGCACTTTGAATGTTTGCTAAGCACAAAGCTCAAAGCTCTCTTTACTCAGCTGAAAGATTAAAAGTAGACTGTTCGAATTCCAACCAATATTTTTTCTTATAAAAATTCAACACTTTATTCAAGTTCCATTTAGTTATAGGTAATTTTAGAAGTAACTTGGGGTTATACATTAAATGAGCTACCCTTGATGGGATTGCTGTAAAGTCAGTGCGTCATTGCAGCCAGTCAGGCTTGTCAATATTTTAATATCCACTTGGTGTAGATGCTGGCAAAGTTTTCCAATACCATTTACCATAATTCCACTTTGCACATTGACACCTAACCAGAAGTCATTCAAGGAAACGAGAAAGACAAGAGGAAGAAGCCAGCTGAGTACATCTGAGTAATAGCCAAGTAAAAAAAAAAAACCACTCGAATGTTGAACTACACTTTTCGACATGGACACTTAACTGACAATGTCTGACCTTTTCAACAACAGGAACGAGAGCGAGAACCAAAAAAACCAAAGACTACAAGCGAAAAGTAAAAGCAAAATTTGTACCAAAAAACAAGAAGAAAAGAAAGGAAGAAGAAGCAAAAACTATGTGTACAAAATATCAAGAAATAACTAAAAATTGATGCATACACAAATGTGTAAGGCTGTGAATGTGGTTAGAGAGGGGGAGTGGAGAAAAGCGGGGGAAGGGGATGTGAAATGCTTACGTGATGCTCAAGTTTCTCTTGTGCTTGAAGGTCGAAGGGAGGGCAGAGACAGCAAGGCAAAAAGGGAAAGAGAGGGAGACAGAAACAGAAACAGAAACGGAGACTGAGAAATAGACAAGTCAGCGCATTGCTGCATACAAAAAGGACACAGGACAAAGTCTTTGCTTTGGCGTCGCCTTTTGTGACACACACACACACACACACAGCTATAACCCAAGTGTCAAACTTTAAACTGTCAAAAGTTGCTCTTCCTATATGTGTGTCCTGTGCTGCTGTCCTTTTCCGTCTGCCCTGTCTACGTGAGCTGGAACACAGTTGTGTCCGCTGTCAACAGCTGCATAGACACGCGCCAGTTCAATATTGATGCCAACTTTAAAGGCAGCGATTAAAAGCGCATTTAAAGGCGCCTTCAGTCGCCACCTCCACTCCAGAGGCAGCTCTTAATATGCCCAGAGGCAGCCAGAGGATCCACCCAAAAGCAGAGAATAAATTGCCCCCAAATGAAGCCCCGACCAATTCTGATGTCAGCCTGGGAGTATGCTACAATAAACTGCAGTAGCCCCCTTATACATATGTGTGTGCGTGTGTTCGTGTGTGTGTGTGCACCGGTTGTTGCGTGTTTACGCAACGTAACCAAAGTCAAAACCTCGATTAGGATTCAATCTGCTGCGGGCCATTCTCGCAACGTTGTTTGTCGTTGTTGTCCTTGTTGTCCTTGTGTCGTAGTCCTTGTTGCTGTTGTTGTTGCGCCGCAGGTCAGCAGCAAAGTCAAACCGATTAAAACGCACACACACCACCAGAGTGGGGCAACTGAAATGCTTTTGTGCCACATACATAGGTACGTGCATGTGGAGCGTATTCTTCAAGGGGCAATTAACTGCGCTGCGCTCCAAAGTATGCAACGAAAAAAGTGACTGGCCAAAAAAATACTAGTGTCCATGTGTGAGTGTGTGTGCGTGAGAGTGTGGTGTGTTGTATGCGGCTTGCATAGATTAGATTTTTGCCCCGACCATCTGACAAAAATATTTCGCACTGGCAGCAGCTGCCACGCAAAGGGACCGCAGCTCTGGGCCATAAAATTGCCATTAACGCCAGGAAAACCTTCAACATACTACTATATATAACTTATTTTTTGGCTTAAAGCGTTTAAATTTTAAAAGTTTCTTTAGCCCAGAGCTGTCAGCAACATGCGCATCCAATTGCAATTAGCCAAGGTGTAAAGAAAACCCGAAGAAAGAAGCCAAAAAGCAAAAGCCACAAGTGGGCGATGCGAACATGAAACCAATTTAAAACAGCAAGCAGAAAAGAAGTGAAGAAAAATGTTGAAAAAATACACAATAATTTACTCAAGGCGTCGTCGACATGGACCACGCCCAGATGCTTGAGCAGCGTCTGCAGCAAATTAATTTCGCCGAGTGTCTTTTGCAGCAGCCCGCGGACTCGGCCAAGTGTGCTTGAAAACCCGTCAAGACGATGCCCCCGAGAAGGTAAGTCAATGAGTAATCCAAGAGTTGACAATCAGCTCCAGTATCTACAAGTAAAGTATCTATGTATCTATTCAATCTTTAATGCACAAACAAACAATTCATTTGTAAGTCTCAATCTCAGCCACAGTCTCCGTTACAATCTCAATCTCAGCATATTGTTGTTTAAATAAAAATTTCAAGCAAATTGTGTTTGTGGCAAGTAAATCGTTTGTGGCAAATAAAAAATATCAAAAAAAATCTAAGCCGCAGCATATCAAATTACGCTGGCGGATGACAAAGTGCGTGTGGCATGAGGCATGTGGCAGGAGAGTGTAACAAGGTGTAGAATGAGCAGCAGCGGCAAAGTAACTCGGCTTCCAACCTCCCGTTAAGTGGCTTCTTTTGACTTGGGTGGTGTGTGGTTTCGGTGGCTTGGATGGCTTGGGTGGCTCTTTGACGGGGGTTGTCTTGCGTTGCGGTTGACAGTCAGCGCATTTGATGAGTTGCTGAAAAATTGCTACTAATTTTTTAGCACTGACAGCGGAGGCGAAGTTCCACAGGACTATCCACATTGCGAAGCGACTTAAGTGCAAATGGTTGGCATTTTAATTTTATTAGAGACAAAGAAGGTAAGATAAAGTAAGCAAAAATGCGGAAGCAACAAGCTCGAAACCACAAATAAATGGATGTCCCACAAATCTGTGAAATTTGAGAATGATTTAATCAGATCGTGCTCTTGGGATGCAAATATGATATTTTATTAATGCAAGAATATTTTTATGCCGATAAAATAAAAAAAATTAAGGAATTAACAGTCTATAGTCATTTAATTTCTTGTAGGAATTCTATTATATTTTATTAGCTAAAAGGCTTGCAATATTTTATAATAATTTTATTTAATTCATATAAAATTCATATAAGTTTAAATAAATTCATAGATAATTATATGTATATTTATGAGAACTATTAAATCTTTTTCTACTTTTTATTATACTCTGTATATCAGTAAGAACATGTCATCTCTCAGCCCCATATCTTAGCACTATATTAGTGATTATTTAATTAAAATAAATACAAAATCAATTCACATAAATATTTATTTTAAATGGATACAGCATTTAAATATGTACGTACACTTACTTAATTGTTAACTTCACTTGGAATTCAAATGTTATTTTGAGCTCATTTGTTGTGCTCGAAAAAGAACTCTCAGACAGAAGATTCGCAGACATCTGCACCTTTTTGCTGACTTCAATGCACATATCTCGCACAATATGTAAGTCTGAGTTTCATTGAAGTTGTTGTTGTTGTTCCTTTGTTGCTGTTGTTGTTGTTGCTGCAACAGAAGCAACAAATGTTCATTGTCTTGTAAAGGCAACCGCAGCCTCAAACCCAAACTTAAAGCCCGTGTCCCAGTGCAATCTGCAGAGCCACAGAAAAATGTTGCCAACATATTTTGCACAGTGTTTTCTTACGCACACCCACACACACAACACACACACACAGTCGGCAGACGAACGACTTGAGGGATTTTGCTGAAATGACATTTGGCTCCACATGTGACAGGCAGCCAACCAGCCAAAGAGGCAGGAGGCGGGAGGTGGAGGCGGGGGCAACAACAAATAGCTGCAGCCGTTGGCATTGAAAAAAGCAATTTAAGTCAAGTACAGACACACACGCACACACACTCACTTATAGTACAGCAATACACCTACACATAGACTACACACAGACATACATAGACATGCAATCACGCACACGCATGCCAATTGCTATTGTGGCTTACCCCTCAACCCCTCTCTACTCTCTTCTCCCTCTCTCTCTTCCATTCACTCTCTTTCCATTTGCAAATTTTGATAAATTGCCGCTGTTACCTTTTCGAGGAGTTGGCAAATGGAGCCAGAGTCCTTGGCATACACATATGTTGACTGTTGTCTCTCACAATGTGAGCGACTCAATTTGCCACAAGGTGAAATCAAGATTAATTTGCAGCGCATTTACTACTTGAAGTCACAATAACACTAGCTTGGAACTTTAAGTAACTCTAACTTACTAAAGTTAAGAAAAAAATTAATTTTTCAAATGAATAAAATTCTAATGCAGAATCAAATTTGGGACCAAAAAAAATTGGGACAATAATATTGACATTCTCCACAAAACTTGCTTAGTTCTGACAAAGTTTTTGAAAAACTTTCAAGTGAAAAATCTCGGAAAAAATTACATTTTCCAAAAGAATAAAATTTTGATGCAGAATCGAATTTAAAATATGATAAAATTGACAATTCTCAAAGAAATCGGTAAAGTTTTGACAAAGTTGTGGAAATATGGAAAAGAATAGAAAGTGCTGAAAAAAAATTAAATTTATGCTTAAATTCGATTTATGTCATAATCAGATTATTCCAATTTGATCTACAGCGTATTTTCAGGTGTTATTGTACTATATCAACTCTTACCCACAAAGTGCTGCCAATCAGTTCTAAAAATATTAAGGCTTAGAAAAGAGCCAAGCTGCACAAACTTTTCCAGAAACCAATCGACAGACAGAAAAAAAAAGCTAAACGATAAATCTACAAAATTATTAGCAACGCCAAACGAAATCGAAGTCAAAAGTTGCTCAATGCAGCACGTGAAAGAGAAGAAGGAGGAGAAGGAAGGAGGAGGAAGGAGTAGTGGCAGAGAGTTGCCAGTCGATTTCAGCGATGCGTTCCGAGTCCGTGATAAATGGCAACGGAGAAGTCGCATTTGGAGTCTCAGCAGCCAGGAAATGTGTGTTTGGGTGTGTGTGTGGAGCTAATTGAATTTAATTGCCCACTTAATGGTGCAATGAGCTGAGTGCAAGAAAAGAAAGTGAATCTTGTGTGGAAACTGACCAGATAAATATTCTGTCAATACACAAGTATAAACCAGGGATCGTAACTCTTATAAGTTTTTTGATAAAAGTTATGAAATAAGAGTTATTTTTCAATTTTTATTAAAAAGTTGAAAAATAAGAGTTATTTTCAATTTTTAAAATAAAAATCAATAATAAGAGTTATTTTTCAATTTTTATTTAAAAGTTGAAAAATAAGAGTTATTTTCAATTTTTAAAATAAAAATCAAAAATAAAAGTTATTTTCAACTTTTATCATAAAAATCAGAAATAAAAGTTGAATTGAAATATCTTTTGATCGGGAGGGCCCATTTCATTACACTGCCTATATATTTTATCTACACTTTATCATGGCCCATAAAATGATCATACCTTTATTCAGTGCAGTTTAATGAAATGGGCCCTCCCGATCAAAAGATATTTCAATTCAACTTTTATTTCTGATTTTTATGATAAAAGTTGAAAATAACTTTTATTTTTGATTTTTATTTTAAAAATTGAAAATAACTCTTATTTTTCAACTTTTAAATAAAAATTGGAAAATAACTCTTATTTATAATTTTTATCATAAAAATTGAAAATAAGAGTTAAAAATAATTTTAAAAATAAAAATTGGAAATAAAAGTTTATCCGGTAGCTGGAAAGACCTTCCAAAAATAGCATATGTGGAATTTTTTCGATGTCCCTGGCATTTTTTTAGGGCTTGATTTTTTTCCGCCTCATAACTCTTATTTGCAATCCCTGGTATAAACATTATACATAAATATTTAAGCAGTTGCCATTTATTACACTTATTATAATCAAACGTATCACTTTTATAAATAAGAGACTCGGTTAAAAAAAAAAAGCATTACGGAGCTTTAATACTTTTCTAATATCCTGTGAACAATTAAGACTTTGAATAAATGAATAATCAAAAGATATATAAATAAATATAAATCATAGTGTGATTACGTACAACATTTGAATTTTCTTTATTATAAAATGTAAACGATTAAAAACATTAAAGAAAAATTAAAATAATATAAAAATAATTTTCTTGCATTAAATTGAACCAATTGAACTAAATCCTTACTAAAATGTTGGAGGTATTCAGTCTTGAATTTAATATTTAAGACCTTATTAGATCGAAGAAATGGATATTTACTTAACAAATTTAAAAGTACACATTTTTTCGGTGTTTCGGAGGCTCCCGGCACGGCTTGTCGAACATTTGATCGCCCTCGTGTATCCACTGTACCATGGCTGCAAAGGATTTGTTAGTGATCTATCTCAATATATAGTTTGTGACATCCAGTTACCTAACTTGTTGCCAATTATCACCGGACATGCACCGTGCAGAGAGCGCTCTTCGTAGTCATAACTAAACAGCCTCACGTTGTACCAATAAAGCATCTTTCCCCTTTCCGGTTTCACTGTCAAATTCAGTCGGGGGAAGATGGTTGCACCACCACTCGAGACATCATTGAGCTGAAATCGAGAGAAGTATTTAAGTAAACCAAAGGGATCCACTCTGATCCACTTACATATACCAAAGCGGTGGCAATGCGATCGTCGCTGAAGTAGTGGGCGCTGGTAATGTTCGCGAAATCATAGTGCCATGCATAATGTCCGCCATATCCATAATTTAGCAGCTGCATAAACTCATGCATGCCTCTGTCGAGTCTCAGCTCCGTGATGTCCTTGATTCTCTGTTGAATACGTGCCACCAGCCTGTTATCCTGATCGGAAAGTCGAAAATGTGGCAACCAAACAGCGCTCACAGTGCGAGCATTTGAGACAATTTGCTTATTAGTTGTCAATGATCTGACCCCGGCCCGTTCCAGCAGCGACTTCGTTGCACTCTCCAACCTAGCAATCTCCGAGCTGTAGACGACGTCGTGGAACACAACAACGGGGGGATCCAAGGATAACTGTTCCATTTTAAAGGGCGCCAATATTAGAAAAGGATTTGAAGTCCTTTTATAAGAGCACAACAAGCGTGAAGAATTCGCTTTGTAGTTGGAACTGCAAAGTCTACAGTATTCATCGTTCAATTCCTTGAATTGTTCATTCTCCACTTTCTCGGGGATATTTGCCTTGAAATAATCCAACCACTCCTCAGCAGCATCTCTGAACTGCGGCTCATCCATTAAAACAGTTCGAGCATGAGGAAACTTGTCTAAATTAACCAAAAAAATATTTGCTTACAATCGGAATTAAATCTGGGCATCTCTTACCCATTGCCACGAGGGATCTGGCTAAGAGTGAGGAAATATCACTCCGGGTTACGCCCAGCACTTGGTGAAGATCAGTCTGAGATTGATCCATTAAATGTCTGGAAGTAAGCAGCCATTCCTCTGCCCTTTTGAACTGCGAGACATTATAATAAAGATATCCCATCTCATAGCAGTCGAGTACCGAGAGCTTTGCACTGTGAAAAGTAATCCATGTTAAAGAACATTTCATATTTCCTCCTCTCAACCCACTTATATTGCACTCCCTTAAGCAATCCATTGGCCATGTCCCACGCCTTTAGTTTGTAAGTTTCTTTAATTCGATGAATCGCAGCCATCGAATCCCGCACGTGTTGAAGTTGTGGTCTCTTCGATTGCATTTCCCGTAAATATTCAATTTGTTCTGTAAGAAATTAAACTGTGAAATGTGTAGATATCAAACTAAATTCATACCTTGGCCAATTGGTTGCTCCAACAATTTCAATACGTGGATCCAGTCGGATTCCATGTGTCGTAAAAGTGAAAAACTGTTCAAAGGATTGGACAGAAATTCGCTTTCCCGACCTTTGGATGACTGAAATGGCGCTCTTAGGAATTTGGACAGTCTGGGAAAAGGATAACAGTCATGAAAGTAATTTAAATTAAACCTTTCTTTTAATTCACTTTTTGACCACGTCGATTCTCTCCTGCAATTGGTCAACATAGTCCATCAAGTTCAATTGAAGTTTCTCATTCTGCGACAACAATTCCAGCTTGTCACTCAAGATTGTAATATAATCCTTGTTGTCATTAGATCCATTCGATTGACACGTCACCAGCAGGAGAATTAAAATAAATAGATTTAATATAGATGGCAATATCTTAGAGTGCGACATCTTTTGTGGAGCAACTGCAACTGGGGAAAAGTCGACTGAGCTGAGGATTTTAACTGTTGGCAGTTTAAGCGTGACTAACTGGAAATTATGCAGTCCAAATGAATATTATACTGCGATTGTAGAGATCTAGAGAATCCTCTCCCTGTAACTCTTTCAATAAAACACAGATACTTTGTATACACTGCTCTGAAAAGTGACTTATATATTTTTGTAGTTGAAGACATGTGAATATTAAAATAACAAATTCATATTCTCATTTATCCAACTCACTGATCCATCTCTAAAGTCTCAGCTGTCTCTGCCCGAGCAAACATAAGCTTGACAATGACTGCAAAATAAAAATAAAGAATATGCTAATATATATCTTAATAATTTCGACCAACTTACCCATCGAGGTGCCCACCACATTGGGACAAAATGTGTGCTCAAAGTTGCCCTCATTGAAGGTGAGCAAAGCGTCGCCTCGTTGTGGAAAGACGACCACATCGAGATTGGGAATGGTCACAGCACCGCCCAAGGCAACATCATTTAACTAAAACCAAAGAGATTATAAAAGGCATAATTCGATATTCACTCCACTTACAAATAAAATAGCTGAAGCTTCAACATCCTCCAGATTCATCAAGTTGAACTATAAATAAATAAAAAGGAATTTATTTCATTCCCACTAAATACAGCCCACAAAAACTCACATGGGGCAGCTGGAAGGGCTTAAAGGGATTTGTGGAGCCATACTCCAAGACATAAATGTCATCCATGGCACTGTCGAGTCCTGCCATGTCCTGCAGGCGAACACTCAACGTCCGAATCACCGCACTGTAACTTCCTGGGATCAAGCATCCCGAAATGCCGCCGTCTTCCTCGAATTTATTCCCCGACGGACAGCGGGCAAAGGCGTTCTTAATGTGCTGAATCTCGCGATCGTAGATGCCATCCTTGTAGGTCATCACATAGGGATAGAAGTGCAAGTCTTCCACTCGCAGAGGTGCGAGTTCCAAAAACGGCGTCACATTCGTAATTAATTCGCAATTTAAAGTGTCATCCTGCCTGGGTTCGCCTCCACATTGTTGTTGCTGCTCGCTGAGGATTACAGCAGGATCGGGAAGTGGATCCTGCTGCTCTTTGCTTCTACTTAACAGCTCCAATTGCTGTTGTTGCTCTAAAAGTTGTTGATTGCCAGGATTCAGATTAATGGCAGTTGAAAGCGCTTCCTTTGACTCGATAAACTTATCTGAAATTCAGTTGTTTTTAGTAGAGAACGCCTTTCCCGCTTGTTTGTTTATAAACACCCAATACGCACTGAGACTGAGGAGCACCTTGGACCTCATTTCATATACCCGCCAGTGGGGCACTCCAATGAGATCGTTGTGGGGCGATGTGGTGTAATTATCGGCGGCGACTCTCAACCACTCGTCTGCCTCGTGGTACTTTCCCAGCTTATAGAGCTGCTCGCCCATATAAAAGCAGTCCACGGGGTGGATTCTAATTGGAAAATACTAATAAGTGAAGTTCTCTTCAATAGATGACTTCGACTCACCTCAGGTGACTGCGATTGACCTGCAAAAAGAAAGCGGGTTCCAAGTTGTAGAACTTTAACAGAGACTGTAGACGCTGTGCTGCGATCTTCAAGCTAATCTCTTGGGGAGTTTGGGCCAGAAGACGTTGCTGCATCTGAATTTGATCTGTTCCCAACTGATTCTCCATCTTCAGCTGCCAAGCGGCCCAATCGAGACTCATGTGACGAATTAACCTGAAGGTATTTAACGGGTTCGACAGATACAATTCCGGATTCGTAGCGGCATCTTTGACATGTTCGTCGTACTCAGCAAGGGCGCTAATTAAAGCAGTGATATTATTTTTCATGATATAATATAATATATGTATATTTTATTCTAAGGGCCTCGTCACTTCAAATCCGGACGCTTTAATAAGGTTATAACTTTTTTACCTGTAGTTGGATTTTAATGAAATATGGCTTAATTTTAAGTGTATGCTTTGCATTTATATTTAAAAAAAAAAAAATATAAAATTTTGTTTACAGCGTATATAATGGAGAATTTTCTGTTTAATGTTTGACAATAATTTCTGCACACATTTTCTGTCCACTTTCGCAACATATTTGTCAAAGGCAATCAGCACTGATTTCTCATTTTCCACGATTCCACTACTTCTTTTCAATTTTCCTTTAACAATTGCCCAATATCTTTCCATAGAACGGAGCTCGGGACAATTATATGGGTTGAGCCACTTTGTTAGCACATTGCCCTTGTTTGCTCCATACCACAGACTCGTCGTATTTGAAAAGTGTCATGTCGTCAAATCTTGCCAGAACTTTACTGGTGATCGGTGCTTGCGTATAAATGGCAAAAGGCGATTTTGAAGGCAATCTTTCACGTACGCCTCTGACGTTATTGAGGATGTCGCTACAAAGAGCGCGACTTCAGACCAAAGCTACAGATAAGTTGCCAGATTAAAGCTTTCCCTCAAAATTTGTCCATCGGTATTATTTTTTATTTTAAGGCAATACATCCACGTTTATAGGGAAAGTAAAATTTTCGGCGTGGAAGCTGCTTAAAAATCATTTTGTTGTACGTTTCAGCATCCATTACTATGTACCCTTGAAATTTGGGTAGAGCTTGGTTGTAGAGCAAATGAGCACTTGTTTTTACGATAAGGTTTTGTTTATCCGATCTGTTAGGCTATTTCGCTCATAAATAGGCCTTTATACTTTCGGAAAGTCGTATTCGTCGAATACTGGATGCTCTGGTTTTCAGTCTTTTGGCTCTATCACCGTCCCTCAACAGAGGATTTGCTCGCAATGCCCTTATTACCTTTGGTCTTAGCTTACGGCTTTTAAAACCACTTTTTGGGGCTTGGTTATTGGCTCTATTTATAGTGTGAGTCTCTTAAAAACGTTTTATAACATCACCCACGTTTGACATGTCGATTTTCAAATCTTTTGCAATCTTTGAAAGTGACCAATTGGGATTTTCTAAGAAAGTGTGCAGAATTTTTTCAGTTTGCGCCCTTTCAATTGTTTTCCATTCTGCCAGATTTGCAACAATTTTATCGAAACTTTCCAAAAAGCACTGCATAATATTCGATAACAATCGTGCGTACTCAAGTTGGAAAAAAAATTAAAATTGTTTGCAAAAACCAACTTACTTTGCGTCCGGATTTGAAGTGACGAGGCCCTTATAATTACCTTTTAACTAAGCGTAATTTCCTTTGCAATTCTTTGGCGTAATTTCGAAAGTTGAGGATTAACTGACTTTCCACTTCAAACATATCCTTTACATCACTTTCACTAAAACTAGTATTACCCTGGACAATCCCCACCAGCAGCAGCAGAAACATAAATCGAACCATTTTTAGCTGAGTTCACTTTTAAAATGAAAAATCAAAGATTCGCAGGTGTTTTAAAATTGCAAATTTGTAATTAATGCGAGTCAAATGCGATTAGGGTAACAAATTAAACAGCTCAAGAAGTCACTTTGCATATTTCTTGCATGCAGTTTTTATTTCTTAAATAATTATCTTTATATGAAAACTATTTGATCTTTAAAATTTTGAACATCACTTTCTAAAATCATTTTCGCAGTTTTAGAGCCACTGTTAAGTCTATTAAAAACAGTTTGAGTTCACAGCAAGCAAGCAGTGCAAGCAGCTCAATTTGAAATTTATTGAATTGAACGGAACAGTCTCATTTTGTGGGAGCCGATGCGCCATCTTTTGTCTGCTGCGAAACATTCGCCACCTATGTTTAGTTTTCATGATGACAAAATTGTGGAATAAGATAGGGATGCCAGAATTTCAACAGATATAAAAGTTTATTTGATCCAAACAAATGGAAGCTAATGGAGAATCGTCGATGTTACCCTCCATCGATGCTTTCGATGTTTAAAAATAAAGCATCGAAGAAAAATCTGAAGTAAGATGATACAATAGTGGGATTCCGGTAAACGTTTTTGATTTGCTTTTGATTATTTTTAACCAAATCAAAATCATTTGAAGGAACGACCCTTTTTGCACACTGATTATTTTTTGATTTCGTGAACAGCTGGCAGCCTGCGCGAACAGCTGATTGACAACTAAAATGTATACAAAATGCCGAAAGAAAGCCAGAAAAGGAAATTTATACACGTTTTAAACGAAAGTTTGCTTTTCGATTATGTTTTTATTGAATATCTCTAATAATTCGAGTACTTTTGACTCCGTCCACTTTATGCTGTTGTTTCTGCGTTTTTTCAAGAGGGGCTGGTAAGCATCCTAAAAAGCATTAAATAAATATTAAACATACATTTTATATTTATTTATTTACAAATACTTTAAATGCATTAGACTTACGTTCTCCATATTGATATGACAGCAGAATGTAAGCAAACACCATATGCCACACAGCTGACACAGTTTTGAGTTGAAAGCAAATCAAAATGCAAAAATAATCAGTCTCAGAGCTGATTTTTTGAAATCAATTAGTAAGACCACATTTCCCTGATTTGCTCTGGGCACACTGAAAATTTTGTATGGAGCAGCTGTGAACAGCTGACTGAAAAATCAAAATCAAATCAAAAGCAAATCAAAAACGTTTACCGGAATCCCACTATTATTCCATGCTTTGCTAACCAAGGCTGCCACCTTGTTTTCCCAAAGTCGGGCCAAGGCTGCCACCCAGCTGAAAGTTTCTGTGTTTTATTATAATTTTTTTTTTTTTCATTTTTTAAATAAATTGAAATAATTCGATAAAAGTCAATTAAAAAAAATTATAAATTTTTAAAATTAGTAAAGTTTATTTTAAAATTTGTTTGGGGCAAGTTAAATTAGAAAATCTAGAAAATAAATTAAAATAAATGTCGACAAAAATATAACAAAAATTCCTGTAAAAGTTTCGAAATTCTAGCTACAAAATTAAGCAAAAACCATATCTCACCCGATGTTTCTCCACCTCTAAAGCTAGAGCTAGTAAAAAGGTATTTCATTAACATAGACTCTATTTCGTCGATATCAATTTATTAAACAAATTTGGAGCAAAAAAGTTTTCAATTCAACTTTAAAATTTCAGACTTTTAGTCATTTGAGCTTCCTTGCTTTTGCACTTTTGAATTTATAATATCCAGCTACTTAATAGCTCAAATGGCAGCACTGGTCGCCAGCTTATTGCTGCTTCTCAGTTGCATTTGAGATTCAAATTGAAATGGTTCATTGTGCTGTCGTCTCCCTCCAAGCGTAATTGCAACAAATTGTGTTAAAGCGAAATCAATAATTGAACAGTGCGGACGCAAAACGCCCTGAGTGTGGTATATGTGTTTGCAATAAATAATTATTACAGTTTTTAACAGCAAGAAGACAACAGCAACGTCATGCTACTGCAGAGAAACAAGTAAAAAGCGGCATATGGTTTCTTTCCTTTGCTAATTTTGTGTTCCCTGCATAATTTAATTAGTGTCTCGCTGTGTATACATTTTTTTGTTACTTATGATCCTATTTCACATCCACTCCCACACACCATTTTATTTTTTCGCTTGTCTAGACTCATGAGAGTTTTTTTATTTGCGTATCAGTTTTATCTGTTGACACATATGTTTATTCTGTCTGAGTGTACATATGTTTGAGTGTATGTATTGTGTTGCTGGTTACTTCATATGTTCACACGATGCTTTATTTTTAATTTTGTTTTGTTCATCACATTCTGCCGGCGTTGCCGTCACTAATAGAGCAGGCCAGCTGTTTGTATAATTAATATAATAACAAAATCATACTGTTGATAATCTTATAAAATTCTAATCTATAATCTATAGAAATTCTATCGAAAATACTTGTTAATTTTGTTATGTTATCAATTAGCTTGACCACATCGCTACAGTCTGGCAACGCTGTGCGCGACTCGCTCGCTCTCGAAGTTTATTGTTTGCTCTTGCGCTTCATTTATTTATTCTTCATTCTATTCGGTTTTATTTATACAAAACGCTGAAGTGTCTTTTATTGATTTCAAAGCCGCGAACGTAAAAGCAACTGGCGACGGATTTGTTAATTGAAAGCGTTAATCAATCAACGCTACACAGTCTGCTGGTCGCTTTTCGTAGTGTTATCCCAAATTTCGCGCGTGTTTTGATACAATAAAAAAAAATTGAGCGCATTTCTAACAGGTACCTGATTGTTAAGAAAAATATTAATTTACTCAGGGAAACACGCTATGTACATAGCAAATGCATTGTTAACTTGAGAGTGCGCGATAAGATATATAATCTAGTTACATGGCCTCCCACGCGAATTACACACACTCACGTGCTCTTTTTTGTGAGTTGAAATGTCAGAGATAAGAGCGCTTTGAAATGAGATAATATGAAAATATGCTCATATTTATTTTGACTGTGATTTGTAAATACTGTGCCGCCATATGCTCGCATTACAATTGAAGTCGCCAGTTTGTCGCTGGGGCAGGGGAGCGTTGCTGACCGTGTCCACGGGGGGTGGAAGTGGGAGGGCTATAGATGTCTCTGCCTGGCATGAGGCCAACAAACCAATCCAATGCGCAACAATAGACGGCAATTACTACACAGACCACAACACTACACACACATGTACATATGTATGTGTGAGTACCAGTGCTGTTCACTTTTGATAAGCCAAAAAAGGCTATTATTAGAGGGCAGATAATTGAAATTGACTTTTCCCACAAACAAAAATCGGAAAACAGCTGATGTTTTTTCTTACATCAAGCTTCTTGATAATCAAATCGACATGCCTTTGTGTACTAACTTAAAATGTAATAATTTCCACTGTCTGCTATTTTAAATTTCATTCTACAGTTGAACTTTAAATAAAATTGACGGGAAAAAGCTGTTCGTTCAACACTTGCGTACAAGTGAATTTATTTTTATGTATTTGTATATATTTCAATGTGATAAGCTTGAAATTTCACTCAATGTGAGCGCCAACTTGTTGCCCCGCGTGAGTGAAATGAACAGTAAGGCTTTTGATTAGATATAACTGTTTATTTAAGAAACAAAGCTGCAAGAAGCATAGAAAATCGATCAGAGTAGGTAATTATTACAGTTACAGTTGTACTCGCACTCGCATGTAGTACAATCTCAATTTCATCGCCTATTGTCTGCGTCGAAACTGTTCACCTTTAGCTTGAGGCTGCCGCGCGTCAGCTGATTCAGATCGATAATGGACAGGTACGGCTTGGGGGGCACACTCACACCTGGCGGCACGGGCAACTCAATCGTCAGCGGCGCAGCTGCCGCGGCGGCTCTCTTGCTCCTGCTGCCGCCGTGGTCACCCAAGCCTAGGGAATACTGGTCATGCAGAGCGCAACTGGCGGTGGCAGTGGCAGCCCGTCGATAATTGCGACAGCCACTGAAGGTGCTGCTGCCAGGCGCAATGGGCACGGGTCGGGTCGGCGAGTAGCCTCCCTCATCGGAGGAGACGCCTCCGCCGGAGTCGTAGCAGATGCTCAGATTGTTGTACGAGATGGGCGCATGACAGCGTGTCGTCTTTGCCCGCGGCTTCACCTCGTAGCGTGTCCTGGAGCGGGAGCGTGAGTGATGCGTTCGGGGACGACCACGTCGCTTGCCCTGCAGACGCATCTCCGACACCAACGGCACGGGCAGCACATTGATGAAGCGATAGTATTGCAGCAGCGTGCGCGTCAAGTTGCGACCAACGCGATGATCTGAAAGACGCCAAAATAAGAAATTGTGGGAGAGTTAATAATCCAACGTTTATACGACAGCTTAACTCGATTTACTGCAGTTCTATGGAATCGCTGTGCGATTTTAACTCAAATCTTTGAGGATGTATAAGAGTTTGTTCAGATATCTCAAAATACAACTGAGATTTGTATAACAAACGATTTTCGACCAATCGTTATGTATACTTTATGGACTCAGCCTCGTCACATTTCGTGATAATTGACAAAAGTGTTGTAGGAAAACACGAATTGGCTGAATCAGTTTTGGCTGCCTTAAGAATGTTGTGGTAATAAATGGAGCTACTTACAACCATCCTCGTTGTACAATGCCACCGTCTTGCCGTCGCGCAGATAGTGGCCCGCCATGGACACCTCCAAGGTGTAGGCGTTGACGGTGTCACTCAGTCGCTCGCAGCAATAGCGTCGCACGCTGCCCGCCTTTCGGTCATCCGCATTGAACATCGTGTGCTCCGCGACATAAGCCTGAGCGTTGCTGGCGAAGAGACGCGGGAATACCAGGTGGCGCTCGTAGCGATAGACGTCCTCATAGGTGTTGCCGTAGATGAAACAGCCGTGCATGCTGCTGTTCGCGTGCAGATCGATCACAAAGTCAATCTGATAGGTCTGGAAGGAGGAACAGCAAGTAATCGAGACTTTTGTGTTAGTAATTATGATAATCAACTTACATCTGAATTGTCCAGCTCCCTTAGCACATTCCTAATGGCATGCAGCTCCGGCTGCGTGAACTCGGACGCCACATGCCAATTGCGATTCATGTCCTGCCCCATGAGATTGCAGCGATTGTTACCCAGAAAGACTCCATCCGGATTCACCATTGGCACAATTTTGAAAACGAAATTCTCGCGCAGCACATGGGCAATGGGATGATTGCCCACGAGGAACTCGATGAGACCCTGGCACACATGGGAAGCGGGCGCCTCGCTCGAGTGCGTCCGACACAGAATGACAATAACGCGAATGAAGCTTCTCTCCAAGCGATTTGAGGAACGCTGACTGTGCGTCACTTGATCGATTGTCAGCAGATCCACATTGCGATTTTGCTGGCAATGAAAATGATAACATTAATCTAAACAGGAGCTGTAAAAAGATACTAACCAAGGATTTGACGAGCACGCTGCGTGTGAATCGCTTCTCGGGTCCTTGACGTGCATCAATCACGTTGAGGTAGGACTGCAATCTGGAGTAGCTGTAGGGCGACGCCAACGCGAACATGTACACGTCCTCCTCCTTGTCAAAGTTGAACCCAAAGCTGAGCACATAATGTCCCTGATGCATTGCCGAGCGGTAGAAGAACACTTGACGCTTGGACAGACGCTGCCACTTGGGTCGACTGGAGGATTTGACGAGTGGAGTCAGTCCACAATTGAACAGATTCCGACTCTTGCTGATGTTGACAATGTTGAAGATCACACGCTGATCCTGCTTGACATTATCCACCGTAAAGTTGAACCAGAAACGAAAGCGTGGATTGCAAGTATCCGGACGCAGAAACAAATCGTATTCGAACTCTCCCACCAGCTCCGCCTTGCCGAGATTACCGGTTTCAAAGGCCGCATCGAAGCATAAATGGCCACGTTTAGCCTTGCCGCTCTGTCCCGGAGGACGGATAATGACGCGGGACACGTTGCCCAGTCCGCCCTCGCCGTCGCTGTCCTCGCTGTCTGTAAAGAAATTGGGAGATTACAAAATATTGTCAGCAGAGATGTAGTCAATGTTATTTATAGGAGATCAGTGATCTGTTGACATGGCAGACTCTATAACAATGTGATTCCTAGTACCATCTGAGCCACGCTCATACATGCTCGTATGCTCCAACGGATCACAGGCAATCCCCAGCATTTTGTCAAACTCTCCGTGTTCTGAAGTGGCGCTAACAACGTGCAAGACTCTTCTAATGCCACTGGAAACTCTAATCCGCTAAAGAAGGCCCATCATAAGTTTTCAAACACTTGCCCCTTGCCACCTTAAACCCATCCATTTGCATTGAAAGGCTTAATCCTATCTTTAAACTTGATGTGCGACGCCACACACGTATGCGTGTCTGGGCTTGGTTATCGTTGCAGCAGGAACTTTTGGAACAGCAACAACAACTGCCAAGCACATGCCTCAAACGTCAACCTTTGAAATTGAATAGTCGCGGTTGCGTCTCGCAAATTGGCATATTACTTTTTCTGGTGCGGAAGTGTCGTGATTTATGAAGGGAACAGCAGCAGCATTGCAGTCCACTGAATCTCACCTGAGTCACCCATGCCACTTGCGCCTTGATTGGATTCCTTGGTTTAACGGCAACGGCTGCTACTGCTGACAGGGCGTATAGCTTGGAGGCTTCAGCTGACCTGCTTTACCTGGCAAATTAAAAATAGAAATAGAAATTCAATTAAGAAACATTGTAACGCCCTCTTACCAGGTTAAGTTTTAGCCACTTTGGCTGGGGCTTTCGCTTTTATTTTGACGCCACTCGATTTGCGATTTACGATTTACGATTCGCGATTCGCGTGCGATGTCTTGGCGAGAACTTATAGATTCCAATCAGCTCAGACTATGCGTCGCTCTGTCGCTCCATGGGTTAACTGGCCGTTTGGGCCGAATTGGGCTGAATGACTTGCCTTGAAAGGTAACTGTCTAATGTTTTGCTTGGCACTTTTGACGTTGCCATACATACTCCCTTGCTCCTGAGCCATCACATGTGCCACAGCCAGTTTGTTTGGTCGATAAAAACGCGCACAGTTGGCATTGCGGTTTTGGCCAGGTTTCACACAGTCTTCAACTTTTAGCAACGGGACAACTTGGCAAAAACTCGCATTAAAAAAAAAGAAAACAACCAGAAAACTGGGCAAAAGCGTCAAGAAAGTTGCAGACCTAATTGCCTGCAGCTGGTTGCAGGAACAAGAGACACACATAAATAACACACACACACACACAATCAGCTCAACTCAACTGGCAACAAAGTAGTTCACGGGGCTAATCAATAAAAGCGTGCAACGTGTGGCACACGCGTAATATTTATGACTGTCACAGTCGCACAGTCATTGGGGAAATCATACTCGTATCATCTATAGCATGTCCAAGCGCAGGTTGCCTTTTAATACACCCGTCCCCACTGTACATTCAATTGTTGTTGTTATTATTGTTATTGTTTTTTGTGTGCCCGTTTATCGAGATATTTTATGCATCTGAAACTGTAATAACTTGTTTGCCTTTATAGATTAGGCAGTGTGCGTCCACCGAAGCGTTGCAGAAGCGACATGGATAACACCTCCACCTCGGATATTGTTATCATCAATGGCAACTCGCATCCGGATCTGGCCAATATGGTTGCCGAGCGCATGGGCCTGAAGAACGGCGGCTGCTCGGTGTTTCACAAATCGAATCGCGAGACAATCGTGGAGATCAGCGACTCGGTGCGTGGCAAGGACATTTACATCATACAAACGGGCACCAAGTGAGTGTAACTTTTATCACTCATTTTATGACTTGATTAATTCATATAAATATCATTCTTCCCAGGGATGCCAACAACAACATTATGGAACTGCTAATTATGGCGTATGCCTGCAAGACTTCCTCAGCCCGCTCCATTGTGGGTGTCATACCCTATTTGCCGTACTCGAAACAGTGCAAGATGCGCAAGCGAGGCTGCATTGTCTCCAAGCTGCTGGCTAAAATGATGTGCACCTCGGGACTCACTCATATTATAACCATGGACTTGCATCAGAAGGAGATTCAAGGCTTCTTCGACATACCCGTCGACAATTTACGCGCCTCGCCTTTTTTACTGCAGTACATTCAGGAGAGCGTGAGTCTGACTTTTAATTGGATCAACTGAATCTTTAATAACGAATCCTTTTAAATATTGACAGATACCCGACTATCGCAACTCTGTGATTGTCGCACGCAATCCGGGTGTTGCCAAGAAAGCCAACTCTTATGCGGAACGCCTGCGTCTTGGCCTGGCCGTCATACACGGCGAGCAGAAGGAGGCTGAGAGCGATGAGGTCGATGGCAGATACTCGCCACCTCCCACCAGGTGAGTCTCCACGGAAAACCAACAATTTACTGTACCTGGCGTACTTAGAGCTTCGTATTATGGCCGAAGCTATTGTATTATACATTTTGAGTGCCGTTCTGTATTTCGTTTTCATTTGAATATCATTGTTTCTGCAAAATTTAATTGTGCATTTGATCATCTGCCCATTTCTGTTGATTCGCCAAGCTTTGTGTTTTTGCTGAGCAATTAAACCTTGTACTTAAGCTTGTATTTGATAAAGATTTGGCTCTAATTGACCGGCAAGACTTTATCCATAATATGTTATAGTTTAAAATTTAGATTAAAAGCTACTCCACACTTCATTATTTAGACATTTGAAGCTGAGGTATAAAAGTAACATCACTTCCTACTTATCATGTCTCGTAAAAATGCTCGGAAATATTCTTATCTTAACTTAAAGACAACAAAATCAATTTGCTTTAATGGCTTGCGCACTTTGGCAATATATTTGCAGTGCGCTGTTGCAAGTGCCAAATTTCCTATGCTCATTGCAAGCGACCAAACGAATCCAAAATGTTATTCCTTATTTCTGTTATTTGTGTTATGCAGGGCGTATAGCAATATATTAGGAAATTCTATTGAAATGTGCATACCAACGGCGTCTAGGTTTGTATTTATATTATTTCTGATTGAAAATTGATGATTCTTTTATAATTATAATTCAAATTGTATATGTACTATCATTTTTCTTTTTTGGTTACGATTTCGACAACAACAACAACTACTACAACTATAAACACCGCCACCACTTTAAAAACACGCACCACACAAACAAACATCTGCACTTGTCTGTGACGCACCAAATCACACCAACAAAATCAAACTTGCCAAAAATGCCAACTGTCCACACTAATCACAAGAAACTCTACTCCACAACATGCACCCAGCAGCAGCCGCCAGCGCACCACCTCCGTGTCGGTGGGCGTGCCCGAGCATCCGGTCAAAGTCAAGCCACCGCTCACAATTGTGGGCGATGTGAATGGACGCATTGCCATCATGGTGGTAAGCACTTTTAAGGTTTAACTAGACTTCAAACATACTTCTAATTGTGGCCTTGTTTGTTTTACACAGGATGATTTAATCGATGACGTGGAATCATTTGTAGCTGCTGCCGAGATGCTTAAGGATAATGGAGCCTGCAAGATTTACGTGCTTGCCACACACGGTCTGCTCAGCTCGGATGCTCCGCGACTGCTTGAGGAGTCGGTGATCGATGAGGTGCGTAGTGCATTAACTATTCTACTTTCAACTATTAACTTTGCTTCTCTTGTTGCACAGGTCGTCGTCACCAATACCATTCCACATGAGATACAAAAGTTGCAGTGCAACAAGATTAAAACAATCGATATATCGATTCTGATTGCTGAAGCCATACGTCGCATACACAACAAGGAGTCCATGTCCTATCTGTTTCGTAATGTCACATTAGAAGATTAGACATAAACACATACACACACACACACACACACCCATACATTTACAGTGTCACAAAACGTCACAAAAATGCCAGTGAAGTTTCTTCATGGAAGTTGCGCCTTTATATATTGTTTGTTTTACCCCCCAAATACCCCCTTTAATTTTAATAAATAAAAATATTAAATAGCTCGCTTTGCGATCGTCTGCTCAAATAAAATGTAATATGCTTTTTAAATTGGCAAAATTGTTTAATTTTATTCAAAACTTAAATTTAATTTATTTTCATTTATATGGCTTTTATTTTAGTTTGAATTCATTGCATACTTTTAGGCGGCGCCTAAAATAAGTCAATTTACAGTGATGAACACCTACACACACACAGGCATAGACATACATATGAATACCTAAACTTCTTGAGGATTTCTTCATCTAATGCAATGGATAATTCCACATTTATACTATTATTAATTTTAAGGTAACCAACCCACAAGCCATGCATGTTTCCGGCATCTACCAATACCATTAAATCTAATCAATAATTTATTTACACATATAGTAAGTAATAACAAATTGCAATTGTTAAAATAATTCCATGAGCAATTTCGAATTTGTTAATGGTTGTTTGATTGTTAACAATTATAAGTGGGCAGCTAATCTTGATAGTAAATCATAATTTCGCAATGGGTTTTGTTTAAATTTATATTAGCCATATAAAAATACAGTAAATATAATATGTAATTGTAGTCATAAATTTGTTAGTCGCATAATTTTGCATTCATTATGACCAATTACGTAGAGTCCTAATCAGACAATGGATTTTTCTAAATTTATAATGCTAACTCAATAATAATAAATATTATACTTAATTGACTGACCAATTGTTTCATAAATTACTTTGTCACATAATTTTGCAACGTTTATCAATTGAATAAGTTTATTTTGTGCTATTATTATTATCTATTATTATCTATTGTATAAGCAAATTTGCGTTTGGAGCAAGTACAATGAAATTGTGTTACAAAGTTACGGAGACTGACAGATGGGCTTGACAAAAGATATTTAAACAAATATTGACACGTTTGTTTTTCACTGGCTGGCGGAAATGAGAACAACTTGATAAGATTACGGTACGTCAAGTTGAACTAACTACTGTGAATGCCCAGATAAATTCATCTACTACTGCAATTAACCCTTATCGGTCGTCAATTCACCTTTTCAGAGGAGATCTTCGTACTTTTGAGTACCCTGCACTTTGCATATTCGATTAAATTACATATACGGTGTCTGCATCTGTGAAATTCCATTGCCTTTATGTTTAAAGAACCAGCAGTCAGATATCAGAGACAAGCATCATAAATTTTCCATTCACGAGTATGTGATTATTTAAACAACAAATATTGGAATTGTGCACGTCTCATAAATAAAACATGAGCTAACTAAGGGCCCACTAACTAAATGACGCTAGTAAATATTTGCAACAAACAGAACAACTCTCAAATATGCTAAGAAATTGCAATAAAATATAAGGTGAAATATATTTGCATAATGCCTTGAGATGCTAAGAATGCTGAGACTGTCTGGACAGTATGAAAATATTATATAAGCTTAAACTAACTCTGAATAATTGTGCAAGAGTAACTTTGTTTCCTGTGTGATGTTGGTAAATATTATTTAATTTTAAAAATATAAACTATATTTGTTTGTATAGTGTATTTTGACGCATAATTGCCAAGTAGGAGGTCAATGAGATAAATTCCCTTATCTATGATGCTGTGTTATCTCTGTGATACACCACAAACATTACTTGATTGTTGAGCTTCCATCATTCTGTTGATGAAAATATTTGTCTAGCAAATGCTTTAAGCCAGCCCAGAGAGTCATTAAAATATTTTGAACTTTTGCTGCCACGCTTAAATATTCCAACTATCACGTGGTGTTAAATGATTTAAATACAATTAAAATGTAGACAATGCCACTTTATTAATGCAAATCTATGTAAAGCACCTTGTGTCATTTATCAATTGTAAACACGCTGCATAAATTTTATAGTTAAACCTGAGCAAACCTGGCCAAAGTCGGCGGGAAATCACGTGAAGCGGCGAAACGTCACGCAATCAAAGCAAACGAGACGCGACGCGATGCGATGCGATGCGAACTCGGCTCTCAGTGCTGGCCACATTGCTCATACGCCCCCTTGTCACCGGAGACGTCGCTGCGGCGTGCATTGAACCCGCTTTGGCTGTTCAATGTAATTTCCGTAAGCTATATTCAAAACTACAAAACAAAACTACACCACAATGCTTAGCATATTGATTAGCAGCCCATCACATTTAATAGGCAGTACACAGTACTATAACCTGGTAGTATGTCAAATGTTCCTACACTCATATGTATCTGACTATGTGTCTTGTGCTTATCAGTTTGCATGACATATAAATTGCCTATAAATGATTCAAAATAATGCTAGCACCTGTCACGGTTGTTTGTTTGCGTTTGCGTTTGTGTTTCGTTTTTACTTTTCATTTTGTTTATTATTTATCACTCAAAACTGATTTGCTAATTCGAGTTTCAAGTCACTTGTTGGCGATTCATTAGCACGGCATTTTGGACGCTCATAAATTAGCCTGAATGACCGCGGTTTAGCGCCACTTAGCTCAATTGTTAACAATGAATGTTACTGCTGGCTGGTGTTAATGCCATCAAAACTATTCAAGTTCGCGTACCTTAATCGAATTTGTTTAATCCATAATATCACATGGCACCTTTATTCCACTTTTTCAATTGAACAACTTTTTTTTAAACAATTTAACGTAAATAAAAACTAAATGCGTTTAAGGTCCATTACGGTTTTTTAATTTGTTGTTGAGCACATTACCGTTTTTATAGTTCGAGCCAAATGAGAAATTCATTTGACCGAAGCACGCATTAGGGGTAGTCAGGACTTTTAAATTTTTAAAAAATTGAAATCTAAATACCCAAAAATAACTGCTAACTGGTTGTATCTGAAACAAAGAACTGATGCTGAGTTCAATAAACTTGTCGTAAGAGTTGCATTTGTTTATCAATCAGAGTGAATACCCGTGTTGCGCAATGGTAAAACTTATTTTATTTCTTTTTGTCTCTCTTTGTTGTTGTTTTGGTTGTTGTTGCTTCGATGTTTTCTGCTGTCACCAATTGGGTTCAGTCATGTGATCAAGTTAATTCAGCTTCATCGGCATCGTCATCGTCATCGGCCAGTGGGACAGTACAGTAATCACGAGTATAAGCACGGCTCTCGTTGTAGCCCCTCCGCCACCCAGTCCGTCAGTTAGCCAGAAAGCCAGACAGCCATTCATTTAGCCAGCCAGGCAGTCAGTTATAAATACTAACTTCATAAACCGGCAACGCATTAAAATTTTAATCGACTGATTTTCGCTTTGGCGGGGAATTCGATCTTCAGTTTTTCACACATTGAATACTAATTTCAATTTGATTTAAACAATAAACCAAAACAAAAACAAATTAAAAATCGTTTAAAAACAAGCAATAAATTCTAAGAAAGTATTGAATCATAAGCTTCCCCAGACTGCGGTTTAAAGATGAGGCGAGAGAAGTTTAATCTAAGCCCGGAACAACGCATCTTTTTTCTTTTTTTGTTAATATTTAGCTGGCAATGAACTTGGTGAAGCTTTGGACCGTGACATGCTTTTTGGGTCTTAAATAATGCAAGTTGTCAACTTAATCGCTGGATTTCCTCAATTCAACTGAGACAGCCTACTATTCAATCGTAAGTAAATATTGATTGCATAATTCGACCATCGATCGATCGATCGATCGCCGCGACCTGTATCGTCGATATTGAATAAATATATTCATCTCTGTTCGAGTGAGTCTGGAGTGAGTCACGTGAAGCCTCGCGACAACTAATTTACATGCCTCAATGCATTCCACTGCACTCGAATGCGAGCGAATGTATCTCATGTATTGCGTAAGTTGTAATCCGTAGGCCTATTTGATGCTATTTACTTATTGTTTTTGTTTATCTTTGTAGATACTTAGCATGTTGACAGTGTTAACAAAGTAGTAGAAATAAAAAAAAATTAATCGTATTTGTGTGCTTAGTCGTAAGTCATCATGTTGATGATTGCGATAATTATAATGATCAGCTCAATGGCTGGCACAATTGTTTGTGTTTACTGGAGTAACAGTTACTTTGTCGGGCGTTACGTGCACTCCATAAACAATACGTAAATATGCAGCTGAAGTGCATACAAATGGGAATGCCTTTTAACTCACAAACAAAAACCAGTAAATAAATAAAACCTGCAGCCTCGATGCCCAACCCCAAAGAGCCTTGAGCTTGTTACTACTCATGTGACGACTGATAAGTACATGCGTGTAGTTATCAGTTTAACTGATAACCGCCAAAAACTGCTCATGTGCAGCTTCGTTTCATTACTATTCAAAGCCCAAGGGCTCTCAGCTCTGGCTAAAAGTGTTGCGAAATTAGGCCGACGATCTTCAGTTTAACGATCCTTTATGGCAACAAGACCTTAAATTCAGCCAGAGCATCTCTGCATCTCCCGAATTACTCTGCTAATAACTGTGAGAAACTCGTGGACAGGTTTTGATATTTAGTTTATATTTTATTTTTTGTATTTTCTCGACTTCAAGTTGAGCATGAGAAATTCAATTATCGGCACGCCAACAACAAAATTAACAATTTTAATTCATTTTGTACGAATTGTAATTAACGGTCTCTGTTTATTTATGCACATTTAATTGTTCCTCCGAATGTACTAATCTCAGGCTGTCACTCCTACGTCGCGTCTGCCAACGGGCAACGGGTCGTATGCGCAACGCGATTTGACCGCTTGAAAGTTGCGCATACATTCGTACAAATAACTTCGTATAAAAAAAAATAAAATCGACATGCAGCTGTGACTGTGCATACAATTCGAAAGGCTACATCTGTAAACAGCCCTACATGATTAATATTAATCAAGCAAATACATTCACTGCAAGTATCTCAAATATGTCATAATTAGGGTTAACAACTCAACTCAACTTAACTGAACTGAGCTTTTACCCACATGACAAATATTGGCCAAAAGCCGAATATCGAAAAATTCCGCAAAACTTTAGAGTCTAGAATGTCTTGACAAAAGATTTAGTATTCAATGTATACATTAGTTAGTTTAATTACCTGTTTAACTTGTTCACCCCATAATAAAAGTTCAACTTGTTCAATCAGAACTAGAGCCAAAACACTACCGCGATTTCTTCACTTTGTTTTTATTTTATTTTTTTAAATTTTATTCTCTATACACAAGATGTTTTCACTTAATTAACCATTTCGTTTGTTTTGTTTTCGAATTCCAGCTATAAGGAATGCAATTTGATGCGGCTGCTCTGTCGAGTGTGAACAACTAAAGAATACTCTATAATACCATTTATTATCTAGACGACATTTATAACTAGACACATAAATATTGTTAAACCTTAATTTTTGTGCTATTTAAATTTTAAGGTTTGTTAAGGTACATATTATATTAAAATATGTATCCCCAAACTTAAAGATGAAAATGATTAATGCAGGGCATTTAAAAACCTGGTAAATAACTCAACGCGGCTATATATTTTATAGTATTATAGTAATGTCATCTGTAATATGAATAAGTAAATTTGCACAAAGCCCTATTTATTCATTTTAATGGGTCCAAAGTATACAAAGTGCATTTTATGTTCGGTGTAATATAATAAGATTCACATTGTTGATTGTTTGTTTTGTTTTTTTCCATCGTTTTGTTTTGCGTTTGTCATTCGTTGTCAAATATCTTTCAGTTTTTTATCAGGCGTTCAACACGTGTTTTTAAATCTTATAACAAAAAATCTCTCCATCAATTGTGTGTGTGTTTGTGTGTGTGTGTGTGAGTGAGTGTGCGTGATTTATATTTGATTGATTGTTAGCTTGCGGCAATTTATGGTTAAATTATTGGTTACAAACACTTGAAGTTTTTCCATTAAATATGTGATTATCCAATTCTCTAGGCAGTTCTAGAGACACGAAGAAGACAACCCACGCTCTCTGATTATTATTGTAGAAAAACCACTGCACGATGTGATTAACATTGAGCAAAACTAAATAAAAACCCCATTAGAAAACCCAGCAATCCAGTTTCTAACTATAAATACCATAGCTTATACTATATAATGATGTCTCGACACTTCTGCAGATCTTAACTAAATTGGCAAATGCAAATGCAATAGGCCAAGTTAAAACGCGGAAGAAGCCGTGATCGTGTCATCTTTTGGACAACTCAACTTGTAGACTGACAGTCGTATTAACATATCAATTCATTCAGTTTGATATTTTATGACAGAGAACTGAAATTAGTTGGAACTCAACTCAATAAGCTTTTCCCCACTAAAAATGTTTGGCTCAACTCCGATTTTTATCTGCGCCACACAGTTTGGATTTATGATGGGCGCACTCGGAAACTGATTTATTTATTGCATTGTTTTATTACGACGCGTCGTTTGCTGCTGATTAATTTCCCTTGGCGATAGTCACACACACACACACACGCACACACACACAATAGTGTTAAAGTCTCTCTAATCGCCACGCGATTTCCAGGGCTCTAAAGTTAGTCAAGTGGGCAAATTATTGGGCACTCATCGACAATCAATTAATTTTTGCAATGTTTACATCAAGTGCGAATATCATATCGATTCTTATTAATTAAGCAAAAACTGAAAAAAGCTGCTTCATCTTTTTTAACTTGGACTTCTTTATGACTCATCAACTGTCACATAAAAAATTAAAAGGATTTAGTTGGAATTTTTTATTTGGGCATAAACATAAATTGTTTATGTTTATTTAAAGTAGTGCTGGGCTGTCAGCTAATATCATCAACAATGCGGCATGTTTGTTTATTGTGTTTTAGTATCAATTATAAGAATGCCAGTGTGGTAAGTAAGCTGGACCTGAGAGTCATGTGACTTGAGAAATCGCCAACAATTCGCTCTGAATGAAATATGCAGTGACTTTGTTATTTTTGTTGTTGTTAGTGTTGTTGCAGCGGGTACAAAAAAAAAGGGAAAAAACTTGAATTGCTGGATTTTTTCCCCAAAAACAAATTAGCTCTGTGGGAATCCCCCCACTGATGTCAAGAAGTGCGGCCTGGCCTTAACATATCTTCAGGTTCACTTGTGTTACATGACACCAAACAACTACACTGAAATGTATACGTGTATTTTGTGCTAGTACGAATCGAGTCTGACCGTTGAAGAAAAGCCGCCGTCAAGCTAAAAAGCAGGTTTCGTTTCGGTTTTTATACCCGTTACTTAAAAAATATGTGTAAGGGTATATTGTATTCGTTGAAATGTATGTAGCAGGGAGAAGGAAGCATCTCCGAACCCATAAAGTACATAGATTCTTGATCAGCATCAACAGCAGAGCCGATTTAGACATGACTGTCTGTCTGTCAGTGTGAGACTCTTGATCTCAGAGACTATAAGAGCTAGAGCAACCACTTCTATAAACCCCACGCAGATCAAGTTTGCTTAAAATTTAGCCACGCCCATTTCCGCCTTTAACTACTTAACTACTTTTATTAGCTATCATCGGACTTAATCGCAACAAGATTGCACAAATAGAAAGGTGGTCATGACTGATTACAGTTTCAAGCAATGTAAAACTTAAAAGTACGCAATAAATATTGTGTATGTATTAAAATAAGTAACGGGTATCCTATAGTCGGGAACTTGACTAAAGCCTTTTCCGCTTGTTTTTGTTGCTTGTGCTTGTATGGAGGGAAGTCTAACGAAAGCCGGTGGACAGTCTCGAAGTTCGCTGCTGCTGCTGTTGGGCAGGCGGCTGCAGGTGACACGAGCGAATTGCCGCTCGCGACTCGCACCTATTTATAATCAGTTCCCCAAGCAATCGGCGTTCCAAACGAAGTCGACGGTTTCGTGCTGTTGCTGCTGCTGCTGCTGCTGCTGTCGTTGTCTCTGCTGCTGCTGCTGCTGCTACGAATATTGCTGCTGTTGCCGCTTCTGTCTCGATCTCAATCTCAATTTCGATTCATTCCCGTACACAACGCGCTCGCGAATAGTTTAACTTTTATTTTCGGCTCTCTGACCAGCAAAAGAAGTCAAGTGAGAAGTGACAGTGTGACAGTGATAGTGACAGTGTGACGCTGTGATGAAGCCGTAGAGTGTCTAAAGACGCAAATAAAATACAAATACAAAATAGAAAAACAATTCAACAATATAGCAAAAAAGACCCTAAAGTTGACAAACGAGACATTCGAGATGAGTGCCAAAGATACGGGCCATGTGAATGGCGCCTTCAATGGTGCTGAGGTCTCGCTGGATATACCCACAAATACCCTATACCACACATCCCGCGACTGCATCGTCCAGCAGGAGGAGGAGCCGGAGACATCTTCGGGTGGCTGGGCAGACTGCTGTCGCAGCACTTGTGCGAATATTTTCCGAAAGAAAACGCTGCAGAAAAGATTTCCCATTCTCGTCTGGCTGCCACAGTACAAAAAGGATTACATCTTCGGGGACATTGTGGCTGGGATTTCGGTGGCTCTGACTGTGATACCTCAGGCCTTGGCCTACGCCGGAATTGCTGGCCTGGATTTGCAGTATGGATTGTACGCGTGTTTCCTGGGCTGCTTCATCTACATCTTCATTGGATCCAGCAAGGATGTGCCCATTGGTCCCACTGCCATTTCGGCGCTGCTCTCATTCCAAATCGCTGGCGGCAGCTGGCAAATGGCCACGTTGCTGACCTTTCTCACGGGCCTCATTGAAATCCTAATGGGCATCTTTCGACTCGGCTTCCTCATCGACTTTGTGTCGGGTCCCGTCGGCGCGGGATTCACCAGTGCCGTCTCCTTGATCATCTTCAGCTCCCAGATGAAGGATCTGCTGGGCATTCGCACCAGTGGCAACACCTTCCTCCAGGTGTGGATCAGCATCATCAACGACATTCACAACATCAGCTGGCCGGACTTTGTGCTCGGCCTCATCTGCATCGTCATGTTGCTGAGTCTCCGGGCTCTGGCCAGTTGTAGTCTGGGTCCCAAGCAGGGCAAGTCCAGCTGCCAACGGCTGCTCACTGGGATCTTCTGGACTGTGGGCACAGCACGCAATGCTCTGTTGGTTTGCGGTGCCGCTGGACTCGGCTATTGGCTGTCCATCAGTGGCAACGAGGAGCTGGTGCGCACAGTGGGCTTTGTGCCCAAGGGAATGCCCGAGTTCCAGCCTCCTCCCTTTCACATGGACGCAGTGGTGAACGAGACGAGTGGCCTGGTCCTGGAGGAGGCTCAAAGCTTCTGGGACATGGTCAGCACACTTGGCTCTGGCTTGATTGTGGTGCCAATGATTGCGCTGCTGGAAACCATGGCTGTGGTCCAGGCTTTCGGTAGGTGGTTGAGTAACCCTTAAACTGGAATTTCCCTAAATTTTCTTTTCCTCTCATAGCTGATGGCAAACCCACGGATGCCACACAGGAACTTATTGCCTCTGGCATTTGCAATGTGGCCAATTCCTTTGTCCAAGGCCTGCGCAGCAACGGAGGCGTGGCACGTGGCGCCATCCTCAATGCCAGTGGCGTCAGGACACAGCTCTCGAATCTCTACACGAGTGTCATAGTCATCATTGCCCTGCTCTACCTCACGCCTTGTTTCTACTTCATTCCCAAGGCGGCACTGGCTGCCATCATCATCGCCGCTGTGGTCTTCATGGTCCAGTACAGAGTCATCAAGCCCATGTGGCACAGCAAAAGTGAGTAGAACAAAATTATCAAGAAGTGATGCAAAAATATAGCGAAAAACGACAGCTCGATTTATGCGGAAGCGACTTTCAAGTACTTTAACTCGATAACTTATTTGACTCGATTTTTGCTTGGACAATTTTAACATTTCGATTTAAAACTCCATCCATAATTTAGTAGAGAATTAACTTTTAAAAGGCTTACAATTTATATCTATAATCGTAATATGTATATATATCCTTTTAACTCGATAATTTTGATTTTACGATATTTCGACCACTCGATTTTTATTCATGACTTAGCATTTCAATTTAAAACCCGATGCAAAATTTTAACTTTCAGCTTATTAAATAAATGTTTGACTTTTTTCCCCTGAATAGAGACGGATTTGATACCTGGTCTGGGTGCGTTCTTTGCCTGCTTGGTGTTGCCCCTGCAGCTGGGCATTCTGGTGGGCATTGGCATCAATGTGGTCTTCATACTTTACCAGGCGGCGCGACCCAAGCTGCGCATAGAAACCCTTTCTGTGAGTGAACAAAATCAAAAGAGAATGTCAGACAATTTCACTAATCAAATACTCTTCTCTACATCCATTTAGACACCTGAGGGAGAGCGTTACTTAATGCTGACGCCGGATCGCTGCCTCATCTTTCCGTCGATGGAGTTTGTGCGGAAAGTGATCAACAAGCAGGGCGTCAAGTCGACACTGCCCGTGGTGATCGACTGCACTCACATCTATGGGGCTGATTTCACAGCCGCCAAGGTGATATCGACCATGGTCACGGATTTCGCGCAGCGTCAGCAGCCGCTGTTCTTCTACAATCTGCAGTCGCGAGTGGCGCAGGTGTTTGAGGGCCTCAACAAAGACCTGGTGGCCATTTACGATATCAGCACTCTGCACGCCAAGCTCGCCGAGAAGACGAACACATAACCTCGTTATATGATAGATTAATTTTAGTCTTTGTATTTATTTCACAAAAACAAAAAGAGAAAAAAGCAAAAACTCTGCTAGACCAATTTCAATGCTTTCGCGAGGCCAGCGACTTGTTTCGTTTGGTTTAGGCCAAATATGAAAAAGAAGAGAAGATGAAACCCACGCAAACGTCACTAACGTTACCATCAGACCAGCCAAATAGTCAAATATTTTCCGTAAATTTAATTAGCATTTAAGTTTAAGCAATCTTTCATTATTTATTCGCTTGTAAATTTGATTTCAATTTTGGCAAAATGCTGTGAATTTCTGTTAAACAAAACTCGAACATCGATTTTTGCACCTCATTGTTATCTTTGAGATTGCTTACTTTGTAGTATTATACGAGTATTAGCATTCGTACTTAAATAAAAGCACAAATATTTAATAATATCACAATGATTTTCTTACTGATTACTCATGATCCATAAATTTTCCCTCCCATCTCCTTTTGGCTAATCATTTTAAAGCACCCTTCCATATTTAGTTAGCCTTATACAATATCTAATCGAATATGTCGCAATTTAAGACTTTCCCCACAATGATTGACACGACGTGATTTCCCATTCATCTACCCTAGTAAATTTACGTTCATATAGTGTAAACCCCAAGACAAATGAATTATTCACGATTAGATAATATATGGGTCTAGGCACTCTCACTCTCCCTACACCTGTAACTAAGAATTGGCTTGTAATTTACAATAATAACTGTGGTTAAAAATATAAATATTTATTAGAAAATGAGCTCAGCGTGTGTCTAATGCAATTTTTCTTATGCTGCATGAATGCAATCAATCGAATTACATAAACATATTTTTTATAAACAGAATACAATTTAATCTTTTAAATTATGCACTTTCAATTTTTAACGCGCAAATTGAAAAGTATTTGAATAAAGTGTAGCATACTTTTGGGCACACTGAAGAAATAATTGTTGCATAAACTTAGATGCAGGTTTCTTTCTTCGTACCCTGGACTAAAAAACTGTGATAAAATTTACAAACTAGAGTGACCATATTTCTTATATTGAGAAAAATGTATTAAATATTTTCTGAATAAATATTAATATTAAATATTATTTGAAAAAATAAATCTAAAATATTCAAGAAAAAATCAACAAAAATTCGAGTACAATTTTCGAAATTCTAGCTTCAAAATTAAGCAAGTTCCAAATTTAGCCAAGGTTGCCACATGATTTTTTACCGTTTAACGAGAGCAAATCAAATTGAAAATCAAGCAAAATAAAATAATCAAACAGAGCGACGTCTTTCCACTCGAACAGCAATCTGAATAAAGTCAGAAGATATTGCAGAAATTTTGAAAAATATTATTAAATTTATTAAATAATTCATTGGAATACGCTGGAAGATGGACGTTGATGTTGCCAAGCCTTCAGAGAAAACTGGCAAAGTTGGATCCGGACTAAGTGCGTACTACGAACAGAAAATATCCGAATTGCAGTTTATAGTTTCCGAGAAGCAGCGGAATCTGCAGCGTCTGGAGGCGCAGCGAAATGAGCTGAATTCAAAAGGTAAGCGACTGTTATTTTTCAGTGTTCTTAGAGGTAAAATCCAGTTTCGATGCAGTGCGTCTGCTGCGCGAGGAGCTGCAGCTGTTGCAGGAGCAGGGCAGCTACGTGGGCGAGGTTGTCAAGCCCATCGATAAGAAGAAGGTGTTGGTAAAGGTGCATCATGATGGCAAATATGTAGTCGATTTGGAGAAGAGCATTGACATCAACGATGTGACCAGCAACAGTCGTGTTGCACTGCGTCACGATAGCTACACATTGCACAAGATTCTGCCGAACAAAGTCGATCCTCTGGTCTCCCTCATGCTGGTGGAGAAGGTGCCAGACTCCACCTATGAAATGGTGGGTGGTCTGTCCAAGCAAATCACGGAGATCAAGGAGGTCATCGAGCTGCCCATCAAGCATCCCGAGTTGTTCGATGCCCTCGGCATAGCTCAGCCCAAGGGAGTGCTGCTCTATGGACCACCTGGCACTGGGAAGACCTTGCTGGCTCGTGCCGTTGCCCACCACACCGAGTGCACCTTCATCCGTGTCTCCGGCTCAGAGCTGGTGCAGAAGTACATTGGAGAGGGCTCTCGCATGGTCCGAGAGCTCTTTGTGATGGCCCGAGAGCATGCGCCATCCATTATCTTCATGGACGAGATCGACTCGATTGGATCGTCGCGTCTGGAGTCGGGCAGGGGTGCCGACTCCGAGGTGCAACGTACCATGCTGGAGCTACTCAACCAGCTGGATGGCTTCGAGGCCTCCAAGAACATCAAGGTGATCATGGCCACCAACCGCATCGATGTCCTCGATCAGGCCCTACTGCGTCCCGGTCGCATCGATCGCAAGATTGAGTTTCCTCCCCCCAGCGAAGAGGCCCGTGTGGACATCCTTCACATTCACTCGCGCAAAATGAATCTCACCCGCGGCATCAATCTCCGCAAGATTGCCGAACTGATGCCAGGTGCATCTGGTGCCGAGGTCAAGGGCGTCTGCACTGAGGCGGGAATGTATGCACTGCGGGAACGCCGTGTCCACGTCACCCAGGAGGACTTCGAGATGGCCGTCTCCAAGGTGATGCAGAAGGACTCGGAGCGCAACATGTCCATGAAAAAGTTCTGGAAGTAAAAGCACTTCAATCCAAATCAGTTAGCTGTAATTGTAATTTAATAAATCCGATTCATTGACGAGTCCCAAATTGGATCATTTATACATATATACGATTTCATTCATTCAATCTTAGGTGTGTGGGTGTGTGTGTATCTGTGTGTCTTGCCAGCAAATATACATTTGAAAATTACTCCTTTAGCAAATAAACAATTTGAGTCTGCCAGACGAAAATGATATGAGACTCTTATCATGGACTCACTTTATAAACAAATTATTAGGCATATTCATCAGTCATCATTTTCATATAAAAAAAAAATAAATAAATAAAATTTAATTTGAGAAATTTCATAAGCGGCTGACAAGCAATTAAGCTTAAATTCATTGACGAACATATGAATAAACGGCCAAATAAAATGAGACAGCTGTTAAACGATTGGTAATTATACGAGTACTAAAAATATTATATTTACATTTATTACCCGTTTTAATATAGCAATTCTATATTTTTTTTCTCAACTTTTATTACCCGATTTAATATCGCAATGCGTCCATCAAAAATATTACTGTATTTTCTGCTTAAAGTTGTTTTAAAATATTTAAAAAAATTTTCTCAATTGCACTCTTATGGTTTTCATCTTCTTTATCTAACTTGGTAATTTCCATCAGTAAATCATATGGAAAGTTCTCTTTATTACTATAGTTATATTTATGAAGATTGCAACAGGAAGTAATCGTACATTTTATATTAGAGACCGGCCGTGACTTTCAGTTGAATATTATGATAAATCCATGAATTGGCAAATTAGCTAAAGTCTTATTCAATTCACAGTTTTGGGGGATGCAGTTTAATCCGTCTCATGGCAATTATAAAATGCGCTTCCAACATCACGCAAACAGCTTCAAATTACCCAATAGTCCAGCAAAGAAAGCAATGACCCGGGCAGTTGTTGTTGTCAGAGTTGTTGTTGTTGTTGTTGTTAGTGTTGTTGTTGTTGTTAGTGTTCGCTAAACAACAAAACGGAGCAATTTGCGTTGGATTGCAAACTCATAAAGTAAACGTTCAACGGGTTTGCACTTTCATTGCACACGACTTGGACTTGGACTCGATCGGGTCGCCGTTGGAGACGCGCCCAACTCACCCGACCAACCCGAGCCCACTCCAACTTGACCAGACCACAACCGGGTTGTTGTTTATAAATGCTTGTCTCTTCCAGGCCGTTGCTGGCAATCGGCAACGAGTGTCCACCGGATTTGCAGATGCCTTCGACTTGCATTTCCGTTTGTTCCGCTGTCCATTGAAAGTAAAAGCGTTTTCCAGCGAACTTGCCGATCGACTTTGAATTAACAATTGTGTGGCACTTGTGGCACTCGAATTCGCTTGCCACATATTAGATACATTTCGCCTGTGCAACAGGCAGGACGTCCTCTTCCAATCCGCGCACAAAAAACCCGAAACGAAACTTATCGTGTAAGTGTTGCTTTTTAGCTCGTGGGCAGAGAGCAATCAGTGTCTGTGTAGTGCAGTGTAGATATCTGTCAAATTGAGTGATTACTGTCTTGTGATATGGTGACTCTCATCCTGTCCAGTTTTTTCTCTCTGTGTGCGGTGTGTGTGTGTGTGTGAGTGTGTGTGTGTGTGAGTGTGTTGCAAGGTGGTCCCGGCCTTAAAGTTAAACAGGTTCTTCTCGTAATTACTGGTAAAGCTGACTGACACAGTTAATCCTCAAGAAGAACTTCTATCCTCTTTCTTTTTATGCCTTTATAAGGAGTTCTCTCTTATTTGGTTTGAACAGAAGCACTGTGTTAACGGTGTTAAGTGTTTGTTATAAGAAAAGAATAATATTCATATTCTAATACTGTTTTTTAAAAAACTTTTTTTTTCTTCGAAATTTGTTACTTTTTAGGCTTATTAATTACAATTTGATTGGCAAATAGTTCATATCAGTCTAATTTCTTCTTCATTTTCAGAATTAAAACTTTAATTTCCACATAAAAATTACAATCCATAATTTTCGATTGCTTTTAAAATGTATTCGTTGTTACCCCATTAACACCACAGTTTTGAAAATTGCTAACTTCGGGAAGTTAGTCCTCTAGGCCACAGGAGCCCAATAAATTCATTTGGAAATATATCTTCTGATTTTAGGTTAGACATTACAATTTATTTGTAAACATTTGGAATTTATTCGTTGTTTTCAATTTAAACTAACTAAATCGAATTATTATGAGCACAACAATCCAATACATTTTTTGAAATTTAGTTTTGGAACATTGCTATAAAATTTGCATTTCGGAAATGTTAAATTTATTTTGATGGTTTTGCCTAAAGCATTAAAATCTAATTTATAGTAGCTGTCACAATAAATCCATTAATTCATGTTTACAAGACCAATTTATTTAAGCCATTTCTCTACTGATTTTCCTTCATCACATTTTCCCGATAACGCTTTGGCAAAAGTGAAATCGTGTTGGGCTTGTGGGTGTTTTATTGGAAAAGGTTAAAATGCACAAGTGATTCGCGATATCCGCTAAACCGGTTGGAACAGGGAAATCGAGAGGTCACTCTGTGGCATCCCCTTGAGCGATCTGTTGTCTGCTCAGCAAACAATTCACTTGCCACAGGAACAGCGTTGCACCTGCAACTGCCGCATCTGCAGTGATTGCCACTTCCTGTCTGCCATCTGATTGCATAAAAATGTTAAAGAGATTTGTTTTGTTTTTGTGTGCATTGCAGTCATGTTGCATAAACTGAAGCGTCACGAGATGTCACTGATGCTGCACTTGTTGTTGCTGCTGCTGCTGTTTGGTAAGTTGACAATTTGCATGTGCAAATTGTACGATTAAAAGTCAACCACAAAGTTGCCTCATTTCCTCTGTCTCCTTAGCTGAGGTGCCCGCATTTGGACGCAAGGTGAAGCGCAAGGATGCACACTACCATCTCAACGTGCCACCGCCACCACAACAACATCAGCACCAACAACAACAACAACAACAACATGCCTCGTCTGCCCCACAATCGTTGGTCATTGAACACGAGGTGCCGCCCTACACTTTTGAGGAGATTAATCACGATGAGTTTGCAGCGCCAACTAATCCTCAATACAATAATGAACAATACTCGCGATACGAAAGCTCCGATTACATTCATCACACGCACAGCAGCAGCGGAGGCAGCAGCAGCGGAGGCTTCCTGGTGGACAACGGATTGCGCAGCATTGCCAAGGGATCGGCGGATCAGGCCATCTCGGCCGTGGCCAGCCAGAACGCGGCTGGCAAGCAGGCCTCCTATGTGGCCAAAAGCACCTTGGCTCAGGCTGCAGCTCAGGCCGCCGGCACAGCTGTCGCCGTGCTCAAGGGAAAGGAGGTGCTGCTCCGTCGGCTGGAGGAGCAGAGTGTGGAGGCCCACAAGTCGGTGGACAGCGAACTCACCCAGCTGCAGCAGGCCAAGAGATCCGCCAAGGCGGCTCAGTATGCCGCCCAGCAGGCCATCAACCACGTGAGTGTTCTCACAGCGGCTCTGAACAATGCCCAATCCGCCTCGGAGTTGGCCCAGAAGGCAGCCGCTGAAGCTGCCGCTGAGCTGTCATCCCAAATCGATATGGTGGCCACGGCTAAGGGTAAGCTGGAGCAAACCGAATCCCAGGCATATGCGGCTCGCTTGGACTACGAGGAGACCCGCGAGGCGGCCGAGAAGGCGACACTCTCCGCCCAGGAGGCGCAACTGAACGCCAATGATGCCGCCTTGCACGCGAATGTCGAGCTCAGTGAAGCGGTTCACATCCACGACAAGAGCGACCGCAACGTTGACGAGTCGGCGCCGCCCCTCCGCAGCAATAAGCGACAATAGAGCATAGGCCAGGCCAAGACGTAGACCTCAGATCCAGCCCCCAAGATTGCCTAACGGTCTCTTGGTCATGGTCAGCGGTCAGCGGTCATTTCTGTTGCTTGGTTAGCTTGTAAATCTTTCCTTAAGTGCAATTCAATTATTTATTACAATTGTCTGTTGGTTCAACTTATGTTTACAATAAATCTTTACGCAGCTCGCTAGATTACATAACAAAAAAAATCAAGTTAATGTGGAAAATGATGCTCAAAGTTGGGGCCTCACGTATTGCTTAAGTCTAAGATTAATCTGGCAAACAAATGTGGTAACTGGAGCACAAAGGAAGAGCTCTCATCACTTAAATTGTGATTGACTGCATATATCATTATTAAAGCTTTAATGCGCTTTCAAAACGATCCTAAAGCTCTTTCTAAAGCGTGGCATATAAATTGAATTAATCAAATAATGATTTTCACTTCTAGGAAAGTAATCTTTCTTTCTTGTTTTCTAAATAAGTCTACGCTCTTATCTACAATATAAAGCAACTGTATTGAAGAGCTTTCTTAAGTTCAGCTAATCAAAAAATGATTTCAGAGGGTTTTGTAAGCCCGTTAATTGAAATCACGTGCTTTCAACATTCACTTTCATTTTCTTCGAGCAATTACTAATCCGTTATTAATCTAATAATAATTTTAGATTTCATTTATATAATCCGCCTTGATTTAAATGTGATTTTAAAGCATTCTATTTTTACAACATTGAAAAGTTTAGTTTGAAAACCTTTAGAGAATATTTTCTAGAGTTTTTATATGCTTTCCAGAGTGATTTTAAGGATTACAAAAAAGCTCAAACTACGCAAATATTATAGTTATCTTTATTCTACCTTAGCTTTTATTTTAAAAGTTTCTTAAACTACCGATTATTAACTTCCCAGTACAGATGACAGCATTTATTTAATGGGGATAACGTGTTTTATTTTGTCGAAAAATACAATAAATAAATAAGAGTACAAAATAACACTAACCGCACAAGTCTCAAAACACACACTTACTCATAGAATTGCATTGCGCAAATAGTTTAACTAGAAACTGGTCCACTTAAAGCTAAAGCTAAGTATTTACCGACAGATAGATAGATAGATAGGGACTACGGCTGTAAGCCTGGCACAGGCGCTGCCATAGGAAATGATGATGATTTGTGATTGGCCAGAAACTACAGACAACTCTCCCGTTTGGCTTTCGCAAGGCATTGACTATGTACGGCAAATCGACCAGAGATGCTCGATCATGAAGTTTGACTTATATCTAGATCTCAGATAGCAATAAGATGGACTAAACCTAGTTGGACAACTGCTGCTGGCTCTCGCCCTCGGGCACGACGAGGTCATGCTCGGCCTTTGGTTCACTTGTCGCCGCCTGCTGCACTGCATCCAGCTGGATCTGCGCATTCTTCGCCTGCTCCAAGCGGCGAGAGACGCCCTCCATCGACTCCCGCAACGTATCGATGTCAACGGCATTTTCATCCTTGTCGCCATCCTGATCCTTCTTCTGGCCATTGTACTTGGAGAAGTACGTCAGACTCTTCATCAGCTGATAGCTCTTCGAGATGGGAATATTGGAGTCGTAGACACTGGTGCTGGAACTGCAGTCGACGTAGAACCACCAGTTGCACTTGAGTATGGTCTGATCGAAGAGCGTGTTCTCCGGGCACAGAAAAGATTTCCTCACCATGCCGTCGTCAGTTAGAGCGCAAACATGGAAAACCTGAAAGGAATTGCAATTGATGAGGAGGTAGCTAAGGAAAGTTATCTATGGTATGACTTACCATGCAGCCCAGATCTGTGTCCGCATAGAGACCTGGGAAGTGCTTTTGCCTGGCGCAGGTGAAACTCGTTGGAGGCAGATCCACCTTGGCCTTGAAGTTGTCATCGAAGTTCTTGTCGTAGCTTACAGGATAATACTCCTTGGGCGCATTCATGACCTGGCACAAGACAATAAATAGGAGATATATTACATCAATCACTCACTCCTTGACAAAATGCTGTTTTTTCGAGTAATTTGGAAAGTGGAAATAAAAACTAAATTAAAGTGGATTGTGGAAACTCTGTCTTTACTCTGGAAAAATTAGATTTTTTTGGTTTACTTTTTACACAATTTTTAAAATCTTAACTTTAAGTTTGGGAACCTAAGTAATTATGATTTTCTAACAGTTTCATATGTTACATTTTCATAACTTAATTTTCAGACAATTTAATCTAACTTCTACCCTCATTACTACACAGTAAAAAAAATAAATAATCTATGAAGTACACACTTACCTTGGAAACTTTGTGCTCAGCCAGCTGTCGAGGCTTTGGTGTTGTAGTTGTCGTTGTTGTTGTTGTTGTTTTCACGGTGGATGTCCTCATGAACTCCTCCCGCAGCTTGGACGCCAGTATGGCACGATGCTCCGCCTTCAGTTGCTGCTCCCTCACATAGATGGCATGCTTAATTGTATCCACGGTGACATTTGCGGCAGCGGCAAGTTCCTCAACGGTCACATCCTTAAGATCGAACTTGGGCTCCTCGAATTGCAGATAATTGGGATTCTTGGACACTGTGCGCTGCTCTGGCTGCCCCACATCCGACTTGGCCACATTGGCGATGCGGGAAATGGACTGCGGCATGGCTTGGAAGACAGGCACCGCCACAGGCTGAGAAACCACGGGATTATCCGCATGGAAAGTGCGATTCGAGTGCTGAAAGATCCAGGAGATTGAAGTCAATTGATTGCCTATTTAATGCCAAACTCACCGGTTTCTCGTTGGCATCTACCAACTTATTATTGACGCTAACCCGCGGCTGAGTCGTGTCCACCGCGATGCGGCGTTGTGCGCTTAGAGCCGTTGGCAATGGCTCATGGGCCACGGCCTTTTGTGGTATCGGCCGGAAGGCAGGCACCCCCAATGCCAGTGGCCGTGCCTCCGTCATGAGCTGCGACTGCGGCTTCGGCTGTGCTTGCCGCTTGGCCGTGAACTCTTGACCCTGCTGCAGCAGCTGCAGATTGTACGGCAGCGGCCCCGTCGACCGGGAGGAAATGCGTTTGTCGGGCAGAGGCTGTTGCACAGGTGCACTTAGCTATAAATGCAGATGTTTATTTATTTATCTATTAATCGTCAACTGAGGCAGTTTAATCAATAATTTCATTTCACTTAATATTAAAGATAATATAAAATTAAATATTTAAATAACGTCAAGTGGAGAACAGAAAACATTTTAATCAACAGTAAACAAAAATTGATAAATAAATAAATAATCATTTAAATAATTATTAATTATTTCAAAATTAAGTTAAGTAATTGAATAAGTAAATAAGGAAATTAAATAGTTGAAAAAGAAGACTACAAATACATCAGTTTAATTTAAAAATGGCTAAGGAGGCTAAACTAAGACTTTAAATAGTTGAAAGAGAGGACTTTGAGTAATCAGCATAAGATTATATATGAAGAATATATAGAAACCATACGTTAAAAGTAAGATAATATTAGGAAAAGGTCTGTTGATTAAATTTCACCATTTTGTAATTCAAGGAGAAACAAACAAAAGCTTTTTTAAATTTTAAAAGAAATACTTCCAAAGTAAAGTTCCGAAGAATTATTACTTAATATTATTTGGGTAGTCAAATCACACTCACCTCCTGCTGCTTGGCGGAGGGCAGCGTTCCAATTAATTCGGGGGGTCCATTCCTATAGCTAATAGCACGACGACGATCGGCCTCCAAGTTGCTCAGCGAATCCTTAAATCCCAGCTCATCGCCCACGCTGAGACCTGTAAGCAAGAGTCTTTAGGTGTTGTCTCTAAGGTCTCAAGACGCGATGTTGTGACGGTCCATCAATCAACAGAAAACAAGTCAATCATAATAACAATTCCACAATGAAACTGTTAATGAAATGCTTTTGTCTTTGCCGTCTATTGTTTATCCCTATCAAAGGCTTATCTATTGTATACAATGTATAGTATTGTATGTACAGATCTATAGAGCCAATGGTCAATGCTACGGATATTGAACCGTAGTCAAGTCTCCGACTCTCCTCTCTCTCTCTCAGCTCCGTCACAGACTTGACATTGCCATTGGCATTGGCATTAATTCATTGATTACTTAAATGCTGCGATTAGCTATCAATTCGAGTTTTGTTTTCTATATATACACTACAAACTGATATGTACAAACATCTTTAAAGTGGTTTAATATGATAGATAGAAACAAGGTGGGATTTCTAGTGGAGATTTACCTAAACCGAAATGTGCCTTTACGCCACCCAAATTTCGTACACGAAACAGTCCAGACTTTTTGAAGTTACAATCGAGTGTGAAACCGTAATCGGACATAAAAACGCACGTCCCGCAAGCCAATCCTATAAATAAATAGAAAAAGCAAACACACGATAGGATAGTTCTTCAATATAATACAAAAGGTTACAGGAGTTAGTAAATGAAGCGTGAGATTAGTGACTAATTGATGGAAAAAATGTTGAAAACTAAAGTCGAACCATTACCACATTACATATTCAACATATTAAGTTAAATATAGTTTGTAAAACAGGCTAAGAGTTGTGAATGAAACCACATGTGCTACAAAGTTGACTGACGATTGGTTTGTATGGGTTTTATTTGTATTCTCTGTGGAGCTGGGCAACATCACAATCCAATTAAACAGGTCTTGAAATTGCCGTGACTGTCGTTGGCACAGTTTTCGCACGCGTCTACAAAACTTTACAAAACAATTCAATAAAAAATGAACTACGAATACGACTTTGAGCATAAGAAATATTCGGAATTTTTATGGAAATAATCTGCAACTTCAAGCGATGCCCCGCATCAAATTTGGAATGCGTTGGCTGAAATTTTGATTGATGATTGACGATTGACGATTGTTTGTTATTTAAATGTAAAGCCCACAGATGCTGAAAATTCGATAAAGCCACAAAAGTTGTAAGTATATCAAGGTGTCAAATTGATCATTTAAATGGGGAATGGGGGAATTGTATTCATTGAAGCGAAAACCTTTCAAAATGTTTCTTAATTTGCAATTACAAGAGTTAAGATCTAAGATCTTTTAAGGTCTGTTGCCAGAGGGCAACGCAACTCTGACACGCCGTTCAGCTAATTAAGCCGTGACCAAAACCATTATGAAATAAGCTCAACGCAAAGAACTCACATTTCTAAGTGCTTTAACAATAAACATTTGGAAAAACAAAACTTCCTTAAAAATGTGCCAAAATATAATGACCAAAAGCAATTGTGAACTTATGTGAGTTCGGCACTTTAAACTAGTTGCTTCACACACAATTCATGTGTTAGCCAATCGCAGAGCAGCAACTACAACGACCCCAAAGCAAACGCAACTGAACCAAATTGCAACGTCTTGAGTTCAAATTAAATTGTTAGCATGTCAAGTGGGACATGAAATCTTTCAGTTTTGAGTGGATTCTTACAAAACGTCAACTCTAACTAAACGACTGAACGATGCCAATGAGCACTCATAACACTCATATCCATATTCATAGGCTGCATAATTGAAGGCTGATCTTATTGCCCCCATCCAAGCAGTGCATCGATACAGAATACACATCCATCTTAATGGATGTGGCCTGTGGCTGCTCAATTAATTGACAGTCAGACGGTCTGTCCGACTTGTCTTAATAGCTGCACTCACTACTCGGCTATTCAATCTCATGCATTAGTTCAAGGAAAATGGAGCGTGTTTTAAAAAAAAAACACAATGCGGACTTTGGCATTAGCGAGGGCCAATTTTTAGAAATACCCGCATTTATGTATGTGTATTTTGCGGTTCGTTGGGGTTACTCAGATTTTGCTGGGTGCCATTAACGGAAAGAAGTCATATGTGTACAAATAAATAATGGCAACACATGACAAGAAGACATTAGCATCTTCAAATTAGTTGCCATTATTTCGACCAGAAGCTTTTGAAAACAATGGAGAACATTTATTTGCGGTCAATAGTAGTGGATACACAGATAAAAATATCTCTTGAAAAAATTAAATTCTCAAATTAATATCTCCTTCAATAAATATCTATCTTTCTATGCAACCCCTTTTCCATCTATTTATATTTCTGTCTATCTACATATCTAAAAATCTATTTCTTTCTATATCCATATAAAATGAATCTCATGTGAAATTATTAGAAAACGTTTAAAATAATTCTGAGAAATTCTATAACTCTTTATATATCTTTCTTTATTATTATAATTTGTAGCATCAATGCCCTTCTGTATTTTCTACTTTCAAATTTTTCAGTTTTCCCTACTGAGTATCGAGTAATCAACTACTTTCATTCCTTAAATTAAAATTATTAACTATTTATTTGCTTATTTAGCCTGGCCAATTGCACTTTTACCCAATTGTCAATTGTGAACACGTGAAAATCAACGAAATGAACATTAAGTATGCGCCGTGTTGGTCGCGCAGCAATTTTAATTACACCCTTAGCTGGTTAAAAGGAAACAAAACAATTGATAAAGACATTAAAGTGAATTGACTAAGGCGACATGGGCAAAAGACAGGCAAAGCGATTAAACATGGTAACAAAACAAATATTAATATCTGCAATTAAATGCGAAAAGCCGAAAGAAAACTTAAATATATTTGTGCAGGCTGCGCAAAGGAAGAGCAATAGCCGGCAAATAGACCGGCAGAGACAACACTAACAATAACAACAGCAGAAACAACAACAACAAGAGTTGCAATAACAACAACAAGAGGAACGACAACTCAGTTAGTCACAGGCAGCTTTCACCGTCATCATCATCTCAAGCGCGTCTGTATGAAATGTTAGTGGTTGGAGTTTGAGTATGAGTATGAGTATTAGTATGAGTATGAGTTTGAGTCTTGAGCTTGAGCTTATGACTTGTCGCTGAAGTCGCCACGCCAAGCAAATAGAAATTGAAACTGAACAAATAATGAGGCATAAATATGCAGTCAGCGCCGGGGAAACATCAGCGTGCCATTGACCACCAGTATGAGCATGAGCACGAGCCATAACCCATCAACCGACTTGGTTGACTTGGTCGTTACTTTCCGTTTCAGCCAAATCCGAAATGCGAAAATCGAAAACCGAAACCGAGTCAGTTTTTAGCAGCCTCTTCCCGAGTGAGAAGACCAGGTGCAGGCTATTTAGCACCTCCATGCGAATCGAAAGTGGGTCAAACCAGAAGATATTCGCCAAACAAAAAACATTGATATTAATTGCTGGCGCATTTGTGGAATGCTTTGTTGGCATTACTTCAATTTGACTTCATCGCTCGGCGGGCAGATAAATGCAAATATCTTGTATAAATTATGACCGATCATTTTGGGCCTCTGAGCATCTTGTTTCTCGGTCTCATCTTGATTCAACAGCTTCAAGCGACCGGTAAGTGTTTCTTTATGTTGCCTGCCCAAAACCTTAACCTCTGAATGCCATTTGCCTTTGGTTTTGCCTTTGCCTTTGATTTCCCCCTTTTAAGCCCGTATTTAAGCATTTTTTATTTACATTCAGCTTGCATTGTTTGGCAGCGTTTTTATGTTCAATCTTTTGGTTTATTGTCAACCTGAGAGCATTGTTCAAGTTTGATAACGTATTCAAGATGCTAAGCGAAAAGTCTTCATACTGAAGTCTCACTGTGTCGACTATAAAAGGAAACTACGTTGAATTGAATTAAACGATTTGAGCTGAGAATTCCTTTCCCTTTCGTTGGATATCTCAATATAGATAAATATCTAGATAATTTGTTACACCCAAACAACATGAAACTTGACCTCGCATAAAGTTTCTATTTCCCACCACAAAATCCATAAAAACATTTAACAAAATGAATCGTTGTCGATTACTTTGGAGGCATTCAGGAAAAGCTTTAGCTTTGACTTTAACGATATCTGTGGGATCGAGAGTGGGTATATAAGTAAATAATACTGCCGAAATGACCTTGGCTCAATGTCCATTACGGCACACCTGAGTGTAGATAGTTTAGACCCCCGGTCTAGTGCGTGATCTTAGCCAAATTAGAAGCCAGCCAGCCAGCCAGCCAGCCAGCCCAGACAATGGCCAAGAGTCGCATCTGTTTCTGTGTAAAGTGTCAGCTGCCAATCTGCATGCTTATTCGTTTCGTCAGTTAATTATGTTAATTGAACGATGCTCTTGACAGTGAGTGATAGGGCCCCAAAAAACAAAACACCCGTCAAATTGTTGAATGTTTGGCCACTCCAAAATCTCTACAATATGACGGATTAAATTGCAATTTGAGAGCCATTTGTTCCATGTGAAGTCGGCAAGTGTACAGTATGAGTGTGTGTGTGTGTGTGAGTGTGTATTCAGTATGTGGCCAATAAGTTAAAAAAACAAAGCATAACTTTATTACGAATATTAGCTTTGTCATGACAAAACTTAAACACGCTTCTTAATAAGCTAATATTTATCATAAAATAATCTTAAATCATCTTTTAAATTATTTGACGATTTTGAAGAACTTTTTTGATACATTCTAAATACATAATTTTAAATTAATATCATAATTTTATTTATTTTATTTAATCTTAAATAATCTTGAAACAAGTACAGTTTAATTTCATTAAAATGTCGTCTGAGATTATTTACTTGGACAAAAGTTTTAAATCCAAATCGAAAAAAAACAAAGGCTTCCATAAAAATGTAATTTATGAGCCGATTCAGATGGTTATGACAAGGTTTTGGGAGTGGCTGAGATTATGATGAGAAAGACGATTTGATTACAACTTTCTATGCACACCAGTTAGCTATTTTCGAAGACATCTTGGACAGCTGTCTAAGAAACAATCACTCAAAGATTTATTTCCTTTAATGAGAGAAGCAAACAAATACTTATTAAAAAGGAGCTTAAAATCACTATTAAGTATCTGAAAAACTTCAAACAAGCTGTTATTACCATAAAAAATGTAATCAAAACTTGTGCAAAGATTGAAAAGATGGAAATCCTCTTCTCAGTAGATTGCCAACTTAATGAGGAAAAGACACAACTCTTGCGCTAGGGTAATAAAAATGCCAAAGCAAAAGGCAACAACGCCAACAACAGCAACAAAAATAAATTAATAATAATAATAAAAGGCAGCAAAGACGCCCAGAAGCGATGCAGCGCCCGGGTGAACAAATGAGTCCGCATCAGCTGTCGCGGCAAACAAGTCAAGAGTCAAACGCAGCTGGAATCCGATTCGAAATGGGAGTCGGACTCGGAGTCGGAGTCGGAGACGGAGACGATTTGGGAGTCGGCGTGCGTGACCTTTGAAGGTCTTACGTGAGCGAGCGGGTTGCGTGAGCGGGGCCAAAGTTGCCCCGAGCCTACAAGAGACTCACACACATACCGAAAACTACGAAAGACCCAAGACAATAGTCTCATGTTAGTTGTATTTATGTTCGCTCGCTGTGAAGATGCGATAATTATGCTTTAATTTATTGTTAATTGTGTACAAAATGCGACGGCTGACTGAGTCATGCGGCTGCCTAAAAATGAGAGTAAAATGGGATTAAAAGTGGGAAAAAAATAAAGGAAGATATTATAAGAATTGAGCCAGTATAATGAGTAGGGGAGCCTTTCACTTTTATAAATTGGCCACTTAATGGCAGCCTTTTTCCTTGTGAGAGCCAACAATGTGACAATGCAATTTGCAATTTGCTGGTTTCTTTTGCAGCACAAGGGCTAAGCCAGGCTCGTTGCATCTGGCATTCGGGCAAATATAATTAAGAAGGAAAAAAACTGCTAATTGCTGTTTGAAAGTCATTTCAGAAATGCCCGTCAGTGTGACAGGGCGTATGCGCGTTATTGGACCCTCAGAGGCGTCAGTGTCTGCCACAAGTGCCAACATAAATAACTTCAAGCAAGCCCTTTAGTAGAGATCTTTGTATATTTATTATTATTTTTTATCTTTGTTATTTTTACTAAGAAGTTGCATAAAGCGGTCTGCCAAAATGTGGGTTATATAAAAGTAAGCTACACACACACACACACACACTCGCACACACCCAAAACAGAGAAAAAGAAACGATTCCAAAGCGCTGCGTCATTGACCACAAAACAAAAGATTGGTCAGCATCACAAAGCAAAAGGGAAAAAAATGTGAAGACAAACGAAGCCGACCTAAGAGGCATCTCAATAATTTTATTGGCTTGGAATTGATGAATCACTATTGTAGATTGGCTGTATGAAGCCATCATCATTATCCACACACTGACTGACCACACTCAGCACGGGGTCATGGGGAAAACTGGCCATGTTCTTGCCCAAAGATGAGAGAAAAATCGAAATGAGAGAAGTCAGCTCTCAAGTTGTATGCAAATCAAGTATTTCGGCTTATGCAGATTTCTGACCATAATATCAAAGAGGGCCGAATGCCGAGTCGAGTGGCAATTAACACCGAATGATGCTGGTGTTGATATACTTGCCCATCTCGAAGCTGAACTTGACCGATTTTGTGATCAACTGGGCGTGAGCTAGAATGTCCATAATAAAGTCAAACTCAATGACGATGTGTGCGATGATGATCTGTGTGCCTAGACTTGATTTGTTACACTTCACACTGAAACACTTTGTGTGTATGCCAAATTGCAGTGTGAAGGTCAATCAAAATGAGTCTGTATTTAAATTTGCATGCGAATTGATTAATACGACCAAGAAAACCGATATTATCGTAACAACACCTGCCAAATTGCGGCCATGGATGCAAATAAATGACTGAGCTGGGCACTCTTCACGTATGTTGTATGTTTTTCAAACACTCTTCACAGCTGCCCCTCAAGTTGTTATCCTAAATTACATGTGTCTCAATTAAATGACCAGAGCCCTCGAAAATACGAGCATAATCCGATTCTATCGGTTTCAGCTTCATTACTCGGCGCTTAGAACATAACAAAAGCTCTTGAACACAATTTCGTGCAAGTCATTGCTAATGGCACTATCCTAAAAACATTTCAGGTTTATTTCAGTTTAGCAAGGTTTTAAATGCTCAAGCTCGTTTGCATTGAGAAACCACAGAGCTTGAATATTAATGCATACCCCAAACCGACAGAAGCTAGCCAAATAATCGGGTTAAGCGCAATAGAGAAACACAAAGACAATGCAAAAAATAATAATAATAACAACAACAAGTGTAAGAATACTTTGAAGTGCAATCGACTTAAGGATACTCTATAATTAATTCGTAAAAAATGCTTAAAGTCTGAGTTGCTGCATAAATATATGTGATACCTAAAAAAACTTAACTAAAAAAATATCAATTGCTAAAAGCATGTATCAAAACTTGTGTCAGCTACTGTTGAAAGTTTTACTTTGATTACAGGGTATAAACATTGTTAAGCCAGTAACTAGAAAACATCGATTGGCTGCAACAAAAGCGTTACAGCGAGTTGGCAACAGTTAAATACAATAGTTAAATCGAAAACTTGAAGAACTCGACGGTTTTTCCTTGTTGGCACAAGCTGTTTTTTTTGGCGCGCAGTTGTAAGACGTGAATCCCCCTCCCCTCCCTCTAACTACACACCTGCCCACCTGTAAACGACAAGTGGCAGTTGACATAAATTCAATTTTGCAGCTCATCTCAATTGAATTACCTCCAATTACCTGGCATACAAGTAATGCATAACCAGTTTAATGATCTTCCAAATTGTATTACGAGATTTTTTTATGGCCAAGAGCGTCTTCCTCTTCTTCTAAACGTAGTATACACCAGTTATGATGCAAAACAGAATTTATGTGCTGTGGCTTACAAACGAAATGTGTGGCAGACTCTGTGGCAAGCTGTTTAATAACTTATATCATGCGTGACAAGACAGCTCAAAGCGAAAGACTTAAGACACAAACTTGATGTCGAAAATTATATGAAACTTGTTTAAAGCGATTTAATTACATGAATCTTATATGAAAATATGTAATAAGTATTAGGTTGATAAGTAAAGAAATGTATGTTAATTTGTAACATAATATAAATAATAAATAAAAACAATTAATTTGCAATTATTCGTTTGGGATGAAACCAACTGACACCTAAGGGAAAAGCGAAAACCAAAAACGAAAACAAATCGTTAACAAAATGCACTTTACTCACTTGCCGCCTGCATGATGAGAAATCCAATGACAAAAAAATTCATTTTCCACTTTTTTCGCACTTTTTATTTTGAGTGATTTCGTAGAGAGTAGGTGGTTATTCGGTTATTTGTTCGTTTGCCAATTTCCTTGTTGAAAAAAACACTCACACTTGCACTCACACTCACACATTCACTGTGTATGATATTCAGCTGCGGATAAACATAAACAATTTTGTTGTTTTTTTTTAGCTATGGAAATGGAAAATAAACGCAAGCATTAAACGCATTATAAAATTGCTTTATGCACGACTCGTGCCGACAGAGATGAGCCACGAATCGGAAGTTATAGTTACCATAATTAAATTTAATTAAGCTATTATATTTTTTTTTTATTTTTTAGTATTTTCCTGCCTGCCTGTTTGTCTGTTTGATGAAAAATACCCCAAAGTGATCTGAGCCAAACAATTGCCATGCCAAGAAATGCGCGTAAATTGAAAAACCGGTAAACAGAAAACGCAAATGAGCTGGACAAACACTCTCTCTTTCTGTTTAAACTTTAAAGTAAAAGTGAGGACGCTAACGCAGATGCCAATCTCGATGTCGATGTCGATGCCGCGTGGGCCGTAAATTTTGTAACGCCAAACAATTAATATATCAATAAAAATAAACAAAAAATTTATTTATGCATATTTGTTATGATATTTAGTTTGTTTTACTAATAATGAAAATCGATGGCGCGTTTCCTAAGCGTAACGGGCCGAGCACTTTCCAATCATTTGCTCGCTCGGTTGACTGTCGCGCCATAATTTTCGTAGCTGTCTCAGTCTGTTTTTTTTTTTCGTAGCTATTGTCACTATCAACACGGGCTGACTTGGCCACGCCCACCTACCCAAAAAAAAAAAAACGCTCGGCACGTCGAAACGAAAAATAAAACCGAAAAACAGAAACAACGTGCAGCGGTTCTGCGTTTAAAACTTGGTAAAGATAAAAATCATAGGTAAAAGTTGTTTTCGATACGCTTTAATTTCGTGTGTCTGTTTTATTGTTGAATGTATATTTTTCTAAAATTTTGCTCTTTTTGGTTAAATTTGGATTAATTCAATTTTCGAATCAGTTAACAAATTGACACATTTTGTTTTATTAAACAATTAAAAATTTATTCAATCATTTTTGAACAGTATTCCATTGGCCTTGTTATATTTCACTTTTTCACATTCTTGTTTTACGTGTTGTTTTTTTGGTTTTCAATTAATAATACAAATATACAAATGTGTATAGATATATTTATATGTAGAGCTTGTTTTTGGTATTTGTAATTATTGCCAGAGCGAGTCTCCTTTACCGAATACGTTTTCAAATCCGAGACGCCACTAAACTGAGAAACGCGCGTCGTGCAAAACTTGTAACTTCAATGAACGGCCAACAACTGTAGACTGAATATGAATCAGAAATTGTGGCCAGCAAACCCGCCAAACCAACACAGCAACAACACACCGAACTGGCCTCTTTGGAGTTATGGCTCGGTTTCGAAAGCGACGGCTTTGCGCATGCGTGTCTGAGTCTCTCTCTCTCTCTCTCTCTCTCTCTACCTCTCACATGCTTAGATGCCTCGTCACTTTACAACACTGCACTCATATGTGAGTTTTCAAAAATGAATCTTTCACTGATAAGCGACAAAAGAATTTTAATTTCAATTTAAATAAGTAATTAAAAACATTAAAATAGTTTTTTTTTTCAGAATGCGATTTTTAGCAAAAGGTCGCCTCTTTTAATTTTCAAAATTTTTAAATTTTAAATATAGTGATTTAACTTGCAACCAACTTTTTATGTCATAATTTGTATAAAACAACAAAATCATGCCAAATTGAACAAAATTTGTGACTTGTAAAGTTGCAAGGTCAAAGGTGTGACCAACTTTAAACTTTCATAACTTTGCCAAAACTGATCCGATTTCCAAGCGGAATGTTATTTTCATCATGGTTTGGCCTCATAATTCATTCTGTATTCAAATATTTTTAAAGGATTCCTTATAATGATATTACCTTATTATCATCCCATTTTGAAAATATATTGTAACTACTCAAAAATCTGTTAATCTATAATGTAAGGGAATTAACTATTTCAAGTACTTTTGGTAAATAATTTCCTAAATTAATTGCATATTCACAGCAAATAAAAGCATGTCAAATTACAATTCGCATGCTAAGAGTATATTCCATTAAACAAAATACCATTAGCTCAGGTGTACTCTGTGGATTCATAAGCTTTGCGCTACCAAACAATTTTTGAAATGAATTTACGAATAAATTGCATATTTTTAGTCACAATATGTTTAAGTCTGCTCCAAGCAAACGCCACAAGAAATTCGCTCACTGAAAATTTCTACTCAGCCTCAACGGAAACATTAAAAAGTTTGTTGGACCTGGAGAGTATTCTCATGGAAAACTTGGAAGAATACGTAAATGAGCTGAAACACAAACTTGGCTTGGCCCAAAGGCGAGTAGATTTATGTAATAATTTGAAGATATATTTATATTTCATTTTTCTTCTTTATTTCAGAGCCCTTATACACTTTCGTGCCGAGGAGCTGAAAATGCGCTCTGATAATGAATATTTTGACAACCCATTGAATTGTTTCGTTTTCCTGCGACATTTACAACAGGATTGGCTGATGTGGGCAAAATACATGGAGCAGCTGCCTGGAACTGGTAATGGACCAACTCTCAGAAAGCCTCAGATAATTTTTAATAGATCCTCTTCATCCTGCAGCACAAATTGCCTATGCTAAGGACTTGCGCTCCGAGCTACCAAGAATTGTAGATCTTCAAGAGGCCAGTCACAATATTGAGCTTCTAGTTGATTATTATGAATTGGAGCCCAAAGATTTGGCAGTGGGCAAATTATCTGGACATTCTCAGCCAAGGTTTGTATTATAACTTATTACAAATTACCAACTGTTTAAAAATGTTTGAATTCTTTTCAGCACTGCGCTCTCGACGCTGGATTGTTATGCATTGGCAAAATTCAATTTGTTTCAGCAAAAATACGCAAAGTCTGAGATTTGGTTTAATATTTCGCTGGCGAAATACGCATCAAGTCATAATCGCATATACAAAGTCTTTGATTTCGATGAAAGCGATATTCTGAAATGGCTGGGAGCTGTGCTAATGAAGCGCAGGGAGCACATCGCAGGATTGCAGCATCTGAGGAAAGCAATACGTGTCAAGACAGATGAAACATCTTTACATTATATATTCAAAGCGTTGACCCAGAAATACTGTTCCGCCAGCTTCCATCGACCCAGTCATCTGCACTGTCGCTATAACAATTGGATGACGCCGTTCCTGCGCATTGCACCTCTGAAAATGGAGGAGCTGAGCATGGATCCTCATCCTTACGTGGTGCTCTACTATGATGTCATTTACAATAGCGAAATCGAATGGTTCCTGAACAAATCCTTAGACTTTGTTCCAGCCTTATTGGACATGAATGAATTATCAAAAGAGCGCACCGCACAGAATGTGAATTTTAAGACTAATGTGGATGCAGTTAGTCGGACGCTTCATAGGCGATTAACAGACATGACGGGACTCAGCATGGAGTTGAGCGATGACCTATCCCTGATCAACTATGGCATCGGTGGACATTATAAGTTGCACTTGGATTCATTCAGTCGGGATGTAAATATTTGCAAAAGTATTTTGAGATAATTTATATAATTATCTTTTTTTAATTTTACTTTCTCAGTTTGAAGATGCCGGAAATCGCATGGCCACAGTTTTGTTCTACGTAAGTTGCAATCAAAATCGCATTGATCGAACTAAAATATCTAAATCCATTAGTTGAGCAATGTGGAATCGGGAGGTGCCACAATATTCCCCAAAATCAAGCTCACGGTGACGCCGGAGCGAGGAACTGCCCTTGTCTGGCATAATCTACACAATGATGGAACGCAGCACAAGGGAACGTGGCATGCCGCATGTCCAGTAATCGTGGGCACTAAATATGGTGAGCTCTGACCTCTTGTCACACTTCAATCTCGATAATGATGTTTCGTTTACATTTATTTTCAGTGCTAACAAAATGGATTTATACCCTAAGCCAGATGTTTATAAATCCTTGCCTAGCGAACCAGGAAAGGTCCGAATAAAGCACATTTTAAAAAAGGTCAAAAATCGTTGGCCGCTTTCGAATAAAGCGAAATTTCATTGAAAATCACAAAGACTGTTCGCTTAAAGCCATACATTCCATAACTACTAACTAGAACTGACGCTGGCTTTGGCGAGACGATACTTTTGGACCGCAAAGAGAGCACCCTCCTCGGAGGTCAACTGCTCCATGAATTTCTCCTGCAAGAAACGATTAGACTCCGCGTTCAGTTTCTCCTCAACGAATGTAAAGTGCAACATCGCATTGGGCACACAGTTTAGCTCCAGCAGAGTCTCGTTCGATGGCAACACCTTCTTAGGTGGTATGGTGAACAAGTGAAACTGTTCGCCTGGACTCGCAAGGAATGCGCGCACAAAGTCCTCCACCCTGGATACAGGTTCGTGTGGCTTAAAAATGCCTTGCAACACGTAACGATTGGGAAACTGTATGCGAAGGACGCAGTCCTTGTACTGATTCAGCTTGGCCAGCATGGCCTTCTGGCGCTCCAGTTCCCGTAGATTGGACGTGAGCAGCGGTGCATCCTCGATGCCCGAGGCGGTACGCTTCAGATCTCGCAGCACCATCTTTAAATCGTTGACTGTCAGATCGAAAAAGGAATCGGGCAAATCGTCGTTGTTCCTGTTAGCTGCATCCAGTGAGAAAAGCACTGCGTTACGCGGTCCAATCACATTTACCACCGGTGGTGCTTTACCAGGATTCTCATCAGCGTTATCCTCGAACTGGTCCTCCTGGTTTTGATGATGTAATAAGTAACCAGACCCACTACCCCAGTCGTACTTGGGCTTTACAGACTCATCTTTGGGCGACGGTGCTTCGGCATCAGCAGCTGCTTTCTTGGCAGAGTTCTCCTCGGGTGCAGTGCGCTTCAGTGACTTAACCATGTCACTGGTCAACGCAAAACCACCGCCGCCGCCACTGCCAGCAGCACCAATAGCCGAGCGGGATGTGCTGGGCTGATCGTCATCATTTTCTACTTTGGGCTTCACCTCGGCCGGCTTATAGACGTTGGCCTGCCTTTTGAGATCCTCCGGCTTCTTGTCGATCAGTCGCATCATGGCGCGTCCCTCGAGTATACCCAATGATTTAAGCGTAGTGTTCTTCATCTGCTCCACACCAATTACCTCGCTCCGCATGTAAATGATGACCGGACTTTCGAAGGTCTCCAGCTGTGTTGTGCACAATTCCTGGACCACATGCCACACGGTGCTGCTGGGTAAAAACTCGCCTTGCTCGCGAGTGCCGTCATTCAATTGAATGCAGACAATAACATTGGCCACTGTTCGCCGCTTTTCCGTTGGCTCCATTTCCAGCACACAGTTATTGGGCAATCCGCTAAAGCGAAACTGTTGTGCCAGACTAACATCTTTGTTGTGGAATTTCAGGCAATGCTCGTCGCTGTCGAAGCCATGCTTTGCGCTCGCCGTCTCCAGGACCTCGAGCAGTGTCATGTCGGGCTTAACGTTGACATTTTGACGACGACCATTGGGGAGCAGCACAGTGACCTTTTTGTCCATGCTTCAATCTCGACGGAGACGCTTTCAATGAAGCCCTATTGGGAGCAACATGTGTAAATGAGAATTTCCAAATAACCAAATACGCACGGCTGCTTGAATTTTATGTCAAAACTGAATTCCTCCTTAAACTCAGTACTCGCTCCAAGTGGTAAAAAACTTTGAATCAATTTTAATTGTAAATTATGGCGAATAACAAAAATTATGCCGGTCACCGGTTGTTATCGAACGGTTGGCAATTAGTTCGATAAATCGAATCTGTGAGCTAAATGAGTGAACAAAGTTCCTAATTGATGGTTCATGTAGCTCGTTAATCGATTAACGAAACGTTTTCGTAACCACATGACTGTCATGCATGTTGTGCGACTAACTAAATGAATTCCTGAAACTACTAATTATTTTTACTATGAGTATTAATATAACCAATAACTCCGCCTCTGTCTCTTTTATAAGTCCTGTACTGATTTTGATATCCCCTATTTAATGAGATATTTTTTTAAATTAAATTTTATGCATGACATGCATGTATGACAGTGTGGAAAAGCGCGTTCAACGATCGTGGGCCAAAAAAAAAAAACACTTGTGATAACGCAGCCCAGCAGACAAATAGTTTTTATTATTATTAAATATTTGCAATAAGCACTGGGCAAATGTATACGAGATTGTTGCAGCATTTCGGAAATGGCGCCAGGTAAAGAGAATGCGCTAAAAATAAACGCAAATTACTTGCATACTAGAGGCAATTTCTGGACACACCTGTTACATAAACATTTTTCTTTGCGCTTCCAGGTGTTTGGCTACAAAGGCCACGCCGAAGGTGCAACCGATCAATAAAATTCTGATTTCCAATCGCGGCGAAATTGCGTGCCGTGTCATTAAAACTGCCCGCAAGCTGGGCGTGCGAACGGTGGCTGTCTATTCCGATCCGGATGAGCACAGCCTGCACACAGAGTTGGCCGACGAGGCCTATCGCGTTGGCGAGGCAGCTTCCTATTTGCGCGGCGACCGCATTCTCGACATTGCCAAGAAGTCCGGCGCACAGGCGATTCATCCGGGTTACGGCTTTCTCTCCGAATCCGTGGAATTCGCTGAGCTGTGTCAGCGGGAAGGCGTCATATTCATGGGACCACCGAGCTCCGCCATTCGTGACATGGGCATCAAGAGCACGAGCAAGGCCATAATGGCTGCTGCCGGAGTGCCAATCATTAATGGCTATCACGGCGATGATCAATCGGACTCGTGCCTGCAGGCTGAAGCCGCCAAGATCGGCTTTCCTCTCATGATCAAGGCTGTGCGCGGTGGTGGCGGCAAGGGCATGAGGATTGCAGAGAAACCAGAGGATTTCCTCACAGCTCTCAACTCGGCGCGCACCGAATCCCAGAAGGCCTTTGGAGACAGTTCTGTGTTGCTTGAGCGCTACGTGCGTTCACCTCGTCACGTGGAGGTTCAGGTGTTTGCGGATCAGTACGGCGATGCTGTCTATCTGTGGGAACGTGATTGCTCCGTCCAGCGTCGTCATCAGAAGATCATTGAAGAAGCACCAGCAGTAAGATCAATTTTCAAAATTGAATGAATGAAAATTTACTTTAATACTCCTGCTTTAGCCTGGCTTGTCGGAGGAACTGCGCCGTGAACTGGGCGAAGCTGCCGTACGCGCTGCCAAGGCTGTGGGTTATGTGGGCGCTGGCACTGTTGAGTTCATCCTGGACAAAGAGGACCTCTCCTTCCACTTCATGGAGATGAACACACGCCTGCAAGTCGAGCATCCCATATCCGAGATGATAACTGGCACTGATCTGGTCGAATGGCAGATACGCATTGCTGCAGGCGAGCCACTGCCGCTGACACAGTCCCAGATCACTCGTCGTGGCCACGCCTTCGAGGCACGCATCTATGCTGAGAATCCTCGCGGTGGCTTTTTACCTGGAGCTGGTCCACTGCGTTACCTGAGCACTCCCAAGCCCAGTGCAGAAGTGCGTGTGGAGACGGGGGTGCGTGAAGGGGATGAGGTATCAGTTCACTACGATCCAATGATTGCCAAGCTGGTCGTCTGGGGCGAAAATCGCACTCAGGCTCTAAACTCGCTGATTGCACGCTTGGGAGAATATCATGTTAGTATTTGGTATATTTTTATTACCTTGATCCACTCATCAACTCTTATGTTTCTACAGATTTCAGGTCTGGAGACAAACATCAACTTCTTGATCGACCTGGCTTCGCATCCGGAATTCCAGCTTGCCAATGTGCACACTGGTTTCATCGATCAGCACTTTGATACCCTCTTTCCCCCAATCGTTGTGGAGCAACAGCAACTGAGCCAGGCTGCTCTCTCGCTGATCTTCAATGAGCTGCAAGCTGCCAGCAGCAATGCCAACAACAACCAGGATCCATTTGCTGCCACGCCAAATGTGCGCCTCAATTACGCTTTAATACGCAAATACAATTTGAAGGCACATGACAAGGGTGGGTTTTTCTTTAGAGACTTACCACGTCATCTTATTAAAATATCTATGATTGTTTATTTTAGTTTATGCCGTGGAAGTGAAGTATGACAATGGCGACATTGAAATCCGCGTAGATGGCGGCGCCTGGCAGGTCATTAAGGCCGAGCGTGTTCAGGACGGAGAACGTCTGAAAATACGCGCCAGTATTGATGCCCACATCTCTACGTATAATGCCAACATTGACGGCGCTAATGTTACGCTCTTCCTCGAGGTACATTTACAAACTCTACTGAATTATTCAAAATGTAATGATCCCTTGAATTCCGTAAATAGAATGGAAAACTGGACTTTGAGCTAGTGCAGCCCAAATTCTTAAGCGCACAGGCTGATCAGCTTGGCAGTGGAGGCTCCAGAGTCGTGGCACCCATGCCAGGTGTCTTGGAGAAGGTGCTGGTTAAGCCAGGCGATAAAGTCAAGAAGGGTGACAGTCTAGCCGTGCTTATAGGTATGTTTCTGAATATACAAATTAGGAAAACAATTCTTACCCTTATTTCACCTTTTAGCCATGAAAATGGAGCACATTCTGAAGGCACCAAAGGATGCTACTATTAAATCGATCGGCGGTGCCGAGGGCGATAATGTGGCCAAGGGAGCGGCAGTCATAACCTTCGTTGATGAGGATGTGGCAAACTAAAACAGATGGCATGTCATTTGATTGTCTACCAGGGAATTGTTGCATTTATCCACAGAATGTTTGTGTTCTTCTATTTCTGTGAATCCATGTCTTTGATCAGTTTTAAGCTTTAACGCGTGCATTTATTAGATTTAAGCGAAAAGAATTCCATTCAATGGATCATTGTTGTCTTGTCCTTTGACATTAAAAGCGGGTTTTTCTTTTATAATGAATGAAGATTGTGTCATTTGCCATAATCAATGAATAAAATTTAAAAAATAGTAGTCTTGATTTATTACTTTGTATGTTTTTGTCGTTTAATTTATGTATTGTTTCTTTGCCTTGTTTTTGTATTTATTTCAGATAGATACATATCAAAGTATGTAAATGAAAATACAGTTTCATATTTTATTTAGCAGTATGATTTGATTGGTAAATTTTAGAAAATCTATTGTGAAAAATCAAATGATTAAGAATGCGACTTGCTTTGCTTACATTTCGCGTTTATTTTGCAACTTAAAACATAATAATTTAATAAATGTTTAACAAATTTCACTTAATACAAAAAACACTAAATAATTAAAAATATATGTATATATATATATATGTACTTAGTATAAACATAATCAAGTTTACTTTATTTGTTTACTTTTTTTTGTTTTTTGTTAGTCCACATTTGTCCTATCTTCTCTGGCGTTTTATACTGGTTTATTAAATTTTTTCGTTCTTGTTTTATTTTGATTTATCATTCAATTAATTCATTTCAGTTGATTCGCATTTGAAAAATTAGTTATGGGAAACGCTTCACAGGGGCGAGGGCGACACTTGTGGCATGATGAGTTGAGTACTGAAGATGCAATTTGGTTTTGCTTGCCTTAATCAAAAATTGTTCAGCTGTGTCAGACAGCCGATCATGTATATATATATATATTTTTTACATATATATTTATTTAGTTTCCTAAGAATTTATTTATGTATGTTTTGGGTGTATTTATGTATGTATGTAGTATTGTTTTAGTTGTTGGTATCATTTGATTCAGTTAATGTTTAGATTGCTCGCTTTCAATGCGTAATACATCTCATTTATATATACTATATAAATACAATTATATCGTACTATTAACGTGCAACTTAAACCATCATAGTATTTGTGTATGTTTGTATGTATGTGAGTGTGTGTGTGTGTGTGTGTTTGCAATTTGTTTAGGTAATAAGGTATAAAGTACAATAACTATTTAAACACCTTTTAGCTGTGGTACACACCCATTCTTTATCTTTATCGTTCGTTTTCTATTGTATTTCTTTCTTCTGTGTGACTTCGTCTACATATAGTTTTTATTTTTACTTCGTATTTATTCTTTGTGTTTCTTTTTTTTGTTTATTTCGATTGTTAATAACTACTAGCATTTAAGTCTCGGTTTTATTTTATTTTTTACAACGCTTTTGCCCCCTTTTAAGTCCACCCGAAACATTTCCGAGCGTCATGTGATGGATGCTCATAAGTTATTTGTTCTTGTTGTTGCGATTAGTATTTTTTATTGCAAAAAAAAAACTTTTCGTTTGTTTCCATGACTTTAAATAACGTTTTTCTCAATTATTGAGCTGAGCTCAGCCGCTCCCGTTGTTGTTGCAGCTGGTGTTGTAGTTGCCGGTGTTGTTGTGGTTGTTGCTGCTGTCGTTATTATTTCAGATGTTGTCTCTGCTGCTGTTGTTGTTGTTACAGTTGAGTCTGTTGTTACTGCTGCTGCTGATGTTGTTGTTGCTGTCGCGCTAGACGCTGTTGTTGCTATTGCGGGAGTTGTTGTAGTTGTTGCCTCTGTCGTTGCCACTTCCGCGGTTTCCGCTGCACTTCCCAATACATTCTTTTTTTTCAATGGCCTTCTTCGCTCTTTCCTGTGCACCGCCGACTGCTGTGAATATACGGAAATCAAAGTGAACACCAATTTTACATTAATTAAGTAACAATAAAAGAAATGTGGCAAGGATAAATGTGAACAACACTTGATGGGCGTTAGGATATCAATTAAGCAGAAATTACTACGTGTGCAGTTTTATGTGTATGTGTATCGTATACATATGTACAGCTGTGAGTGTAGTGAGTGTTTGTGTTTGTTGTGCCTGAATCGATAAAGCATTTAGCCGAACACAAGCCAGGACAACGTCTGCTAGTCCCTGTTATCAGGCATACAGATGGATACATAAAAATTATCTATAGCTCGAGGTAAGTTCATTGGCTTTTCAGTGACAACAAAGAATAAGTAAAATAATACATTTAATAAAGACAAAAGGAACAAACAAATGTGGGCGGTTCAAAGAATTAAATGAACAACTCTAACTAACTTGGCGGCAAATCAAATTAAGCGGCTGGTGGAACTGTTGCTAATATCACCACGTTGTTGTTGTTGCGATTGTTGTTGCTGTTGTTGTTGCTGTTGTTGTTGCTTCTGCTGTAGCTGTTGTTGCTGTTTTGGTTGTAGTTGAAGCTGTAGTTGATGTTTCTGTTGATGTGACTGTTGTTGTTGTAGTTGTTGATGTGACTGTTGTTGTAGTTGTTGCGGTTTCTGTAGTTGTTGTGATTGTTGTTGTTGCAGTGGCGGCATTAGCAGCTCCGCTGCCGGCGGCAATTTACCTCCACGGTTCACACGATTTCGGCTGCCCTGCGCACAGATTGTCAGAAAGGTGGGAAGGAAGGACAACAAAACGAAACAGCGAAAACATCGAAAAGAAGTTCATTTTGGGTAGTTTGAAATAGAGAAAGAATTAGAACAAAGTTACCATGTTGTGGTGTGTATAAGGTGTATTTGTATGTTTTGTTTTGTTTTGTTTATGGCAAGGCAGGACACTGAACCAGGACAATTACAACTGAGCTACCATAAAACCCGTAACGTTCTCAACTCTCTTTCCTAATTACCTTTTCCATTGAAATTTTCATGTGATCCAAACTATTGGTAAGACCATTTATGTTGGTCTCACCATTTCCTGTCTCCTGAGCGCTGCTTTCCGTCTCGCTATTGGCGCCGCTTCCGCTGCCACCGCCGCCACTTCCGCTTGCCGGAGGAGCATTTCCGGTCGAAGTGCCGCCACCCGTGGACGTGTAGGCGCTAAACAACTGACGCGATAAACGCGGTATGCCATTGCCTTCCGTTGAGGCAGAAGTCAAAGCCTGAACCGGAGTCGAGCTTGGAGTCGGAGCCGGAGCTGGGCTTGGCCAGCCGCCAATTGTTGGGATTGCAGTTAATCCTGTATAGTTGACCGTCTTGTTATCCGGCTGTTGATCCTGTTGCAACTGCTCAGTGACCTCTGTGCCTGCTGGCTGCTGCGCTTGTGTCTGCTGCTGCAGTTGCTCCTGTTTGTTGTCATCGTTGGACTCCAAGTCGGATTCGTTGTTTTCCTCCTGATCCTGAAAGACGTTAATAATAAGCGTTAGCATAAAGTGGATTTTAAGAATAAATTTGCATTATAGGCACCGTCGTTGCTTTCTCGCTCACCTCCTCCGGGCACAGTTCATAAGCCATGGTCCAAGTGTTCTTGGCCGATTGCGAACGCTCTAGCATATAACCATTGGTGTTGTCATTGCTCTGTGCCGGCGGGGACCATGAGTACGAGTTATACTGGCAGCCAATGCCGCGTTGACGTTCCAGCTCATCCTGCAGCCACTCAACGGCAATGCTCCAGTGGCGACTGATGGCAGGACTGGTATTCAGCATTTGCAGCGCAATCGGTGACTTGTGGAACAGATGCGTCAGACATTTGATGATCTGGTAAGCACGCTTCTGATAATGCGTCTTGGCACGCTGTATCGTATCCAACAATCCCTCACGCTCCTCGGCCACACCGTTTAGTGCATTGTGGATGCGATGATGCTGCCAAGAGTCCTCAAGCAACAGGATGTTCAGCAGCAGGTCTGTATGATGACGCATGTCATGGCAGTAAGCGAAGCCACATTGCCATAGCAACTCAGTAAGCACAGCACGCGAGAAATGCGGATTCTCCCAGCAGCAATATTGCAGTAGTTTTAATCCTTCATCGCCCACGTTCGTGTCCTCGATGACCTTTTTGATATAGCTGCAAATAAAAAAGGGTTAATAATTTGACGAATTATTACAAACGAAAGGAGTAGATAAATTATTAACTGCTTACCCGGTGCGATTGAAAAGAATGTCCATGCACTCGCTCGATAGTGGCGTCAGTTCCTCCTGGGAAATGTTTGGATCCTTGTGTGGATTGGGCATTGGTCGGGCATTCGTATTGGAGCTCTGGCACTTGTCGCTCACATCACTGCAGCGCACCAGATGCGACACCACTTGATGCAATTTACTGAACTCCGGATATTGATACTTAATCGACGGTCCTGGTCCATCATCCATGGCCACTTGCATAAATTGCACTGGCACATTCAACTGAAAAATCAAAGAAATGATCAACAAGTTGCAAGAACAAAATTCCGTCTGGAATAAATACCTTAAGTAGCTGTTGCTTTTCGCGAGTGCCTAGACCTACGTACATGCTGAATAGGCTAAAGTAGTGTGGTAAATGCTTGCCATAGTCAGCAGCCTCGGATTTGAGCAGGCGCAGCACACTGATGAGAACCTGCTCGCATAGATTGCTGCCTTCGTAGCCGACAAGCGGCTCATCGTTGATGGCAAAGTGGCAAAAGAACACAACCAGCTTGACGAACACGGCACGCACCTCTGTCGAGGGCGCCATCAGTATGTACTCGCCCAGGCGCGATGGAGGCGAGAGCAGAGCATGGTTCGCAAACCACTTGCGCACCAGCGAGGAGGAACGTATGTGATGTGATAAAGTGTCATACCTGTAATGAAAATTCCATAAATTAAATTAATTTAATAAAAACACAAAAGAATACAAAATCAACGTCATAAAATACGGTACTAGAAACTTAAAACATACTCCGATTTTTCCAAGTGCTTGTCAATGTTAATCACTTTCGTCAATCTCCGAGAATTGCAACAAACTATATAATGTGCAGATGCATCTCTATCGAAATACTAATCAGTTCCAGTATCAATTCAGCTTACATCACGCTCAGACAAAGTTTTTATTCGAATATTAGATGATGTGGATTAAGGCTGTTCAAATTTTTTGTGTATTAAATATCATAATAGGAAATATTAATGTTAATTTAATAACCGCATTGAAACACGAAAAATGCGATAAACCAAATATTGCATTTGAGAAAGGAGGTGAAAGGAATCAGATTGGCTTGCGAGATCATAATGAGACTGAAATGAATACTTGTGAATTTATTAATCACAAGAAACTCGAAGAACTGAAAATAAATGTAAATAAAATGACGAAATGTCTCGCTTTTAGATCTAATAAACAAAATGAAGTGAATGCCTCAGATCTCAGTTTTAAGGTTAACATTGACAAAGATACTGGAAATACATCTGTAAAGTTCTTTACTAATTCAGTAGTTATTATTGGATTATATTTTGTCGTGAAAAGGTTCTATTCTAATTACAAGCGTTACATACTTAAGATCTGCTTCTATGGCGGAATTTGTGGAAAGGAACTCGCTAGAGACGATTTGTCAAAATACGATGCATTTATTGCTTATTGCCATTTGGACTTGGAACTCGTAGAGAACTACGTTAAGAAACTTGAGAACGGAGCTCGGAAGTATAAGCTTTGCTTCTACCATCGCGATTGGATGCCAGGCGAATCCATTTCAGACTGCATTTTGCAAACAATTGATGAATCCAAAAGAATAATAATAATAATGACGAAACATTTTATTGAGTCGACTTGGGGTCGTTTTGAATTCCGCTCGGCTATTAGAGCTACTTCGGTTCATAAATTTAAACGCTTGATTGTAATATTATATCCAGGAGTAAACATAAATAACCTGGACTCAGAACTGAAAGCCTATATGAAGTACAATACGTATCTCAGACGAGATGATCCACATTTTTGGAGAAAGCTCATGAACGCAATGCCTCACAATCACACACAATGAATACACTCAACTCGCCCTGATTCTGAGACACAATTATAAAGAATCAAGGTAAATAGTGTTTCAAAATGTTATAGAAGTGACATCTTTTTAAATGCTATTCATTTCAGATCAAGTTCAAGCGCCGTTGAATTCATTTGTAATATTTTAAATATGAATTTTGTTTGCCTGCATACGGACGCGTCTATTAAATCTGATCAAAAATATATATACCTAATGGACACGACTCATTCTTGCATGTTATAAACATTTTGTTTGAATAAATTCAATAAATATAGTATTTTTTAATAACAGAGTCTAAATATATCTAAAAATATATATTTTCTACTCACCATTCGATGACAGGACCACGCAAAGTTTTCTTTGTGCGGAATCCAGTGTGGAACAGAAACTGCGAGGCTAACTGCACACCCAGCAGGGAAAGCTCCTCAGCAGCGGGTGTCTATATGGAATAGTTATTAATTAAAATGTAATTGCGACATATTTTCGTATTTAGCACTCACAATCTTATCGCTGCGTGTCGATGGAATACTGCAGCTGACCAGCTTCTTTATGAAATTGAAGAACTCGACTGAGAAAATGCTACGCGAATGCAGAAAGCGAATATTTTGATGTCTAAAAAATAAGAAATGCAACAATAAATGAATTTAATAAAATAATAAGGTAAGTAGAAAGCGCACCTAACACTGCGTTCAATTGGCTTTGGTAAGGGCAGCACCACATTTCGGCTTTCAGTTAGCGACAATTGCTCCACACTGGCATCAAATTGAGTTGGATTTTGATCGCAGCGCGTATAGAACAACATGTATGCGTTCCACCAGCGCTTTTGACGGCGATATTGCATACGCTTTAGGTTGTTGTCATAGATCTCGCCCATATAGTCGCCGCCAAAGCATTGAGCCTTCATTTCCTCATCCTCATGCATTTTACATTCAGTTACTTCGCCATCATCAAACTTATACCATTGGCATTTGCCATTCGTTGGATTTCTATGAAAAAAAATAATCATTATTTATAATTGTTATGTATGTTTAAGCGATGATATTGTGGTACTTACTTGGATACTATGTAGCTGAAGTAGTGACCACCGGATGCCTGCCCGCTGTGGACCACAATGCCGGTCAGTTCATACTTTGTTGTTTCAACACTTGTTTGACAATTATCACCCACTTCCACAACTTCACCTTCTAGCTTAGCTAGACCAGAAACTACAAAAAAATTGAATACATTAATATTATTCTATACAAATCAACTTGGCAAGGCTGCAGTCAAACACACGCCACCTTTTGATACCCTGTACCAGAGTCTACAAAAATGTATGGTATATTTACCAAAATGTACGATGCTCGTTGATATAGATTTATTAAATTCGAATTAAAATTGGCCTGCGTGACCAATATGCTAAGATTTCCGTCTTTTGCTTTTATAGTTGCTGAGATTGTTGCGTTCATAGAAAGGAACGGACGGACAGACAGACTGACCAATAATGCATGTACTATATAGGGTTTGTCACGCCACCTTCCTGGTACAGAGCATATATACTGATGGTTCTTCTTCTCACCTGTGTAGGGCTCCATATCCAGGATACGAGGAAATTCAAAATAATCATTAAACTTAATCGCACAAACGCGCTCGTAGTCGTATTCAAAGCGCTTCAATTGTATGGCTAGCACGGGCGGCAGCTTCTTGACACATAGCCGCTTAATGGTAACTACCTATAAAGAAATATGTATATCATTGAGTATAAATATGTAGTTACAGTTTGCAGTCTAGTCTACATACTTTTTTATCACATTTATCACAATGGTATGCATCAGCTCCCTCGAGCAGCTCCCCTTTGACATACTGCTCCAGAGATTCGGTTAATGAGCTATGATTCCTAATATCAACACTAAATACGCTAAATGGTTCCTCTTTGGAATAGCGATGTGGGCACTCTTGGCAAATCTTTTGATCGCTAAAGGAGCCGCCCAACGTTGCATTCATCAGCTGAGTATAGCCGAGTGCCTTCAGTCCCTCATCGAGACTCTCGAACAGCGACATAAAGAACTCAACGGCATCCTGCTGCTCGCGCAGATTCACAGGTTCACCTTGCAATCTGTTTGTAAATTAACGTTATATTAAAAAATCTTAGCTTCATTACATCTTCTACTCACTTAAAGTGCGTCCAGAGTCCTCGTGGCACATAAAACTGCAGTGCACTGTGGCCCAGATGAGCAAATATGGCCTGCACATGCTTTAGTATGATGACGTGATAGTTCTTGCGCACATCTGCACCATCATCATTGGAAGCCAATGCTGAAGATGATGTTGACGAGAGTGTGGGCATGGTTGAGGGTCCGGCAAAGAACGATGGCCCAAGGCTGCCACCGACGAGATCCGAATCGCCACTAAAGTCCTCATTGTCATTGGTGGCGGCACCATGCGCCTTAAGGATGCCCACGCGCACTGCTGGCACCATGTAAAGCTGTTGCAGCACCGAGTTCATGTAACAGGTAGCGCCAGCATTTTTCAATCCACAGAAACCTTTGGTGGGCCTGGCGCCCACCGGCGGCAGATAGTCCCATTCGCGCAACGGATCGGTATCTAAATATTTATGAAAATTAATTCAAAGTAAGAAACGGAACGACGAAAGATTTCTCCGACTTACCCGTGCAAACGAAATCGATGAGTGTATTGGTGAGTAGCTTCATATTAGGAACACAGTGCTGGCACAAAGCAATAAGGAGATCACAAGCGGCAGCAATTGTGTGCGGACTACGGCAGACTGGTGGCGCCACCGTGTCCATGCGCAAACTGCCGTGCTTGCGTAAATGCAGATACTCGCGTGATGCCGTAAACAGAAAGTCATCGATGAGCTCGTGTATTAGCTCGTTAAGCTGCGCCTTCGAGTCGGCCATGAGGAAGAACATCAGCTCCTTGGCCAGACAGAGGTGTCCCTCGAGTAGTTCCTCATGCACCTGTGTATCCCCCGAGACCTTGACGTTCTCCCGTATCTTGCGCAGCCATTTAATCTCATCGCCAAGAAGGCCCTCGCCAATCTGCAGTGGCCAGTTGTAGATGCAGCCGTAAGAGAGTGTGCGACACAATACCGAAAAGAATTCCGCACAAGTTGCCTCGTATTGTGGCACCAGAGTTTTCAGTGCACTCACTAGCAGATTGACCATATAGACGAACGGACGACGATCGCCGGCACAATAGGTGGAGGCCAGGAACAGCTGCTCGGATGCCACTTGGCGAACATGACGTAGCGGGTTCTTCAGCACAATTGAGGTAATAAATTTAGGCCAATTGGCATCGTTACTCAGCGCCTCGTTGGCACTGGGATTGAGTATAAACGAGATCGTTAACACCTCCAATGCCTCCTTGCATACGCTAAAGTCCTGACCATCGGGTATAATGGCATCATCCTCAAAATCATTGGTGCTGCCCAGCGCCTGCAGATTGCCACACGAGGAGGCCCAGGCCAAGTGCACCACGGCTTTAATTGTGCTAATATCTGGACAAGACCATTGTAATGTGGAACTAAACAGAGCACGACAACGTTCGCCATCGTGGCTGGCTGAGAGCATCTCGGTGGCCAAGATCTCGGCCAACTTGGCCGAAATAGCACGTAGTGTACCCTGTGCATTGTTGGGCGTTGTCGAGAAGTTCTGCTTAAGTATGTCCACCTGGGAGCGTGCGCCGTTGTCGTAGTCACAGATCATGGGCTCGTCACCCACGCGGGACAACACGCTGCCCACAATGTAGAGAAAGAGCTTGGCCAGTCGGAGCACACACTGGAAGGAAGCGCGCTTCGTGTGCATATCGGCACTGGGTAAAAAGTTGTTCTTGGTCAACAGTTCGAGCACGAAATGCGCACAGCCCGAATGCATCCAGGCCGACTGCACCTGCAATGCTGACTCGCCCAGCGGATCTAGAGCGGGAATCAGCAGTCCATGCAACACGCTCAGATTGTAGAGCACCTGAGCAGGTGCCGGATGCAGAAACATCTGCTCCGGTGTGCAGTCGTCGGCATTCAGCTGTAAATTTAAATGAATAATTATTTAATATATTGTTTACTTATTAAAAAGTAACTCACAGCATCGCTGGCACTTTGTCCACTGCCGGTCAAGGCATCCTCCTCCTTGGGTCCATCACCGGCGGGCGACTTTGGAACACGACACATGAGCTGCAGCATCCGCATGGTGTGGCGATCGCAGGGCAGCAGATGAAGCAACACCTTGGCACTATCACGCAGACGACCGTGCTCCAAGTCGCTGCCCAACTGATGCAGCTTTAAAAAGAACTCGGTGTACTGATAGTTCTGAGAGATGATCACGCCCGGCAGCGTGCTCTCCGACTCAACGCGTTGCATGTCTGGACAGGGTCTAGGTGGCGAACCGGTGCTCGAGTCGCTGGAGGAATCGGGACTGCTGGCCAGGCCAATGCCAACCTGTGTCAACTTGGCCGTCAATATCATTTTGTCACGTATGGTGTACTGATAAAGAGGATTGATTTCATCGGAGACCTCGATCAGTTCGCCATTCGTGTAAAACAGATCCACCTTAATGTTATTGGTGGACGTGGAGTTGCCCTTGATGCGCTTCAACAAGTTGCGCTTGAAGGCTGCCATTGTCTCATTACTGTGCGTCACAATTTCAATGTCGTCAATCGATGACCGTCCAGGAGTTTGGAACCGTATATAGAGACTAGTGTTCTTGCCACGAGTGACGCGACTGAGTGGCAAATGGACGCGATCTCCGCTAAAAGAACGATCGCACTCCTTTATGTACTCCTGCAGCACCTTGATGATGCGACACATCTTCTCCGCCTCGATGAAGCGCATCTTTGTATCCTTCGAGTCGTCGTTGGTTGTATCCTGATTATCGGTATCCTCCAGCGTTGTTTTGCCCAGTATCAGAATGTTACTATAGTGGGTGCGCAGACGGGAACAACACTCGCCAATGAACATTTCATGGAACTCTGTGATGTGCTCCTGCAGTCGTGGACCCAACGCTGTTGATACCTCCTTCAGCAGATCGATGGCCTTGTTGGCAATCTCCTCGCCTCCAGTTGTAATCACACGCCACAGATAATCCTTTCCAATGAGATCCTCATTGTCGAGTATGTAGCCGCGATGGATGGCCTTCAGTTTATCCTCCTTGGAATTGACAGCCTTGAAGAAGCGCTCAAAGCACTTAATGCCGCTCTCGGTCAACAGAAGTGGATCCAGTTGCAGTATGTTGTTCTCAAAAAAGTCCTTATTAATGCCCGGATCGAGATCTGGCTCTTCGCCCATAAGTTTACCGAACCAGCGGAAACATTCCTCGCGATCAGCCGCAAAAACGGCGTTCACAGCCAGACAGTGCCAGATTTGTTTGGCCTGTGGATGCAATAAAAATGATTTCTGGATTAGCATTTGCCAACGAGGGAGGAGATCACGAATGTTGCTAATACACACCTGATCGGCACAAAGCCAAAGTTGACCGTCTTTCAGCAAGAACTTGAGAAACTCCAAACGCTCGGCAATCTGAGCATGATGTGGGAATCGGCCATCTATCAAAATGGTCGCCGCATCCAAGCTGGGCGTCTCATTCACCAAGGAGCGCACCTTCTCCATATACGCAGTCAGACTATTGGTCACCAGTATAACAAGCGAGTAATCATTCTGCAGACGCTCAATCACCTGCTGCCGATTGATGCTCGTTTGTGTGCGTGGAGCGTGATTGGGCGTCGTGTCGTATAAACAACAGATATCCCGAATGAGACGCAACGCAGGCAACACCCACGAATCGCCAGCCTTCAGCTCACCCACACACTTATCCAGCCAGATGGTCTTTTGGGCATCGCGCTCCTGCGAGCAGCTGTAATCGAGTATCTTGACGTGCGCTCCCAACGCCTGATCGAGTACCTCAGGCGGCACCTCCTGACTGTGGGCCAGTGTCCAGAACAGCTTCAGCACCTTTTGTGCCATCACACCATTTTTATCGTCCTCGGCCAGACGCCTTATTAGCTCCAGCAGACGTTCCCGCTGACGCTTATTGGCGGTTGTCATGCTGGCCTGCAAAATGATAATTCAATAGTTAATAAACCAGAAAGAAAGCTCATTCCGTCACTCTTGCAGAGCCCTGAAGTCAGATACAAGAAAATACACCATTTGTGACATTGGTTAAGAATTTGTTGCTTGATTATTGACCATTTTTGTTTCTATTTTAACCATATAAACAAGATTTTATAATACCCTCTGTAAGGTGATCATTTGGAGATATATTCTCTCGTAAACTCACCTGAAACGCTTCAAATAGATGATCCAGCTGTTCGGGTGTAAAGTCCCAAGCCAACTTGGCCAACAGATCGTGCATGTTTTTAACAATAGCTTCGTGTTTGCCCGCTTGAGCACGCCACACGGCGTCCAGATCGTCGAGGGTCAGTGCCTGTTCCTTAATAAGAAAGCGTATGATCTTTTCCAGCTTTTCCACATATTGTGGCTGATGCAGTGAATCTTTGAGCACAATGCCAAGCACATCGGATGACTTAATCCACTGGGCCATGCGCTCCGCTGTCAGCCAGTCCATTTCATCATCGGGCATGCAATGAGGAAGCGGCTGAGAGCGATGCGAATAATATGCCACTGAGGTAAGCACCTTGTTGATCTCGTTAAGGGCATTCATCTTGCCATTAAAGCTGGACACCTGCAACAGGCGCAATATCATTTTAAGGCGAAACATTTCAAGATCGCGTATCAGTTCCTCCTGGCCAGTTAGACGGCTGGCCAGAAAACGCGCCGACTTCACAATGCCATTAATATAGTCATTGCGCCCTTCCGGTTTCACCTCGCGCTTCAACTCCTCATCGGTGAAACTATCAAGCAAATCCAACACAACATTCCAAGTGGGCATGAAGTACTTAGCAATGGTAGCGGGCGTTAGCAGCTCATAGCATTGACCAAATGGCCGCAATAGGCTGTGAATAAGGGCCAACGTTAGGCGATTGTCCTGTCCTGAACCTTCCACTCCACCACTGTCATTGGATGCGATGCTCCTGACTGTTGTTGTTGAACTGGAACCAGTGCCACCCAGGGTTTCCTTCTTTGTGTTTTGATTGCGTTTCAACAACTCCAGGCCGCTATTGAAACGCTCGAGCAGATTATCAAATCCGCCCAACTGGCCAAAGCGATTTATGAGATCGACAAGCCAACCGCGTGGATTCTTTGGCTCCGGCGGCGGTTTTGCAAACATCTTGTTACTATCCAACACACCCCAAATGCACTCGAGTGTCGCAAAGCATTCCGGCTGTCGGGCCGCATTGAACGTGTTGAACTTATTGTCCGGATCGAATACAATTGCCAGAAGATCGAGCAGATAAGGATTATCCCGTTGCATGTGTATTGCAATCAAGTTCAACAACTTGCCACACGACACCAGGATGCAATGATGGATGTTGTACTTCCACGAGTTGACTGCCTCATCCGTAAGTATTTTAGCAAAGGATGTTGTCAGCCCATTGCGATAAAATTCCACACACGGCTCACAATCATGATCAACGCCTAAAATCAGAAATTATAATGTTATCGAGATGACTCCCATTCTCCGATTTCATTTACTTACCAGCCTGAGCCAATTCGATGGCGGCATTTAGCAGCACCTCCAGCTCCTGCTCGGGCAACACGGGCACCACCCAACGTGGATTGGATATCTTCTGAGTGAGAGAGCGCAGCTTAGCGGTTGGAAATGACGCTATCAGCTTCTCCGGCGACCTGCACAAAAATCGAAAGCAAAAACAAATGAACTTTAAATACAATTTTTTTTTCTATTTGGGGGTGATTGAGGGGTGTGTGAGTCAGATTGTCCCGTAAGTAGATAAGCGATAATTGTTCTTTGTTTTGTTATTATCGTCGCCTTTCGTGTTTATTACTTGGATTGCCCATGTGGCCTAGCTTTGAAAGTACATAGCTAACTCACTACTAGCACGCACACACACACACACACACACACACAAACACGTTGTGTGTATAAATGTATGAGTTAAAACTCGTGATTTGAATTTCTTTGCGCCGTTGACACAAGCAACAATTTAAATCAATGAAATCAATCTTAAATACTAAATATTTGCTGAATACCATCAATAAATTAAAACTTGTATCTACACTAAAAACATTAAATAATAATAAAGTTTTGATTTATATTCACAAATTATTGTTTACTTTTATAAAAGTAATTTTCAATTTTTAGAATCAACATTGAATGCAAATATCTTTCTCACGAGGATAATATACAATTCAATATATGTTCAATGTCCAATGTTCAATTCAATTTACCTACAATAATATTTTAATAATTTTCGCAACGAGAAAACAAACTGCGCATAAGTAAACAATATATTTGTATACAACCAATTGTGGTATAAAATACAAATAAGCACACTCATAGAAACTGGCCAAAACGGAGCTGTTAATTAGGACCATAAACTACGCACTAATTATGTTGTTTGCTTAACACTTACACTGCTGTTGCATTGCTCTCCAAATTACAACCAGTGGCTGTTGTTGGCGCATCCGTGACTTGGGCAGCCTGCAGGTGCTCCTGACTGTTGTTGGTGTTGCTATTGTTGGAATCACCTCCACTGCTCGACATGTTTGATGTTGTGACGCCTGTTGTGCCCGTGCCTGTGACTGTAACTGAGCCAGTACCGCTGACAGTGCCACTGCCAGTTCCAGCGCCTTGAGCTGTGCTCGTTATTCCAGTGGTGGTGGTGCTGCTGCTGTTGGTGGTGGTGGCTTGGCCAGTTCCTGTTCCCGTTCCTGTGCCCTGCCGGCGCGTATCGAATGTCATTGTGGCGCCTTCTGGCTGCACGAGCGTCACAAATGCTTAACGCCGTCGTCGTTTGTGGTGTTCAGGTGTGTGTGTATGTGTGTGTAGTTTATATGCTCGTAATTCTACAGAAGTCTACGATGGGCGGCTTTGGCTTTTGACTATTGACTATGGTTATGGCAGTCCTGGTTCCAAAGAGACTGAGAGGATTGCACTCCCGTTTCCACAGTTTCTCTTGATGTTATGGTTGTTGTTGTTGTTGTGGGGGCTTGGGGTAACTTTACAAATGAATGAATTATGATTGTAACCCAATGTACATAGGCACTGTTGGTCGGCGTCGTCTCTCAGTTTGTCGTCGACGACGTTCGAAAACCTTTTCTTCTTGGCTTTTGATTTTTTCCTATTGTAGTGCCAATAAGAATATTGTTCTTGTTCTTCTCTTGTTGTTGCTGGTTGTGGTGTTGTTGCTTGTGCATGCACTGCTGCTGTTTGCGGCGCGCTGCGTTTAGTTTACATATTTCTCCTCAACGGTCACAATTGCAAAAATCTATAAACTGCAACGAATCAAGAATAAAAGAAGAATGAGCAAATGAATAAGAGCACACAAAGGAGTCCGAAAAAACACTCGCACAACACACACACGAACATACAAGCGCACACACACACATATACACAGGCGCACGCACGAACGAAAAGAGCGAGCGCAAATTGTGGCATGAGAGTGCCGAGAGTGGGGTTTTAATATGAAAAATCAATATTATTTAATAGACGGGGGTCAGAGACGACTGGAGGAGCCACAGTCGAGCCGAACAGTACCCAAATACATATACAAATGTATGTAAATACATATGTACATACATTTGAATATGAATATTCACACCCATGCACATCATAAACTCTCTCGCGCACTTACACAGCGACAGTGTGAATTTAATTTAATGTTGTTGTTGTCATTTTACGTTGTTCTTTTCATGCTTATATACTTATTTATTTATTTGTTTTTTTTTTTTTTTTTCTTTTTAGACAAACAAAGATTTTAGTTTTTTCCCAAAATTACATCACTGCCGCTGCGTTGTGGATCTGCCCCAGCCCCAACCCGGCACATCCGCCGGGAGACCATAAGAAAAATTGAAAGAGCAACCACTAATTTTTCGCGAAACTTGTAGTGCCTACCGCAGAAATGATTTCCAGACCTGGGGTCGTCAGTCTGCTCCTACTTCTTCTTGCTATTTTCTTACTTCTTAATTCTATTCTTGCAGCCGTCAAAGCAGCTCGAAACTTATATTTTCAACAATCTGACAACTGACGTGCAAACTTATCATTTGAGCAATTGTTCGTTGTCAACACTGCATACAAATGTACATATGTCGTCTGTACATAAATACATATGCATGTAGATTGAGGGCAGGGGGAGGGCATGGACCCGCACAAGTGCAGCAACGTCGGACGGACCTAGAATCGCGTTGGTATGTGTGTAATCAGTATAAAGAATGCAAAATTGTCATTTTTACATTAGGTTTTTATATTTTATTTTGTATTTTGTGCTGCAGGACGACGTTTTGAAGTTTTTTTTGCTACATTTTTCTCATTCAATATACACACAAACAGCTATACATCTACAATCGCACACATACACAGATGTAGTCACCAAATCGTTTTGCTTTTGCACAACTCACCATTTTGTGCATCCGCCCTAAAAACACTGTGCGTTTTTGTTAATATACGCATTAATTTACACTGTCGCACTTATATGCCACGGTATATGCACTCACACTCGGTCTGGGCTTGGCTGTTAAAGTTTCATAGTTGCAGCACAAATTATTAGAAACTAATTATGTATCTTATTTTTTTGCAATTTTTGCTGGCTGGCTCTCCTAAACTTTACAAATCAGCCGGCCGATAGCCAAAATGGCGACTCCGTTGGTGATGGTCAATGTTTTCAATTGTTGCTGTTTTTTGTTGATGCTCTGGCGTATTGCCCATCAAATTTTAATAACTTATTCTATTTTATTATTCTACTTTGAATTCTAATATTGGATTTAATTAATTATTAAACTTGTGTAGACGGCCGATAGAATGTGGTAGCCGGCCGATTTTCGCTCTACCTATACTAAATATCGACAAAAAATCACTATTAGCCAGTGTTGCCAACTCTTCGGGTCATATAAAACTAGCCTTTGAAAAAAGCTAGAAATAGCCAGAAAATTTTGTTGACGATATCTAAACGATATCTATGTATTGACTTAATCCAGTGTTTTTGGTTCCAAACAACAATCCTAAATGGTCAAGTGGGCTGAAGACGATTTACACTGGCGAACATATTTATTGGCACGGCATTGGCTAATTTGAGCCGTTATCGGTTACATATTGGCATTAATGGAAAGGTCATTTAAATTCGGTTTGAATGATACAAATCTGTCCTTATCCTATTAAGTACCCATTGAAAATTTCGAATTTATGAAAAAGTCTACTTTTGAAACTTTTTTCCTCGGGCTTAAACAAAAGATTTTGATTTTTTTTCCATTCGAATGCAAAAAATACTTCAAAGTACATAAAAATTTATGAAGCTACCAAAAGTTTTTAAAAAGCTAAAATTGCGCAAAATTCGCTTGGAAAATAGCTGTAATTCCCGCTAGCTGCTATTATACAATTTATCCAGCATTTTCCAATTGCATCCCACTAGATCTAGCGGGAAAATAGCAAAATTGGCAATACTGATATTAGCACACCTGGACTGTATCGGCAGGCCGCCACTCATATTTTATTTTCTTACAAAATCAGCTTTTTGAGTTGAATTTTCATTTGGTACAAGCGACCGTATACTGTTGCTAAAAATTAATTGTACTACAAGACTATAAGTAAAGTTTTAAGAAAGAGGGGCTACAAATATTTCGAATTTAAAAGTGTAACGACAAAACATCAGATCTGTTCACACATCACGAAACAAGTTCATGAATTTTCTCCAACAATACGTTCAATTGAACTTGTTCGGCACTCCAGCCGATGTAAAATAATAGGGGTGTTGATACCTTAATAAATATGTTGATAATATTTCGACACGATGTTTTATTGCTAGTTCGATCGTTCATAAAAAATTAAAATTATTTTAAAGACAAATAAAAACTGACAAACTGCAAAATGAACAAATGACTGAACAAGCTCGTTCGTTCATTTTGATGACCCGTTCACTTGAACTTTTTCAGAACGAAAACACACAACTCTGTATAAAAACAATTTTTTTTAACGATAATGAATACCGCCGTGGCATAAAGAAATATGTATAATTATTTAGATCGTTGCCCTGGCATCTATTGTGGTCGTTCGCTGCTTGATAATGGCACTTGGAGCAGCTGCGGAGTTTGTCCCCGAGGATCACGGGTAGGACTGTTTTTTTGTTGATTGTTTTGATTGTTGTTTGATGTTTGTTGCATTTTTTGCTCCCTCTCGCTCTCTCTTAGGTGAACGCTAGCTATGCATGCACGCCCTGCCGCGACGAACTGACCACGTATTCCTGGCTGTATCTCGGCTTTATGACCATGCTGCCACTAATGATGCACTGCTTCTTTATCGATATGGATGCCAAAGATCGTAAATTTTCACGCAAGCAATTGATTCTCACAGCGAGCGCCTTTATTGAGGTGGCTCTTGCAGCAATACTAGCGACTCTCTTTATGGAACCAATGTGGGAGATGCGCTTATATGCGTGCGAGGTGCGCAAGCTTACCGACTGGTACACATTGTTCTACAATCCCAATCCTAATTATGAATCGACGTATCATTGCACACAGGAGGCCGTCTATCCGTTGTGAGTAAATGATGGCAAATGCAATTTATAAATATCTCTTTAATTCACTCGTTTTTATTTGGTGGCAGGCAAACTATTGTCTTGGTGTATTACTTTTTGTGTTTGCTTAACATGTTTCTCATACGGCCCGTAATCAGTTCTATGTTCGATGTGCGCGGCAAGGCTCCAATTTACTCCGCCCTCTATTTCCTGCCGCTGCTTACATTAATTCACGGCACCTGCTGCGGCTTGATTTGTAAGTCACCCACTCATCCAATTTCAGTGAAGTCTTAATAAACAGCTGTTATTTTAGATTATTCGTTTCCCTATCTGAGCATTGCCATGTCCATGGTGGCCACGGCAATCCACTACGCAATGAAGCTGGATCAGTCACAGAAGGCGCTGCTCCTTTCGTCTGTTTGGGAAATGAAGAATGTTGTCATCATTTGTAAGTGTCAAGTGCCATTTTACTCTCGCATAAACAAACATTTAATAAGTTATTTACTTTAGCTGTCCACTGGCTGCTGCTCGCGTTTGGAATCTCCTCATTAAATTACCATTATGCGTTATTGTGTCTGGTTCCGTTTCCCTCGTTGTTCTACATTGTGACTGTGCGCTTCACCGATCCTGGGGAGTTCCGTGAAATCGAATCGCGCATTTGATCCGGAAACGTGCAAATGCAGATCTTTCACGCGAGAGGCGCTAGGCGTTCCACAGTTGTTATCTATGTGTAATTTACATGTTTAAATTATTTCCATTTAATTCATACATATGTATACACCTATATATTTCATTATTTTTTCATTTCGTCTTTTCGTTTTAATTAATTATACACATAATAATATTAAATACAAATCATCAGTTTCCCTTCTCTAAATTAGTTTTTACACAATATATATTTCATGAATATATATATATATTGAATTTGCACGCCACGCTATATAAGATCCCCTTTGCTTCACACGGATAACCGGATAACGATCCAACTCAAATGGACATTTGCAGTTCCCAATATTGCAAGACCAAGCCAAGATAACAAAGTTAAAGAATTTGTAAAAGATAATGGTCGAAGTAGTAGAAACAATTCTCAACATCCATTCATAGAATACACATCGAAGTAATGAGTGTACATATGTGTGTGGGGGGTATGTGTGTGTGTGTGTGTTTTAGGGCGACGTGGGCGTGAAGGCTGCGGCTGCGTCTGCTGCATATTAAATTCAGTTCCTCAAGATCTAATCCGTTGCGTCGGTGCTCGTTGGTGATTTATTGCGTTCCTCCAGAAATTTCAAGCGTCGCTTTCGTAACTCGCTTAGCTCCGTGTTATCCTCAGTTTCTACATCTAAACTTGCTGCATCTGTGGACGGCAGATCATCTTCCTCGGCGCCCAGATCTTCGATAGTAACTGTCTCTGCATTGCTTGTCAGAGTCGCACTCTTTGAAACGCTTATCTGATGTGCCTCCTGCGACTTGGCCTGGGTTGTTGCTGCCACAGCTGCAGCAGCTACCCTCGATGTGCTGGGTTTATCATAGACTGTTGTTGAGCTGCTCTCTGTTGTTGTTGTGGTTGTTGTCGCTGGCTCTATAGTTGCCGCTTCTTCAGATGCTGCTGCAGGAGCCAGGGGTGTTACTGATGGTGGTGCCGGCGGTGGCAGGCGTGCCATTAATCCCTGGTATTGTTGCATCAGAATGCTAGCGGAGTCCAGCATCAGCATAGTGTTTCTAAGCATCTGTAATTAATTTAGTAAATGAATTCATTCTAAATAGAAGCAATCTTTACTTACCTTCAGGCGCTCCTCAATGTGCTTGCGTTGTGTGCCCTCCATGGCGAGTAGCTCCTCGTCGCTAAACCTGGTCAAATCCAGCGGCATAGGCGGAGGCGGTCCAATTGGCGGCGTAAAGTAAGCAAAGGGTGGCTGCATCATGAACGGGGACAGCATAGGAGGCGGGGCAAGTCCCGCCAGGTTGGGCAACACATTCGGCAGACCAGCTAAGGCAGAAAGATTTCATAAGCATTGAAAACTTGCCAAGTATATTAAAGATACTTACTGGCATCTCCAAATATTTCCGCAAAAGTTGGTGGCACAGCATTTCTTCCGGCAGTGCCATTTGCATGAGGCAGGCGAGCGTCTGGAGCAGCGGCTGCAGTTGCACCAGGCAGAGCAGTCGCTGCTGCTGGATTGACGGCAGCTGCTGGTTGAGCTGCAACTGGGGCAGCTGGATTAGCAGCGGGCTCGTCAGCAGGACGAGGCATAGCTGTGGAATTGATGGCTGGGGTGCGCAGTATGTTGAGGCGGCATGTGGGACAGGTCTGCTGGCGCTGGAACCAAGAGCGTAGACAGGTCGTGTGGAAGATGTGACCGCAAGGAAGCTTCTTTGAGTGATTGACCATATCCTCGCGACAAATGATGCAAATGTTGTCCGACTGGCGCAGCTCCTCGGGTGTTGCGTCCGGGTAAAGAGTGTTCATGTTGCGAATAGCTCGTCTCGACATAATAACATCATTGAGCGCCTTTCGGAAGTTGCGTATGGTGAAGAACATTGGTCGAAATACGAACATGGGCAGCGCGTATATCTTGGCCATAATAACAACAAATAGCAGATACAAGACCACCTTGATTAGACCAATAACCAGTTCAGTGTACAGCAGAAAGACCGCCTTGTTCTCCCAAGGCGTATCCGTGCGCATTTCCGCAGCATGAAGCACGTATTTAATTGCCGTGCTTGCAATTACAGTCAACAAAATCGCATACTCGAAGCCAAACACCAGCTGCACGGTGGGACCACGCACCAGGGTCGAGTTGTAGGCGTGTATGAGCAGCACATAGTCCAGAATGCCCAACATGGTCAGCAGACTGCCGACGCGTATGTGAAATAGCCAGCCCAGCACCGGAGAACGCTCCATCTGCATAATATTATTATTATTTTATTACAACAGAATATTTAATAATTGTATTGTTTACTCACAAAGTCCACGCGTTCCTCGGCCAACCAATGGAATGATTTGAGAAATAGGAGCACCGTAAATAGTGCAACGAAGCGCGGATTGAAGTCATCCCGGAATACAGTGAAGGCCAAGCAGGTTTCCGTCAGCGCATACCAGAAACGTTCCAGCAAATGCTCAAATTCCGCGGCACGCAATGTGCCCAGAAATATCTACAAGTTGTAAATAGATATTATAATAAAAACAATCATAATACTAGTAGAAATGTAGTAAACAATTACATTACCTTGCGCAATAGTTTGCCAAACATAAATACAATCACAAAGAATTGTATGTAAATGACCTGTTAAGTAGAAACGTAAGGGGAAATCATTTGAAATGCAAAAAATGCAAATTCTTGTTTTTTTTAGTTACCGCCATGGATGCATTGGATTTGGTAATGTAGACGACGGCCGGATAGAACTGCTGTTTCTGGTAGTAGGCGTTGCCAATAACGGCGCTGGTCAGCGCCATGCAAACACTCGAAATTAGCAGCTGCATATTAACGCAGTTGCTTGCGATGCCAGCCAATTGGCTGATCGTCTCCAAAAAGATGTTAATTTTTACTGTTTGATGTGCACTCTTCGGTTCGGATAACGTCCAGCAAACACACTTGTGTTATTTGCTTGTATTTTTTAGCTTTAGCTTGACGACGTTTTAGCTCGATTTTTTCTATTGTACCGACATCGACACAATTAATTTTGACTATCCTCTCTCAGTGTTTTACATATATTTTCGTTTTTCTTTCTCCTGTTTTCATTGTACACGTACACGACTCGTCAGCACGTAACGTAATGGCGTTTAGCCACTCACATGTCAACGTCCCATCAGCTGTTTGTAAAACAGTGTGACCAGCGCACATTTTGAGTGGACTGCTTAAATTTAAATGTTTAATTGTTTATATTTACTTAAATTGTAACAAATTAATTAAATTGTTTAGTTTAGTTTGGTGTTGTTTGTTTGTCTTGAGAAATATAAGATAAAATTATTGGATTTAATTGCCTTTGCAAGCGCTACCTAAAAGTATGCAATGGAAGTCTTCAGCATTTGGCCGTTATTTTTTAAAATCGTTTTTCATAATAAATTTATTTATTTATTTTTACTATTATGAATACAACATTAAAACGAATATTTGTGTGTGCTTTGAATTCATTTATTTAATTTTATAGATTTTATACATGTATTTATAAAATTTTATATTTTTATTTATTTCGTGATTTTGCTTTATCAACAAAGATAAATTAACTTCAAATGACCTGAAGCTCATCTCTCGTTGAAGGCTTACACGCCTCTGGCCATGATTAGCAGATGAGCTGGCCAAATTTGTTCATAACTAAACACAATGTAAAAATCACGCTATAATTTTCGAACACAATGGAGCTGCTGTTCGAAGATCCACGCTGAGCACAGCAGGGAGTCCGACCGGTGTGTCGGCATTCGATTAGTGTGATTCGCGATTCACCTGGCTGCAAGTAATTTGCACTTTTACTTTTGGCCTGCCGCCTTGAGAATCTCCACTGGGGAGAGACTCTATAAACTATAAACTAGCGACATGTCGATTGCGCAAGTCCAAATCCGATGCAGCAGCAGCAGCAGCTGCCGCTAACTTTGCATAAGCTGATCAAAATGTTAGCACCCAAAAGGCTAAAGTTTGTGCGCAGAACTTGTCGAGAGTGGACATGTTTTCGGGTTACCACAGAAATCCAGTCGTTGCCAAAAGCCAGACACCAAGTTTCATTTCAGTCTCGCCGACATGGCAAAACGTGTCGCCGCAATTTTCCAAACAATTTCAGCATTTCTATGCACGTTTCGTTTTCACAGCATCTTTTTCTTTTCCTTTTTTTTTTTTTTATTAAATTTTCTGTCTTTATAGACCCTGCACTTGAAAAGTACAAGGGGTCCAATCCGTCAGTGGAAAGCGAAATGTGCTCGACGGTAAAAAACAAGTTGTCTGCGACCTCATGAAGTACTGCAAGGCAGCCATAAACTTGCCAAACTTTATAAAAAATTTCCAAATTGAATGTCATTTTGGTTTTGCTTAAATGAAAATCGAAATTTTAATTTTAGTTATTGTCTGCACTACAATTTAATAAATTTCGTACAAATAAATTTTTGGTTTTGGTTTTTCGAAAATTTAGTACTTTTCTGAATAAATACAGGGTCCTTATCAGTCGAGACATTGCCACTGTTTGCTTTTTTTCCTTTGCCTAGTTTCGGCTCGCATTGCAAATGCAATTTCACTGGCGTTGCCGCAACAACGTTGCAACTGCAACTGCAACAAACATGGACAACTCATCTGCCTGTCTTTGTTGTTGTTGTTGCTAGTGTCTCGGGCTGTGTCAGTCTCCACGCTTGACTTACATAAAGCTAGGAGCACACGGCTCAAGTCGTCGTCGTTGTCGGACAAACAAAACTTGTTTTGTCTTTTTGAGGAAACGACAGAAGACGTCGAGGTTGTTGCTACTGCCACCACCACCATCATCACATTGCTCGAGGGGCTCTTCTGCGTTGGCGCCTTATGTAACCTGCAACATGCCAGCTGAATCTGACTGCAGTCTCTTCCCCCCCCCCCCCCCTCCCTCGCCACCCTACCTTCCCTTCTCCTGCATTTTTAGCGCATTCATCTTCAAGCTATTATAGCTTGCGATATTCTCGACGTTTGTCACTGGTTTTTCCTCCACTGTCATCTACGCGCTTGAATAATCAGTTTTTCTTATGCTCTTATGTTAGAGGCGTTGAAAAATTGGTTTGTTTATCTTTAGCATTAGCCATGCATTTTTCTTTTTTTTGTAGCAGTTTCCACAGCTGCACAAGCTTCGATAACGATTAGCAACTTGAAATGCAAGTCATGTTTGACGTCTCGCCTTCAAGTCGTAAAACGTCTTAATGCAGTCTGGCAACATCAATTGATTTAAGCTTAGAATTAAGCTGACTTCAATAGGAATGTAATATTGTTTCTTCTGCGATGTGGCGGCATTTATTGGGTTCCAGCTCCTAGTTAAGATGGCTGTGCTTGCTTAATTTGTCAAATTGAGCTGAGGCAAACTTTAATTTATGAAGTGATAATAATAGGAAAGATACATAATAGGCAAATTATTCAATAAGTGTTCATTGCTATTAATGTGTTATGATTAGTTGAAACTGGAAGTTGAAGCGATGCTATTCCCACTTCCTAAACTGTTCCCAACGTAGATAAATCCAATAATGTTCCCACTATTATAAAAGAATTATTTGTATCGTATTTATGACATATTACATACAATTTTAAAACTTTGCAAAAACAAAGCTAAACACGTTTATCGATTTGTAAATTTACGTGCGTCTGCCGAACGTTTGATGTTAGTTTTGTTTTTGTCTACATATTTGTGGCTGTTACCTGGTCCAATTAGAGTGTCATAACAATTACTCACTAATACACTCAAGTGTATGTGTATGTATAGATAATGAACATCTACTTAGGCCGCCACCAAGCTGAGAAAATCATAAAAACGTCCAAAGCGAAATGTAAGTCATGATGCGGCGCTGACCTAGTGGACGTGTTAATGATGGATTTGGCCACACACGCACACGCACATAAGCACATACACACTCACGCACACACACACAAGGCATGTGTACATGCAAAGTGTATATTATGGCGTGCAATAAAACATTTCATTAAAATTGCAAAAAAAAATAGCGTTGAAAAACAAAAAAAGCGAATGCGTTAACAAAACAAAACGTGCAAAAATAAAAGCCAGAGCCAATGCCAGTTGAAGATACAGGCCGGTCTCCAGTTGTGGCCAAAAGTCCGTAATTTAGAATGACACCCCAAGCGGAGAGACATCATCATCATAATGAATGGATTTCGGTCTACTCCAATTACAGCTGAAGCTCCAACTTGGCTAAAAGTGCGAACCAAAAAAAAAAAAAACAAAACAATTACGAAATGAATTGAGAGAGAGAGAGAGAGAGAGAGAGAGAGAGAGAGAGAGAGACCTTCACAAGGCAACTTAAGACAGCGCCACAATAAACCAAATTAAAAGCCAAAAACTGACAGTGGCAGCACCAAAAGCAATACAATAACAATCCAAGCTGATAAAAATAATTTAAGACAGAGAAGCGAGAGAAGACAAAAAATGATTTAACGCACTGTCATTGAAGCCGCGCTGCGGCTGAGACTGAGATCGAGACTGAGATTGAGGCAGCCTCTGTTGAGTGTGAAGTGTTGACTTTCATCTTGTTGCCCCCAAAATGCAAAAAAAAAATCAGTTTTGGAATTGGAATCGGAATCGTGCCGCTGTTGTCATTGCCGCCACTGCCACGCAACTTTGCAGCCGCAAAGTCCTTCACTTTGAAGCGTGAAGGTTTCCAATAAGCCCTTAAAAATGCAAAGCAACCAGAGTTTGAAATCAGAAACCATTGCACTTTGCGAAAGTCAACCAAGAGTTGTACCTACAACATAAACATATGAATAAACAAAAAAAAAATAAACCTCATTTACCACAATTTACTGGCACTTGGCATTTTGATTGGGATTCGGTTTCATTTTCAACCACACGTCGTTTTTCATTTCATTTCATTTAATTTCTTTTGCTTTTCCTTTTTAATCTGCCTTTTTTTGTTGTCTTCTTTTGTTGATTGTTTTCTTTTGGCTTTGTGCTGTCAAGAGGCCTCTCAGGCTGTTGATGTTGACATAATACGCACGACTCCAGTGGGAAGACACATGTATGTACGTACGAGCATAATACACATTACGTATACGCCGCGTTGACTGCCTTCACCAAATCAACAAGTGCATTCAGAAAATACTTACATATATTTAATTCAATTAAATATATAATAATTATATATTACTTTAACGTTAATATTTATACATTTGCTTAGATTTAATGAATGAAAATGTTTATATTTATTTAAATTTCATCAATGACAAATAAAAATATTAATTACTGTATAAACATAAGTTGAAATATTTTGTATATTAAATGACAGGCAATTAAGTTATTATTTATTTTTTGTTTGTATTTTTCTTAGGAAATTTAAATTAATATATTTATTTAAATATAATGAATGACAATAAAATAAATTACTTTCATTTGTATTTGTATGTATGCAGCTATATTTAAATTTATTTTTTTTTTATAATTTATACATTTATTTCAATTAAATGATAATCAATAGATTATATTTCTTGAATATCTTAACACTTATTTAAATTAAATGGGCGACAGTTATTTATGTGAATTTAACGAACGACTGTTAAATATATTTCTTTCACTTGTATTTATTTATACCTCTGAGTCATTGGATTCTCCGCAGCATTTTTTTGTTATATCACTCAGTCAGTTGTTGTTGTGTGAAAGAAATGCTCGAAGTACGTGAAAATACTCGTATATGTATCATGATTTTTAACTGTCTGAATCTGCACAACTTTTACCAGGCGAACCAGCTTAAGACTCTGCCCTGTTGTATGTTAATTTAAATGTGATTTTAATTTAACTCCTTGGGAAATCGGGCAGCGTTCGTTACGTGTATATTGCAGACCACATGGAAATTATATATGGATTTTTTTCCCAGCCCCAAATACTACTACAGATGTCGTAATCATGCAAAAGGTGCAAATTGTGCCGCAGTTTGTTTACTTGATGGACCACAAACCGACTTGGAAGTGAGTTGGAAGCAAATGTTGGTTAAAGAACTGCCGCCGATTGGGGATTGGGGAGTGACTACTGAGTTGGTCAACGATTAGTTTCCTTTAAAAATCAATGGGTTGCTAAATGACTTCCTGGTCCATCTGATGGCGCAAGTCGAAGACGTCGATGTCGATGTCGCTGTCCAAACGAAAATGTCGAAAGAGTTGCAGAAAAAGAAACGTGAATCGTGGAAAGTGCCGAAGAAATTTCGAATGCAACAACGACAAACGAAAATTATTAGCGACATTTTGAGTCTTTCGATTTTTCTTTTCTGTGTTTTTAACTTTTTTTGTATTTATTTATTTTTATACTTTATTTTTGCTTTATTGTGGGAAACGCTGGAGTTTCGAGTTGGCCGCAGGTCGTCCGCCAAAACGAGTTGCAGATGAAGATGAAGGTACAAAACTGAACGACTCTTATGCTGTGATCATGATGATGATGATGGTGATGACGATGATGATGATCGTTAACGTCCAACGACTTTGGGGATCGTTAGCGAGCATGAAGAAGACGAAGTTGCCGATAATGATGTTGGTCCGCAGACGAAGTCACCGAAAACCAAAACACACTCAGCATGACTGCGAGCGGAGTGCGGGGGTTACTACTGTACAGTGAAGACGCCGCAGCAGCGCAGCAAGCGCTGACGCTGAGCTTTGTTGCTTTGCTTGGAGGAGTATAAAGAGGGCCAGCGTGGCATTTGGAATGCATTCAGTCGCTGGCTCCCCACTCGAAAGCAACTAAATTTACCTTATAATTTAATTTTAACTTCTCTCCCCCCAACACATTACACCACAATACTCAGTGCTATGAACTCCTTCTCAGTGGTAAGTGTCGAAGAAATCGAAGAGCCTTTGGATTAACATGTTGGATTAACCCCCCTTGGATTACCTTTCGTCTCTGTCTCGATCGTCTACAGTTCTTAGTGTTTGCTCTGGCTGCTCTGGTCGCTGCTGAGCCACCATCGGGCTATAATTACAACCGCAACGGCGGCGGCGGCGGTGGAGGCGGCGGATTTGGCGGCGGCTTTGGCGGTGGCTCCTCGTTCGGCGGCGGCGGCGGTGGATTCCAGGCCGTTAGCGGTGGCTTCCAGACATCCGAGGGACAGAATGTTGATCCCCAGCTGCTGGAGCAGGTGCGTCAGATTCTGTTGAACGAGGAGAGCAAACAGGGCGGCGGCGGCGGCGGTGGTGGCGGCGGCGGTGGCTACCCAAGTGGACCCTCGACCAGCTACGGCCCACCATCGACCAGCTATGGTGCGCCTGGCATTGGAGGCGGCGGCGGTCGTGTTGTTGGCATCGATCTTGAGGGCGTCCGACAGGCCATCCAGGTGGCTCAGTTCGCCCAGCAGAGCACACAGGCCGGCGGCGGTGGTGGCTATCCCAGTGCCCCGTCTGGCTCATATGGTGCTCCCCAGAGGCCCAGCGGCAGCTATGGCGCGCCATTCTAAGCCCCTAAAGAACCACAACAAAACTTTGCTGCCAAAAAATGAATATCGACACAACCTGACCTGAAATGACATTAACAACAACAACAACAACAACAACAGCAATATACGGAATATGGGTACAACAACAACAACACCAGAACATCATACGAACTTGCCACAACAACAACAATAACAAAGACAGGCAGTTCGAGCGCGCCACGCCCCCATCCAACCATATTGAAGCACATACTGAGTGAAAATGTAGTTCGACATCGGGTTTGAAGAGAGTGGAATGAACCGTTACATTCTGCGGCTCCTTTGAACAGATCCTCCAACACCTATCTATCCAGGATGAACCAACCAACCAACCAGATCCAACTCAAACTCAGTGACTGTAATTTCTCTCTATAATTCTCTCAACTCTCTATTCTATTCAAACTCAAAGTGCAATTTCGCCCGGCTTTTGAGTTACCCGAATTTGGGGCGAAAATGTGCGTTTTTGTTTTTTTGTAAATAGTTTTCCAACACAACAACAACAAAAACAAGCAAAACAAAAGAAAAAGAAAACACTCCCCAAAACAGTGTTATAACGCATTATTAGCATTTAAGTGTTTTTATTTTTATGAAACAAACAAAGAAACAACAAAAAAAAATATGAAAATAATAAAAAAAATAGTAAATTTTGTCACCGTTAAAAAAAAGCATTGAGTTTTCATTACAAAAAAAGGAGGGAATTTGGGCAACAAAATGTCAAAGCATTAAAAATTATTTTTTATGATGCCATAATAAATTTATTTTAAAAAAAAAATCTTTTAGAAAATATTTGCAAAAGTTGCTTAAAATTTGGCTTAACCATTTTTATTATCAATAATAATAATAATAGTAATTTTTGTCATTTTGAGACTTGCAACGGTTGAAACAACATTCTAAATTGGAACAGCTTGAAGGTGATGCAAAAAAAATACAATTAAAAATAAAAAAGATGACAGACAAACCGAACTCACACAGATATTACGTGATCACAGATCACATATTGAGCTTGAAATAATCCTTTCACTTTTGGTTGGAAGACGCAACCAGATTGCAGTAGCCATGACTTGTAGAGCACTCATCAAAAGTCCGAAATCGAGACGAGACGAGACGTGTGCTCGGATCTCCTCTAGAGATCATTACGCTGCGATTTTAGCAGTTGCAAGGGGGCTCTGACCATAAACAATTACCAACAACAACTTCAACTGCGGGCCACTTAACCAACATTTTCAGCATCATTAACATTTTTTTCAATTGGTTGCAACTTCGCTTATGGCAACATCAACAGATGCGACCAAATGTTCAAGTTTTGACATCGTCAATTTATTTCATAACATTTTCAGTTTGCTTGCATTACAATATATGTGCATATAATCTAAATATAGTCGTTGAAGATACTTTGCCATCTGAGTGTGACTTGCGATATATCAAGAAGAATGAATGAGCTTCCAGATAAGCAAAGTCAAAAGTCATTATTGTCACTCTCGGTCTATCAGCTTATCAGACGGAGGGAGAAGTCCTCGGTTTAAGTTTGCAGATTGGTGGTTGTATAACTTCTAATAGGGAGATCATTAAGATAAGAACTTTTATGTGTCGATCACTTGAAGATATCAGCTATCACAGAGTTTCTATGGCCAAGAAGAACTTATAAAAAGGCTAGTCTACGCTCTCAGACGGGCCAATTGTGATTTAACTTTCTCCTAGTTTAGTTTCTATTTTTTGTTTGTTTTCGGAATGTCGGGTAGTATCAACGCCACGGCTCAGGCCATGTCCGATCAGTTTACGTTTCAGAGCACGGATTATATAGTCTTCACCTTCATGCTCAGCATATCGGCGGGCATTGGCGTCTACTTTGGATTCTTCGATAAGAGCGCCGACACCACCGAGGAGTATCTGATGGGTGGCAAACGCATGAAGACTCTGCCGATTGCCATTTCCCTGGTGGCCAGCCAACTCTCGGCCATCTCCATAATGAGTATTCCGGCGGAGATGTACGCCTTTGGCATCAATTGGTATTTAAATGTCATCACCATTTTTTTGGTGGTACCGATTCTGAACTATGTCATAATACCGGTATTCTACAACAATAACATCACCAACTGTTATGAGGTGTGAGCACAATTCGAATTGAGTTTATTTTCGCTTTTATCGGCTTGAACTACAATCAACTGTTTTTGGATTACAGTATCTGGAGTTGAGATTTAATAGTGCCACGCGTAAGCTGCAAACCTTCATTTTTGTGGCAACTTTCATCTTCATGCTGCCCATCTACATATTTCTGCCCTCCCTGGCATTTGCCCAAGGTGAGTCTATTTAGATTATCTCAGTATAATATCTTTTAATTTTCTTACTATAAAATTTTTTTTTTAAATTTATTTTAAATTTCTATTCCCTTTTCATTCATACATCTTTACATAATATGGATTCTCTTACAATTAATTTATAATATTTTATTCTAAATATTTATAGTAGCACTATTTATTTTTGATCTCTTTATATTTATTTATTTATTATTCATATTAATTTTTATCTTTAATTTTTTATATTTTAATATTTTTCTCAAACATATCTTTATTCCATCTCTATAAATAGTTACGGGATTCAATGTGCATATTATCAATATGATCGTTTGCGGCATTTGCATTTTCTACACAATGATTGTAAGCTAATCTCTCCAGATACCATATAATCTGCTAGACACATATCTTTACTGACTTGTACTTTTTAATGTTATTAGGGTGGCATCAAGGCCGTCGTGTGGACGGATGTGGTGCAGGCAGCGGTGATGGTCTTCTCCGTGGTGCTGGTGGGAATCTTGGGCACATTTCGCTTGGGCGGACTGGGCGAAGTTTTGCGCATTGCCGATGAAGGCGGACGCTTGGATTTCAAGTATGTGAAAGTCAAGAATCGAAAGAATTTTAAATATTTATTTATTATAATATTATTCAATTGCAGCTACGCCTTTGATCTGAGCTCTCGGCAAACATTCTGGAACACATTCGCATCGGCAATTGTCACCTGGTCTGGCTATGTGGGTCTCAATCAGAGTTGTGTTCAACGCATCGTTTCCCTGCCATCGTTGGCCCACGCCAGAAGGTAGCTCATAGATACGGCTATAAGTACAGACTATAGATTGATCCCATTTCTTTAAAGATCACTGATATTCTTTGGCTTTGGATTTCTGGTAATCATGTCGTTCAATTGCTTTACGGGCATTGTGATGTACGCTCGCTATCATGACTGCGATCCCCTCACGCTGGGTGTGGTCAGCAAGCTGGACAAGATGATGCCCTACTTTGTGCAGGATATTATGGGCCACCTCACTGGCATGCCCGGAATCTTCATCTCGTGCGTCTTTAGTGCTGCTCTCAGCACACTCTCGGCCAGCATTAATTCCTTGAGTGGCATTGTTTACTTCGACTATATCAAGCCCCATATTCACCATACGGAGCACAAGGCCAATGTCATTATGAAACTCTTCGTCTTCTGCTCCGGCATCTATTGCATCTTTGGTGGCATTCTTGTGGAGAAGTTCGGTTCCATTCTGCAGATGGTTTATTCCATTGGCGGCATCAGCTTTGGCTCAGTTACTGGCGTATTTCTGCTCGGCATGCTGGTTCCCAGAGCACATGGTCGGGTGGGTGATCTCTCTGCAGGACATTTAACTCCTGGACTATAGTATTGTCTCTATTTCCATTGCAGGCTGCACTTTGGAGCATCATTGTGAGCATTGCCTGCATGAGTTACATTGTAATTGGCAGCTGGGGCAGAAATCACTACGACTTTATGCCAACGTCCACTGACAATTGTCCGGCATTGAATGCTACACAAATGTCCACGACATCCTCCATTATTTCTCTACTAAATACGACAACAACAACAGCAGCCACAGTTCAAGCTGAGCCCCTTATAGAAAAAGAATGGAGCATTTTGGACATGTCGTTTATTTGGTACACAGCCATTGGCTTTCTTATCACCTGTCTGGTGGGTTTATCACTCAGTTTCGTGTTGCAGCCCGCGTCTGATGCCAAATTTGATCCAAAACTTTTATCACCAATTGTAAAGCCATTTATAAAATACGAGCTGACGCCAGCTGAGGAATTAGCCGAGCTGAAAGTCAGCAAACAAACCGAAAGAATCAAGGAATAAATATACCCAAAATTCTAGAGGGTTATCAACTTTATTAGTATTACAACATGGTTGCCTCAAACATTGTAAACATTTAGATAATTATCTAGCTTAAAGGTATAATAAAGTATAATTATTTAAAATTCTCATGAAGGCCTAAAATAAAAGTTATCTATCTAAATTTTATGGCTAACAGTGAGGTGAATGTCACAATACTTCAATAACGAGTGACTCTGAAAAATGTGAGGAAATTTCCAAGTCATTTTGCAAACTTGCTTATCAGCTAAAAGTTAAATCTTATACGGATTTGATCTAAAATTTTTATTGAATGTATAATTTAAATTGGTAGAATTGTTCATATATTGTAATGTGATGCTTATCAAAACAATTGCTCTTGAAGTCAACTTTTAACTTTGAGTTAATCAAAGTATTTTTATCTGAGAGAACACGCTATTGACACTGGGCCTTGATAAATGCGGCTCAAAGCTCATTTTACTGAGATTATGGACAGTCAGATTAATAAGTGCAAACACTTGATGTTCGCATACAGTGATAGCCACAAGATGATTCACACATTTATGTACATATGCCAGCACAATATTCACTTCACTTAGGCATCATCATTATTTTAAATTTCTTTACATAGAAATTGGAAATAAAATAAAATAAAAAATATTTGGCTGATTTACTTGTCCATTAAATACATGTAAATAAAATATTTATTAACTAATTAAAATATAGAAATAAGTTTTAGCTAACTTGAGGTCTAGTAATGTCTATAAGACACCAACAAACAACAACACACAAAACACTTGCAGATCGCAAGGAGCATGGCACGGTATACAGCTGTTTCAAGAGATGCCAATCTCTATCATCAGTACCGTTGTGATGATAGAGATTGGCATCTCTTGAAACAGCTGTATACCGTGCCATGCTCCTTGCGATCTGCAAGTGTTTTGTGTGTTGTTGTTTGTTGGTGTCTTATAGACATTACTAGACCTCAAGTTAGCTAAAACTTATTTCTACAATATAGAAAGGTCGCAAAAACAAACATTTTTAATTAAAATATATTGACGAATGTCTCAAGAAGTGCATCAAAGGAATCGTTGTTGCCTGCACTGTTCCGTCTAAGTACTTATGCCTATCACTGTATAATGTAAAATAGAGACACAGATAAGATAGTTGCAGACAATCATTTAAGACTGATCCGACCCAAAAGTGTCAACGAGTTTGTATCCAGCAGCCAACCGGAATATAACTAAATTGAGGATAATGTAAGAAACTCGTTGTGTGGACTACCAAGAAGTAAAAGCACAATGTCACTTAAAACTGTGAATATATCCTTGGCGAAGCCATTGGACATCGCTGAGGGTCTCAAATTTGGCACTGCGGATTATGTGGTTTTTACGGTCATGCTGAGCGCGTCCGCGTTCATTGGAGTTTACTTTGGCTTCTTCGCCAAGGCTAAGAACACCACGGAGGAATATTTGCGAGGCGGCAAGAAGATGCAGACATTACCTATAGCCATATCACTGGTGGCCAGGTGCGTTTAAATACCGTTTTATTTGCTACATATGTATATTGCGTATACGCATTACAGTAAAAGAAAATGTTAATGAATGCTAAATTTTCGTATATTCTCTAATATTTGGTTTACAGTTTGCATCGAACTTATCAATAATTTCTTAAATATTTTGATTTTAATTTTTTTACTTTAAATATACAATTTTAAAAACAAAATACAAAAATTTTAAATACAAGCAACCTTAATAGAAATGAGAAATAAGTATTCTCAAAATTCGCTTGCAAATTAAAACTCTAAATTTAAATAATAATATTACGTATACGTACACTAATTACAGTCAACTATCTGGAATTGCCATCATGTCCGTTCCGGCAGAGAATTATTCCTTTGGCGTCAACTACATTTTCATGGTCATCGCGATAATTGGCGCTGTGCCCATTTTGATATATGTTATTGTGCCCGTGTTTTATGAGAACAACGTATCCAATTGTTATGAGGCAAGAGCTTTATATCTTATGCTAAAATTGATTTAAAGCAGCTCTTATTACAGTATCTGGAGGCACGTTTCAGCAAACTCACCAAACAATTGATTACGGCCACTTTCATAATGAACTCCTGTCTCATGTTGCCCGTGTTCATGTTTATACCCTCTCTGGCATTTTCACAGGGTATTTGATTAAATAAAAAATTAGTCAGTTGGACAGCACTAACATTTGTTCTTACTTACAGTGACTAGCATGAATATTCATCAGATTAATGTGATTGTCTCCTCGATCTGCGTCTTCTACACAATGCTGGGTGGCATCAAGGCCGTCGTCTGGACGGACGTGGTGCAGGGCTGCATCATGTTGCTCTCGGTGGTGCTGGTCGGCGTATTGGGCGTCATCCGGACAGGTGGCTTGGATTCTGTCATCGAGAATGCCAGCCAAGGTGGACGCTTGAGTTTGGAGTAAATGTTTACTAACACTTTCATTGCAAACATCTCTTAACACTCTGAATTTGGATAACATTTGCAGCTTTAGATTGGATCCCCGCATAAGGGTTACAGTTTGGAATGCTTTCTTCGGAGGTCTCTTTATGTGGACAGGCCATATTGGCCTAAACCAGAGCTGTGTGCAACGCATTGTCTCGCTGCCCTCTTTTGGCCAAGCTAAGAGGTAGAACTAATTATTTCCAATCTCTCTCTTTTCACTTTTAATTTATTTTAATTTTTTGAAGAGCACTTATTATTGCTGGATTTGGAATGCTTATTATCATGGGCTTCAACAGTTTCATAGGCATTATAATGTTTGCTCGATATTATGGATGTGATCCCATGTTGGCAGGTGTAAGTTATTCTTACTCTCTTTGAGATTATTAATCTAAAGTAAACTATATTTTCTTCCATTCCTGTTAAATAATGATTAGTAATCGTAATCGATTTTGCCCAAAAATAATCCGAATACTCAAAAAGGTTTTTTTTTTTTTAATTTTTCTGATTATTTTTGAATAATTGTAATAGTTTTAGATTATTTCTGATTTTTTGTAATCGTAATCACTAGTCACTACGATTATTTCCAAAAATAATCTAATCGATTTTAATTTTTTATTTCAATTTAGTTCATTTTCTCTCGTATTATTCATTAAAAACAATTTGTTTTAATTCTCTTTTTCAAATTGTTCTTTCTTTAAACTTTTTCTCTTTTATTCTCAAATTATTTTATTTTAATTTAATTATCTCCTTCTTCCTTTTTTAAATACCATTTTCCTTATACTTGTACATTTAACTTATTTTGCTATCTGTTCTGTTGCTTTCTTCTATATTTTTCTTTCATTATTTATCTTTTATTTTATTTTTTTCTTCTTATTTTATTTTGTTTCATTCTTTCTTCTGTTTTATTTATATTTTACTTCTTGTTCTATTTTATCTCTTCTCATCTTTAGATGGTCAGCAAACCGGACAAAATGATGCCCTTCTTCGTACAGGATTTAATGGGTAATATGATCGGCATGCCGGGATTGTTCATATCGTGTGTCTTCAGCGCCGCCCTGAGCACGCTCTCTGCCAACCTGAACTCGTTGTCGGGTGTCATCTACTTTGACTATATCAGACCCTTCATTCGACACACGGAGGCTCGGGCCAATGCGATCATGAAACTGCTCATCGTCGCCATGGGAATCTACTGCATTGTTGGTGGATTTGCGGTTCAGAACTTCAGCTCCATTATACAGACTGTGATCACGATAACCGGAATCAACACGGGAGCCGTTGTTGCCGTGTTCTTTCTGGGAATGCTTTATCCCCGTGCGAATAGCAAAGTCGCCGTGTCCAGCTTGATATTCAGTGTGGTCGTCATGTTCTGTGTGATTGTCAAGGGACAAATGAAGTTGAAGGAGGGTCACGTCAAATACGAAGGATTGCCGAATTCCCTGGATCATTGTGATGCCCCTCAATTTAAGATGATTGCCAACGCAATGTAAGCAATCCCAAGTTCAATACGAGACCTCTATAATAATTCTATAATTTCTATAGTCACTTCAATTTAACCACTCCTGTAACGATGGCACCGCCCCCCGCAATTCCCCCTTTGGTCACGGGGTCCTTTGAGAGTAATCGAGAATTCTCGCTATTTGAAATATCATTTTTATGGTACAAAGTTGTGGGCATTTTTGCGACTTTCCTGTGGGCAATTCCCATGAGCTATATCTTTAAGTCGGATCCGAAGGATCGACAGGATCCTAAACTCTTTACGCCATTTGTTCGAAAGTTTCTGCCTGCAAATCAAGTGACGGAATTGGAAGAGTTACCCCTGAGGGGAGAACAGTTTAAAGAGAATCCGAAGCTGCACATTGATATAACGAAATTCAAGAATGACACCAATTGATTATTATATAGTTACTTTTATAAATTGTCATATGTTTCTTCGTATATTAAAGATTTCTTTTAAAGAAAAACATAAACTAAACAACTAAAATTATAATTTTAAAAATAATTATCGTTGATCGTTCAGGGAAATGTAAATTTATTGGCTGTAAAATTACAGATAAAAATTACATGTTTATACAAAAAATATATACATAAACAAAAAAATATACCCTGGAAATATACCCTCTTACCGCCAAAGAGTAAGAGTGTTCGTTTAATGAAAAACACAATGAAAACTCTAATGTTGTTTGCTAAATAAAAGATAAGAAATGTGGCCTGTCATGCCTTTATATGCTCCATATTCTGATAAGATTAATTAACATAAATATTCTAATTATATCGTAAAAGCCGTGAGTCAGTTGTTGGATTTACGTGAGCATTTTACAAGTGGAAATCTTTCGTGATCAATGAACAACTCCCAAAAGTAGGCAAATTGCACGTTCTATTAGATTTGATAGCATTTATCATTGACGTGAGAAAAAGGCAGGTTTCTTAATATGCACAAGAAATCAACGTCAAGAGCGCTTCAAATATAGTATGCAATTAACTTTTATTGCATCGTCTGTCAGATACGACACTGAAATACTGATAAGCAGCTTATCATCTCTACTTAAGTTTAAAGACAGATTGTCATGTCTATAGTTTTAAGTTTGCGGGCAGCATCCAAACACTCATCACCTGGTTGCACGGGCTGCCAATCATAAGGATCACAAGGACTCGGGCATGTCGGGAAGCACAATCACATTGGGCAGCACTGCTCCTCCAGTGTCTGCGGGAGTCGAAGATTTGAGATTCGGACTGACCGACTACACGGTCTTCATTGTAATGCTGAGCATCTCCGCTGCCATTGGCGTCTACTTTGGCTTCTTTGCCAAGGCCAAGAACACGACCGACGAATATCTGCGTGGTGGCAAGAAGATGCAGGCATTGCCCATTGCCATATCTCTGGTGTCCAGGTACGTTGTCACTCTACATATATCAGTTTTAATCGGTAGTCGCCAGTTTTATCAACGGTAGACGTCAATTTCGTCAGACTCGTCACGAGTTTTATCTGAACTTATCTTAACAGAAGCCAAATATTAATGAAGGCGTAACTAAGTATGTTTACAATGTTTGTGCGATTTAAACTACTTGATAAACACTTATTTTTATGATCATTATCTACATTTGGGAATTTAAAGCTCTGTTACATGATAATCATGAATTATTTCCTTATTGTCATCAATTTAAGTTTTGAATGTTGACCGACTTGATAATTTAATAATTTCATCATTATTTACAATTTAAGAATATAATTTGAAAATATGTGATATTCATTAATTATTTAAACATTATCTTTAATTTAATTTAAATTTGAACTAATCGACAAAAGTTAATTATTTCATTATTATTTACAATTTAAAAAGCTATTGAATTTTTTTTCAACATTATTTTTAATTTATCAATTCAATACTGAGAATACTAATTTTAATTTAAGAGTTTACATGTGAACTAATTGACAAAAGTTAATTATTGCATTAAAAATTACAATTAAAGAAGGTAAATTTGAATATTTCATTTTTAATTTAACAATTTTATATTGAGAATTTATTAACAGAATACTTTATTTAAAAATTTGTGTTTGATTTTACATTATTTATTGACCAGCTTCATTTTAATTAATTTTTTAATATTTCATAAATTTCAGTCAACTTTCTGGAGTTGCTATCATGTCCGTTCCAGCCGAAAACTATACATTCGGCTTTACCTTTATAGTCGCCGTGCTGGCCATGATCCCGGCTATACCCATTATAATCTATGTCATTGTGCCCACATTTTATGACAATAACATTGTCAATTGTTATGAGGTGGGTTTATCGAGAATTCTATTTTTAAGAAATAATACAATATTTATAATCTGATCTCTTTAGTATCTGGAATTGCGTTTCAACAAACGCACGCGTCAACTGATAACCATGACTTTTATTTTAAATCAATTTCTGATGCTGCCCGTGTACATGTTTATACCCGCACTGGCCTTTTCACAGGGTATGTTTTTATGGTAATTGTAATTCTCTTATAGAGGGAAATATATTCCAATTTATTTACAGTTACTGGCGTAAATATTCACCTTATCAACGTTGTCGTCTCTTCGATTTGCGTCTTCTACACAATGCTGGGTGGCATCAAGGCGGTTGTCTGGACGGATGTGGTGCAAGCTGCCGTCATGCTAATCTCAGTGGTAATGGTCGGCGTGTTGGGCACCATGCGAACCGGAGGATTGGGCACAGTTATACAGTATGCCACTGAAGGCGGACGTATGAATTTTGAGTAAGTGTTTATTTACCCTAGTTGACAAGCTGGTCAGTTTCATCTCAGTAGGCTGAACATATTGATGGCAACTTAGTCAACTGTAGTGTAAACGGTGGTCAACACTAAGCAAAAGTGACATGACTTGGAAATAAATTGAAATTTAACCCTAACAAGAATCTTTTTTTATAAGACGATATTATTACTTTGTGATAATGTACACAAAACTATTTTTTAGTTGTTTCTTAAAATATTACAATTTTTGTTTTTTAAAAGCTATTTTGATGAAACTTGAAATACCTTCATTTTTCTAATCTTGATAATCTATTTCGTATCAAAGGTATTTTCACTAAAATTTATATTAAATACTTACTGTAAGTTTCCATTAAATTTTCTTTAAAATCTAAAATTTGTTTATTACTTTATATAGTTTCAGTCTGGATCCTCGTCTGCGGTCAACAGTCTGGAGCAGCTTTGGCAGCGGTTTGTTGCTGTGGATGGGAAAGATTTCACTCGATCAGAGTTGTGTGCAGCGCATTGTCTCCCTGCCATCGTACACTCATGCCAAGAAGTAAGTGGACAACAAAGTTATATTAGCTTTTACTTTATGTTTAAAAATTAACAGATCTCTGCTAGTTGCGGGTGTTGGCTTCCTGATCATCATGTTCTTTAATGCCTTCGCTGGCATCATAATGTTTGCTCGTTATTACGGATGCGATCCCATGCTGGCTGGTGTAAGTTGTCCCATAAGTTTATTTAAATATTGCTGTATGAAAAGTTGAATTCATTTCCTCCATAGCTGGTCAGCAAACCGGACAAACTGATGCCCTTTTTTATACAGGATATAATGGGAAATCTTCCTGGAATGCCAGGATTGTTTATATCGTGTGTTTTCAGCGCCTCCCTCAGCTCCCTTTCGGCCAGTCTCAACTCCCTCGCCGGCGTGGTTTACTTTGACTACATTAAGCCGCACATTCGGCATACAGAGGCTCGGGCCAACGGCGTCATGAAGTTGGTCATTGTCGGCATGGGAGCCTATTGCATTTTGGGTGGTTTTCTTGTGCAGAACTTCAAGTCTATATTCCAGACATTGTGGACCATTACTGGCATCAACATGGGCGCCGTTGTGGGTATCTTTCTTCTGGGAATGTTTGTGCCCCGTGTCAACGGAAAAGTGGCAGTGACGAGCATTTTGTTCAGTGTGATTGTCATGGCGTGGATCATAATAAATGCGCAGTTAAACATCAAAGCCGGACTCGTCAAGTACGAAATATTGCCAAATTCCCTGGATCAATGTGAGGCGCGCGGTTTGCACTCGATTCTGAATGCCATGTGAGTATTCACCCATCATATTTAACTATTCACGAACTCAACATTATTATACAATTTCAGTAACTCTACCACAATTGCATTGCCAACAACACCAGCAACAACTGCAAAAAGTGTTACAACTGCTTTTGGCAGCAATCGAGATTTTTCCATATATGACATTTCATTCTATTGGTACAAAATAATCGGAGTTTTTCTAATATTCCTCTGGGCAGTACCCATGAGCTACGTTTGGCGCAAGGATAAAACTGAAAAGCAAAATCCAAAGCTATATTCACCATTTGTGCGACGTATGTTAAATGTATCCGATCCAGTTGAGGAGCCGGAGGAATTGCCACTGAAACAAACTGAGAGGGATAACGACGTTGTACAAGATCAATAAATAACTAAACAGTACGCAGGATTATCTCTCTTTTGCACTTTTAAATATTTATTTACAAAAGAATATTTAAATGAAGATTTCTCTTACACAGAAAGTATCCAGCTACATACAAAATCGGTCTGACTGCTTATTTCAGTTATAAAAAAGAGTTCCGCGGGATTTTACGCTCTTGTTTTCTAAGAATTTTTCATTGAAAAATATTACAGTACTACTCGTAAATTAGTTAAGATCTTTTGGAAAAGATTTTTCTCTCTTGATTGCGGAATACAATTGATGCGTTATTTGATATCGATTTAAACAGATTAGTTTAAATGACACTCAACTGACAAAAACATTAGAAACTAAATGAATGCTTCATGCGAGCAGTTTTCTCAATAAACGAAAAATCATTCAAAAATTAAAAGAAATGAAAAAAAAGGTGTTGCATAAATGTAGATGTATTGTTAATAGCCAGGTAAGTTTAAATGGCATTGGTAAACGTTATGCTTATGTAAATAGTTCCACGATCGACGCATCAGTTGTTTAAAAATCTTTTCTTGGGTTTTTGAGTGTTGTCCAAATTGGTTTTTAAAATTAGACTTGTATTAAAGATTATGTCTTATAATTTAAAACATCTATTTTACATACATTTTTCAATAATGTATTTGTTTTTGTTTTTTTTTTTTCCAATTTAGTTAAATGTACACATACATATTATTTAGAGTTTTGATGCTTTCAACAATGTGTGTGTGGTGGTGTGTGTGTGTTCGTGTATCTGGGTGGGGGATTGTGTGGATTAATCTTGCAGGTAAGACTATGTTTTAGTTTCTGTCTGCTATTTGTGTTTGGTTGTTATTAATTATATATTTATATATATATATATATTGCGCACACAGATATCAGCATTGAAAATCCAGCGTCGATTACAGTCTAAGACCTAAGTTATTTCTTATATTAGCCAAAGACTGGAAGACGCTAAGAGAATTGCAATTGTACCAAATTGTGTGTGTGTGTGTGTTTAAGGTAAAAAGAGACTTGTCAATTTAAATAGAATTAAATCTGCATTACATGAGGCGCCTCAGTTTGGGAAATTCAAATTATTTGCTTTTTGTTGGCGGCATCTTGTCGGATCGAGCCGAAGTTACATTTGTACGCATTCGGCACGCGCTATAGTTATTGGATTTCATCATTATTATATTTATGTCGCTGCTGCTTTTAGTTGCAGGCCTGCGGCGTTGCATGATTTTCACCATCTTCAGCGGCATTGTTAACGATCTTCGGCTCACCTGCAAAAGAAAAACAATTAACTTCCAATTAACTTATTCAAATTCCAAAACTTACCGTTGTCATTGTGCTCGGACTTGTTTTCACAGTTAGCCTGTGGCTCCTTGACGGTTTCTGCCGACGGCTCCGTTACAGCAGAATCAGCTGTAACAGTTGGCACCTGCTTACTAACATCATTACTGGCTGGAGCTTCCTCAACAACTGTCGCATTGTTTTTTGTTGCACTTGCCTCCTTCTCCGTTACGGCTGGTGCATCAGCTTTAACCTCGGTGGCCAGCTCAACCGCTTCGTTATTGCTTGCTGGTGTCTCTGCTGGTGCTGATGATGCTTCAGATTCGACGGCTTTGACCACCGGGGCAACTTCTTGAACGGGTGATTTGGGATCGGCAGTTTCAGAACTGGCTTTCGAGCTCGCATCCACTTCCATGGGCTCCGGTGTTTGTTGCTTTGCGGGTTCAGCTTCGGTTTTTGGTTCTTCAATGCTGTCCTTCACCTCTGATGATTGTGATTCTTTTGATTCTTTCTTTTCCTTAACAGCAGGTTCAGAAGTATTGGAGGATGTTGTATCAGCATCAGGCTGTTGCTTCTCTTCATCCTCATCCACTTCCATGGCTGAGGCAGGAGCAGATTCAGTAGCATTACTTTGTGGTTCTTCGACCTTTGCTGATTCTTCAGATTTCTCAGATAACTTCTTCTCGGGTGATTGCTTCTCTGGTGATTTCTTCTCAGGGGATTTCTTCTCGGGTGATTTTTCCTTTACAGCGGCCTCTTTTGTGTTTTGTTTATCGTGATCAACATTGTTCTGCGTTTCTTCCTTTTCGTCATCTACTTTTTCAGCAGAGTCGATATGATCCTTAGATTCTACGTCCTTAGATGTGACTTCCTTCAATTCTGTGGCCTTCGTTTCGGGAGTTTCTGTGCTCTTGACATCTTCTTTGCTCTTTTTAACAACTTCCTTAGGTTTTTCCGCTTTCTCGATCTTCTTATCTTTCTTTGCAGCGATCTTTAATATATATTTAAATTAGATAATGTTATCAGTGAAATTGTTCAGCAACTTACGTTTGGCTTTTCGGAAGCTGCTTCCTTCTCAGCTGTCTTGGATTTCACAGGCTCTGGATCTTCATCGCCGCCTACATCCAATTTACGTGCACCACGACCTCGTCCTCCGCTCTTTGTCGTCGCTGGAGATGTGCGCGCCTTTTTGCTCGGTGGCGGTGTAGCGGTCTCAGCGGCACGTGTTGGCGTTCCACGGGTGCTTGATCGGGTGCGTCGTCCGCCCTCCAATTCCAAACTGCCGCCCATTGTCCGTACTAGTTCCTCACTCTCTCGCTGTGCTCGCTCAATGAAAGAGCGTCTCTTAGGCGTGCGTTTCTACAATGATTGTTTACATACAACACATAAAAACATGGCACAATAATTATCTACACACTTTGCCGCTCAAAATGTTTGAGGGGAAACTTAAAACAGGTAATTAACTAAATTGGGTGAATCCAAGTGAAACAATCATTTACTCATCAAACCCTCTACATTCATATTCACATTCATTTTTATTAAACGGTAAATAGAAGCAAATCTGAAAGACCAAAGTGTGAATGCCCAAAAGCATATACGCTCACGCACACATTTACATAGCACCATGTATGACAAAGTACAGCAAACAACAAAAAGTCGAAAAGAGAACAAGAAAAATAAAAACAAACGAGAACGAGACAGACGCGCGCGCAACGTTAAATTGTGCACAAAAGAGACGGCCGATTGCTTGCAGCGAGTGTACCACGAGCACACACAAAAACAAATACACACATGCAGCGTATGCACGTATACACACACACTCTCAGGGGATGTTGGGAAAAGCGCGCGCACACGAGGGCAACAAATTAACATCAACACGAAAGAACGTAAATAGCGAAATAAAAATGAAATAAAATGCACCACACTTAAATATATTTATGTATTTGTGTGTTGCGATTATTTTGGAAAAATACTGCGTGTCTTCTACTATACTAATATACACATAGAATGCGCACACGCTTAAAGATATTTCTGTATGTCACTATACGAGTGTGTAATAAGCGGGCTCTTATCGCACGACCCCCGGTGCTAATTGTGACCAGGTCTATATACAAACATACAAAAAATTGTATTTATGTATCAACACTTACGGGTGTCTTTTTCTCATCCGCAGCCGGTTGGATCGCTGCATCATCATCATTGTTCACTTTTGACTCCGCAACGGCCTCTGCTTCTGGTTTTTGTATGCTCGTTTCGTCGGACATTTTAAAATTGGTGTTGTCGAATTAGCTTACAAAATACTATAACTTGTATTTTGCAATGTTTTTTTTTTGTAGTTGCAACGCTTCACTTCAAAGTAGCGAGTTCTCTTTTACTCTCCCTTTACACTGGGACAACGATTCAAAGCAACTAGCAGGTATATTACGCACACATATGTACATACACACGCCACGCTGAACGTATCGTGAACGCGCAAAATTTTTAAATGCTATTTATAATAAGTTTCCACAAAATTTAAGTTAAAAACTTATTGGATTTAGCACCCAAGTATATTAAATTATGTTTTCCACTAATTTTTGCTATAAAAAACAATGTATTTGACACTTTTCCGACGTTTTCTTTGCCAGCGAAAGATAAACGTAACTCAACAACTGTATGGACTATTTTCTTCTTCTTGTACAGAAGTGTTGCACAGACCCCATTTATGGCGGCTTTTTCACCAGTGCTGGTAAATGCTCTGATTAGATTGTGGTGGTCGGTCCATAAGTCCGATTAATTGTATCGCTTTTTTGCAGTACATATTTCCACGAGGCACGCAGACGTGTTTGCCTTTTTATTATTTACATTCATTAAATCGAAATGGTATCACAGGAGCAAATTAAAGCTATTGGCGGAGTGCTGAACAACAAGGAGCGTCCGTTGAAGGAACGCTTCCGTGCACTGTTCACATTAAAAAACATCGGAGGCAGCACAGCCATCGAGGCGATAAGCAAAGCTTTTGACGACGATTCCGCGTTGCTCAAACATGAACTGGCTTACTGTTTGGGCCAGATGCAGGACACCCAAGCTGTGCAGATTCTAACCAAAGTGCTGGAGGACACCGCCCAAGAACCAATGGTGCGCCACGAGGCAGCCGAAGCATTGGGTGCCATTGGTCATCCCGAGGTGCTTCCAACTCTCGAGAGGTACAAGGAGGATCCGGTTATTGAGGTTGCTGAAACATGCGCCATTGCATTGGACCGTGTTCGCTGGGTGCAAAGTGGCCAGCAGGTGGACGACAGCAATCCGTATGCCTCGGTTGATCCTTCTCCGCCGACAACTGGCATGAAGAGCGTGGAGGAGCTGAAGACCATTTATTTGGATGCCACACAAAGTCTCTTTGATCGTTACCGCGCCATGTTCAGCCTAAGGAATTTACGAACCGAGGCGAGTGTATTGGCCATTGCACAAGGACTCAAGGACAAATCTGCCCTGTTCCGTCACGAAGTTGCCTTTGTTTTGGGTCAGTTGCAGGAACCTTGTAGCATACCACATTTGCAGGAGAATCTCGAAGATCGCCTTGAGAATGAAATGGTGCGTCACGAGTGTGCCGAGGCTCTAGGCGCCATTGCAACCGATGAGTGCATCCAGATATTAAACAAATATGCCGACGATGACAAACGCGTAGTCAAAGAAAGCTGCGTCATCGCTCTGGACATGTGCGAGTACGAGAACAGTCCAGAATTCCAGTACGCCGATGGATTGACCAAGCTCGATGGAACCAAGTGATTGCTAGTTGACTAAATAATATTTTATTGTTATAATATTTGTAAACTTAAATTGTATTTGTATTACTGTTGGCATGCAACTGCGACGATTGTATCTTATCAGCAAGTCAGCGAGATAAATTATCAAACAAACGTGACTTGCTGCCCATTTTTTTTTTCCTAATGATTTCATTCTTCCAGAGAAATGATTATTACGTTGTAATCTCGAGTACGAGACTGCAATAAAAAAAGTGATTGCTGATTTTGATTCCCCTTACTTAAATGTACTCTACTACTGGACAAAATTCAATTTCAAATTTAACTGAATGAACCAACGCGGACAATTCAAAAAATATCGGAGTTAGCTATATCGTTCCTGAATCATTATCGATACAACCCGTTTACTTATATAGCGGTGCATGCTTTGCTTATATTTTATCGGTCGGCTATTGACAATGATCTTTACAAAGTAAATAATTGCTGAATGTGTTATCTTTCCGCCACATTTTATTAATTCTACAGACATAAAATACTAAATTACTTAGTCGGTACACCCATTTTAAAAATCTCTATGGTCACCCTATATTGCTATTGGCAAATACAGTGTTGTTACACGTCCACTTCTTTTATGGGTACACATGTACCAATGTACGTGTACCTAATGTACCTGTTCAGCACACTATTTAAATTGAGAATTTATATTTGTTTATTTTGCAATAATTTAGCAAATAATTAGCAAAAGGAATAAACTAAATACAGGTTCCTTTTTAAAAAAGAACTTAAACTGACTATTGTTTCTTTTCTGTAAACCAAGGCTGCCATACGTTTCATAACGCACGTTGAGTCGTTTTCTCTGAACAAAGTGGCAGCCCTTGGTTTGAGGCTTGCGAGAAGAATAAAAATTCGCTTAATTATTATTAAAGAACTATAGTAATGTAATATAAAAACACATTTAAAGTGCCGCAAAAAAGATGTGATATATTTGAAAAACCTAACACAAATGAAAGGCGTGATAATGCATATGGAAAAAACGTGTGGTCAGCTATTTAGCTGCGACTACAGAAGCGGAAAATAAATTACATACATATGTACATGTGCATGTATGCACACACACACACACACACACACACCCGCGCGCACTAATGCATATGAATACATAATAATAATATACATAATATGAAATATTAAGTTCTAAGGCTTAAAAGTGAAACAAAAGTAGTGTACCAGAAGGCATTAAATATATTTCGAATTTGGATTTGAAATTTGCCAATCGACAGATAGCCAAAAGTAAAAACGCAATAGATTTCCTCAAAGGAAAACTTATGTATGTGCCAAATTAAACCAGAAATTCTGTGAACCACCGCGCGTGTTTAGTTACGTATACATTTTGTATTGTAAACAAGTTACAGCGATAACAACACAGTAACAATGTCCAAATACGAATTTGTGCTTTATCTTGCGGCGCAGCTTATTATAGGTATGTATGGTTTATTGTATGTAAATACTATTGCTCTGATTGTTGTTTGCGAGTATGTTAATGTGTATGTATGTATGTACACAGACTGGCTGCAATTACAGTTGCCGTTCATATTATTTGCTATCACTTCCTTTACTCCTAATCGGAAAGCTAGACGCCTGCTTTGTAGTTCTTTTTAATGCGCTTTGGTTTTATTTTTCGTGCTACTATTTTTCCCACAATCCTTCGTGTATCTATATGGGTGTGGGCGTGTGAGTGTGTGTGTGAATACAATGATTTCCTTGAATGAATGACGTTGCATTATAGACTTGTTGTTTGTTCGTTCGCGTGGGCGAAAATTTCCTTTAGTTGCGTGCAACTCTTTCGCTCTCGTGCGTTCCCTTTTCTGTTCTTTCTCGTTTTTGTTTTTTTTTTTCAACAAGCGCCACTTTAAACTCTTCCTTCCCCTTTCAATATGCATAATGTGCATGCTTATGTATCTACTTTACTATAAAGCGTGCTATCACACTCATGCGTGTGTATGTATGTACGTGGGTGTGTATGTAAGCTACACAGATCCGATTACCCGGGCACAGTGGGTCAGAGTCTGTTATTTTAGTCTAATTTCAACAAGTTCTTGAATGAATATTTTTTGACAGAGATTGGAAAAATATAAAATATGAATTAATTTTACATTTATAGTGATCAAAAATAAAACAAGGAAAGGAAGGAAATCACTCATAATGGCTTACCACTAAATGTCCCAATTGATATTAATGTTATTGCAAATAAATGAGGGTTATTTTTACACTTTGTAATACGCATTTAATACATTTACTTGGTAACACTGTGGGCTTTGGTAAATGCATACTCACACGTGGAATTGCGCGCGAATCGCGCTCACACACACATACATATGCATATGCTCACAGATACACACGCACACAGTTGCAGTTGCATTGGGGTAACGGGGCTCCACTCAAAGGCTCGGGTGGCCAGTGAAGCTAATTTTGTATGGTGCTCTGCAGGAATTGGGGTTGCGTACAGTTTGCTTTGGGGCTGAAAGTTCTGCATTTGCTGCTTTCAATGGCAGCACTCATTGAGTAGAGCCCCTAACTAAACCCATTTGGGATTGGGATTGGGATTAGGGTCGTTGGTCCGAGGCGAGGTTCGTGGTAAGTGTGGTAGATACATGATATGTTTACAAAGGCAACCGCTCATTTGTGACTCCCCTAGGCACATTTAAGCGACTTATTTACTATTCAACGATTCAACTAACTTGTATCGTCTCTCTTTTATTTAATTTATGCTTTGGATAGGCTGCCATTTGCTGCAACTCACCGATGGCGCCATTCTGCCCGATGGCCATAACATTAACTGCGAGCATTATGATGAGAAGGATTGCAATTTGCACAATGATTGCACCACCACAATTGAGCATTGCCAGCTGGAGGGGGACAAATTTCCCAGCTGTTATGCACTATGGAGCGCCGACGAGCAGACTGGTATGTATATACATACATTTATAGTTGCATTTCTTCAACTACAACTGCTCCTCGCATTTGCGACAATTTTGAATTTATATTTTGTTTTTGTTCGCTGCAGGCATCAAAAAAATCAAGATGAAGGGCTGTTTTACGCAGATGCACGAGTGCAACCAGACCGAGTGCGTTACAAGCGCCGAGCCGCGCCAGGGAGGCATACATTTCTGTTGCTGCAAGGGATCCATGTGCAATTCAAACCAGAGGTGGATACCGACCACCACAGAGGCAACAACTCAAGGTACGAATGCGAATACATCTCCAACTGCTCTGTTTACCCCAATTTTTGGCATATCACATTCTATTCGTTGCCACGTTTTGCTTATTTTTTATTTATATTTTTTTTTTGCATCTTGAAGTTGCGAGGGTGGCCTTCCTAACCGTGCCACAAGCAACGCGACCCTTGCAACATTTTTTCGTGTTAACGAACTCTCCATACGGAGAGTGGAGTTTGCCTCGTTTACAGCGTGTGTTGCAAATTCCCTATGCAACTGCCACTGCCTCAACATAATTCTTCCCCATCTTGCCTCTAATATTTTCGTTTGGTTCATTTTTTCCTTTTTTTAATTTTATTTTGAATTGGGGTTGCCTTTGCCATTTGCTTGCTTTGCGCCTTTTGTGCTCCAGCATTTTCTTGTTTTGTTTTTCATTCTCTTTTTTTTTATTTTTATGCCTAGCTCCGCTTTTATCTCTGTGTAAAAAGATGTACATATACGAGTATATAAAAGAGAGGCAAAATTGGGGACGAACTTTCGTTTTTCGTTTTGTCGTTTTGTCCAGAGTCAACCCTGTGCCAACTACAGGTGCCACTTGAGATGTTGTTCACCTGTAGCAAGCGTTTAAAGAGCTTACGTGCAATACATACAAACACACACGTGTAAGCATGTGTAAGCATTATGTTTACACGTTTGACATGTCGCGATATTTGAAACATGTGTGATAATCGTGAAATAGGCTAGAAAGCAAAACTTTCATTTGTATTTTTATTATTATTGTCAATGCTAATTTTCAATTTAATATAGACTAATCTAAAATTTAACAAAAAGTAGCACTTAAAATAGAATAAATTATTAAATTTTAAAAATGAACAGACTAAAATCAAATAATAAAAAGTCGTTAATGTAATCTTAAAAAATATCATTTAATTTATTTAAACAATATTTACTAATAACTTTAACTTAACATTTCAGTGCCCAAGGAGAAGACGCAAGTGAACAACAATGTGATTTATTACATAATTGGAGCTTCGTTATTTGCCGTACTTGTGGTCGTGTTGATATTCAGCCTGGCCCTGTATCGGCGTCGCAAGCAGGCACACTTCAATGAGATACCCGCCGTAAGTTACAGCTGCTTAGCTTTACATCCACAAAGTTCAAATTTCACTAAAATACGTTTTCACTTAATTAGCATGAAGCTGAAATCACAAACTCATCGCCGTTGCTTAGCAATCGTCCCATACAACTGCTGGAACAGAAGGCCAGCGGTCGATTTGGCGATGTGTGGCAGGCAAAACTCCATGGCCAGGATGTGGCTGTGAAAATCTTTCGCATGCAGGAGAAAGAATCGTGGACTACAGAGAATGACATTTACAAGCTGCCACGCATGCGACATCCAAACATTTTGGAGTTTTTGGGCGTTGAGAAGCATTTGGACAAGCCCGAGTTTTGGCTGATTTCCACATATCAGCACAATGGCTCACTCTGCGATTATCTAAAGTCGCATACCATTACCTGGTTGGAACTGTGTCGCATTGCCGAGTCCATGGCATGTGGTTTAGCGCATTTACATGAGGAGATACTGGGCAACAAGGCGGAGGGTCTGAAACCCTCTATAGCGCATCGTGACTTTAAATCGAAGAATGTTTTACTTAAAGGCGATTTGACAGCTTGCATTGCGGACTTTGGATTGGCCATGATCTTTCAGCCGGGCAAACCATGTGGCGATACTCACGGCCAGGTGGGCACACGTCGTTATATGGCTCCCGAGGTGCTCGAGGGTGCCATTAATTTCAATCGAGATGCCTTTTTGCGCATCGATGTCTACGCCTGTGGATTGGTACTGTGGGAAATGGTTTCACGCTGCGAAGTCGTGGGACCCGTGGGCGAATATCAACTACCTTTTGAGGCAGAACTTGGTCAGCGTCCCACACTCGATGAGGTGCAAGAAAGCGTTGTTATGAAAAAGTTGCGTCCACATTTGCTCAACACTTGGCGCACCCATGCGGTAAGAAATGAATGACGTTCACGAGTTGTAAATTGTACTATTGATTGATTTGTATTGCTTTGCAGGGACTCAGCATATTTTGCGATACAATGGAGGAGTGCTGGGATCATGATGCCGAGGCACGTCTTAGCTCCTCCTGCGTAATGGAGCGCTTTGCCCAACTTAATAAGTATCCAACAACACAGATGCTCATCAAGAATCACACCAACATTGAAGATGCAAAAGAGACCACAAATTGCTTATAGAATCGGTACTAAATCACAGCCAATGCCCGTGAGCTGTGATTTGGAGTCAATCCCAAGCATTGAAAACATTTTAAATTTTAAAATTCAAATTATTAGTTTTACATTTCTTTTGTGCGTAGGCAGCTTTTTACATACACAAAACAAATGTATTTTGCTGTAATTATCAGCACATTGGCATTGGCCATTCATTCATATATTCACGGCCCAGAACCCACTTAGACATTAGTTTAGTTTAAGCTGAACAAAGAACAAAGTGTTAAATGTAATCTAGACTAGAGAGATTTGAAATTTTTCAAAACTATCTTGCCTGGGCAATTAGAAAATGGATAAGTCCAAAATTCACTGGATGCTCATTAACAGCACATATTCGTAAACATATTGAATACTTATGTTTGTAGATCATTTCACACTAACTTCATTGACTGATACCTATATACAATTGTTTTATTATATTTTTTTTTGTTTTAGTTTCGTTTAATTATTGCCCAGAATTATAAAACATTGGTAACACTGTAAGATGTTGAATTATTTGCCAAGCCCAGCCATTCTTGTTGATGTCCTTTTCATTTAAGAGTTGACAAACGTCTCGATAGCGTACCTAACAGTTAAGTTTACAATTTAAATCTATTTTAATGCTTATTATGTATTTACACGTATCGTTTTTTAAAATAATTTTTGCACACAAGTGTGCTTTAATGTTGTACTTTGAATAAATACTTTATAAGGCTTCATTTGAGATTTTCTATTTATTTGCTTTGATAATTTTGTGTTGTAGTGCCAATATATTCATATGACCCTATACGCACTAATATATATACAATTTGTTATAAAACATACACTTAAACACACACACGGAAGTATATAAACAAGTATATACATATATGTAATTCTACTGAACAGTACAAGAAACACCTGAAGTTTTCAAATGAAAGTTTCTTTTTAATGAATATTAGATTTAAGCGCATATATACGATATACCCTACGATACATAACACACTCAAAAACACACACATCGAAACTTACGATAACAGACTTAGCAGACTTATAAAGCACATGCCGCGATTCATTCACAGCATTAAAATTTAAGTAAATCAACAAAAAGTACATTAAGTAAACTACAAAATAGGTATGTTAAATATTGTTACTTCCACACAACCGTGTACATATAGCATGTCTTGGACAACGTTAGATGTAGTGGTAATAATACGATTGGCAGCTCAGAAGCTCGTGATTGATATGATTGGATGTGATGGTGACAGGATTGATTGAAGTCGGCTATGTACTTGATATTGCTTCTTAATCAGACCTATTAATGACTGTTAAAATTCAAAAATACGTATATATAAATCACATCATATTCATATACTGTTTTACTGTATATGATATGAAATACATACGTTTAAGGCAATTATGCAAATATTCGAGTATCATTCTATCAATCAATCATTATTTCTAAATTGGAATTTAATATAGCATGCGACATTATATTCAACTTGGCTCTGTTCTGCATTATTAGTGTTTCAGAACCCATTTTTGTAGAATTGATTCAAAGTTGATACATGGAACAGGTCCAAGTACTTACAGTAATCTTTAGCTATTTGAATAACATTAAAGTGAACAAATACGTGCAATTAACGATACAAACAAAGCTTCATTACCTGATTTTAATTCTGAGCTACTTACACAAATAATTTAATATGCAACACGATGAAAATAGAAATAATTTTGTTACAACTTTTTTTTGTATTATCATTTGAAAGGTGCTGGAAATACATAGAAACAATAATTTTAAAGTGGTTGAGTCAATAAGTACTTCTTAACATAAAACAAAAAGCAAATGAAAACAGTATTCAAATTAAGAACACAATCAAAAAACAAACAATAAATTGTGCATCACAGTAGTTGGTTACATATCAGATGGCTATGGATAATAGTGGAAGATAATCCGTATTTCACCACTCAAACAGTTGAAATGCATAAATACAATTTCGAAACGTATTGTAAAATCGAATTTCTTACAACTTTTGATACAGTTATACAAGCAGTCCAACTCGCATTCACGTAAATAAATACAAAACTGGCATTCGTTGGGTTTGTGAACATACATTTAACAAGCACTGTTCATTAACAGATCATGGTAAATGTTTTCAAAACCATCAATTTACGATTAACGTTTTATAAACAAAAAAATATTAATCATATTCGATCACAAAGTCATGTTAATAAAAAATATACTGACATTAAAAGTTCTATGATAATGGATATAAAATAAATGCTCAGTGAGCGTTTGAAATAAATATTGAAATTGATTTTTTTGGATTCTAGTGGATTTATAAACAGTTCATAAAGGATATTTTCACTGTAAGTCATGAGGTTTGTACATTTTAAATTCGTATTAATTAGAGTACTTACTTTCATATCTGCAAAATAATCGATAATTTTAATTAAAAATACAACATTTCGCCTTCTTTCTTTATTACAACTTCTAATGATAGAGACCATTAAACGTACAATTCAATTTTAATACATGAGGATGAAGTACAACTGAATTATAAATACTATTTAATTAAATATTATCGTTCAATCTATTATACATACGAATATATACGAGTATATGTGTTTGTTCTTAACGTTATTTCTCATCAAAATTATGGAAATGTAACTAATGTTATTATGTGTATGGCAAAATCAAAATTAATTTATGTGTTCATTCTACATAGTTTAAGACTTTTGGACCATTTCAGTTGTAATACTACTACTTGCCCCATGTCACAATATCAGACTTATCCGATCTCACCTCGTTTACTAAATTAATACTATGTATTTTATAAACTGTCTGGAAAAAAAGTCGTTCTCTATAAAATGCTAACGTGTAAAGTTTACCAACAATTTGCCAAGTCCTGTGCGTCTTACTAAAATACATTTTGTTGTACAATTCGTATCATTTATGTTTACATTTAAGTATATATATTTGAGTACTTGTGTTATTATTGGGGGCTCTTTCATAACAAATGGAGCATACATTTATACATATGACTACTAGAAGTACATATATAAGTATATTATAATATAATATATACCTATTAAGTTTGTACGATATGTTTGTCTAGGGAATTTGTTTTGGAACAAAAAACTTAGCTGCTTTAGTAATTGCAATTGGAAATATAGTCATTGGTATCATATTCTTTTATATAGTATATCATATAGTATATTGTATGCTGTTAGGGACGGTTTCTAGGTTTGTAAAAGCGAGTATGCACTAGTGGCAACTATTTGGGCAAAGGAATTGTAAACTTGTCTCTCAGTTGAGCCTCGAGTATAAGTACAAGAATATAGTTATGTATATAGTATGTATAGTATGTGTATAAGAAGTATGTATGTCTATATAAATTGCTGATAAAAGTTGCGCCTCAGTAGGGCTCATCATCATTGTTGGCCGAGACGCCGCACTTGGATCGCAATATGGCCGCCAATCGCTGTGTTAACGGTTCTGTTGGGGACTCCGAATCGCTGCAGGAAGCTGAGGTCACCTTGTTGCCTGTAATGCAATGGATTTATTTATTTATCCAAGTTACAAATTATAAAGCCGTTAAAATATAATTTTGAAATATTCAACATATAGAAAGTAACAAAAAGGTACAGTACCTTAGTGAAATAAGTATACTCAGAAAAAAAACAAGCACATCTGTGCACAAATCAAAACAAACTGTGCATGAAAGTAGCGCAAGCACTATTTTTCTTACTTCATGAACGCTTGGTCATGAAATTTCATGAACACTTGGGTGTTATTTTTTGAACGACTGGGAACAATTTAATCGCTTTTTTGGCTCATTTTATGAAAATTTTAGTTCGTTTCAGAAACATATAGGGGTCGTTTTGGGAACAAGTCCACAACATTATATGAACAGCATGTGCACAATCCAAGAACTTTTCAGTTTGTTTCAGGCACATATCAACAACATTATACGAACAGTAGGTGCTCAGTTCTAGAACATTTGTTTACTACTTTAGGACCGTGTTGGTTACATATTTAAAACAAATCGTTCTCAATTTATACCCATATATTCCACTTTAAGACCCGATTGGTTTTTTTATAGAATAAATAACTTATAATTTAACCGTTTAACAGTAAATTAATGTTTTAGTATTTTATTAAATTGGCTACATATTTAATTTTCTTAATTTAACCTCTTCTGTCCAGCTCATCTAGCTGGTCGTCGAACTCGTTGTCGCTCACGAATGAATTGTTCCTTGTCCCGAGCATCTTTGTGTTGTCTTCCATGGTCCGGTCTCTTCAGTATTTTTGAGATTAATGTAATATCCTTGCTTGGCAGTGGTAGAATTCAAGTCTCAAGGGTGTGGGGAAAATCCGATTGAACTGATAAATAAGGAGCACCAGCAGGACTACAGTTCCACGCCGCTCCTGGACTCTGTATTTCGTTGTAACGGAGCTTGAAACTTTTATAGTGGTTTAGAATGTCGATACCCGTGCCCCTCTTCTTGTCAGCGACGATCATCCAATTTAGGCTAGCTCCCACCGAGTAAAAAAAGCATAAATTTATTTCTCAAGCAATAGGAGATCAATGATAACAAAAAATATTGAATAAACAAATAATTGCAGTAGAGCTTAGAACGATTATAATTACATGCTTCCAGAAAGTATGCACTGAATAATAAAGCTATTGGATTGACTGTCGCCAGATGGCGATTTCTGGGAGTGCTGTCAATTTCACTTGATTTAGTGGCGCCATCTAGAGTTTTCGTCTCCTGTAAAATTCTTTTTCCCATAAAAATGTATTGTACTTTTCAGTATTTATTAAAATATACTCACAGTCGATAGAAATATCCCTTTTGACACACAGCAAAAGCAATGATATTCACACAATTGTAAAATTGAAGTCGTCGCCTGCTTTTCTTTTAAAGAAAATGGGAAATTTTTGATTTTTTTCGTTAATTTTTTTCTGTGTGCACGATTTGATACCGACTCGTGCTTGTGTTAAGCACGAAAAAATGAGAACGATTCGGTCACATATCATGAAAATTGTGCATGATTTTTTTCGTTCATTTTTTTCTGAGTGTATATGTGCATAAAGTTATTAAAAAAAAATATACTTTTAACAAAAAAGATTTGATGCAGATTTCTTAAAATAATCTTATCATTTGAATTCCGTTTAATTTATACAAAAATTTCTTTAAACCATTAAGTCAACATGGAAAATTTTGAATTTTTGTAAAAGTGTACTTTTTTCCTCGGTCTCAAACAAAAAATATTTTGATGCAAAAAAATTCTTCGAACAACTTTAAAAAAAAAATTTCACTAATATTTTTTATCATTTTTTGAAATTTGCGAAAAAGCTCCTTTTTTTTATGAAAAAGAGGAAAAAGGGGCTAAAATAGTCGTTTTTAGGATTTTCAAAAAATTATAAAAAATACTAGTGAAGAGATTTTTGAAAAAAAAATTTTGCAGTCACTTTTAGAATTGTTTGAAAGCTTTTTTTTGCATCAATATATTTTTTTTTAAAAATAGAGGATATGTTAAGAGTTGACAAAAATTCAAAGTTTTTAATGGTTACTTAATGGGTTAAAGAAATTGTTGCATCATTCAAATGGAATTTAAGTGAATGTAAGATTAATATAAGAAATCTGCATCAAAACTATTTTGTTATACTAAAATTTGACAAAGTTAGGGTGCATGCGAACTTTATTGACTGACCTTAGATATTAACAAAAAATATCAAGGCAAAGTACTTGAAAATCGAGTTGTCTACTTTTTGATCACTTTACTTTAGAACACTAGACTCAATATTGCAGAAATTGAAAAAAATTCAGGACAAGAAACCAAACAGTTCACAAACATTTTCAATAACTAAACGTAGTGTTTTTTATTTTTGGTAGTGAGCAAAATTAAAATGTAAATTGTTTTCTAAATATTTTTAGAGATTTTTGTTTCACACTGTTATACTTAAATTTAAAATTTTATTTTATGGATTACTTACCATTGCTGATGTCCAAATCAGTTGTGTTTGTTTCCTTGTTGCCAAATTGCAAATTGACTGGCACAATGTCGTCCTCCTCCTCCAGCAACAGACTGGAGTAGGAGTGCGTGGTGTTATCGCTGCGACCTCCGCCGCCACTTGAAGAGTTCCGGGATGAGCCCGAATCGTTGTGGGAGTGGGACTGGGAGTGGGATGTATGAGCAGCCAGACTGTCAACAGCGGCCACATCCTGTTGCTCATCTATGGGTAAATCGTAGTCATCACCACTGCTGCTCTCCTCTTCCTCCACATCAACCACATCGATGTCATCATCGTCACCTTCGTCGCCATCGTCCTCATCCTCATCCTCGTCCACATCATCGTTATCATCATCGGAGCAATTGTTGTGACTGCTGCTGTGACTGTTGCTTTGACTGCTCACACTATCCTCGCAAGGTGCCTCCAGATCCAAGGCCAGCTCGGGTGATGATGATTTATTGTAGTTCTCGTCGCTGTCACTCGACGTGATCACTGTGAGGACACTCGATTAAATCTGACCCAAGGAAATGAAAGGAACTGTCCACTTACCGCGCAGCTTGTCCAATATGAGGGGATAGAACTCTTTAGCTGTGGCATTGTTCGGCTCATACTGCAAAACTGCAAAGGCAATAACGTATATTTATAGATAAATAGATACTTTTACATAAAAGTTCTCACTCACTCAATTTGCAGTATTTCAAAGCCTTTTTGTAGTCCTTGAGCATGACTGCCGACAGGAACTGCAATACAGAGATAATACAGGGAATGAGAATGCGTCAAACCCCTTTCAGTGTTCTGCCCCCCATTGTCCCACTTTGGATGGAATGGAAAAAGTTGGCTTGGCTTAAAGTTAAATGCACTCAGAAACAATTTATTAGCAATCAATAAGTTGGTGTAACTCAAAGGACTTTCCGTAATCCCCTTTCGCAAGGATTTAAAATGAAATTTGCATTGAAATACATTTTTTTATGTCTGCTCAAAAGTTTCCTCTTACCTCGGCTAGAAACTCTGTGGGTGCTGATATGCTCTCATCGGCATCTGTGTACTCGGACAGGCTTTGGCTGAGGTCCTCGCTCGAGGCGGATGTGGGCAATGTGGCAGCTGCTGCAGCGGCTGCAACGGCTGCGGCGCCATTCATAATGTTTATGTTATTTGCCGTGCTCAGAGCTGTTGCTGATGTGGTTGCTGTGGCAGCTGCATTATCTGTGTGGCAGCTGCTGGCTGCATAGACGCCATTGCCATTTGACTTGTCCATGTTCACCAGCTGCAATAATGTTACAAGCATTTAAAGTTCGTAAATGAGCGTAAACTGAATTTATTTAAGTTAAGAAAAAATAAATAAATTATAAATTTAATACGTTCTGACTAATCAAATTTAAGTACTCCATTGCTGAATTAATATTAATTATATTTTCTTAAACTTACATTAGACATGGTTTTATGTGATCCAATGCCAATTGTGTGATTCTTCAGATTAACTTTCCAGATCTCTTCTAAGCAAATGGAGCTGGCATTTTAAGTGGATTGTCTGCAAATAGTTATAATAATACATAAAGTGAAGTAAGACTGTGAAATATCAAGTTTGTGTTCTGAACTTGATTTGATTTCATCATATAATTACATAGCACAAGGATTCGATGGTTATCACTAATTGGATAACATTTCCTGTGACCTTATCGAACTGAACAAGTTCTATGAAAAGCTGAAAGAAACTGTTATGAGCGAGAAATTCGAAATGCCAAATGCAAATTTCGAAGCCACAAGATAAATGCGACTTGTGCTTGCAAGTGAGTGTGTGTGTATACACACACACAGACATACACACACGCATTCACTTTCGGCTCAAAGAGTCCACAAAGACCACAGACGAGGCCACACAGATATATTGTATACTTTATGTATGTATATTGGGAAAGTCTGCGGCAAAAGCGAAATCAAAAAGTGTGAGGAGACGGTAGACGTAAGAGGGAAGAGGTAGAGGGAGGTGCTGGGGATTACCAACAAGTTGAACAGAGTAAACGAAGCACAGCACGCGAACTTAAGCATACCCAGTAAAGTAATATCAAAGGGTATACCATACAGAAATTATTTATGACTAAAAGTACTTTTAAAAGTTAAAATAAAATTAAGTAACTTAATGTAATACAAAATGAACATGAATTATATATAAATTTGAAAGGAAATTAAATATTAAAAGTGCAAATGAAGTTGTAAATGCAGAAATATGTTTCACAGGGTATTTTATAGTTTTGTCTGTTGTTGATTTGGGCTGTTACTGCATTTTGTCTTGTTATTTTCACTGGTAACTAGTGTGAAATGAAAATGCAACGAAATTGTTTACGTTTTCAGAATTTAATTGGCGCTCGACATGCGGCATTTACACGAAGCGCCTGTGGGTATGCTACAAATATTTATGTTTGTTTTATTTTCATGTCTGCCTGACTGTGTGTGTGTGTGTGTGTGTGTGCCTGAGTCAACGTCAGTCGCTTTCATTCAATAATTGAAAGTTGTATACAGTTTATAGAATAGCCATATTCTCTGCTCCCTAGTCTTTGCCGCACACTGTCAAGGACTTTTACTCAGTTTACGGCCTTTGATTTACGTTATTGCACTGGGCTGTCGGTAGTGCCAGTACCCGGGCATATATCTTTAAATTGATGGCACATTCAGTATGCCTCCCCACTGCACTGTCTACCTCATTCATAACTCATGTCGTTATATTCTCTGCTGTCAACTGGCTTACTTTCCGTTTGCTTTGCTCTGGGGACGTCTGGCCAAATTGCACTTAATTACATGTCGTCCTGGCGAATGTATTGAATTCTAATTGCTTTCAGTCTGCACAGTCTGTGTCAGTTACAGTCTCAGTCTCAGTCTCGGCAAACAGCACGTCACTCAATCAATTGTCTACGATTTGTTTATTTGTGTGATGATCTTTTTTCGCTTATTCAACTTTTTTTAATTTTTGTTGTTTTTATTTCCTGTGGCATTTTCAAATGTCAGACTTGTCTGGCCCGACGCTTTGGCCGTGACTGTCATGCAACCAAATGAACATGTATAGTCCCTATCTGTGTGTGTGTGTGTGTCTCCAAAAGTTGTTGTGGCAGCTGCTGTTGGGCATTTTTAGTTTCGTGTTCACTTCGCCAAGCACTCAACACTTTTGCCAGAGTTTGTTCCATGAAATATTCAATTTATTAAAGATTCGAAGTCTAAAACCAAAAGTTCTGTTATTATTTTAAACTAAAATAAAAAAAATAAATGTGGAATAAAATATATTTTATATGTATTAAAGTCTCTAAATTTTGCTGAAATTTCAAAGTTGTTGTGTTGCATTTAAGAGCCAACTGTTTTCTTTCCCAAGCCAAGGATTGCAGAATGTGGAATCTCTTTAAGGCTTATCGTGGGAATTGAACAGTTGCGTGTGGCATTGCAAAATGATTTGCATATTAAATAGGCCCGCCGGCAAATTCAGTTTCAAATGCTGGCTATGGCCTGGACACTCCACTCTATTTGATGAATTATTGCACAAACCCTTTTGAATGCAACCGAATTTAAAGTTAGCGAGCCATAAAGTTGAAGTTGTGCATGTGTGAGTGTGTAACTGTGTTTGAGTGTGTGCGTGTGTGTGTCCTGGGGTCACATGTCGGTCACAACGCTGCAAAGGAAAAACTAAAATAAAACGGACAACGACAACAGCAATGAAAGTCCCGTTGAAAGCGTATAATAAGAAATAAGAAAAATGGACACATGTTACTATAGTCGACTGTGCTCGTCTTCAAAATAATTATTTTTATACAGCCATGCAAATGAACATACAGATTATCAGCAAAGTATATACAACAAGAATCACCCGGCGAACTTTGTTCCGCCTTAATGGCAATACATAAGCAGATTGTGTTTTTTTTTATTGGAAAAAACCCAAAAAAATTAAATACGTACATTAATCATTCATTATTATTTCTGTATTTTAGTACATAGGTTGCTCTTCACTTAAGTACCTTGTGATACACGTCATTTTTTGTTTTATTATCAGGCGCAAAAACAAACAACGCAGATGGTCTTCCAACCCGTGTCGAACGGAATAAAAAGTATCTTATGTCCGTCTCCTGGCTCTAAACTACCTCCCTACCAATTTTCACCCAAATCTGTTCTGCCGTTCTTGAGTTATAAGTGGTGTAACTAACACGACTTTCTTTTATATATATAGATAGATATATTGTATTGTTCTTCGTGTAACGTTGGCAAACGCAGAAAAGAATATTGATAAGCGCTAGAGACAAAATTGTTTGTGTATTCTCAATAGTATTCAGAAACACAGCATTCTACAAAACAGTGAGAATGGTCCAAGATGTTATTATATAGGGAGACTCATTCCGATTAAGTGAGTTGCTTAAATAAATTCACTCTGACTCTTTCTGCTCTCAGTTCTTCACTCCGACCGAAAATGACATTGTTCAAAGGTTTTTTCACATAATTTGTAATATTTATTTGGAATAAATGTGGATCTCACTTTACGACGTTGGTTTTCGTTATGTCAAATTTTGAAACCAGACTGAGAACAGTTTCCGGGAATACCTTATACATATAAGTGCACCTTAAGCTGGTCATCTCTGCTCTATGAGATATTTTATATATGTAAAATGTACATAGATGATTGAACATGGCGAGCTTTTTGATTATGTTATCTCATACGAAGAGAGGCTCGGTAAATCATATAAAGTACATATATGCATATCAGTTTTTTTTTATATATATTTTTTTCGTGTTCATTGAATCTCCCTTTAACACGCGTTTAGTTTCAATTGTGCTTATACCACGCGTGGTTGTTATTCTCTTCGCCGAGTGTTCGAAAATGTGGTTTCAAGTTATTCGAATATATTTTGTGCTAAATGTCATAATAGGAAATGTGAATGCCTATTCATTTATTACATATGAAGAGCAGAGTCCAGTAATTCAGTGTCAACTGCCACCACAGCCGACAGCGGACAAGTGGAAATTTGTGTATTCTTACAAAAGCAGCTCGAATGACTACAGTTTGAAGGGCAAAGCTCTTATCAAAAATTTGGACCCCAAATGTGAAACGAAAAAGCGTGATTTGAATCGAGATGATTCATTTGACTGTGCCTTTTTTAAAGACTGCATTGCCCCACATATAGTAAAAGTTACGTTGGATACCAGAAAAAATTTATCAGAACCATTGGGTTTTCAACCATCGTCTTTGATCAACTTAACACAACTTAATTGGAATATGGAAGAAACATGTCAGCCTGTGAATAAACTGATTGAGAATTTTAAATATCTTGACAGTCTGTATTTAAATGTAGATGACAAAATTTATTTTAATGAATGCGAGGAGCTCCATACTATTAACCAATTGCAACTCAAAGAACTACATATTATTATAAACAGAAAGTTTGAGAATCAAGAGTACGGTGAAAAGCAATTAAGCTTTGAAAAGACATTTTTAAATGGCACGAAGAACTTGGAAGTTTTTCAATTTGATGCGGCAGATCCATTTAAAAATATTTCAATAGAGATTGACACACAAATGTTTCAAGGACTGACAAATTTATCAAAAATTACAATCGAAAACTGCGAATTCACTAACATTGACAGAGATCATTTTCAAAATCTTGACAATTTAAAGTTCCTGCGTCTTAAAAATATGCGAATGAATAAAATTGACTGGATGAGGTATGTTTAATATAAGATAACATTTGACTTTTACTATACCTTAAATTTTCTTAATTTCAGTTCTGAAACCTTAAAAAATCATTTGGAGTACTTAGACATAACTAAAAATAGCTTCGATATAAAGACATATAAGCCTCGTTCTCGTATTGAAAATGAATTAGTGAGTAGTTTTGTGGACTATAAGAAACTAAGAATAATCGAGTTGTTCGGACTTTCTAAAATTGCATTTAAAGCCTCTAACTACAATATAACAGCTTTTATATGCGATAAGAGTGACGCGACTTGTAATTTCATCACTGACATAAATAAAAAGCCATGTCCCGCAGACTGTCTTTGCACTCTGGACCGTCAAAATATGCGATTTGAAATAGATTGTCACAATTCAAAGACTCTCTCAGCAATCCCAGAATTGCCTATACCAATAACTGGGAATACATCCTTAAACTTCAGTAACAAGAATCTTACAAGATTACCAAACACAACATTGAAGGGATACTCTGGAGTTCGAGAATTACATCTGCCTAATAACCAACTCTCCAATTTAACAGTGCATCAAATGCCAAAAAACTTGACATATTTGGATATAAGAGGAAACCGTTTTCAGACATTGAATGAATTAGTTGTGCAATATCTGTGGAACCGATCAAGTAGTTTGCAAATTAAACTCTCCGAAAATCCATGGATCTGCAGCTGCCCAAATTATTATTTAGTTGAGTTTGTTTCAAAAGCCACTCACATCTTGGATCAAAAAAGTATATTCTGCAGTGATCGAAAACTTGGACCAATGGCAAAACTAACCAAAACAGATCTTTGTGGAGCACCTTTTAGATTCGGCATTCCATTATTTATCACTGCATTAAATGCTGCAATCGTTGTCATGATTATTATATTCTTCCTTAATAAAAAGGAAATCTTACTGCGGCTGTTTATGTGGGGTTGGTATATCCCCACGGAACCCGAAGAAAACATTGTCTTCAAGTACGATGCATTCGTTGCTTTTTGTCATAAGGACATGAAAGAAGCTGAAGAACTCGTTGAATTACTGGAGAATAAAACTCACAATTACAAAGCTTGCATCTACCCTCGCGATTGGAATGCAGGCGAATATATTCCAGATGAAATCATAAATTCAATACAGGAGTCCCAAAGAACCATAATATTATTGACTTCAGATTTTATTGAGTCGCCTTGGGGTCGTCTTGAGTTCCGCACGGCCATTAAATCTTGTTCGATGAAATCGCGTAAACGCCTGATTGTAATATTATATCCTGGTGCAGATATTAATAGGATGGAGAAAGGACTGAGAAACTACTTAAAGCTCAATATATATCTCGAAAAAGAAGATCCCCGCTTTCTCTCGAGACTGCTCTATGAGATGCCCCATAATAGGATACCAAGAACACAGGTACATGCTGATAACAATCGTGCTGCAGGTAAACACCTAAAATTTGAATATAGCTGCCATCTTTATAAATTTTTGTAATATGTGTTTGCTTTCACCTTTTTTAATTTCAGAACTAAATCATGAACACATCAATGGGTTGCCACATAATCCGAGACGAAGGGCACAGGTAGAAGCTGATATCGAATTGGAGCCGATCAGAAATGCATAAGGCAAATACCTAAAAATGCAATATAAATGTATAAGTTTTATTAATATTTGTGTATTTCAACTTTTTTAATATTAGAACTAAATCATAAACAAATCCGAGACTAAGAGACCAAACAGATGCTGATATTGAATTAGAGAGAGTCGGAGATGCTTAAGGTAAATGCCTAAAACTGTAATTTGAATTTATACATTTTATTAATAATTGCGAATTTTCAGCTTTTTTAAATTTCAGAACTAAATCATGAGCATAACATATATACTTGTGTCTATTAATATCAAATGAGTAAAGTCTTTTGAGCAGGGATTAAAACCCTAACCGAAACCATAACCTTTAACCGGTAAAAACCGATTGAAATTTAAAACCGTAACTGAAACCGTAACCGAAAAAGAAAATTTTCAGTTGACCGAAACCTTAATACCGAAATTCTGTAAACCGAAATAACCGTTTAGTAACCGTTTCATTTATAAGGGTTAATTTCGGTTTTTTATACATTAAAAAAAAAAAAAAAATATTTCTCATTTTTTATATTGATTTTTGATTTCAATTTTCTTATGTTTAATTTTCAATTTGTATTTTTGATATTCATGATCGAATTTTCATAGCACTGAATAAGCGCAAATAAAACAAATTTAAAATAAACTGAAGAATATGTGAAAGAAATGTGTGAATGAAAATTTAAGAAAGTAATACCTTTTTAATTATTATTATTATAATATAAATATATCTATATTTTTTGCAAAATAAAAATTTGTTGTGAACCGAAACTATACCGGTATTTCAAAACCGAAACATACAAAAACCGGTTCACCGTTACGAAACCTTTATTCAAAGATTTTGCGTAACCGATAACCGAAAACCTAAATGCGAACATAACCGAAACCGTAACTGAAACCGATATTTGTTTCGGTTTTAATCCCTGCTTTTGAGAATTTAATTTTTTTTAATTTTTCTTGTTTTATGAATTATACTACTTTTAAATAATTTCTAAGGAAATATGAGACAACAACCACTCATGTAGTCAGAGGATCGACCATGAATATAACATATTTACTCAGCAGTTAATTAGAGATACGACATTCACGAATAAATGAAAGTGCCTTGGTCAATATGTTTGCCCAATTGCCGCACTGTTGCCAAAATATTTAATGGCTTATCTGTTGCCAAAAGTTCGGTTAGGTAAGCTGAAAATTAGCTAAGGCCTGTGGTCAGTTCATTAAACGAATTTCGCCAAATGAAAACATTAGTTGAGTCAATATAAAATTGGCATACCTAATCCCCAATTATGTCTCTCTCTCTCTCTCTCTGTTTTTTTTATTCGTCCTGTGGCGATAAAAGTCACATGGCGTTTTTCAGTAAAAACAAATTTATGATGTTCATCAAAAGGAATTTGAAAACTATAATGACCGTTTTTGTTTCTGCTTTGGCATTGCCCAATGTCATGGGGTTATTTGGACTGCGAGTACTCGTATTTGCTAAGATGGTCGGTAGGACTGTGTCCAAATTGTATGATTATAACGATCACATTACTTATCGTTGCACTAGCATTTACTGCATTTTGAGTCTGAGCCAAACGTCTGACTCTTGAAAGTGGCACTTACAAAAGTGTGCTACGAGGGTTGCCTTTTATGTACATATCTGGCCAAGAAATGTCGAAAATGGTTCTATTAATTTTCAAGGTATTCGCCTTAAAGTATTGTTAGTATGAATAAATTGTTTACTTCAAATACTGCCACTCTCTAATTTATACACGACTTTTATACAAAATGCAGTAAAATTTTATTTTACTATTCAATCTCATAAAATTTCATTTTACAGCCTTAAATTGGTATTTAGTTTTGAGCATGAAAATCAAACTTTTACCAAACTTTCAATGATTATAATGAGGTCGACTCTCTAAGTTCACGCTGGTAACTTGATGATATATATTTATATATTCTTTTGATATTACCGAAAACTTGTGCAGTTGGCAGATTTAAATTGCTGACGCTAACAAATTTTCAAGTTGAAGGCAAATTCGATGTAAAGCAGCTTTAACAATTTGCTTTGCATGAGTTGCAATCGATACGAGTGCCAATATCTAAGCCATGGATGCGGTTGCGGTTTAGAAATTCAGCGAAGCGGTAAATGCACAATTATGGCCGCCAATTCGTATAAAAGGGAATACCTTTCACAAGCTTATGCGGCGTATGCGCAATATTGCTACTCGCAGCTCTGTGTGTTTATGTTTTTTTGCGGTTTATTCTTTTCGATTGCAGACGTGCTACTGATATGTAGCTGTGGCATGTAGAAAGGGAGCAAACAATGAAAGGAAATGAAAGGAATCGCACGCATTGCTGGCGCACTTTGCATTGTCAATGAGGGCTTTGTTTGCTGTACATATTCGTATAATCGTTTATACTATATGTACGTGTATAAATATAAATATAAATGCGCTAAGAAGTTGCATACTATGTACTTATATTTATACTATATATGTATATATTTTTATATATTTACGGTGTCATAAGTATTTGTGTCGACAGTCGCTGCTGACTCAAGTGGTAATTAAAATTATAGCAACTGTGTGCGTGGCAGCTTCTCGGCTAAGGGACTTGCCTGCTGACATAGAAAGAAACCCGTAAAACTGTGGCACCAGCATCTCAAGTCTGTGTGCTGCATACAATTCATACAATAAATGCGATATGTAGCTTTGCTTGTACAACCCGTAAATGTGTGTGTGTGCTGCTGTTGTTGTGCTTGCCACTACTTGAAACAGTTACAAGTACATAGTCCTATCCCCAACTACGGCAAAAGAAATGACTGAATATAAACAAAGCTCTACAAAAGAAGGTCTGTGAAACAAATGCTAGCTTTAGAATTCCAATTCCTCGTATTCTCACATCAAGGACGAAATAAGACACCCTATAAAATTAATGAAAACATATTTCTGAAATTGGAATAAGCAATCCAATATATAAGAGAATATAATTCCAGTGTAAAATTATTTATGGCAGACTGAAAAGAATCAGTCGGTTTTATCAAAGGCAAAATTGTATAAATATTTGTGTATAAAAACAATTTATTTGTATTTTTATTATAGTTTTGGCTCTTTAAAGTCAAACAATAAATATATAAATATTTTAGCTTACTTAATTGTGTTTATTAAAATCAAGTGCAACAATTCATTGAATACTTTCTTAAATTACTTCATCAAGACTGTGTTGAAAAATACTTTTATTTTTTCCAAAAAAATGTTGTTTTTCCAAAAGTCGCTGACTTATCAAACAGCCCTCGATTTACGGTTTCTTCTCAAATTTTTAGTAGTTAGTCGTAAATCACATACGACCAAGACTCGCGCTAAGCTGCAGCATTTGCGCAATATTTGAAAGGACCAAGTTCGAAGAGGCTGAAGAGGCCCCATCAACATTTAGTGCATCATTAAAAATGCTTTAGTCTGCAGGAACTTTGAAGTGGTCGCATTTGCACATGGAAACATTTTAATTTTAACTTTAGCCGCATGGGACAACAAAAATTAATTGAAAGGCAAATAAAAGCCGCCAGTGGTGACGGCTAAAAAAGCAGAAAGGGGAAATAAATGGGGTACGCTGCTCACGGATTCACAAAAAAAAATCTGGCATAAATTTTACGAGTTTGCTGACAACGTTGCCGTGCCTGGCCTTACCTTAAATTATTAACGAGCGGTGGCGTTTCTCAGGTTCTCCGATTCTCCGTTTCTCCGTTTGCTGCAGTTCAGCTCAGTGCAGTTTTCCTTATTAAAATGTCCACAGAAGATGCTGTTGATTTTTGTTGAATTTACAAACTTTTTTGTTTAATTTCTTTTAGTTAAATAAACATTTGCCTTTGCTTCTACGCAGTTCAGCTGGAAAATTTGTGCTGATGTTTTTGTTTTCACACGAGAGTGCAGCAGCACTCAGGGGCAACCGAGGATGCGCCAACGACCTTCTATTTATTAACAAATGGTTTTTTTCTTTTTCACTGTAAATTGGTTTTTATTTTGTAAACTTAAGAGTTTTATGGGATGAATTATATTTTTTGATAATTATTAAGGGCGTTTTTATTGTTGGTTAAGGCTTAAATACAAATTTAGTACGTGTCTAGAATTTGTGGCGCAATTTTGTGTCGCAGTTGTGCTTAATTAACAGAGTCGACTGAACGAAATGTCCTTTTTATACACACTTGTTCGCTTTTGGCAGGCAAAATGCCAAAAGCTTTTGCACTCGCACTCTGTTGCTCTCTCCCTTCTGACTCTCTCTCTCTCTCTGTCACTCTCTCTCTCATTTAAGTTATGCTCAGGCGCTCAGGCAAGCGCTTTATTTTTGTTTTGACTGGCGGCATTGAAAAAAGCTTTCACTTCTGCTCACAGGGTGCTTCGAGTTGACAAAAGCCAAGCATATAAAATTAATAAAATTTAAAACAAGTAAATTAAATTAATTGCAATAAAATATATATTTTATTTCGTATGTTAAATATTTATTATGTTTTTGTTTAGGAACTGTAAGAACCTATTTTTATTATTAATATGTCCCCTGAGTCACACTGTGCCTAAAGCTCACTTTACAACATGAATAAAATGTTGCCTACTTATGAGCGCATTCTGAGAGGCAGCGCGCTCTCTCTCTTCCGTAAACTTCCGACAGGCTCTCGCACACACACACACACACACTCTGTTTCCTTAGAGACACACACACACACGCACGGGTACATTTTGAAACCGCAACTACTATCGAGCTGAATGCCTCCCCATCATCAGCTGTGTGTTGCCTTAAAGAGCCGGATATTGTGGGCGGAACTGGGTGCTCCCGATGGTTTCCCCATATGCCCCTCGCAACATGTGAGGCAAATGGAAAATGGCGGCTTAACTCACAACGCACTCAGCTGGGAAAAATACTATGCCGCCGTATACGCAATAATTGCGACCTCCAAGTCAGGTCGAGCGAGCGTGAATGTGAATTAAGAATTACAGGCTTTTAAATTAAGAATTTAAGCTTGTGTGCTTCACACTTTTGGGAATGTTTTTCGATGTTCAGCATTTTTGAACATTAATTCCGCAGCTTGAAAAGATGCACTCAGTAAATACGCTTTACTCTAATGTTCTGCACTCTTAAATATATTAGATTAAGTTAAACACTCTATTATTAAGAAGACGATAGTAAGCTGCGGTTTATTATGAAATTGTGTTACATTTCAGATTAACGAACTAGATTGTTACCAGATCAGTAATAATATTTAATTCATATTAACATTTAATTTTATTGTATGGTATACGTTATAAAATACGCTTTAAATGATTGATATATTTATACTGTACACGATACGATGACTTTAAAATTAAACTTATTTTTATAAAATTTAGCAACTTGATAGAATTTGTAATAAAAAGTTTAAAGAGTATTTAAATTTCAGCAACTGAAAGATGGTCAGCAGTTTCTTTTTGTTTCGTTTTTTTGTTGTTGATTTTTCTGAAATTTTTGTTGGCAGTTGCAATCCCATTTTGCGTGTAGTTGGCTTCCGCATGCTTTCCTGTTCGCACCCACAATACCAGGTATTATATGAGGCTCTAGGTCCCAATTTCCACCGACTTTGAGTCTTAGCACGTGCAATGAAAATCCGTTATGCATTGTTTAAAGAATCAAATTTATTGCATTTAACTTTTTGTGCGAACAAAAGTGGTTTTTCATGCTTAGCTGCATGCTGAACTTAATAGAGAAATAAGGGGAGGAATACTTATAGCTAGAATTACAAAATCGCAATTCGTTGGTGCCGAGACCGTTTTGCTTAAATTCTACGATATGTTTGTTTTGGTTGCTTGCAATCGTTTCAAAAATAATGTACATTTTAATGATCGATAACTAGAACTAAAGATATTAGATAAGTATAATTGATGATACAAATGAAATGTTATATATGTGATTAGTTAATCTAGATGTAGTCGAGAGAGTGAGAGAGAGTTTAATAATTATGTTGTGGCTCATTTCAAGCACTCGTTTAACTAGTTTATACTCATTCCAGCAAATATCGATATACTCGTCATATTTATATGAATGTATATGCACTTAAATCTATTCTAGATATACGTATGTATGTATATATGTATATATGTTTGTATGTTTGTATGTGTGATATGAAAACTTAGACAGTTACGAGATATACAACAAAAAGATTGAGAGAGTATCTAGCAGTTCATGTAGTTGGGCGACTCTGTGGATTGTTCCTTGGCAGGCACCTCTGGCGCTGCCTCCTCCGTGGAGCTGCCCACATTTTGGTAGACCTCGGCCTGGACCTCGATGCAGCCCACCTGGGGGCATGGCACCTGCTTGGGCTTGAAGGAGCTGCAGCCGCTGCTGGAATGACTCTTGGTCAGCTTGCCGTAGATGATGTTGGGCCGCTCATTCAGCTTGATGGGCTGCAGGGTGACTCCATTCTGATAATGCTGCTGCTGTGTATCCTGTTCCTTGGCCTCCAAGATGGTGTTCAACAGGCTGCTGCTCTGCGATGTGGACAGAGGCTGGCTGCCATTGCCATAGACGGGTATATTCGAGGGGAACATCTGATAATGATCCGAGCCAGTGGGACTTGTGGGTGTGTGGAGGCGTGTGCAGCTGGCCATGGGCGAGGGGAAGACGATCTGATGACGCTCATCGCCTGGCGTCGAGACGGGCGTGAAAACTGGACGCGGTGGCGGCGGCACCAAATAGTTGTCCAACATCAGCGAACCGGGATTGCCCAAACGGCAGCCGAACTGTCGACGATCCTCGTGATCCGAATGTGTGCCAGAATCGCCGAGAGAGGCGCCGCTGCAATTGCTGCCCGTGCTGAGCCGACCCGACGACGAACTCGAACTGGAAACGCTCTGCAGGCTCAGGGAGCTAATGGGACGTGCCGATGACTTCAGACTGCAACTGGTCGCAATGGAGCTCTTGGTCTCGTCCAGCAGGCTGTCCGCACAGCTGCTCTGCTTCTCCACGGCGGCGTGGGGCTTCTGCCTGGAGAAGAGCTTCTTGATGCGCTCAAAGGGCGTCTCCCGCTTCAGCTGGGACTTGACATGATCATGGATTCGCTCATATTCGCGGCGCAGTTGATCGATCTGTTCCTGCTTCTCGCGAAAACTCTGCTGCACATCATTGCGATGCTTCCACTTCTCCACGAGCAGCTCCACATCCCGTATGGACAGCACATTGTTCTTGAAGTCATGCATAATCTCGGCCAGCTCGTCGTCGGCATTGGCCCGAGTGCTGCTGGAGGCGTCGCTGGCACTTCGCTTCAATGTCCCATAACCGCTGCTGGCCTGGGGCAATCTCGCCGTGGAGCGACTGAGACGCAGTGGCTCCTCCACCGGCCGATTGGAGGGCTGGAACAGATAGTTGCCATCGTCGAGCGGCGTCGTGGACGACGTGGATGTCGTCGATGACACTGGGATGTTGGAGGGCTGCATCACATAATCATTGCCAGCCATTGCCTGATTCTCCAACAACTGGGAGCACTCCTGACTGAACTTGTCCGTGGCCTGATAATTGCTGGCTGCTCCGTCGACCACATCCTGGGATTTGTTTTGCTCCTTGGACTGATAGTAAGGTGGTTCATTGATGCGCAGCTCATTTGTGGTTTGCTCCGGTCCCGTTGTCGTCTCCAGCACTTTGCTGCTCTCCAGATGCTTCTCCGTGGAGCAGCTCTGCAGATTCTCATCCTCCGTCTCGACGCTGATGTAGTTAAGATTCGATATGGCCATTGTCTCAGTCTTGGTCCGGACCTCCGGCGTATTCTCACGCTCCGAGCCACTCGACATTTCCATGTACTCCGCCGTGGGCAGCTGCTTTGGTGGTTTGGTGGTTGTCCGTGGGGATGAGGGCAGAGCTCCAATGACCACCTTGCTGCTTGGTTTGGTCTGTGCCCCAGGGCTGCTGGCTCCGCTGCTGGGATTGTCGATGCCCTTGAAGTAGTGATAGACCATGGTGAGATTGTGAAACTCCGAGAAGCTGACAATGTTCTGGGCCAGCTTGTGATGACCCTCCTGCTCGGCCAGCTCGGCGGGCGTGCGTCCGGCGCAGTTGCGCACTCCGCAGGCCGTGTCGCCGCCCGGACACTCCATCAGCTGCAGACAGAGGCGATTGAAGCCACAACGGGCCGCAAAGTGCAGCAAGGTGGGATACTCCTCGGGACTCGACTCGAGGCGTGTGAAGAAATGCGGCTGACGCTCGTAGGGACCGTTGAGCAGATGGAAATTGGGTGGCATGTTGCGCTGGAAGCACTGCAGCAGATGCTGGTCCAAGGCATCTCTCTCCAATTGACCCACGCCCAAGGCACGGCACATGAACTCAATGGGGGAATCCTCCACTCGGAGCAGCTGCTCCAGTTCTCGCAGGCGACTCTCGCACTTGATGGGCCGAGCTCCCAGACTCTTGTTGTTCTTCTCGATGCGTATTTCAATCATGGTGGAGATCTCCATGCAGGACTCGGGTATGGCGAACTGTACGGTATAAGGATTGCGGCACTTGAAATTCCGTATCTCGATCAACTCGCCCGATTTCTCCACGAGCAACTTCAAGGTATCGTTTGGCTTCAAGGGTTCCGCGAGCATGGCCAACACTTTGTTCTGGCCCTGCTTCACCTTCTTGGGCAGCACGGTGAATCCCTCCGAGCAGCTGGACAAGCTGCGTGAGATGCTGTTGTTGTTGTTGCTGCTGCTGCTGTTATCCTGACACGGCGGACGCTGGCACAGAGCACGTCCCAGAATATCCGTGGCAATGCCCAGAATATTACTGATCTGCGCCTGATCATTGTCCCGCACCACACAACGTCGCCACTTGTGGTAGCTGGGCAACGCCGTCTTGTGCATCTCCTTGACCTTCTCCTCGCCCACGTCCAACAGTATGGCCAGCACTTTCTCCACGCGGATGATCGACGTCAGCTGGGCCATCAGGAAACTGTGCGGCAGGGCCAACAATGCCGGACACAGAATGACGATCTGCAGCGCTGTATTCTGATATTTCTGGGCGATTTCTTCGCTGAAGGGGCCATCATCAATTTTAATGTGCAGAAAACTGTAGAGGAAAATGGCATAAAGAGAGGGTGTGGTTAGAGTTTTAGAACTAGAATGACCAGAATAAAGAACAGGATCATTTTATGAGCATCTGGCTCTTTCGTAACATTTTTTCTTTTGTTATTTGTGTTCGTTAAATATAAACCAAATATTCCTTTCAAAGGGAATTTGAAATTTCAGAAACTGCGCAAAATTACCTAATGGGATGCTGAGATAATATATTGCATTAAATTTATTAGCTTAATTCCATAAGACTTCTATAAAACAGCAAAGTTTCTTAGAAGAGAGCTGGTTTAAAACAATTCTTGATTATTCGTGGAACTTTACAGACTAGCAACTTGAAAACTCTTGAAAACTGTGTATTTTTTTTTATTAGAAATAAACGAGCACTTCTAAGCATTGTAAACTCCAATTAAAAAAACAAATATAATTTGAAAATGTTAACAACTAATGAGAGTTTTTAAAACAAAATGATGGAATAAAATATGTTTGATTTAATTTAATATCAATTTGATATCTAAAAAGTTTTTTTGAACTTTGTAAAAACTATGCAAATTTGTTTTCGAAATTCGTAAAAACTGTGCGAAAGCTAGAACAAATTAGATTCTAACTTTTAAAGGGGTTTGCGTACTCACTTGAATGGTTTGCGTCCGCGCTGCTTGGTGATCTTGTCGAAATGGTTCTTCAGGAAAGTGGCGCGCAAATAGGCGCGTTCGCTGTGCTTGGCAGTGATGATCAGAATGTCATCCATGTTGTAGCCCGGCTGACCGAAGCCGTAGAACGTTGCAGCCACTCCGTTTGTGTTGTTCGCGTTGCCGCAGTTGTCTGCAAAATGAAACCAAAGACAAAGACGATCGTCACGATGAGCGAAATGTGCCTCAGAATGGGAATGGGAATGTTGCTACTGATAAAGAACTGGCCTAAGCGACCCCAACATAGGTCCCAATACATGCTCTGTATACATATTTATGTGTGTGTGTGTTTGTAGTGCTGTCTTTGATAAATAATGTGTTTATTTAGGATTTGACTTTAGCGATTTATGACCCTCCTCAAATATTCCATGTTTGAGTTTTTCAGAATGTTTCTTTGACTTTTCAAATCGCAATTTTTCATGTGTGATAATTTTGGTAAGTAACCATTGGGACAAACAAAAGATCAATTCAATAGTTTTGCGGCTTATCAATATGGACAACCAAGCGTTGTTGACCAATTTGCCAAGTTTGAAGTGAAAACTGAATTCAACCTGTGAAAATGTGTTTGAGATAACTCTTAGTCTGAATATGTTTATTTTTTAAAAATTGATAATAAATTACTGTATTTATTGATTTTATTGCTTTCTTGAAAATCATTTTGTTCTTCTTTTCACTTTCAACTATTTTGTATACCCAAAAGCTTTTATTTATTGAGGCGCCTTTATTTCCAAATACTTGAGAATTTCATACATTTCTTTTGCTACTTTTGATTTCGATGCACTGAGAATTTTTGTCTGCCACTTTTACACAACTTTAAACATTCCACACTGAGAACTTGAACAGAACTGTTTTGGTTTTTAGCCAGCTGGCAAGATTTTAGATTTCTTAAACTAAATAAAACAACATAAATTTCGGTATAGGCACAACAACGATTTGTAGAGATCTTTTGTCAAAGCATGGGTGCAAATTAATTGCCCGGCTTTTTGGGCTAATCAACTTGTGATGGGTCTGGCCAACATAAATTCAGTCACGTTTAGAGCATTTAAATAAACTTAATAAGCGATGTATTTCAATACGATACGAGCCGAGCCGAGCCGAGCAGATCTGATGTGATGTGATGTTATCTCTTGGCCAAACTGAAATTTACTGTTGCCTTTGGCACTCTGCGCAGTTCTCAACTTAGTGACACCCACAAATGGCGGCACGTTCCCTTTTTCTCCGCGTCTCCTCGTCTCAATTTTGTCTGTCTCTGTCTCCGTTTCGGTCTCGGTCTCGGTCTTTGTCTCCTTCTCCTACTCAGTTTGCCTGCTCTTCCTGTTGCATGTGGCAGCTGCTGCTCATTATGCGAGAGACGAGTTGCTGCTGCCGTTTTGCCTTTTATTATTATTATTATTATTATTATTATTATTATGATGTTATGCACATATGTATTGTACAAATAACAGTCTTGTGCTAAAATAAATGGCAAGTGGAGCGTTCATTCCTTTCAAATTCAGCATGCAACAAATGTTTTGTTGTTGCAAACTCACTTTTTATATTTCTTGATTTTATTTCTAAACGCATGACAACATAATTAAGTTGAAAAGTCTGTCTGTCTGTCTGTCCTTTTGTCTGCTCCACTGACTCTTATATTTCAATGTGGCGACAGTTTTGTGAACCTAACTTTTGCCTCTAGTGATTTGTATGATTAATGGCCGTGGCCAAAAGTTGCTCTTTGCTTATAATGGCTTTTGTTTTAGCCATTTTCAACTTTGATTTTGTGGCGCGGTTGCATTGAAATTTATCACTCAATTACATGACAGACGACAGTTTGCCCAAGTTGCAAGCTGACATTGAAGTGAAGTGACTTGACTTGTTTTCCAGACTCGTCTCGTAAAGCGTAAATGTGGGCAATATTTCAGCGCCAACATCTGGTAATTGTTAAACAGTCGCCAGGGCAATTGCAAGAAAAATGCGACCCTTTGTTTGCCACACTCTCGCTCTTTGTTTTCATTTCACACACACCAATACACTTGTATATAAAAAGTATCTGTGTGCAGCAATTTGCAAAAATTTCGCGCTTTCTTTACATTTTATTTCTGTATTTTTTGTTTTTTTTTTTACGTTTTTGGTTGCTTTTGATCGATGCTTTTTTAATGGTGCCCAAATGCAGCTGCATCTGTTAACAGTCTCGGCATGAACTGAATGATTCGTTATATTCACTTACTCATATCCACATACTCGTAGTTATTCGAATGCACTTTGCGGCCCAAAAAGCAGCTGCCAAAGAGTCTGCAACTTCGTTTGTTTGGCATTTTGTTCGATTTTCAATAAATATTTATTCGTTAATACACGCCAAACAATTTTAAAATTTGCATTTAAACATTTAAATAGTTGCTGTGTCGCGAAAAACTCGCAAGCGGCGCTAATTGTCGTTTCGGCATTGCAAATGGAACTGGAAGCGAAATTCTCTTCGAACGAACAACTGCCAACGGTCTCATAGACTAATCACACTGATTGTCTAGGACAGCGACTATGCTTTTAATTAATTGATTAAAATAACGCTCGGCGCCAGCTTGTGGGCGTGGGCTTGAAACGGGTTTAATCCAGAGTTTGAGGCAGCATTCTGTATACGAGAAAAACAGCTTAAGTATTCCTTAGAAAACCGTAAAAATTAGTTTTTAAAGAAAATAAAACTGCCTTGAAGGTTAAAAAATCTTTTAAGATTTATCGTATTTATCAATAAATTGCGTAAATTAGTCTTTTTCAGCATTTAAATAAAAATTATTCCAAAGAAAGCTTTAAGCTCCTGTTTTCGACTGTTACTCAAAACCGTGCTTAAATTAATCATATTTGACACTTAACTGAAAATAACTTCTTTTGATGCCATTTCAAAGAACTTGAAAGTATCATAGCTTCCAAATAATATGCAATATGGGATTTTTATGACGGGATCCCCCCGATGGGCAAGCTAATACCAAATTTGTGTATCTTTTCTCAAACATTTTTGTATTTTTTTTAATGCTTTTTGTGGACAATTTGAATAAATGCGAGAGCTGTGTGACATTTTAGCAAGACATAAATCAACGAAAATGAACAAATAATGCGGGATTAAATGGACTGCGGCCACGAGGCAGATCGCAGTGGAACCGAAAACCCGGAGACCGGACGATACACAAATTAACCCTCCCCAACCAAAATCCAGATATACATATGACTATAAGTATGTGAGTGTATTCACTTATAACTCAAATGTGCATACAAAATATGTATGTTTATGTAGTCCGCTCTCGCTCGCTCCTTTGATCGTTCTATCTCTTTTGTTGTCGTTGTTGTGAGCAGAACAATTATCATTTAATTATGTCAACTGTAACTTAATTATGAGCGCATCTTTTCCAGCTGAGGCCACTTGATTAAAACTGTTTCATTTTATTTTTTTTGGTTTGGTTTGGTTAATTGTTGATTTCCGCATGAGATTTGTGAATTCTTCTGCTCAATTAAGTCGGAATGCATTTGTGATTGTGAATAACTTTATGAATATTAATCATTTATAGCCTGGTAGCTTTTGTTCTAATTTAGTTTAGTTAGTAATGTTTTCAATTGTTTTGTGCTACACGCCCACTATTTGATCTAGTTTCCGCCCACCAGTCGTCTAATGCTTCAATTTACCCCTCAGCTACAATGTTTGATGTTCATTTAAATGTAAATTGCTCGCCAGTTGTCTACTTCTCCCTCTCAGTGTATCTCTCTCTCTCTATCTCAATTGCTGTGCTCATTTTGTTACTGTGAGAATTTAACCACTGTGCTGGACATTGGTTAGCTGGGAGGGAGCGGCAAAAACGTGTGCGGGCATTTTCGAGTGCCTCAAATCGACGACAACGATTATAAATGACATTGCATTGGTTTCAGTTTTGGTTTTGGTTTCGGTTTTGCTTTTGGTTTTGGTTTTCGAGTGCCGATGAATGCGCCTGCATCGAGGTTGACCAGCCATAAATTGTCATGGCTTCAATCAGTGCGTAGTTTGTTTTTGGAGGCCAAGCTGATGCTTTGAATTACACGATCTATATAAGATGAAGAGTGCAAAGCATTATAACAACTGATCTTAATGCAGCCTGCTGATCTCTTCACCATGCCATAGAGAAACATTTGACCCAGTTAATTAGAAATTTATTTGCTTAGTGAAACGGCTCATAATGAAAACATTTGAAAACACATCATAAAAACTGAGAAATTTTCGCCTGAAAGGCTAAAAGCGAACATAAACAACTATTTTGAACATTTCACTTTCCTGCCCTGTAAAATGAAAATGCATGAATTGTATTTTCCGAAGCACGCGCGTATTGGGAGTGAGAGTTCAGAAGTTCAGTTTTCATGCTGCATGCCACAGCCATGAGGCATGAGTTCATATATTTTCGAATACGAGAATCGCTGCAAGTTGTAAATTGTATAAACAAAACAATAGGGAAAAAACGAAGTCTAATACAAATTGATGTTGCACTTGCTGGGCGAGTTCATAAAAACAAAGTGCGAGTCCATTTGAAAGATCTAAAGTTGGCTTAGTCTTAGGGACTATTATGGCCTGTCATACTTGGCTCCGATGTGAGCTGCATTTTAATGCAGTTTTTGCTGTAAACAACTTTGGAGGTCTGTCAGCTCCCATGCAATTGACTTTGACTGCGATTCTGGAAGTTCTGCCATGTCTACCATGTTGTTTTTCCTTTTTGTATTTTTTTTTTGATGTTTTTGACATTAATGTTTTGTTGTTTTTTTTGTTGTTATTGCTGTCGCTGTCATAAAAGGGCTGGGATCGCGATCAGGGGGGAAACGAATTGTGGAGTCTCCCACACATGGATTCCAAATCCCACATGTTTATCTTGTGTTCCTAGTCTGCATTTCTTATAATAACAATGCAACAGGCAACTCTTTTTAGCGTTTATTTTTAGTCCTCGATCTATTTCGAAATGTTGTGGATTCTTGGTACCGCTTAGGGGCGCTGAATAATTGTGCAGCAGGTGTCAAATGTCTTCCCCCTTGATAAGTCTGACAGACTAAACTCGATTTCCGACCAGACGAAATTGTCATTTCTCAACAGAAATATTAAAAAACAAAAAAAAATTAAAACTCAAAACGATCGTGTAAAAAGCAACATTTGTGGTCTTAGCACGAGTTCATCATCTTCCTTCCATCTTCAAAAATTTCCACCCTATCACAGTGCCGCTGATTAATATGTGCCCCACTGTGGTGGCATTTTTTGGGAAAGGCGACAACTTTGTCAAACACTTCATCAAACATTTCAAATGTCTGCGTTATTTCGGAAGGTGTGCATTCGTTTTTCCATTTCCATTTCCATTTACTTTTTTTTGTTATTTATTTGATGTTTTGCTGTTTTAGGAAATGCATCCGTGAGATGCGTGAGATTCAAGGTGGAGTGAGATGCATTTCTGTCACTTTGGCAGCCATTTCACAGATCTATGCTCTCTGCATGCTAATAAATGTCTTCATAAATTTTAAAGCGACATTTCATCCAAACAAATGCAACTGAGTCGCTTCACAAACAAAATCAACTCATAAATATTCCGTTGGACAATTTAAGGCAATGTCTCACACATCATTTGATTTTGTTTCGTTGTGGGAACTTCTTAAAGGAATCAAATGCCTACATTCCCAGCTAAGCACATACATTTAAAAAGCAGCTTAAAGCTTTAAATTGAGAAAAAAGGGGGACAACAACCTCTTAAGAAAAACTGAGTTTCTATACTATTGCTTAAAGGGATTTGTATAAAAGTTGTTAACTATAAAAAGTTTCATATTAAATAAATTAATATTTAACTATTTTCCAACTCGATTTAATAAACTTCTCAAGGTTAATTGGCGTGAGTAAAAACGTTTCATTAAATAAACACACTTAAAATATTAAACCAGCCCGCAGTTTTGCATTTCTTAACCAAGTAGTTGTCGCATTCAAATTTTATTATTATCATTTTTTGTTTTGTTTTTTGGACGCACATATAAAAAAAAGTGAAACAACAACAAAACTTGACAATAATCAACTCAAATTTTTCATTTCCGTTTATTAAAGCAGAGCACGAGAGTGTCGAGAAAAAAGAGATGGATCCAGAGAGAAAAAGAGAAAGAGACAGCGATGCTGCGTGCATTCGATTTTGACTGTTTGTGTAAGTGGGAAGGGAACAGAGTCTTTGACTTTGAGTGTGAGAGGGTGCGACATTTCCTGCGTGCAATTTATGCTGAACGCTAGAGATGATCGCGTGCTTTTTTTTTCAAAATACCATATTGAAAAATAGAAGTATGTATAATATTGTTAGGAGCAATTTTTTGAATTCAACTTTGTTTTTTTTTTTTTTTAAAATTTCTAATGAATTTATTTTTTCAATATAGTTTTTTTTTAAACTACTTTCTTCTTTTTATCTTAAACAATTTACAAAAAAAAAAAAAACAAAAATTAATTTTCAATTAAAAAAATAAAAGAAATTTTATATTGAATATATTTAAATATTTAAATATATTTTTTCCACACGAGCTGTGTCCATCTCTAGCGCAAGCTTTGCCAGCAATACACACACACATTCACATAAGTACACGCATACAGTCTCACTTATGCTTTCACTGCAACTGCAACGCGACGCTGCTGCCGCGGTCGCTGCTTCTGCTGCCTTCTATGAGCGATTTCCGGTGCGTGCGTCGCTGTTAGCGTCGCTGCAGCTGCAAATTGTACGTTACTTTCTGTTGTTATTGTTGTTACTGTTGTTGTTGTTGTTATGATTATTGTTGTTGCAGTTGGAGCTGCACATGTTTATGTATGTTCATATTGTGCTGCCTGAAACGGCACCTGCCACATTTGCGAGCTGCCAGACGTTGCGCCTGCGCCTTTGCCCGCAACAAGTCCCTGACTGCCCCCGCCCCCCTCTGCCCCATCCGTCCACCCCTTTTGGTAGCAACTCCTCCCTTCCCCCTTCGCGCGTTTATGGCTACGTCGTTCGTTGCTCAGCATTTGCATCACGCACAGCCCTTTCAATTATAATTGCTGCTTGCCGTTTGCTATTTTTATCCATCTATTTTGCTTTGACGTCGTCGGCACGCGGCCGTCACAAAACTACCAACAACAACAACGTAATGGAGAAAAAATAATAATATTGTATGTAGTATAAAAATGTAGAATTTTCGAAGCCTAGTCGAGAGCACGCGCTCTTGTTGCACATCTGTTTTGGGGCAGCTGCTGAGCTGCCTGGTTGCAAAGGATGCCCCCGTATAATATGTCTGGCTTGCTTTCCTTCCTTTTTTTCTTTTCATCTTTCTTTTTTTTTGTTATTTTTGTTATTAATTAAAAAACAAAAACCTAGTCTAAACGATTTAAATGGGCGCAGCTTCAGCGGAAATTCAATCTGTGCTCTATTTTTGCTCCCCCATCATCGGATTTGAAGCGTCTGTCTGTTTCAGGGTGGATTAGATACACACACACACACACACGCACACAACACACACGTGCTGTATGTTAATGGTATTGTAAAGCAGGATTATAATGCATTGAGCAACAATTTTTCAATTTTTCCAGCTATCGCACGTACACGGAAATTGAAAGCCTGCTTTGGCTGTCAATGGAACGGAAATTGAAATCCTTTAATTACAAAGAGAAGACCCCAAAAGCAGTAGCCCCCAAAATAAAGAAGAGGCAGAAAAAGACTTGTCGCACACTTCAAACCCTTTTTGAAAACCTTCGGCATTTGCTTTGATTTTTTGATGTTTGAAAATTACAGCGTTTGCATTTAGAATTGAAGAGTTCTTTTCAATCGGTAGCTCTGCTTTGTTTTTTAATTGGTTTCAGATGTTTTTCTTCTTTTTTTTGGAGTGCACTTCAGGTCTACTTCTAATGTGTGGCATGCAACTTAACGTGGGGTCGATTTAACAACAACTCACCGCAACAGAACGTTTCCATTTCGATGTCTTCGCTTTTGAGCAGCATTTTGATAGAGTTTCAAGTATCTAGTAGATATCTGAACTAAGTACACAAGCACACTTTACAGGCACATCGCGAGTCTTTGAACACACACAGATGCACACACACACAACCACATATAAGTATCTTAAATGGCGCTTCTGTTAACTTGGCTTATTATGCGCATGCGCAACGCTTCGGCTTTGACGTCAAGTTGCCACAGTCCTTCAACTTCAACTGGCGGACAGTTGCTGTTGGCTTAAACTGTCGGCTCAGCTCAGCTCAGCTCAGCTTGGGCCTCCCAATCAATTTGAATGCCAAGAATAATAATGAGCTAACGATCTGGTCAAGAGAGCGACACTCTCTCGATGTCTTCACTCTCTTCTGGCTCTCTCGATAAATAATGCATTAAAAAGATTATAAAATAATAAAAGTCAACGCTGTTTCGGTTTGTTGTTGTACGTGCCTGTGACGTTTTATCAATGCGCTATCCATTTTAAGTATGCGCCCAGCTCGAGTTGAAGCCCCAGCCTGGCTATAAACAGAATTATGGCATTTTAAGTGGCCAACAGCGCCAATTTGATGGTTTTGCAAGCCTTCTGAGATTCGCCTGTTGCCAGTTCTCAAGCCAAATGCGGCTCCGTTCTACTGTAAACAGTTAGAACGGCAGCAAATAGAACAGAGCAGGCAGAAGCGCAGTCGGTAAGCCGACTTATAAATAAATAAAAATAATAAAAAACAAGTGGGAAAGGCTATAGTCGAGCTCCCGACTATAGGATACCCGTTACTTACCTAAATAAATTTAACTTTTTTTTTATTGCATGCTTTTAGGCACTTTTATTGCTTAAAAGCTTTAATCAGCCAGTACCACCTTTCTGTTTGTCCGATCTTGTTGGGATTTAGTAGAATGATAGGTAAAAACAATAGCTAACGTTCACCGTTTAAAAAAACCTAATATCTTAAAAACTGTGCGTGTGGTGGATTTTCGCGATTTACGGAGGCGGAAAGGGGCGTGGCAAAATTTTGAAACAAACTTGACCTGCGTGGGGTTTATAGAAATCTGTGTGCCAAATTTGGTTGCTCTAGCTCTTATAGTCTCTGAGATCTAGGCGCTCACACGGACGGACGGACGGACGGACGGACGGACGGACAGACGGACAGACGGACATGGCTATATCGACTCGGCTGTTGATGCTGATCAAGAATATATATACTTTATAGGGTCGGAGATGCTTCCTTCTCCCTGTTACATACATTGCAACGAATACAATATCCCCTTTTACTTATTTTTATAAGTAACGGGTATAATAAACAAACAATATTTTGATTTAAATGGCAGCGACTGAAACTGCAGACAAGGGCAACAGTCGACGCAGTCTGTTAATATGAACACTTATCATAAATTTAAATGTTCCAAGGAATATACATTTAGTTTTTAGACTTAAAAGACGCTTGAGTGAAGCTCAAATTATGTTTAAAATTAACGAAAGCTGCGCGTATTAGAAGTATTTAACTTTGAGGTATTTAATAAACAAGTAAAATACAAAGGAACTCAAATAAAAAGCTGAATTTTCAACAAATAACTGAATCTCTTTTTGTTGTAAGCGCGTCTTTTAATTTGGTCTGAGAAAATAACACCAATAATTAAAATAATAATATTTAGCTGCTTGTTGTTTTCTTCCAACTCACATAAAAAAAAGCGGAAACCAATAGTTTTCTATTCCCACAAGTGCATCTTGTACCACTGTAATCATGTCCTGAGAAAAGGTTTAAAAATAGTCGACCAAAGAAATAAATGAATGAGAAAAAGAAAAAGGAAACTTCATGTTTGGGACGTGAGCAAAATGCAAGCATACGTTGTTATGTTATCCTCTGCAGCCCAAAATTATGTAAATTAAGTATGCTTTAAGTTTTGGCTTATGATATTTATGAATGCAACAGGTGTTGGCCTGGTCGGGATTGGGAGGGGTCAAGGAAATTCACAAGCCAAGCAAACAAACAAACAAAAAGCATTTTCCTTTATTAGGATCTCTTGCAGTCTGTTTGTTATGCAGTGCACAGGGTTATGGTTAGCCAGAGCTACTCGTAGTCAGTGTATTGAACCCCAGCAGAGACTGAGGCAGCGACTGAGGCAGTGGCAGAGGAGGCAAGCAGCGTCAGTTGCAACAGTGGCAGCATTGGAGTCGAGGGCGGCTCTTCTTTGTCTTTCGGGAGTTTGTGTTTGTAATCTGATGAACAGATGTTCTAAGAATTGAATACAGAAGTTCGCTTGCCGCTTGCCACATGCCACATGCCACTGCTGCCCCGGCACTTATTCATAAACAAGTGCAATGCGTTGCAAAGCAATTCGTTTGACGTTTGACCCCAAATCACCTGCCACAAAGACTCCAGTCGAGCAATTAAAGCAGTCTATAAACTGATGTATGGCATATTGCCTGGCCCCTCCTCCGCCCTCTACTCTTCGCCCGCCATTAATGAAGTGTTGCAAAAGACTCAAAGCTTACTGTTTACTTGTCCCCCTTTCAATTGCTTTGATGTTGATGTGCCATACAATATTTGTATGCACAATTGGCCCAAACTGTGAGTGTGTAGCCAAATTTGGACAAACGCTTGAATGGCACGCGCCATATGCTAAATATTTTCCACCTCTTTTTATCTCTCTCTTCCGACTTCCCCCCCTTTCAGGCCCCTTCAAGTGAGCGCATGTTGGGAGTTCACGCTTCCGTGCCATTAACACGTTTGAGCAGCACCACAAAAGCCAAACAAACAGTCAATGGCCCACGGCCATCAATTATGCTAAGTTCCTGCTGCCAACTTCATATGTGTGCGAGTTCCCTAATCCACCTTCGGTACCTTCCCCTTCAACCTCTTCCGATTCCCATGCCCGTGCTCGTCAAGAAGTTCTGCAAAAATTCAATTTTCAATTTATGTTTTCTGCTTGTCATGGCTGCCACACCCACTGTCCACTGTCCACAACGATTCGATACGATACGCCTCAATTCGTTTATTGACTTTTGTCATTTTGTTGTTGTTGGTTTGCCCTTTCCGCCTTGGAGAGCCCAGCGCAGGTTGCGTATCCGCCATGTTGCCCCGTCAACATATTCCGTCAATTACGGAGTCAAACAGCAATTGCAACTGCAACTGCACTTTGCCGGAAATGTGTGCCCCCACACACACACACACACACACACATACACAGTCTCATGGCAATGTTTATCTCATTTGCATATTGCCATTTTTGATAGCTGAAACATATGAAAATTATGAACTCGTTCTTACTATTTGAACTGCCAGCACAAATGTGGAAATTGATAATGCTTTTTGTCTGCTTCTTTATTCTCTGTTTTTCTGCCATAAATTTAGGTGTTAAAATTGAAGTTGAAAGTGTGTCAATTGCCGTGCGCTCATTGTGACAAAGTGGAATTGGAATTGCAACTGCATTTGCAATTGCCCCGTTGCCCATTAGTTGACCATACAAAATGTGTTAGTTTACCCTCAGTTAAAAAATATGCCGAACAGAATTCTATTAAATAAATGGCCGCGTTCACCAGAACTAATCAATCAGTAATCATGTATTTTGTTTGTTCGATAACAAAGCATCACATCACAGAATTTCAGCGTACTATTTTGGTGATGAATTTTCAGTCATCATACATCACAAAATTTGAAATCATGATTACTAATCACTGCATTTCACCAGAATAATCATGCAAATTTCATCGATTTTCTGTTGTCGATTTGTTCTGGTGAACACGGCCAATGTGTATGGAAAACGATAACATTGTCATTTAATTTAAGTTCAAAAATATAATAGGAAAACAAACATAAGTTCAGTCGAACTTCCCTAACTCGATTCACCATTATCCCAAGAAAAGGTTCCAGTTATGGAGATATTCGACTTATAGAGTTCTTTTTCTTAAGTTTAAGAAGTTCGACTGTATTTCCAAAAAAACAAACACACTTCAGATCCCATTATTACCTATTATCTCAATGTCTCGTATAAGTACTTGAAGAACTCTTCTAAACAAAAACTGAGTTGATTATCATTTTAAGCCATATTTATCTCAAGTGCTGCCCTGTCAACCACCTGCAATTGAAGTCACTGAAAACCTTGAAACCTTTATGGATTTTTTGGCCATAAATAATCAATGCTAGAGAGATGTCCTAAGTGCTTCATAAACCATCAAGTTGTGACTTTAACTGCAGAGGCAATCATCAGAGATTCAGTTGCCATTGCGGTGACATTCATCACATCACATCACATCACAGCACATGTCGAGTCTGACTTGACTGTCAGTGTCAGTTGGGATGGTGAGTACAGCGGCTCATTATGGCTCAAAACAAAGCCAACTCTGGCGACACACTGGCGACAATAACCACTAACAACAACAGCAACAGCAACAACAACAACTACAACAACAATACATGTACAATTATCACTTGCGTAAACATTTAAATGTTGTTAAATGCAAAAAATGTTCGAGTGCCCAGACCAATGGCGCCTGCAATGCAAACATGCAGCAGGAGGAAGAGTCAACTAAAAGGGGGCGGGGTCGGAGGCGGGGGAGGAGCGCAGCGCTTAATATGCAAACGTGATGCACGTAGTCAGAGCGCGTTTCTCGGGATCGGCCTGTCCACTTGACAGCCGCCAAAGTGCAAAAATGCGAACACTAAAACGAGGCCAACAATTGGAATCTCAATATACATTTTATGTCGTTTTCTCAATAGGTTTTTGAGTTTTACTTTAAGTCTTTCTCTAATAGCGATACTAAAAACAATTCATAAATTCTTGCTCTTTAGATTATTCTGAAAAATTTGTTTTGTAATCGATTTGATGAATCTCTTAACCTTTTTATTAACTTTGATAGAACTACAATATAAAGTAAAATATTTCCTGATTTTATAATTTTTTGACTGTTTTATCAAAACAATAATTCCAATGTTAAAATATATTTAATATTAATATGCTTAATAAAGTCTTAGAATGTCTACACATTTCTCTAACTTTAGTTGACCTTATTGGGGAGCGCAAAGAGTCAAGTCTCTTACCAATATATGAATATTTAATAAATAATAATAAATATAAGTAGTTTTATGAACTTACCTCTTCTGCGATAGGAGGAGCCGCGAAATTTGTTTGGCGAGAGGACAGGCGGACGTGGAGCCAACATGCTGGGCACCTCATCCGGTGAACTGGGTCCAATCGATGGCGATGTGCACGTTGAACCAGATGTGTTGAGCTGTCGCTGTTGTTGTTGTTGTTGCTGTTGTTGTGCCCAGTTGCCGAATGAATGGCGACGTGTGCCGCCGCTGGGTAGAGTGTGATGGCGCTGGGATTTGCTGGAGATGAAGGCGGATGAAAGAAGAGCAAATGTACGCACGATTAGCACAGTCAATGTTAATGAGAATGGGGAAAGGGAGTGGCAATGGGAATGGCAACGGGAATGGGGAATGGGGAATGGGAAGAGCAGTTTGGCAAACTGTCAACAGCTGCATCCTGTCAACACATCAGCACACACGCCCCAGATCACTCACCTTGCATTGAAGACCTCGTCGTGCTCAGCGCCGCCTCCCGGACACTGGGAGCTGTGCGTCTCGTTGCAGGAGCCGAGTCTCTCCCGGAACGACTCCGAGTGCGAATTCGACGATCGTTGGCGATACATCAGCGGCTGCAGTTCAAACGATTGCTATGCAAATGAAAATGAATGCAACAAAAATGCCAGAGTTATTAGAAAAATTGAAGGAACGTGCGAAAGAAACGGGAAAAGCGCACAAACAGGAAGTTGTGCAGATCGGACATGATAAATATGATCTGCAACTCACTTGTGAGGAACCGCCCAGCGAGTTGAAGCTGCCGCGAGGGCTGCCAAAGGCCATCGTTGCTGTTGTATCCAAATTGGCCGATGTCATCAGACGCATCTGTTCCGGATTTGTGGCCAATGGCCGCGGACTGCTGCCTTTGGAATTGCGGCGTTTGAATATCGAGAAGCCCTTACCGGAGGACTGGGAGTCCGGCGTGCGGGGCGATTTGGTGTCATTACAGAAATAACAGGGATTATCTACAAATAAATATTGTTTAAAAACACAAAAATATTATATTAAGTTAGTTTTAGAGTTTTAGACATAAAAAAAAACATGGGAGTTAAATAAATAAATACAAATAAAAAAATTATGAAATGAATAAATTGTAATAAATTAAGAGAAAATAAAAAAAAATCAATATAAAATTTAAATTCAAATAAAACTTGAATTAAAAAAACTTAAAACTTAAATAAATAAAAAAATGATGACAGAAAATATAAACTAATAAAATGAAACTAATAAATAAATCTGGGTTTTTTGGATACATTTTCTGCAAATGTATCCAAATTTTGTCTTATTTAATTCATAAATTATAAAAGTTCTTAGTAATAATATAGTTAAACCCTAACAAATAATGTCATTAGCTCAAGATAATTTTATATAATTTTTATATAAAGCACTAATATAAATTCAATTCAAAATAATTTAACATAAGCTGCTCCATTGGCAATATTTATTTTATGTTTTGATTAACTCCTATAGTAAATTTCAATGACATTGCGAACTAAATTTATGTCCTTTAAAAGCTTAACCAAGTTCAAATGGACTTTATATATTCCCAGTCCTCTGGTTTACCTGAGAAGAAGGCGTTTGGATTATCCATAGTGGCAAACATCTTGAGATCGTTACAAGTTGAGCGTCCTCAAGTTCAGTTCGTTTGTTAACTTATACAATCTATTCACGATTGTTTCTCTGTCAATTCACAATTGCAATTTATGATGCATTTTCTCTAAGCACTTGGCGGGATTCAACTTCAACGCTGCACACTTTCACTGGTTGCGCATGCGCACGCGTCACAAACATACACACACACACACTCACGCACACACACACACAGTCTGCAGTTGGCTGCCAAAAATGGCAAAAACAATAAATTAAAATAAAAAAGTTTTGTTTTCACTACGTAAATTGTGAGCAATGTCAGTTTGATTGATTTAATTTCGAAAGTGCGCGCCAAATAAATTTAAATTGTAACGGACCAAAAGTTGTTGTTGTTTTCTTCTTTTTGTTTTGAGTAACTTCAACGCGCTGCGCGTGCGTCTGCATTGACATCCCGAAACGGAATAAATTCTAAAACTTCAACGAGAACAAAACACTTGAGCTGCCTGCGTCGACGTCGGCGTCGCGATGCGTCGCTGCTGCTGCTGGCATAGAGAATCCCTTGCCGCTATGGTTATTTTATTTTTCATGCGTTGCTTCTTCTTCCGCTGCTTCTTCTACTTGCACTCTCCCTCGCACACACGCACACACACTAACGCATGCGGGATCAGTGTTTAAATATGTTTACCATATTGCACCCACTCACTGCCGCTGTCGCTGTCGCTGTCGCTGCCTCTGCTTCTACCTCTGCCGCGATCGCTGGTCATTCGAGTGCCAGGAAAAACTCTCCATGCGTTGAGCTACACTTTTCCAACAACAATGCGTTGATTTTGTTGTTGTTATTATTCTTGTAGTACCTGCGCATGTTTTTCTTTTGCGTGCGTTTTTCGCATGATCAAAATACTGCCGTTCTCTTTGTGCATGATTTTGATTCCCAGCTATCCCATTCCCAATCACAGTCCCAATCCCAATCCCTATCTCAGTCCCATACATGCAGCAAACGTTTTGTCTTGTGCTCGTCGCGCATATTTGATGAGTTCCGATAGCCAAGAGACGAGTACCGTCAACAACAACACCAACTATAAGGGTAAGACTGAGGTAAGAATATTCGTCGTGTCTTATCAGTGACAAAGTTTGAATTTGTCTGGTGGCTTGAGTTGATTCTGATTCTTGCTGTTTGTCATTTGTGTTTGAAAACCGATCGTGAAGACATAAGAGACAAAATGGCTAAATACATATGCATGTTTAGAAATTTTAAGATTTTTATAAAGAGTAGTAGTAAGGTAGCAAAATTTATGTTCATGATTTTCATTTATGAATGCAATATTACCATATCATGAAAAGTTTAAAGACTATTTTCCTAATAAAGTATTTAAGTAAAAATTAGAAGTTAGATATTAAAGTAATTTTTTCAAATCATTTGTAATAGTAGTAGTAGTTGTAGCTGTAGTAGTAATAATAGTAGTATTAAAAGTAGTAGAAGTAGTAGCAGTGAGAATAGTAGATGTAGTAGTAATAGCAGTCGGAATAGTAGTAATAGTGGTAGTAGTAGCACTATTAGTAGTAATAATAACAGTAATAGAGATTTGTAAATCAGATTAGTTGATCCCAAATACTATTTGTCATTTGTATGACAAATTATAATGAAAAGAGTGGATACCAAATATAGCCTAACAATAAAATTTTAAATGGCATCCACTTAAAAAAAGTAGTATTTTAGTACAGTATACTGCACTTATACTGCAACATCGACACACTCCGCACATTTCGCTTATAAGATTGGCATGCCAAATGGTCATCAATGCAATGTGCTGGCCAAAATAGACTTTCATTTATAGTCGTAAAAGGCATGACAAAACGACAAATTCGAAATGCAAGAGATGCAGTAAAAGTAGCAAATGAGTTGGGAGACAGGAGTCAGAAGACAGAAGGCAGGAGATAGAAGACAGGCAGCGACCCATCATCAAAGGCCAACATCTGAGGTATGCACATTAAAAATTCGTTAGACGGGCACATTGAGAATGTCCATGAACAGGGAATATGACTGCGAGTATGCCTAGGAAAGATACTTTTTTGTTGTTGAGAATAGTATACAATAATTAAGGGAAGTATAGTTCAACTCCAGAGCGACTCCATGTGGTAGACTGTGGAATTTCTGAAGTGGACTGGGACTGGGACTGGGCCAACTAAATATGGCAGATGCAACGCACATTGGGACCTATGGAAAACTCGTAAAAAGACGGTCGGTCGCACTGTAGAAATTGCACATTTCGTAGTTCATAAAATGTAGTAGAAGTTGTACTAGAGACGAGGAGGATTTCATGCACTTCTTGAGTGCGCACTCGGCGTAAACAGCTTACGTCTCTCAAGGGGCAAGATGTGTGTATAAGAGTGTGCATGTGTGTATGTGTGTGGATGCAAATGATCTTGAAATGCACATGTATGTATGTACTTATAAAAATGTATTTGCCTGCACATAAATGTCAAGTTGTTGTCTTCGCCTGCACGCACTTTGACTCTGCTCCGACTACGACTTCGAGTTCGGTTTCTGTTTTCGTTTCGACTTCGGGCTGGGAATTGTATTTGCCCATTACTGCTATGAGCTCGCCTTGTGCCTTGTCTAGTCGTAAATCTGTAGACGGGACTACCCAAAGTGGAGCAGCGACAACAACCCTTTTCCTGAGAAGCGTCTCCTCCTCTGGGCGCCATTTACAGCACTCGTTGATTGTTCTATGGCGCTGACAGGTTAATCACTTTGATGGGTCTCTTTGTTCATATACTACATTTCTCTAGGGTCAGTTTAGTGATTTGATCAGTGATTCACCTTTGTTGCCGGGAACTTGAGTCAGGAAGAGTTTCATCAAATGTTAATGTGAAGAAAGTTGTAAGGCAAGACAGAAGGCAAAAAAAATGATTTCAAAGGAATCTTTTTATTTAATACTCAAAAATAATAAAAAGAATTTTAATAATTTATAGTAAGTTAATTGATTGATTACACCCCATGGAGATTAGTATATGTATGCATAGTGACAATTTATTATTGATAAAACCTCAAGTACGCACATTAATTTAAATTCCAAGAAGTCTTGATACTCAAATATATTTGTTTTGGATTTATACTTTTTAAGGGATGCCACAGAAATCGCTTGAGTTTCACTTAAATTTCATACAAATAACTAGATAACTAGATTATTTGGTTAACAACCATTTAAAATAAAGATTAAACATTAAATTAAATTAATGAAAATAAATTAAATTCTGAATAATATAAATAAATAAATAAATAAATAGAAAAATTAAAAATTCTTTTCATGCATTTTTCTTTAATAAATTGTCAATACACATTAACTCAATTCCCTGAATTAGATGTGCTTATCGTAGTTAATTGACTTCAAGGCAATGTCAACAAGCTATTAAATTGCAATAATGTCTGCCATCTATGGCATATCTACTTATCCATTTAAGAAAGCAACTGTATAATTATATTGTAGGTAAATTGCCAGCTAACAACTTGCAATTTGTAATAATTTTACAGCAATTACTTTGCTATCGATTGGCCAACGAAGAAAGAGTTTAAGTTAGAACAAAAAATCGATGGCACTTGCTTTAAAAAGAAGAAATAAAACATTGCGTGCTTTTATTTATTTTTGTTGGTAATAATTTCTCATCAGCTTTTAGCCGTATTGCACATTTGGCTAAGCAACAACAACAACAATAACACATCGCACTCGTATTTACTCAGATATTTTCTAGAGAATTCCGCATAGTCAGGGCAGCTGAAAGAACAGCAACAACAGAAGCAATCCCAGAACCATTACCCAGCCCCCTTAGGTGCTAACCCCAAGTCTCCAAGCGAACTCGACGTACTGTATTTTGTATTTTGAGTCATTTTATGCGCACTACGAGTTTTCCTTCACGTTCAATTGAAAATTTTTGTTTATTATTTTCAACTTTTTATGATTTAACCCCAAAGGCAGCAGGGGAAAATCTAACCTAACCGAACTGAACTGAACCGAACCAAACAAAAATGAAATGAAATAAAACAAAACTCAAATGTAGCGTCATCCTGTCCGGAAGTTTGGCGACGTCGATTGTTTGGGGAGGGGGCATTCATATATGACTATTATGATTATTATTATTTTGATTATTTAGATTTTCCTAAACAAAAGTTAGCTGAAAATTCAATGCCTGCTTGTTGCAGGTGCTCCGACTGCTTCCTTGGAAATCAAAACAGAAAACTGAATGCATTTGCATTTTATTGAGGAAAAAAGAATGAATAAAAAGGGGAAATGTAGTTGGTGGGCCACACATATATTTAGTATTTTTCTGGTATTAATTTTGAGTTATTTTTAACGGGCTCATAAAACGGACAGCGTCAGTCAATGATTGCTTTAAAAATCATTAAAACTAGCATACGAAAAGTGTTATTTTAGTTGGCCAGACAAAAACAAAAAGCCATTAAAACTAAATTTTCCAGTTCCGCCCACGCGGCAAAGGCAACAACTTCAGAACGGATGCTCCTGAATAACAATTGCTATAAAAACAGTGTGAAAATACAGGCAGTGAAGTGGCATGAAAACTGAAACTGAAACTGAAACGAAACCACTCGAAGTTTTTCAAGGCATTCGTCTTTCTCTCAAGGCTCGTTGGCAATGAAAACAAGTTGCGAAAAGTAGGCGGCATGCCAGGATGGCCAGGATGTGGCCAAGGATATGCTTAGAACATAGACCTCAACACTTTCACGTCCCTTGGTACGTGTGAGCAATGCTAATGATAATTACAAACACTCAAGAGAGACAGTGAGAAAAGAGGAAAAACTCTCAGCGGAAATGCCAAAATGAAATTACTAGAAGAAATCTGAAGATCAGATGTGATCGGGAAGTGAAATGGGAAATGCGAGGGTGACAAAGGTAAGAATGAATTTTAAAGTGTGAAAACAGTTTTTACTACCTGATCTTGAGCTGATTGTGCGTGGGCGTGATCGTGAATGTTGACATGGAAGTGGACGTGGGCAAAGGCAAAGGCGTCATCATCAGTTGTGGTTGCGATTGTGGCAGCAGCCGCTGCATTGCGTCTTGTTGTGTGTCAAAAGTCCAATCAAAAATCAAATAAACACTTTTATGAGCTGGTTGATAGAGTTTCCCCCTCTCTCTTTCCCTCTCTCTCTCTCTCTCTATATGAGTTGTTGCTATTTTTAAGCCACAGCCAAAAAAAGGTGTTTGAAAATGCATAAAATGCATTCATAAATCTCCAATTCGGAAAACAGGACTTGGCACATCCAAAAGCAGCCGTAAGACATCTGTTCAACAGACTTCAGTCCCAGACCCGGACCCGAGCCCGGCCAGTCACTCACTCACTTCGCTTGGTCCGTCTGTTAATTATTTTCTTAATGGAAATGCGCACATGACAAAAAAAAATAGAAAACACCAGCGATGTCTTCCGTGTAATCCTAAAAAAAGCCAAAATACAAACGAAGGTTGAGGCTGCGCAAACTCCATTACAAGAACGAGATCGTGATTGGGATCTGAGATCTGGGAGACTGAGACTCGTGCTGTATCCCCTGTGGAGCGCGTGTCTCTTTCTCTTTTTTAGTTTTTTTTTTGGGCATATTTTTAACGCTTGCTGATGTTGCATAAGCAACAGGGACAGAGGCAGTGAGAGGAGAAGAAGCTGGGGACAGCCAGATAGTTTCTGCGCAGTTGCTTCAATGCATCGAGAGTTGTTGTAAAATGTGCGAGTGTCCGTGTCCGTCTCCAGCTCGACATTTCCACTGCGGTTGCATTGAAGCAAACCACAGGTTGATGTTAAATGTCAATTGGCATACCCCTGAGGATCAGTGTCGCATTAATTACAAAAACCAAAAAACTCTCCGATCCCCAAGATCTTGAAACTCCCTGAACACCCCTCATTATGATGATGCTTCTAATGATGTTGTTGATCTTGTTACGCTTTGCACTTAGCGTCGAATTCGGTTCTTTCAGTTCTGTTACCAGCAAGATCACACTTCAAATTTGATTTATTTAGCTTTGACTGCACTTGTAATATGAGATCAGAGGGAGAAGGAGACACACACACATATACACACACACGGCCATCACGTATATAAAACACACACTAAAATCTACAGAGTTTCAAAAATGAATTATTTCTTAAATTTATTTATTTTTTCTATTTATAATGCTAGCAAAAAAAGTGAACTTTTGCGCAAATATTTAGACAATGTGCAACATTTCCTGATGCCTGTCTAAATAAATAATCTTTTTTCGGCCCCCATGAACTTGGTCTGGGGGTATTACGACCCACACATTTCGAGTTCCCCTTGGAATCCGACAGTCTCGACATGCGTCGTCGAAATTTGATAAAGTTTCTATTTTGTTGGCAGCACAGGATCTATGTCTGAAACTCCTATTTCTACTCCTACTCCGCTTTCTGCTCCTACTCCGCTTTCTACTCCTACTCACAGTCTGGCAAATGATTATGAGGTGTGTAATTAAAATTTTTACGCTCTTGTCGCTGGCCATGTAATTCAATTATGAAGAATCATTTGTAGCAGATGAGAGCGTCTAATGTCTCTATGAGATATATTTTTAGATCGCGTTGAAGTCGTGTCTGCATCTGCCCCGAATGAGATTGTCTTGATTTATGCCGGTTCTCATTCTATATGCAAGTACGAGTATACATATATTTGGCTAACTGAAAACTGAAAAAATGCCGACTAAAGTGCCAATCTTTCGTAGAAATAATAAAGACATCAAAACTTATAAATATGTTCACGTAATTGCATTTAACGATTGTCATTTCATTTACAATTGATGCACTTTTCGAGCGCTTTTCCTCCACCCCATTAAAATTAAGCATGTGATATGGAAATTGGCGTAAACATTGCGAAATGGTCAACAAATCGTTGACGTCGTCATTGGCAATTGGCATTGAGACATGAGGCATGGGGAAGAGCAATTGGGGCCAGTGATCCACTTTTCTCTGATAGATTTCTTTATCGATGAACCAGCTGGCAGTTGCCAGTTGCCCAGTTGCCCAGTTGCCCAGTTCGTTGTCAATTGCCAATTCGATTGTTTCGCTTCGTATTTGTCGGCATTCGGTAAATTAAATAAAATAAAATAAAAACAAAGGCAATGCCATTTGCAGCTGCATTGCAAATCAATTTGCGTAAATATTTACAGAATTCGTATTTAATATTTTAGGAGTGCCTGCGTTACGCAGAAACCTCAAAAAAAAAAAAAAATAAAAGCTGACTCATATGGCCAGATTCTCGATATAATCGTGAGAGAAATTTGGTTAAAGTCATATATTGGCTTGCGTATGAATTTTTAATTATTTGCGTCACAGATTCTTGATATTAAAATTAAAATTACGATAATAATAATAAGAAAAGCTGCAAATTTTCCTCATTGACGTCAACAAACTATCTCTAATTATGCAGTTCTGTCGGCTTTATCAATGGTCGGCATGGGCAGTGATATGAATAGTCAATGTAAATATAAACACTGAACAAGTACGCATTCAAAGCACTCAATGAGTGCAATTAAAAAAAAAAAAAAAAAAAAAACTAGCGAATGAATGAAATTCAATGCAGATTTAATGAATGATTTTACATAGCGACAACGACAATGACGACAAACTATTTATAAATATAAATACTTAAAATATGCAACGATGCGGGGCAGAGAGAGAGAGAGAGAAAGAGAGGAGAAAATGGGAAGAGGAATGGGAGATGAGGAGGGCAGAGCATTGACAGAATGCCTGTCGGACAGAATGGACAGCGGATGGACGAGAGTTGCAGCTCCACAGCTAATGTCTATTTGTATCTGCAACTGTATTTATATCTGTATCTGTAGCTGTATCTGCAGTTGTAACTCTGGCGCGAGTTTTTTTGTATTTTAATTGCGCCATTTCCCATATCAGCGCTGTGATTATTTGTTCTAGTCAACATAAATAATAACAACAAATACACAAAAAGAAAACTCTGACAACTGTGCATACAATCACAACTCGAACTGAAGCAGAGTTCACATAGTACATGCCACAAAATCTGACTAATTAGATGCTCGACATTTGATTTGTTATTTATTATCATTTGTCTGTCCTTTTTATGTTATTATTATTATTATTAATATTATTATTATAGCCTCAATGCATTGTGGGCTTTCACTAATTGATGAATGACCTCGTCGGGGTGTCTAGTGAGTGAGTCAGTGAGACTGCATCTGAGTCTACGTATCTATTGGATAAGTGCCACAGTCTGCAGATACTTTATACTGTTTTGCAGTTATTTTCCCAGGCAAGAGCCAAAACAACTGGCGTCTCACTTGACTACGCATCATTTAATGCGCTGGGAAAATGGGAAAATGCCGCACAGAATTGCAGTTTTTAGGTGGCACAACGTCTCCAACTTTGGAGGCGACTCTGAGGCGTGCCTAGTACACAATCTTAGCATGTTTAAAGTACGCCCATTGTTCAGATTGTTTGTTTATTTGGCTGCTGTTGTTGTTGTTGTTGTTGTTACAGCTACTGTTGCTCGCTTCGATTCGATTGGAATTTCAGTGGGTTGCACCACATCCCATGCTCGGACTAATCGCTGGCAACTCCACAAAATAAGGGTAAAAGTTGGAGTAGAAGTTGAAGAAGTACGAGTCCAAGATAAATGCGTTGGCGTTCTGGGAAATTGCTAATGTGCATGTTACAGTTGCCGTGCACTTTACTCTCTCCACAGTTTAAATGCTCATTAGTCGAAGAAATGGATATGGAGGTGGATGTGGATATGGAAAGGTCGAGCCTAAGCACTTAGGCAACTCTATGTGGTGTCAAATTATGTCGAGGCGTGAACGGTATTGTCATGTTTATGTCGAAGCACTGGACATGCATCGATAGACTATTTAAAGAAGATACTGGACCGATGTCTGACCGAAATCTGTACTTTCAACCACAAATGCTTTAGTTGAACTACAACTTAAAATTTGAATAAAATAAATCTTTTCTTCATCTTTATGGTAACAGAGTATTCAAATAATTGTACCGAAGAACTAAAATATTTTTATGACTGGTATTTAATTTGAAATCTTATTTGAGCTCAAAAATATAATTAGATTAAGTTCCAACAAAGTTATGACAGTTTGAAGTTTTTGGAAAAGTGTAAAGGCGTTTTAAGAAAAATATTAAATTTTCTAAATGAATATAATTTTGGGGCAGAATCTAATTAAAGATGATAAAATGTACATTCATTCATAAAATTTGTCAAAGAGAAGTATACAAATTTAGTAAGGTAAATGCAAATTTAAATTGAATTTAATAAAACTCACTCATAAAAATCGATTTTATTAACTCGATACATCGTTAAAAAATAATCGAAATGGAGTACTTAAAAACGCCTTCTACATTTCGATGTATTTAAACATCATTATTAAGGGTGTTAAAATAACCGCCTCGACTTTTTTAAAACATTTTTAATCTATCAAGCCCCTAGTAATTATTTTATTAATAATTTAGTTTAATGCATAATTTTATCATCGTAAAATTATTACAACTTGCCGCTCTTTATGGTTACAGGGTATAAAAAATGATTGCCCAGCACTTACCCAATGACATGTTGATACAAGTAAATGCCTCAAAGAATTGCCCAATGCTGAAATGTTTATTTATTTAGTTTGGAGCTGGAGCTGCCATTTGGGGCGGCAAGCAGACTCGACTGATTCCAGGGGCTTTGCACTTGTTCTGGCCAGTTAAGGTGCTTCCGGCGGATATGGACAGTCAAAGTTTTGGACACACAATTGAAAACCTGCGAAACATAGAAAATAGAAAAGCATAGCGCAATTATTAAAATGTTAATTAATTATGCGCATGGTAAAGCAGCAACTGCAATAAGTGTGTGTGTGTGTGGACAAATAAGGGAAGAGAAAAATTAAAACTAAAGTATAGAGTATATGAACAAGTGGCAGGCACAACTTATGGCTAACGGTACATGCTTGCATACTAAATAGGAAAACTCGACAAAATATTGTATCTAACGGAAGCAAAAAGTTTTCCCAACATTTTGTGAGCACCTCAAACACGGATATTGTGGCCGGAAACGTTGCACCTCCCAAAAAACTACTACAGAAATAATTTTAATAATATGTGATGGCCTATGAAGTCTTTAGATTGTTTAGTTAAGTGCGACCACAGATTTTACAACTTCCTTACGGCACTGTATGCCTGTCCCCTCCCCTCAACCCCCTTCAGGCCGTGTGGCAGCCCCAGTTTAAACGATGACAGCAATTTGCCGGCACTTGCCACAGAAACCGCAATTAGTACATTAAATTAATAAGTACAAAGTCATAAAAAGTTATATAGTCACAAGTATTGTATTTGTCTATAGTTGGAGGCAGTTCGTTGCCCATTTTGGCGCCCGGGCCTCTTTAACAATTTACAAAAATAAAAATAAGAATGCTTCGAATATTTTTTATTGGCATATTTCTCTTTTTTATAAGTCAATTAATATTCGCGGCGCATAACAAGCCGCCAAGTGATTCTGATTCTTATTTGGTACCCCAATCGAGGGGAGTTGATTTTGCAATCGCTTGGCATCCACATATCAACACCTATCAATTCCATCAATGTTCGGGAATCTTGGGAGCTTTCAAGACATTCACGGGTTGATTTTATACAATATATATATACTTGAATTTGTGTCGAAACCTTGATGAAATAGATTTGATTTTATCAAAGATTTTTCGTTTTTGACTTTGATTTCATAAATTCAAACGAACATCGATTGATTTATTAGCTTAAAGTAAATAAATAGTGGCTAAATTGTTGTTTATATTAAAACATATTCGACTGAATATAAATTTTTTGAGAATTTTATAGAATTTATGCTGAGAAACAGTCGAGGATAATATTGTTTACAGCATTGTAACCCAATTTTGTAAGAATTGTTTATAGTAAATTTACAGAAAGTTTTTTAAGATGCGGCTCTGTTTACATTTAAATATCTAAATTTAGAGGAGCATTTTAGAAATAAATTTGATTTTTTCTGGGAACACTCAACAAATGACATTGAAAGAATTCGAAAGACTTTTTGTAATATGCAATAAAAAAAAATTATTAAGTAAATAAGTCATTAAAGGTGGCCATAAAAATTGCATTTTAATTTCTCTGTCCCCCCTTTCTCTCTGACTCTCTCTCTGCTCCCTCATTTCATGTCTCTGAGAACTGGGAAAAGCAATTAAGTCGAGCGATTTAGCGAGAGAAGCGGCGCAGCATTCGTTTAAGAAGATTATTTCATTTAAGATGGTGACATTCGTTTGCATATCAATGTGAATGTGAATGTGGATGGGTAAGGGTATCTAAGTGAATGTGCATGCCTGTGCGTCTCTTTGTCATCAAATGAATGCATACGCAACTCTTTATATACCCACACCAAAAAATTGTAAACTCATTTATTTATTTGAAAGCGCATTAAAGCTTTAGGTTGCATAAATCTTAGCTAAAAATGCCTGATCTGGAAGATCGTATAAGCTAAAATTGCTAAAAGCTTTGAAAGCACTTGGAAAGCTTAAAGGCAAATGAACAGTTCAAATTTATCTAGCTTTAAATTGAAAGCTCACAGAAAGCTCATCTGTTTCTTAATGGTGCCGAAAGCTTTGTAAAACCATTTCTGCTTAAAGATGCTATAAAAAATAAAACTTTTCTAATCTTCTAATAAAGATTCAATGATTCAATTAGTTTTATATTTCTGATATCTTGGGTATATTTTTGTCGAGCATATTTTACTTTTTCGCATGTAAGTTTTTTATACATTTTGCTCGGTGTATTTTTTTTCGGCTTGATTGCTACGATTTTCATTACGGTTTACCGGAAATTCCAATTTAGGTAAATGCGCCGTTGACTGCAACAACAGCAGCAACAACGGCAACAGCCGACGGCACGAAACGGGATTAATGTATTCCCCTGGCGACAACGACAGCGACAAGATCAAGTGGAGCATGCTGGCCCTGCAGACAATTGACATGCGGGATGGGGATGGGGGTGGAGATGGAAATGGGAATGGAGCAGGAATGGGGCATAAGAATAAAGAGGAATGGAGGCCTGTCCAAAAACATAACTCTGAATCCAAACTATTTACTCGATCCCCAAAACAGTTGTTCAATTAGCCAATTCTCAAGAATATATAGAACTCTCAGTAGCACCTGACTTTCCTCTGAATCATTGAAATTTTATTAGGTAGTCTCTGCAGACGTCTGGTTACGGTTTTTTTTTTTTTGGTTGCCAATAAATTTCTTTTAATTGATTGATGTAAACAAAATGCTGCAAATATGCTGGAAAATGGCATCTATTTATAGACAGACAAAATCGCAAGTTCTCACAGACAAAGCGTCGAGCTATGCAAACAATTTATTGATAATTACTAAGTAAATATTTCTCTCACTAAATGTTCTAATTAACCAGTTTTGTAGGATAGTCATCGATTTAAAACTAATTATTTTAATCTTTTTATAAAACTATTTAGATACATCTAAACACTTGATCAAATGATCAAAATTTAGAAAAAAGCAATTTATTTATTTACTAAAATAATACTTGATTTTTGTTATTATTATTGTTCAAAAGACACGTATAAATCGCATTGAAATTGCACTTACATACGGTTCAAATGTTTCACAAAAATTTACGATATTATATTCGATTTACAAGATCAATTTGTTGCACGTTTGCCACACACACACACACACCCATCGTATCAAAATATTTTGCAATCGAGCGAGAAATTAAATCAAATAAATCAATTGAGGCGTTTTCGAATTTGTCAAACGGCCAATAAAGATTATTGAAAAACTGAAATCGCGCCACGTTTTGTTCGTTTTGTGTGCGTTCGCCAATAAAACTTATAATAAATTTACTCAATAAAAACAAGACACGCAATTATCAGAAAGTCGAGTGAGTCGAGTTTTGTGCGCCGTAATAAACGATTCGTTTGTAAACAATTAAAATAATTTGCTGGTAGCCAAAAAGCTAAAACACAATTTGAATTGAATGCCAAAAGAGAACTCTCAAAGCAAAGAGACAAATAGAGAAACAGAAAGAGAGAGAGAGAGAGAGAGAGAGAGGGAGACCGCGCAGCTGTTGCTAATTTATTTATAAAATATAAAAAAGCACGAATTGTTTCAAAGAATTTGTTGTGAGCACGCGAATATTTTTACTTCGAAATTTGGAGCAACAACTAAAGAGACAGAGACAGGGAGAGAGTGGGTGAGACTGAGACTAGTCAAAAATGTAGCACAACAAACAGCTGATGATCATAGCAGAGATACGCAAATACAGTGTGTGTGAGTGAGCAAGACAGCGACATGTTAGAACAGCTGCCAAGTCAACAACAACACGCATACGCAATGTTGTACGTCGCCAAATTTTCACCCACTCGTTATGTGTAGAGTTTTTCATTTCATTTAAACTGTAATTAATCATGCCACTGGCTATGGTAATTTTTTTTTTAATTTCATATGAAATTTTTGCTTGCCGTCTGCAATTCTGATGGATTTCGGAATGACATTTATTTCGTACATTATTTTGGCATTTCGATTTTCTGGTTTTTGTGTCAAACATTTTCGACTTTCACATGTTTTTCCTGCTTATCGCGATCGCAGTGCGACCGAAATTTTTACGTTTTCATTATTTGTGCCAATAACAAAAATGAAAAAAAAAAAAATGTTTTATGTGGGTGCAACACAGTGGGGCTGACAGTGGCACACAGTGGCCGCTTGGCAGCCACGCACGTTTAACATATGTATGTATGTATGTATGCACATGAATACATAAATAATTGATGACAAGCGCATAAAAACATCAATGAGATCGTCAACTGCAACAAGAGCAATAATAACAACAACGAATATGTCTATGCAAATGGCCAACAATTAAAATGTAGTTCAATTGTTGTCATTGTCACAATTCCTGTCGTCGTCTCGTCACATATAGTATGAACAACCTGTAGAACTTGGCATTTGTCTGTTCGCTCTAAGTGGGTTTCTTAAATCAGATATGTAGAGTCTAGATATTAGAAATATTTCACTTATTTCACTTGTTTGTGAATTTATTTAAAAAAAAATTATGCGAGTAAATTTCTGCTACACGTTTGCTTTTCTTTGCTTAATAAAAACACCTGAATAAAGTTTGTTTAGCGCTCTTAGATTATACAATAGAAAAATCTGCTTCTATTCTTAACTTTGGTTGATAAAGCCCCAAAACTTTGGCCCACTAGCAACAGTCGTTAAAAGTTCATTACCAATATGAGATGTTTTAAATTTCTGCTCGTTTTGGTGGCCATTTTGCTCATTTGGCTGCCGTCTGACGTCACAGCTGTTACCTGCAATGTGGCACCTTTGGATCCCAGCTGTATTAACTGTGCACTAAATCCCTTGCACGTGGAATGCCCTGTAACTTCCACAACTGCAATTCCAGTGACAACGATTCCAACCACTAAGACTTCCAGACGCCGCCGAGCTCAAAAGTTTCTTTCCAACTTTTTCAAACGAATTAGAGGAAGATTACAGGAAATTAAAAAGAAATTGAATCCTTTTTAAGCCCAAAGCAAATAATGTAAAACTTTTAATTAAACTGCAGTCAAATATTCTGTGCAATTATTGTGTTTTGTTACTTGTTTCATTCTTGAAAAATTTAATTAATCGCTGAAAATGGCCACTCTATTTATAGGCAAATTGTGGATCGTAAATTCCAGTCCACGGTTCACTTTTACCTATCAAATAAGCGTGTGCCGTAATTGTTAAGCAAAAAATGTGTTGAGCATGCGCAAATTCCAATCAATTCCAAATTCCAGCAGCCACAACAAAAACACAACATTACAAAAAACTACAACAACTGCAACGACCATATCGAACAACAATAACAACATTGTTTCAGCTTATTATATGCATGTGTGCGTGTATGTGTACGTAAGAGAGGTAGAGAGAGAGCGTGCTGTATGTGGAAGTGCGTGGAATATTAATTAAAGTTTGCGCTTAGTTTGATTTCTTCCCTTTAGACAATAAACACACTCAACAAGTGTTTTGCGTTGTAAAAACAAGCGAGCGTAGCCAAAAACAAAACAGAATCAAATAAAACCAGCAAGAAGGATGAAATTCAAATTCGAATTAAACGCATTCCAGAGAAGGGCAAAATCGACCGACCGACCGACCGACCGATTGAGTAGGAATGCAAATCGCGTAGCCGAAAGCGAGATCATCACTGAGATTAAAAGAAGAAGCAAAGAAAGGAGAGGATAAGTATGTAATATGTATGTGTGTGTTTGAGGGGAACAGCATTACATAAATGGCTGCCTGCAAATGTATGTGCATACACACTAGTATATGCATATACATACATATGTATATATTTATTTGCGCCCTCTTTACATTTAAGACACGCATCTTGCATATTTCGCCTTGATGTTGATCGACAGTTTGACATTTTATGTCGTCGCCGCCTGTCAAAGGATGGCGGTTATTTTTTTCTGTTGCTTGTGACTGTTGTTGTTTTAAGTTTGCTTTATATTTAACCAAAATGTAATACTTACTAAAATAACAACATAAGCAACAAGTCTTTGACTTACGTCAAAAATTCCAACGCTAGATGGCGCTGCTGTGTAACTATTCCAATATTTGTTGTTGTCTTTTCAGTAGAAATGTAAATATATTTGTTTGTGTGCAAAACATAACAGTAACACAAAAAGACGCAAATCAAAATTGAATCACGAACCGTTTTTACTCGACATTTTCGAAATTGTTCAGAACGCGCACGTCGGTCGCTTGCTGGCCGCCAAACGGTTCCACGGCAAAACGAAAATTAAATAGTCGCTTGGCTGACGCTTCCCCAGAGCCCCACACACAGACCCAACACAACAAACCGCACAGAGCAATAAAAATAAAAGCAGAGCAAAGCCAAAGGCCTGTGGAATAAAAAGTTTGGCGCGCTTTGGGCGACGCGCTTCGCTCATCATTTGCATTGCTCTTTCGTTCAAAGAGCAAAGCTCTGGGCCAAAGAGAATCATGCGTTTTGTGTGTATACAAAATGTAGATGTGTGCGTAATATGCATGCGATCATTTAGTTTTTGTGGAACTTTAAGGTTGCCAGTGGCATAGTAATAAAATTGGTGAATATACTTCCCATAAAAAGTCTTATTTAAATAATGTCTATACAATTATATCTATACAAATTTAATAAATACATGGAAGACATTTATTAAATTATTTAAAAATTCGGTAAATAAAATCAGCTTATCAAAATATTAGATATCACTTTATTATTCTATCGGCATTGCCATTATCGTAAATGAAGAATTTTAATTTAACGGAACTGAAAGCGATACTGTGACTTGAAATGAATCTTTTCTGACCAATGCTGCCACACGTTTCAACACAGACAATTTTGCGATACGTAAACACGCCACCTATAGTTTTGTTTCAAAAGTTCGTTCGTTTACTTTTATTTATATTTGTTTATTTATCAATAACTTAGCAATAAATTATAATTTGATGAATACAAATAAATTGATAATTGGATAAAATAAGGGTTGTAATTTTCACAATTTTTCTGATTTTGTCACCCCCCGAAGGGCAAAGTTGAATATTTAATTCTTGATAAAAAATTAAAAATCCCATTACAAAATTAGGAAACAAAATTTTTAAAAAGTAACCTAAACCTGACTATGGCCATTTTTTCTAGAACCAAAGTTGGGTTGAATTTAAATAATTCAATTAAAGTAGAATAATGTATTTTCTTTTATTAGAGGTGGACAAATCCTCGATGTTTCGATGTTTGCTGAACACGTAAAATTTTTTGGAAACGGTTTTTAAATCTGTAAATCTCATCTGTAAAAGAGATTGTATTAAAGAAATTTCTCATAATATTTTGAAATGCTTTACTTTAATATTTTAGAGGGTCGTTATTATCAGGATTGTTTATTTATTGTAGTATATAAAAACATTCGACAGTGGCCTACCAAACACCGATTGTTCGATGTTTTGCAAGCATCGATGTTTCTCCACCACTATAACCGAACAGCTGTGAGTTCCAATAGGAAAAAATGTATGTGATTTCGCTAAGAAAATTCTTTCACTTCGTACGTATTTTCATTTTGAGTTTGAAAGCATATCATCCGCATTTAAAAACTGCCGCTTCACAATTAAAGAATGACAACAGTGTAAAGTATAAATTGAAGGTAAACGCTTGGACAAGATATTGTTTTGACTGTCAGGAGACAACGCCAAATAAAATTTAATAAAATGAGATTTTTTTGGGCGTGATGTAATCGCGGGAGTGTGAGTGCCACGACTGCGCCATCTATTGTCTTATCAAGTTATTTATGCATATTTATGTTATGCATTTTATGTGCCAAAAATAGAGCTCGGGTTACCGGTGCGGTTTGTTTATTATTGTATTGCACTTGAGGTTATGTGCATCGCTCTGGAATATAAATAAAACACAGACTTATTAGTTGGAAAAAAAATCTTATGAGACGACGATTTGGCCATTTAAACGGTATTAATACGAAAGATGTAGGCGACACGTGCGTGTGAGCAGGATGACTAGTTTATGTTGCCTGGAAGTGGGAGCCGGGTTGCCAGCACGGTTTACAGTGAAATACAGTAATTAAATAATTGTCATTTAGTGCTTGTATGTATGAATTAAAAAAAGCCTAAAGTTCAGAGTGCATAATTTACTTAGCAGACTTGTGAATCACACAGACATTGATTTGTATTGGAAGGTAAATATTTTGAGTTTTCACTGCTGACTGTCTGGCAACGCCACTCCGCTCTCTCACTCTCCCGCGGACTTTTTCCCAGAGCACATGTGCTAGAGCCAATTGTTGCTCAAACTTTGCTATTTGTAAATTATTTAAATTTGTTTGTGCATTTGCAATAACAACAATATATGTTGATTATATATACATTGTTTACAGAGCACAGGCATAGGGCAGTTGAGTTATGAACAATCAGGACTATGGCGGCATCCAATGGATACAGCAGCACGCATCTGCGGTCGACTCCGAGTCAGATATGCTGGAAAGCGGCGCTGCCGACAGCGAGGTGACTGCGGCCTATTTGGTGAATGGCAATGCAACCGACGAGGACCTCGACCATATGGCGGCCGAGAATCTCATCTTTATGGCGCGAGACGGTCAGCTGAGCGAGATTATCGCTGCCAACGAATCGGGGGGCGGCACAGTTCTAATCACTGACAGCGGCGTTGCATATGCCGAGTCATTCGACGATGACGCACAGGTGGTCACCGAGGAGATCATTACCGATGATTGGGTGCAGCACCAAGGCGCCGAACGGTAAGTCGCTGTCGCTGTCAATTATACCCATTATTATTGATACCACATATTATAATTGCCTTGCAGTGTCGAAATCGCTGCGGAGCAAATTGCTGGAAATGTCAATTCGCTGGAGCTACTGGATATGGAGCAGGATGAGTATACGGCACTGCGTCCATATCCTTGTGATTTCTGTAGCCGGCGTTTTCGCAAGAAGGCAAGCCTCAACAATCACATGCTGGCGCATCAGAACGATCGTCCGCATCTGTGCAAATTGTGCGGTGCACGATTTTCCCGTCGCGCCGAGCTCATCAGTCATTTCAAGGCACATGCCGAGGCTCAGGATGCTGCCGATGCGGAGGCCGCTGCGGCGGCATCAATTAAATTTGAGCCACAGCAGCATAGACAAGTCGATGATCATTTCTACGAACAGGAATGGCCACTATATCAGGACCAGGATCAGGAACACGAACAAATGCAGGAGCAGCAGCAGCAACAACAAATGGACCAGGAGCAGTTAAGCGTTGCCAGCCAGGAGGTGCAGCAGGCCAGCTATGCAGCAGTAAGCGATGTGCCCGCTCCAATTGCCGCCCGGGGTCGGATAAGTCGCCTCAAGCCCAAGGAGGAGAGCACGCAGTATATTGTGATTGCTGAGAAGCAGACAACCGACGACATGCAACAGTTTGTGGATTGTGGAGGCTTGGCGCCAACGCTGCCTGCCAATGCGACGTCCAGCGTCGTCGATGCCAACAATGCGACAGACAACGGTCAGGCAATGAGTGCATCGCGTTTCCCAGTGCTGGACGATAGCAAACCCTTTGTGTGCCAACAATGTGGCTTGGCATTTGCGCGAGAGAAGGCGCTCGTCTCCCATGTCAAGGTGAGCATTTGACCAGTTGGTTAATCATTCTCTGGAAGTGATGATTGAGTTATGTCTGACTTTATGTCGGTTGGTCTGTGCGCTCAACTGAAAATGTTACGACCCAAGCACAGTCTTGCAGCAGTCTGATCCCAGAAGAAATCCAATCCAATTGTGCCATTTATCACGATAGTAACGAGTTTCCAATTTTAGAATCATCGCGTGGATTCGCCGTTTGAATGCAATCAGTGCCAGGAGATGTTCTGGGATAATCAGAGTCTGCAGGAGCATCAGAAGACACATCAGTTCGAGGAGAGCAACTCTGAGTACGATCCCGCCTCGGCGGGGGACGACAGTGCCACTGAAGAATCGGAGCCAGATCAGCTCTATGGTGACTTCTACTGCAGTGAGTGCGGCATTTCGTTTCACAGGCAGGATCTGCTCCGTCGCCATGCCAAGCAGATGCATAAGATGGGCATGGCGTCCACTGTCAACTCTGTCGATGTGGATGGCAGTGCAGATGCTGATGGTGATGGTGATGTTGATGCCGAGAATACCAAAGATGCGCCGCATTGCTGTCATACGTGTGGCAAGTCATTCCCCAGCGCATTGGAGCTGCTCGCCCATGCCGAGATTCATGCCCGTTTCCCGCCATTCAAGTGAGTATCCACTGCCTAAATGGAGCTAGTTTCAACAGCTTTCATTCACCATTTACAGATGCGTCTTGTGTGGCATTAGCTTTTACGAGGAACAGGCCATCAAAAGGCATTTGCACGCTCGTCATCCGCACGAGCTGAAGCCAAATTCATGTGTGCTCTGTGGCAAGGAGTGTCGCGATCGCAAGGCGTTGATCAAACACGCCTGGGATCATTCCCGTGAGAAGTGTCACTCGTGCTCCAAGTGCGGCAAGAACTTTCACAACAAGGCGCGTCTGAAGCGACACATGGCCTCGCATCGCGACAAGTCGGTTGTGTGCGAGGTGTGCCACGAGGAGTTCCCCGACGGACGCACCCTTTCCAATCATCGTCATTCGCACAGCACTACGTCGCCAGGCAAACTGTTTCCCTGCCATGAGTGCGGCAAAACTTTTGGCTCCCGCAGCTCACAGCAGATCCACGTACGCATCCACACGGGCGAAAGACCTTATGGTTGTCGCTATTGCTGGAAGGCCTTCGCCGATGGCGGTACGCTGCGCAAGCACGAGAGGATTCACACTGGCGAGAAGCCATATGCGTGCTCCGTCTGTCCGCGTGCGTTTAATCAGCGTGTTGTGCTTAGGGAACACATACGCTCCCATCATTCGGGATTGGATGCAGTGCGCGGCACGTATCATTGCACCGTCTGCACAGCGGATTTGTCCTCATCCAATGAGCTTATACAGCATCTCATTCAACACAGCGACACGAACACAGCCAAACAGCGACAACCAATTGTGAGTAGCACTCGGAGATTCCCCTGATCACAACATAATTCTCATGCTTTTATCCCAATCTCTAGACGGGTCCCCGTAAATACAAGCGTCGAAGGAAACTTCAGCCGCATGAGATTGCACACATGCGTGCGGAGCACAAGGATGGCGACGATTATGTCAGCGACATGGATCTCTGCGACCTGGATGTGGAAAATGTGGACGATCTGTTTGACGCGGCTGAAGCATCGCCACCCAAAAAGGAGAAGCGTAAACGCAATGCTGCCAGTCAAGCGAAACCAGCGTCAAATGGCGTCTCGACTTCCGCGCTTAACAACAACACAACTTCATCGGTTAAATCCTCCAGTGGGAATCAGGATCGCCTGTGGGAGGAGAAGTTCCTGCAGGCAAATGGCAATGCCAATGCCAATAATCAGTTGAATGATGATGCGTTCAAGAACATCTTTCAAATTGATTCGCTGGTGGTGATAAATGATACCACGCTGCAGCCTGTAAGCTCATCCAGTGGAGTCACTGCGTCCAAGACGCGGCGTGGTGTTAAAAACACGCAACAGTTGCAGACAAGCAACAGCAGCAGCAACAAGTCAGTGACAGCTGGAGAGGAGTGCAGCAAGTCCAGTGCCTCCGTATCATCAAGCAGTCGGAGCAGCAGCCGTAAGAAAGCAGCCAAGTCCACGAAGAACGCGTCCAGCACGGCATCCACATCGAGCAGCTCGCGTCCACGGATGATTCACACGGAAAAGTCTCGTGTGCCGCCAGAGAATGCGTCGAAGAGGACACGAGGAAGGTCCTACATCACAAGGACGAGCACCAGCGAGAGCAACCAGCTGGGTCTGGTCAAGTCGAGTGGCGTTGGGAGCTCCTCGCGCATTGTGGATGACTATGAGATTATATCACCTGCCACACAGCCACCGAATCAGATCAGCTCCAGTCCGTTGCACATCAAGCAGGAACAGGAGCAGCAGCAACAGCGTGTCCCACTCATGTATGATGACACGCATCTGCTGATCGATGCGGCCCTGTTGCGTGAAAAGGCCTATGAGAAGTTCAATCCCAGCATTGTCAATGATCTGGAGGAGATACTGCGTAGTCCGCTCAAGCATGATCGCAATTCGCGATTGCGCTTCACCAGCGAATCATCGACAACGCCACAGTTCCTGCCCGAGGAGGAGCAGAATCTGATTAAGATCGAGCCAACGTCACCGGACTTGCGTGAAATGGTTGAGAGCCAGCAGCGTGTCAGTTCCACAGGACACACAACCATAACCACGCCCTCAACATCTTCATCCTCGTCAGCGGCACGCACTTCCCGCCACCTGCGACAGCTCACTACCAACTCCGGTTCACGGGCGGCAACGAAACGCCACAGCAGCAGTAGCAACAAAACAGTTTCCGCCTCCAGCTCCAAGAAATCCGCATCCGCATCATCCTCGTCAGCAGCATCTGTGAGCAAAGCAACCAACTCGTACCTCAGCTATGGCGTGGACTCCTACAATGTGAATGTTGCCACCAATGCCAACTCATCGGATGTCAGCTCCGGATTCTTCTCCATCTCGGAGGTCGTCTCAGCTGCCGATGCCGCCGATGCAGCGGCCAAAGCGGCGGCGGCCAACAAACCGGAGCGTCGAGCCCGTTGCTATGAGTGCGAAATGTGCTCGGCCAATTTTCCGGATCGCGCCCAGCTGCTGGAGCATGTGCATATACACATCTGAAACGAACATTGATGTGATGGAGAGGGAATTGTTATTGGAACTGTTTTGTAGCGCTTGCTAGTGTTCCCCCCACCACCATGAAGGGGTAAACAAATTTACTAAAAAAAAACAAACTAAAAACCATAATTAAACTAATCATTAAGTTTTGCTTAAGTTTCTCGTATTTTTTGAAACATTTACGTACATTTCAATTACAAATTGGATAAATGTTATGCGAGACGAATAATATATATATATATATATATATATATCTATATATTGTATCATAGAAACATCGAAAGATCGTTGATTAATGCGTTATTTAAATGGCATAGAGAGCTTAGCTATAAGGCTTTTTAAATTTGTACCTCAATATTGTTTCTGAAGAATTGGTAAGCTGAAGTAAATAAATCCATAAAGGTTTTTCATTTAAAAACAATACATTTTCTGACATTTTAATTGTGCCTGTAATATGCGAATTCCACAGAAGTCTTTCACCATTATAGATACTGTAACGATCTTGAACTTTAAAAAGTAATTGCTACAATTTTACACAGTCGATTATCGGTATGTAACAATCGTTATCGCTGTTTACGACAAGTTTTCATGATAAATTCCTTTATGTACCAGATGCTCTCAGCTTGTACTCTATTTTATCACAATGTACTTATTTATGAGTCAGCTCTGAGAATAAATAATTTTGCCCGTATGTTTGTATATCCACTTATGAATATGCATGTGCTATATTTGCACTCTTTGTCATGCCGCTCTCTCTGAGAGAGTGCATCGCTCTCTCATTGTCTGACAAAGAATTGGCACACACACAAACACACCCTGAGTGTACTGTACACTTGATTCAGTGTTCAGTCATCGCTGAGTTTCCAAACAAAGCGATATTATAATATCAATCTGTTTGTTTTTTGTTCGCAACTTGTTTTCGCTTCGCTGTTAAATCCGACAGTCAGTTCAGATATTTAAAACAGTTTGGTCATTACTGTTGACACTTTTCCAAGCAATCTTTGCTAATTTCGCTCGAATAAACACCTTTAATTTACAGTCATGGCGAACTTGTGTGGCGGCGTTAATGAAATCCAGGGTGAGGATTTCCAGCAGGCGTTGGATGTGTTGAACAAAACTCTGGCCACTCTGGCCACGGGGGATGGACCCAGTTTCCAGTGAGCTTAAATTAAAAACTAAAACTTAAATTAAAACAAAACTAAGTTAAATCATAATTAATTTTTCTTTTTTTTAAGGGTTGTCAAGGTCAAATCAGTGACGTCACAGGTGGTTGCCGGCACACTTTACCGCTACCAGGTGCAACTCTCGCAGGGAGATGATATCAAGGAGAGCTATGTGGAGATCTGGTCGCAACCCTGGCTTCAGGAAAAGGGAACAAATATCAAAATAAAATTCGAAGGCGAAGAAAATAACTCCATTGATAGCACATTTTAAGTTGGATTGCAAACTACATTTAAAAATCACTTTAATTTTTATTAAATTTGTTCGCTAACTGAATAAATACTTAAAAAAAAAATTTTATATTTTTTTGTAAAAAAATCAATTTTCGAGGTACAACTATAGTGACGAAAACATTTCCATGCCCCAAATTTTCTGATATCAAATTTTGTGACGAACGTTATTAATAATTCATATCTTTTTTATGCGCAGTGCCTAATGACAATCTTTAGTTATTAAGAACAATTTATATATTTAGTATATAATTCACCCTTGTTTCTAGTGAAAACTTAGATAAATCAATGGAAAATTTTTGGTCACGATAACAGCTGTAAGTATATTTATATTTACCAAGTGATTTCATTTGCATTAAGAAAATGTTTTCTACAAATGTGTCAAGTGGAGATATGACCTTATATTTTGTGCAAACAAAACAATACTCGTTAAATTTCTTAAGAAAACAAAATTGTTCAATTTCAATGGGTAATATCTAAGCATATATATGTATATAACTCTTTGTCCTGACTGACTGAGAATCATTGTGTAGGCTAAACGGTTAAGCCTAGACTTCTAAAATTTTTAACAAAAAAAAAGCTGAAACAATTTTATAGCGTATATTTCAATGCAATACTATTTATAAGCTAAATTAATGTAAAAAAATTTGTATTCTACTTATTATGAGCTAAAAGCAACAGCTTTGATTAAATTCTATGTATATTAGTCAAAAGTGATATGATTATTAACAGTGGAACTATAACTATTTTTAAATAACAACATTTTCAGAGAGGCTCAAAAATGCCTAATCTTGTTATGAATAAACATTTTAATCTCTGTTCTAAAGTTTCAAAAATTGTTTAATCAGTTTAGCCTGCTTTAATGAGAAATAAGGAAACTGACTACTCCAATATATTTACGCCCGACATAGTTTACTTGCTCAAACTATTTGGTTGATAAACTTTAGCTTGAATATACTGTCAAGTGATTTTTATGTACAAACAATCTTTGTGTTAGTTAAGAGAGAGAATTTGAACACTCTCTCTTTATGTACTTGGAGAGAGCGCGAGAGCGATGAATATAAATATGAGAGCTCTTGTGTTGAACATTTAGTTCTTCGGCAACCTTTGGTTAAGCTTCAGCACTACAAAATGATCGGCTCTAAATTATTCTACCTGACAATCTTCGCACTTGTTTGCGTCTCTCTCTGTGATGATCTATTTGTTCTTGGCGGTCACAAAGAACTGAGCGGAGACGAGCTAAAAACGGCTCTCGATGAACTGGATGCGGCTCTGGCTAAACTGGCTACTGGCGATGGACCCAGCTATAAGTGAGTTAGAATCACCAATATCAATACAAATATTATTTAAATAAGATTCTAAATGACTTCATTATTTATTTTATACGTATTTTTGTTTGTGTACAAAAAGAGCTGGCAAGGTGACAAAGGTGACGAGTCAAGTTGTTGCTGGCAGCCTGAAGACTTATACTCTGGAACTGAAGAATGGAGATGCTTCCAAGCAGTGCACCGTCAAGATCTGGTCTCGCCTTTGGCTTGAAAAGGACGGTACCAACGTCAAGATCGAGTGTGAAGGCGACGATTCTAAGGTTGATACCACCTACTAATTGATTGAGCGGCTTCTGAAATGTAAATCCAAATTGATGTACCGCAGTTTTAAATAAAATGATAAATTGTCTGAGAACTTGCAATCAAGAGATTAATTATATTTGTTGATGCTGACGAAATGTTACAGACTGATCTTAGCATATATTCTATATATCACAGTCGAGCTTCCCTAACTCGAACAACCATTATCCAAACAAAAGGTTCGACTTATGGAGATATTCGACTTATGGAGTTCTTTTTCTTAAGTTTAATAGTTTTACTGCCACTCATTTAGTTCGAGTTAGAGAGAAATTTGAGTTATGGGAGTTCAACTGTATCTCTATATGGGGGCTTCTTTTAGCCACATTTTGTCGCACAATGGGACCGACACTCTAACGCAGATTGAGAATTCAATCTGGTTTCTCTGATTTATGACCCGGTTTTTAGATTTTTGACGACGATATGCCCATACTAATAAGATCCATATAGTACATGTTCCCTGCACCAGTGTAATTTATAATACAAAGAACGTGCTTTGAACTTTAATTTGAAAGAAAGGAAACATGTTTAGATATTTATAATTTTTTCAAGAAGAGTAGCGAACTGTGTTTGCAAGTAGCTAATCTGTTTTTCAATACCCAGACTATTCGGTAGGTCAAACATTAATATAATCGAAGACTGATGTCTGTTATCGGACGTTGCCCTTACCAAGCTTTCACTCTTCATGTTTATTTTATTTATTTATTGTCGAGCTATAAACAGGCCACCCAAAATTATGTATTAAAATTTAAAATAAAAAAAGATAATATTATACAATATTATTATAGTAAAATATCTATCAAATCTGCATTACGTATGTCTTCTTCTTGGTCTGCTATAGCCGGTCTTTCCTGTTTTCTTATCAATCGAAGCTTTTACTCAGACTTCACGAGCTTAGAACTTTCTTTATAATTAAAGCTTGGTATTCAAGGGAATTTTTTTATGTGTGTCATGTTTGCTTTTTCATTTATTTCCATATTATTAAAAAACTAGTTCAGGTTTGTATGTATGTTTGAGATTTGCGTTAGGACTGTCTGTTATAAACAGCTTTTGAAGGCTTAGATTATAAAAAAGAATTTGCCACTCGTGTTTCTTCTTGGATAAGACGTGAGTCCGCTTTACCGAACATTCGCTGTACCTCTATCTACATAAGTAGGTAAACACAGCTGTCTAAAATAAAGGAACTTTTTCGTCATATATTTCGTATTTTGAACTGAAATGCAAGCAATCAGCATATTTTTATTTCTTTATGGCTTACGACTCGGCTTCCTAATTTTAAGTTCACAATCTCAAGCAATAATATACCCTAAAATAAATTAAACAGCTTTATCAATATTCGGTATATTTTCCAATATAACATTTTAAATGTTCGTCGAGGACTTTTATTCCCTTAACACCGCTAAATATTATGAATGTTGCCATAATTATATATTTACTTATCAATAAACATATGTGCATGTAGTATATTGTATACATATAATTATCAATCTAACATACAAAATCCAACCGTTGAATGTTATTTATTTTTTTTTTTGCGTCAATAAAGTCAGAGCCATATAATTAAATTAAAATTTCTGGGAAAAGATCGTACGTACGTTTCTTATGCCCTGATTAGGATTTTAATTATGTGGCTTTTGTTTTTTTGATTCTAAAATTCCACATAAGTATGTGTACTCAATAGACGTTTGTCATCTTTCGTAATGTTGAAGCTAATATAGGGAATATTTTTGTAATCTTTTTTAATTGTAGAATTAATATTAATAATTAATAATTAAAGTTAAATTAATAATAAGTAGATGTTTGTTATTTGAATAATACTAACTATATATAATTTGTGGTTTCCCGCAATTACGCGCCTAGTATTAAACAACGGCATTTACATGTTATTATGTATTAATATTCAGACTTATTACTTTAACATTGGATTGAACTTATGTTTTTCAATAATCGAGTTGCACTTTAGCAATCATCTATTGAGAATATTTAATGATTGCTCTTTTCATATTTGTGTGTGACATTATTGATTATCTGAACAAATACTTAGAGTATATACACACTCATACACAATCTCACAAACACATACTCACATCAATCTCACTCAGATCGAACAGCTTCTCTCAGAGGCCTATAAAAAGGCGTTGCAGCTCTGAACTTGGCATTCAGTCTGAGATTGTGCTTAGAGTCGACGAAAGGCGGAAAAATCAGAGAAATGTTTGCAATGAAAGTTATTTTTGTACTGGGCTTGACCCTGGCTGTGGTCTCGGCTCAAGTCGGAGCCCCAAGTTCACTCACTGGCGATGATCTTAAGGAAGCCGAGGGTGTTTTAACCAAGTCTTTGGCCACACTGGCCTCCGGTGATGGACCTAGCTACCAGTAAGTATGAAAAGGGCTTCACTCGTATTCCAATTTAAATGTTTATTATAAATGCATATAATTTTCTCAGACTGGGCAGAGTTATTTCGGCCACGAGCCAAATTGTTTCTGGAACTAAATACGTCTACGAGGTGGAACTCGTTGAGGGCACCGAAACAAAGACTTGCACTGTGGATATCTGGGCGCAGCCCTGGCTGAAAGAAAATGGTTACCAGGTTACTTTCAACTGCCCCGATGGCCAAGTTGTTAAGACCCACAACTAAATGGTTTAAAAAGTTAAAAAAGTGAACAATAAAGAGTGCTTTTCATCATATAAAATAAATTTGCGGACTGTTTTTAATTTTACTTGATTAGAATATATGTAAATCAGACACAACGATAACTCAAACTAGTATGAAGGGGCGTAAATCTGATGCAACTACTTTATATAGTATGGGAAAACTGCTCTATCAATTCATTCCACTTCTCGTGACTAACTACATTCAATTAACTAATTGTCATGGAACGAATCTAATTAAATTTTGATAGAGAGAGATCAAAAAATGTGAACCCTGATATTTTTAATATTATTGTGGTGATTTCCCATCTCTTTTACTTTCTAATTCTCTCCAAGCTTCTGTCCCATTTTTGAATTGACGGAACTGTATAGCAACATATGTACATATATTCAATAAATAGATAGGCAGAGGCACTGATAGCAGACAGAGAATGAGAGAGAAAAATTGAGACTGATTTAAAATACGAGTATATAAAGATAGACAATGCCACCTTTCACCTATGTTTGTATATATAATTTGCTAGTGTTTAGGGTAGGTTATAGGTAATAAACATATGTTATCAGGTAGTTATGGAAGATAGTTGGAAGTAGTTGTGTGAATAGATTGATATGTGAACAGAGGTATTTTTACACCATGATGTAATCATGAGTATCAGATACTCACATAACAACTACTATAGGAAATTGAAAAACGGGATGTAATGCATAGTTGAAATTTATTCTATATATGTAATGGACAATTTGGCCCTAGGATGTTACATAGCTCAAATTAAATTGTGGTTTAACCGAAGAACTTGTTCTTGAATCCGTTGTTGGAACTGGCGGTCAGCTTCTTGATCTGCTTGATCAATGCAGCCCTTTGGTTGGATGCATACTTTCTGCATTGGGCCAGTCTGCGTTGAAGGTACCTGATGCGGCGGAGCAAGCGCCTGTTTGAAGAACCGCCAGTGGCGGCGGTGGTGGTGGCTCCAGACGCGACGGTGGTGGTGACTGTACCTGCAGCCGCTGTGGTGGTGTCTGTCGCCAATGTGGTCGCCGCTTCGGTGGTAGTCACACAGTCGGGTTCATCCACATTGGCAGGATCAGTACAATCAGTGCAGCCGGTGGTAACTGTATCTGAACAGGGAACCGCATCGCTGTATTGCACCAAAGACAATACCAAGAAAGCACAAGCGAAGACAACAGTTTGGATTTTCATCTTAATTTCACTGACTTTGTGTTGACTGCTGAATGTAAATTTGGAAGCCCAACACTTCTTTTTATACCGATTTTTATTTCATTCGTATTTACTCTTTGAATTGCCACACATGGAAATTCTGTAAACTGTTAAAATGGGCACACAAGTGTTCTGCAAACTTGTTTGAATTTAAACGTTTAATATGTAATCAGTTGTTACAAGTATTTAACGCACCTCTTTAACATTTTTCTCTTCAGTGTCAACTAAAGCCGAAATCATTACAACAACTCAGCATACAACTCCGTCTTGTAGGTCTGAATTTCTGCAAAAATGCTCAAGCATAATTTTAGGCAATTTGGAAGACTTTTGTAAATTCAAAACTTTCCATTGTGGGAAAGAATAATATTTACATATGTATATGAAATTAAATTAACGGTTGGTACTGCTTATATTTATTAGATACTTCATACTTAATCTGAAGAATATATATTTATATAAGTAATATACCTGAGAAATATGTAAAGTTATTTTATTTTATAAATGGTTGCAATATTCTCAGTTTTTATTTTTTTGAATAAACAGTTCCTTACTCGAATCACCTTTATCCAAAGAAAAAGTTTCAGTTATGGAGATATTCGACTTATAGAGTTCTTTTTGTTAAGTTTATTAATTTTACTGCCACTCATTTAGCTCGAGTTAGAGAGAAATTCGAGTTATAGAAGTTCAAGCTATGGAAGTTCAACTGTATTTTGTAATTGAATGCCATTATTACCAAAACAATTGTTTTAATATATAACTCTTTTTCAAACAATTTTGGGAATATCTATGTCAACAGGCTTTTTTTTACCTATTTGGAGGAAATTCTCTCTGCCTTTCATAGAACCACAATTTTCTACACTTAAAAGGACTAAAAATAAATGTCTGCATATCTGTTTATATTTGATTAACTTTTATTCAAATTATATTCGGTGTCTATTCAGATAAAAATTATTATCTAGCCGAGAAACTTGTGTGAAAACGTGTTACCGCTAGCCTTCAAGCTCTTGATCTTCCTTCTCAATGTAATCCTAGTTCTCACGGCATTCCTTCTGCACCTGATCAATCTAAGTCGGAGTCTCGCCAGACGTCGCAGCAAGCGCCATCTAGGAATGCTGCCACCTCCACTTGAGACGGTGGTACCTCCAGACGCGACGGTGGTGGTGACTGTACCTGCAGCCGCTGTGGTGGTGTCGGTCGCCAATGTTGTCGCCGCTTCGGTGGTAGTCACACAGTCGGGCTCATCCACATTGGCAGGATCAGTACAATCAGTGCAGCCGGTGGTAACTGTATCTGAACAGGGAACCGCATCGCTGTATTGCACCAAAGACAATACCAAAAGAGCACAAGCGAAGACAACAGTTTGGATTTTCATCTTAATTCCAGTAGTTTGTTGGATGTCTTACTGAGACTCCCATTCTTCATTTTATACCAATTTTGGCAATTTAACTTCACTTCCGAGTTTACGCAGCTGGAAAATGAATCACATACTTGTAATATTGATATTAATATTCAGTTAACATCACAATACTTTAGTGAGTATTGTTGATGTTTAATAAGATGTTTAAAGTATTAACTTCAATGTCAACTAACAGATATTCGAATAGTGGAACAAAAGCTGATTGCTATAAAATTCTGCGTTTACGGAAATATGTATATTGTAGCCTAACTTCGGGTGCTCTCAATATTTGACAACTGTTGACTTCGAACTTCGAACAATTACTTATTTCAGACCTTCTTGTTTAAACAGACCAAAAAACCATTTAGATGTTTGCTTAAAACATGTTTTTATTAACAACTGATCAAGACTTATATCTAGCCCCTGAAAACACGAATATTGTTGCCACGGTTTCTCCTTGCATTGCGATTGTTACGTGTAAAACCATTTCCAGTGTTAGTGTTAGTTCCGGCTCCAATTCCGTTGCGATTCACACGAACACGACGCACATTTGTGTATGCAAGATTGTTAACACGGACAATCCTGTTATTGGGTCTTAGGGTCACAGATATTTCCGTTGTGGTTGTTGTTGTGGTGGTGCAATCGGCGTCATCAACATTTGCCCCATCGGAACAGTCCGTGCAGTTGGTCAGGATGGTTGATGAACAGGCCACCGCATCGCTGCTCCTCACAAAGAACATGGCCAAAACGGCAACGCTAAGGACGATTGTATACGATCTCATTTTCGTTGTTAGATTGTTTTCCAAGAATGTATATAAAACTTGTGATGTATTTTTGCCAAAATGCTCAGCTTTTTATAGTCTAAAATTATTTACTGTGAACCTTGAAAATGTATTTGCAAATGTGTGCAGCTGTTTAGTTTTTATTTGCTTAGAAATTTCGCATGAACTACGAAACCTTGGGTTTTCCAGGTTAACAGATGAATGACGCGAACTCAGAATTTGAACTCAAGGATACGCATTATTTTGGTTGTAGAGTAAAAGTATTGTATAATTGACGCAATATTTATTACAGAAACCGTTATGACTAAATATTTCTGCAACATTTACCATACAAAAAAACAATAAATTTAGAATTATTTTTCTAAATTAATAAACGTGATACAGTCCATTTTCGTTAAGTATAGAAGATTATTGATTTATTATTAGGCAGACTGTAATAACATGTTGTGAAGATACAAGACAACATCTAAGTTGTAAAAAAGACTATATAAAAGAAAAGTCTAAAATACACTTTAGGTTTATTCAAAACTATCTTAATATGGAATAAGTCTTGAAAACAATAGAGGTCTTTGAATGAACAATGAAGTATTCAAATGCGAAGAAATTTCGTGAAGTAAATTACTTTCAGTATTGCTCTGAATTACTGGTGCAAAGCTAGTGATATAAATCCAAACTGTAAATCGAGTTTAATAGCGAAATGTGAAAAGCGACAAGTAAGAACAGCTTTATTTTCTTATAAAAATCATGCCAAAACCAACGAAAATTTTCACTTGCAAAGTTCTTGGGTCAAAAATCAGACCAGCTTTAAACTTTAATAGATTAGTCAAAACTAATCCGATCTCCAAGGGGAATGTCATATCAATTTTTAAAGGGTGCCCCTAGTCTTTCCCGAAAGTTCTAAATTGTAAATCTCAAGTTTTAGCAATTACCCAACTCCTTACCACATAATTTCTTCAAATGAACTACCATGAACAAACTCCGAAGTTATGTCGATTTATCAAAAAATGCAATTAAATTAACTCGATTGATTGTCAAAAAAAAACGAGGTAAAGAATTTGGAACTTTTTTCCGCGAAAATAGAATTATTAATATTAGATTTAAATGAAAATACACAGCGATTTTAAAATGCAATATTTTATCAAAGAATTATTTGAAAACACACGTATATAATAAAGTAATTTATACTGGTCGAGTCGAGTAAACTGCCCGTGAAACTAAGCCAGACGATGAGTTTCAAAAATAAATCTAAGACGACGATTAAGAATGCTCAACTTAAGACTAAATTTTGATTGGACTTACATGGATTTATATTGTCAAGTGAAGAACGTAGCTGCATGGGAAAATGTATACGTAATTAAATTATAAGACAAACATGGTCACTTAAGCTAAGGTACTTAAGCTATGTAGAGTAGAATAAGTCACTATATACATATGTGAGAAAATTTATTCCCTTATCACGAAAATGATTTGTATTTCCGTTCCTCACATTTCTGCGTCCTCCGTTCCGAAGCGTATTTCTATTCCGGTTTACTCGGATGCGACGGATATTTGTGTATCGTAGATTACTAAAGCGGACAATTCTTCGATTGGGTCTCAGAGTTACTGTTCCACCCAACCTAATGGTTGTTGTTGCCTCCGTTGTTGTTTCTTACAAGGGAACTGGCGAAAACCACAAAGCTCAAGAAGAATGTAAAAGTTCTCATTATTGTTGATAGCTGATTGAAATTGTTGAATAGTTCGATATCTATTAGTCAATAAATTTCGTCTTTTATACAAAAATTATTGTCGAATTTTTGCAAATTAACGCAGATGTTTTCACAATATTTGCTTTGGAATATTTGGCGAATTTGTTATCGATTTGTAAACAAATAAAAGGCATTAATTTTGATTTCAGTTAAAAGTATATTTAAAATGGATAACGGATTTTTAAAATGCATTTATTAATGATGGATCAAACTTATATTTAACCCCTGAAGACGCGTACATTGCGGCCACGTCCATTTCCGTTGCGACGGTTTCTTCTTGAATTGCGGTTGTTACGTATGGTGCCAGTTCCAGTGCTGATGTTAGTTCCGGTTCCGGTTCCAGCTCCATTGCGATTCACACGAATACGACGCACATTTGTGTACTGCAGATTGGTCAGTCGGACAATCCTGCGATTGGGTCTTAGGGTAACTGAGATTTGCGTTGTAGTTGTTGTTGTGGTGGTGCAATCGACGTTATCAACATTTGCCCCATCGGAACAGTCCGTGCAGTTGGTCAGGATGGTTGATGAACAGGCCACCGCATCGCTGCTCCTCACAAAGAACATGGCCAAAACGGCAACGCTAAGGACGATTGTATACGATCTCATTTTAGAATTTAGATTGCTTTCCAAGAATGTATCTAAATCTTATAATGTGGTTAATCTTATAAGCTCAGGTATTTATAGTACTAAATTCATATATTTTTATTTGCTTTAAGCCTTGAGAAATTGTTGTGCAGAAGTGAGCAGGTGTTTTGCAATTGTTTCTTTTACCTTGTTGCTCCAGGTGGACGGAAGAGAGACGTCAAATCAAAGATTTCAACTTTAGGGACCGTTAAACTTTACATAAGATTGGAAGTACTGTCACAAAAATTGCACAATCCAGTTTTTTTTTCATACAAATATGAATTAAAATACAATACAATTTCATACTTTTGCTGAATTTACATATTTGTAAATGTTTAAGTTGTAAAGCGTAAAAATTTCTAGTTTCTCTAAAGTTGCTTCTAATTGAATTCACAATACAACGTGAGAGTTTCCATTGACTGAGCTTTTGTGTCTGTATAGTTTTAATTATAATGACGTCAGGTGTCGGTTTCGAGTGTAGCTAAAACAATGGCAACAGCTTTGGCCATATTTATTTCGATTCAGTTGGAGTTCGAGCCGATCGTTGAACGGATCAGTCATGGAGTATACAAACTGTTTTTATTTAATTTTCACGTTTTTCATTCAGAGATCGGTGAGTGAAAAGAATTTTGCTATAAAGTCAATAAAAATATTAATTTCTTCATATTTAGCTATCAATTTGTATACCTCCCAACCATTGCATTGAGGATGTAAGTAGAAATATCTTTCTATATATTTCTTTGGTTGTTCCGCTTTAATCTCGTCAGTTTACAGATGGAATATAGCGATGCTAAGGAACGTTTCACTTACGTGCTGTCCAAATATGCGGAATTGGAAATGAAAATTACCGGCGAGCCCCTGGGGTAAGTTCCGTGCGAGCATTAATTTGATTAACCCGTTAAAATTTTGACGCTTTGGAGCGCAGTTTGCATGGCAAGCTCGTCACGCATGGCAACATCGAGGAGCAGCACATAGTGTTCCAGCTGATGGACAATACACCGCACGACGTCATCCAGAGCTGCGTGTTCGTGGTAACCAAGGTACCTGGTGAGTGTGAGTCGATTGTCACTGCCTGTAACACATTCCTGGGCCGCACTCCGCGACCGCTGTTGGAACGCAAGCCACTGACGGTCTGCGAGGATGGCGTGCGGGAAGCGGAAGTGGAAGTGGACGTGAAACCGGAAGCCGAGGACACAGAGAACGTCAATGAGGGCAAGGAGGAAACAGCAGCCACAGCACCGGATGTCGATGTGACCAGCGTCAGTGAGCTCATCTAAGTGACTCTAGGCAATAAGGACAATTTATAATGCCCTGATTTTGGCTGAGCAAATGGAACAAATAGTATAAGCTGAAAAAAATTGTAGGATCAAAAATACAAACAGCATTTGTTTAAGTTTATGTACAGAAACGTAATATATGTACATATTAATCAGATCAGCCTAAAAGTATACCATAAATAGAAATATCAATACTAACTAATATTTTCCCTTGGCTGTAAGTTTGTATAATTTGTATAAATACTTTCCGTACAAACTTAAATAAATTCAACAAATTTGATAACAATCTTGAGATCATAATGATATGAAATGCATTTGCTCTTAAGCAAGAGCAACAACTATTTATGCAGCTTGAAGCTCAACAATTAAAGACCGCCAACTGACAAAAATTGCGCCTGCGCTTTAAATCCTGTCAAAGAGAGTGCTTAGAGTTTGGGGTACAGTGGTTTACGATCATAGAATTTTAAGCGAATTTTTAATTAAAGACGCAAAAAGCTAGCTGATAAGGTTCAAAGAAATGAAAGGTAATATAACTATAATAATTAAAAATGGAAGTGCCTTTAAGCACTTTTAAAAGTTATGTAATTAAAGATAACTGTGTAAATGTATTGCCTATCAATTTCGCAACACGGTTGCATTCATTGCCAGCACCCACAACTACCTTGAAAGAGAGTGGGAGCGTGAGAGCGCTTCACCATGAGAGAGCAAACTGGAGCAGCAGCAGCGTGTGCCAAATAACAGTAAACAAAGCGTAGCACATGCTACGTCGACGGCAGCGATAGCACAAAAGTTGCTGCTTCTGCTGCTGCCTCAGTCGCTGCTGCTGCTGCCTCTGCTGCTGCTACTGCTGCTGCTGGTTACGCATCGGCCTATCAGTTGATGTCTGGCGCCAAAGCGAACTGGAGCAACGAAAACGCGACAATACCAAAAGCTGTGAGCTCAAACGCTGCACAACACGAATGCTTCACAAAGACGCAGAGAAAGAAAGAGAGAGAGAGAGTAAGCGAGACTAAAGCAGAGCAGAGAGAGTACGAATGAGTGCCCAAGCCGCAAGGCACTAGCGTGAGGGAGGAAGAGAGAAAGAGCGAGCTTATTTGGATACGCTGTAATGTAGCCTAGACCCGCACAGAATTTTTGGTCGCGACATTGCTCAGTGCTCAACTTGACGTCGTGCTGTGAAAAAGTCGTACCGAATAAAAATCGGGCAGATCTGTGACAGAGCTTATCCACCCACCGCCCGCCGTCTGCTCGGACTCCAAGCTGCTGGCCGTACGTATGCGTATGCGGAATTGCCGCCGGTTGTAAAACAGAGGAGCAAACAATTTTTGCATAATATGTAAAGCAAATATAAATAACAAAAAAACCAGCAACATAACATCATAACAAACAACAACAACTATAGCAAGCAAAGCATTGTGAAAAATAATTCAACTATTTAGTGTAATCATAAAAAAAGTAAAAAGTGAAAAAAACCAAACAACAACAGCAGCGAAACCACAAAAATAAATGCTTGTCAAGTGCAGCGAATAGCGATTTGTCGCTTTTTTTCTACTCAATTCACATTTGCCAGAGAATAAAAAGTCGCGTCGCTCAGTTGCGTGTTATCAGGCAGACAGGCAATAATAACAACAATAATAAATACAAATAAAAATATAAATAATAACAGTGACAGTGACAGTGTGAGAGAAAGAGACACGTTTGAATAATCGCATACTATTTACAAAAAAAAAAAAACAGAAAGCAAAATAGAGGCAAAGTGTAACTGCATTTGAATTGGACGCCGCCGCTGACGCCAAAAGCAAACGCACATGTGAGTAGCTATTGTTGTTGTTGTGCCTACCTTTATGGCTGTGTGTATGTTTATCTCCAGCTCAGCTTAGCTCAGCTGAAGCTGTGTGCTGCGCTGCGTACTGCGTAAACAAAGCAACCAAACAAAACACACACCCGCAAAAAAAACACACACAAATTAGTAGACCCAAAGCAAACTGAACCACAGAGCCCCAATGAGAAAATTAGAATATTTTACCCTTGAATACGAATTTACTGCAAGTATTTTGTGTGTTAGCGAGGGGTTAAGGAACGGAACGGAACGGTGCGATGTCTAAAAAAGCACTTTACTTTTCAACAACTTTTTCTCGCCTCAAATTTCATAAATAAAAAGCAGCGACGTGAGCATCTTTTTTTTTGCTTTCATTCCCTTTTCTGTCTCTTTTTTGCTTTTTTGTGTGTCGCTTCCTTCTGACGTGTAACGCAAATTACTTTAAAAATTGTTTTCACACAGTTTCTCAGCTTTTTTTCTCGCGCGCGAATTCTATCTTGTTGCCCTTTTGGAGATTCGCCAAGTATCCAAGCATCCCTTCCCCCCAGTGAGTCGTCCAGACAGTGAGTCAAGACAGTCAGTTAGTCAAATCCATTAAGTTCTTGTTTTTCTTATTTTTATTTTATTTTTATTTTTATTTTTCTTTTCTATACAGAAAAGTAGCCCATGTCAACGTTTTGCATCAAACACAGTCTGGGAATTCAGTAGAACTCTCTTCGTTTATTTTTCTTTTAACTTAACTTTCTGAGGATTTAAAAAAATAACACAATTTACTGACTTGTTATGTTTCTTTTAAAACACATCTTTTACCACTTCCTTCAACTGCTTCTATTGTGAATGTCAACAAAGGGGCAAGTGGATTAGCCAGAGCAATAATGCATAGAACAAGACCACATAAAACCACCTTACTACGTACTTGAAGGTGCAATATAAATTTATATTGCAGGGTTCAAGAGCCAATCTAAAGTTGCTGAAGAAGTGTATAAAATTAACTTTCTAGCTAGGACTTTGACTTATAGTACCTCTGACAAGTTGCTAGATGCCTGTCAAGTTGTTAAAGAGTTTCAGCAGTTTCCCTTTTTCAATTATAATCATCACTAGTTAATAATAATAACATAATTCGAATTTAACAAAGGGTATCTATCATAGTTGTCTTTGATTCCCTTTTCATTCAGATTTTTTTTATATAGAACCCGGCGCGTGTCCTCGTGCCTTACCCTCCATAACTGTCGTTGTCCGGTTCCGTGCCTTCAAGTCGAACTGGACTGACGTTCATTGGCTTTGTGGGGTCCTTAGGCGGATATTTGTTTTTGTTATTGTTCCTTCATTCTCAGCGCCATTTGCCTTGACTTGCGCTTCCTCTGCCTATGGCCATGGCGCTTCCTTTTGCCTCGTCTCCATTTCCATTTCCATTCCCACCTCGATTTCTATCTTCAGCCGCTGTTTCATCATCGGCCATAAAATGGTGTCTCTGCGCACATTTCGCTGGTCGCGTTCACATCTGTGACAGGCTTTTGCCTAGTTGAACCTTGCCTTGGTTCGTTTTTATGGCTCACACAACGCGCCTCAGTATTTCATGTCCCCTTTCTGCTTCTTCGTCCCTTTTGCCAGACATAAACACATTTTCGCAACTTTATTTTGTTCTTCAATTTCTTACGCATTCTTTTCTTTACACACTGCTTTTCCCAATCGTTTGGCCCACATTTTCTATTTCCTTTCTTGCTCAGCTTTTGCCAACTTCATTTAATCAGCAATTCATTTATTAAAACGCTTTGACGTCTTTGATGTTCTTGCTTTGCTGCTTTTTTATTATTCTTTTTCTGTCTCCCTGCCTATTTTAATTGACCTTGAAGCATTTTCCTTTGGTTTATTGATTCAGTTATCTCCCCATGTACTTGAATAAAATTGACGCTAATTCGCTGTCGTGTGAGCAAATTATTGCGATAGATAAATCCAAATTCATTTGATTGCCTCTGACATTATTCCCCTGAGCAATGTGCTCTGATTCCAATGACCTTTACTGAAAGTGGCAATCAAGTATATGATTAACGCTTTGGTTATTAGCAGTTCTCAAATGTCAGATTGGGAGTGCTTTAAGAAATACTTATATTGTACAAAAATTAAACTTTTTTCGCAGATTATTCTTTAATGAATCAAATTTTCTTATTCTTTTATTTAAAGTTATCAAATATTTAAAAGGATCTAGTCAGCATCTTATCATTGGTAAGTTACAAAATAAAATGCTTTAAAATTACGTATACGCAATGTGCATGAATTTAAACAAGCTATCAATGTGATTCAAAGCACACATCAATATTGCTCATAAAAATGTAAAAAATCAAATTACATTTTCACTCCTGAAAGAAGTACTATTAATGTTGACCAAAGACTCGAGGAAAGTTTCCTGAGCTGCAAATAGTTGAGAAGTGCTATGAATAGCAGACGCTGTCGCCATTGTCGACGTCATTTCTTAGCCAGAACCAACACAACCTGCCTGCTTGGTTTCAGTTTCACAGCAGCCGTTGTCTGACTTTTGGTTGGCTCATTTTCATTTTCTTTATATTTTTGTATTTTTCATTTGGCAGCGATGCCCCAAAAAGCAACGCGAAAAAGTTTAGCCTTACCCCGTTTTTATAAGAAAGACGCTTATCCATCTTACCCATTTTTATCCGTGTTACTCTCGCCTTTCTTGTCGATATTTTTCAAAGTGCTTCTGCAACATTTTCTTGGCTTGGCCCTTTTGTGGTCTGGCCCTAACTGACTTCTAGTTGTTGCTGTTGACCACAAGGGAAAAATACTGAATATAACATTTTAAATATAAATGGAGTCGACTAAAAGATACCCGAGCCTTTTATGAATTCACAGAAACTGTTTAAAGTCAGAATTGAAAAGTATACATAGAATTTATTTCAACTGCAGAAATATAAATTTCTACATTTTATTTAATATCTGTGGATAGTATAAATAGTAACTTAATGTCTAGGTGCATTCTATTTCTTAATTTAATTGCCGCAAAAATGTTCAAAAAAGGGTCGTCGCTATCGAATGATGTTCACAACAAAACTTATTGTCTGCGGGGATTTTCGCTTTACTGCTCATCGCATACATTTTTGCAGCACGAATTTCTTATTTTCTTCGTTTTGTGTCCTGACCGCTTTTCGTTATACTATAGTTGTTTTCGTAGTTGGATTTTCTGATTATTCCTTTTGCGCTATTTTTAGCAGTCAACATTTATTTTGGTCATTGGTATTTTCCGAATGTCTTTGTTGTTGCTAATTTGGCCACAAAGTTGACCCTCATCCTGGTGACTGTGTAAAAACAAAACGATAGGAAACCGATACGAAATGTTTACTAAAAATGCTTTCAATTAAAAGCTTTCGCCTTGTTTTGCATGCAGAGCCAATAACAACAAAAAGGACTTCTATCGATTATGTAATCATGAATGACCGTCAAAGCCACTTGGATTTGCTGTGCAGTTCAATTTTATTAACTACTGCATGTTGTTACAACAGATTAGTACATTCCGTATACGCAGCGTATGCATTTGTGACTTGAGTTTGGAAACGTGTGTCAAAAAGCTGAAGTAATGCTGAAATTGTTATACCATTGTCCTTGTTTCCCTATCGACCGTTTGCTGAATTCAGCAAGTTGCTTCCATAATTAAATTATTTCGCTGTTTCAAGAGCCGCTCATTGAGTTAATTTGTAACAATTTGCGACTGAGTTGAAACAGCAACGTCTGCGCTTTTGCTTTTACTGCTCATGCTCGTTCTCGGTGTCGTCCTCATTCTACATTTTCTTCTTCTTTTTATTATACTGCTGGCCAGTTAATGTCGCGGCGGGCTTAAATGAAAGGATTGCCTTTCCGGTTGCTTGTTGGAAGCAAGGCTTCAAGCACGAAAAATAAATAACATTTACCTGACCCTCTACCACCGACCACCTGCACTTGCCCCTCAACCAAACTGTTCGTTAAATCGTGCGGCAATAAAGAGTCAACCACTTGGCCAACAGTTTCAGCTTTGCTGTTGACTCTTTCGTGTGCATTTAATTAGCATAATTTGATTTGTATACTTCTGGCTCTACTTGCTTTATATTCAAATTAAATAAACATAAATTGCAATTTATGTCACTTGATTTTTTTGTTGCTGTTTGGTTTGGTTTTGTTTTTTCGTTCCAACAAAATTCAATTTGCAGACAGTTTAAAATTTGTTTAATCTTATTTGAATCAGGCAAGTTAAAGAATTTAAATTTTGACCCGATTTTAAAAGTTAATTAAGAGTTGGAACAATTGTCAGTCTCAATTTAAATAAGTTATAGCCAGAAGGTAGAGTAAAAGTGGAAGGACAACTTTGAGCATAATAATAAACAAGTTGCGTTGGGCTAGTTTCGGTTGATCTAGTCTATAAAGTGCCATTCAAAATGTACTTCAACTTGATAGGTTTAAGTAGTTAGCAGTTTTCCATGCAAAAACTGAAATAATAATGAATTTGCACAATGAATATTTAATGCGTATAAATTTGTAATGCAATTGCACAATGTCCATTAAAAACAGCATTATAAATAATTGCAGTTTATATCCTAGAATTAATGAGTCCATTTAAATGTCAATTAAATAAAAGTATTTAACTTAATGTCAGTAGCCGTGATTTTCTTTCAAAAAATGAATGTAATGCATTTTACATGTAAATGAAAAACTTTACAGCCGCTTAGTTGCACTTGAAGATGAGAAATTTTACTGAATTGATGTAGGTTATAGCTCAAGCTATTTTACTTTTACAAAACTTGTATTCCAAATTGCTTTTATTTACTTATTTTTGCTCAAAAACCATTTAGAATATTTTAAATATTTTGTTTTATAAAAACTTGCTGGCAATTTGGCAACTGCTAGCTTTGTATCGCTGACGGCAAAAAAACTAAACAAACTTTTCACCACAAAAACAAATGGGGAAAGCACCATACAAAATTCAAGTTATTTTCTTTTTTAAATATTGTGAAAAGTAAGCAAATTTTACTCACGCTTTGAGTTTGAGTTTGTGGTAAGGGTGGCAAAGGGGAATCAGGAATGGAAAGTCTACACAGAAGTCGCAGCATGCAAATTTCCGGCTTTTAGCATCGGTCTGTTGTGTTACTGTGTGTGTGGGTGTCACTGTGTGTGCCGCAGTTGGAGCAACAGTGCGCAACAAAAGTACACACATTCCAAGTAAATGCTTACGAATGTATGAATATTTTATATAGCAAATGTTACTAAATACATACATACATTCATCCCCTTCAACAGTCTTTACCCATTTGGAACTAACAGCATGACAGAAGCACTTCTGCATGCCTACTTATTATTTTATTCAGAAATGTGCTGAAACTTCACTTTGCAATGTGCTCATCATGCCAAGTTCGTAGAACACTTTAAGTATAAATTCGCTGTCACATTATGATTATCTTTCTTATTAGATAATCGAGTCCAACTGGGATAGCAGAGAGAAATCTGCAAAAAGGACATGTGTAAAGTGTCAGACTGTATGTGTCTGTGTCTCTAGCTCGTGTGTGTATTTTGCGGTTTTGCAATTCAAGATGTGACTTCCCCTCAGTTTCAGTCTCAGTTCCGTCCAGGCTGAAGAGTTTGGCTCAAGGACCTGCGTCCCTCCCTCCCCCCAACCGCTGCAGTCGCGACTGTTGCTGCTGCTCTGGTGGCTGCTTAAGTGCCCAAGCTCAACTTTTGATGCTGCCTGTTTCCCTAACTGCTATCTAAATGTCTACGTGTGTGTGTATGTGTGTGTTTTCTATATCTGTGCCAGTCATAAACGATTCTTGCATCTTATGCTATATAAAAATCTATGCTACATTAGTTCGTTAGCTTCAACCGTGTTGGTTGTTGTTGTTGTTGTTCTTGGTGTATATTTTGTTTGTTTTAAGGGCTGTTGTTGGTACTGCGCTTTTGTTGGTCCCGTGTTATGCTCAGGCATTGTGTGTCACTGAAGAGCGCTTGAGGTTAGCAGGCAAAGCCTTGTCTGACAGACAGGGAGATAGCTACAGTTGTTCATGTGTTGGCATTTAGTTATGGCCTAGTCATGACAGCAACAACAGCCGCACACATACTCGTAATGTGGCTAAAAAGAGCCATAAACATTTTGCCCAGCTACAAACTTGAACAATGTTCGTGTAATTATTCCTGAGCTGCTGTCATGTCAGACGCCAGCGACTCTTGACTCCTTGTTGCCCTTGTTACTTGCCACTAATCCTTGTTGCTCCACAGACAACAGGCTCTGCAGAGAGCTGCAGCCTGCAGCTGCCTTAGCCAACTTTGTGCCCTTTACAAGCAAATACCTGCTAACAATGGCATCAAAATGCACTAACAAGCGTCTAAACTAATTAATAACTGTCGACAACTATTATTAGATTTACTTAATTCCACTAACACTTTTATCAGCTAAACGTAATTAAACTACAAATAAAATAACCTGTTTAAAGTGTGTTTAGTTGGCGTTAAATTTGTGGCCATAAATGTTTTTAAAATTTTTCAAATTAAGGATTGGAAGATCGCTGGAGTTATTCATATTTATTTTTACTATTTTTATTATTAATTCATAATTTTTTCACCTAATTCCTGGAGAAAATATGTCTCTTATTATTTTATAAACAATCGTTTCTTGCACTCAAAAATTCCCAAGTGCTTTTCAAGCAAACTGATTGAAAAATCGATGGTTACTGAAGAGTCAATTATTTTAACTGCTTCAGTTCAGAACTGCTTCGCGGAAATCTAGTTGAGCACGCGCTTCGAGTACGGCACACGCTGCGTATGAACAATGTGAGGCGACAATTAAAAGAGAAAATGGCCCATGTCACGTATACGGCATGTGACACTAGTTTTTATGTTTAATTACAGTTTTTATGGGCACCGAGTGCCCCTCGAAAAACGATTCGCGGCAGCATTAAACGAACGGGAAAAAAATATGAATAACGAGCTGGGCATTCGAAGCGGAAATACTGCAGGAGATTGAGGCAGAAATAGGACAACATGCAATAAAAATGAAATTAATTACCCGTGTGCCGCAGGGCACGCAGGCAACTATGTATGCGAGGGTGGACTGATATGCCATCCAAAATATACACAGTCCATTTGCATATACTCGTATGTACGAGTATAGATAAAAAGGGGCGTCACGATGTATGCTTTAAGTTTTTCTGCTGAGCTTGAGGCACTAAAGCGATTGCCTCCTAATCAAAAAGTTCCAGAAAAAGAGTAAAGACTCTTGTGGCAAGAGTAAACCAAACTCCAGAAAGAAATTTCATTTCTTCTTGACAAGAATTGCCCGCACACGCACTGCCACCGGAAGAGAAACACACACACACTCCCTCACACACACACAGACTTGCACGCACGCAATAAACGTGGGTATAAATTTCATGGGGGGCTCGAAAATTCTGAAATGGCGTCAGCCAACATTTGAATAACACGCATGTGCGTGTGGCAAGTGTAATAGTTGTATATACGTATGTATGTATACTTGTTTCTTGTGAACGTGCCACGTTGCCTGCTGCTTGCTGCTTGCTGCAACAATCGTCTTTGTTGGCAAGCCCGTCCTCCAGCGTCAGATGTTTGCTTTTCCATTTACCATTTCACTTTGTGCTTGTTATTGCCACTTCTGGATTCAATCAATCTTTCTTGCAACCTGAACAACTTTTGCACGCCAGCGTCAAACACGAGTGCCATTTTTCGTACCTAACCTGTCCTTTGTTGTCCTTCCTTCTCTCTCTCTCTCTCTCTCTCTCTCTCTCTCTTCACCACTGGAAACCACACATCACACACACTCGAACACGGGGCGTATGCGTAATGTGATAATGTTTGATTTTCGACTGGGTCGACTGTTATGCTTAGACTGAGTTTTGTTTAGCTGCCAAGACTTATGCAAATTTTGGCTCTGTAGCGAGAAACCAAACAAAATATTAATCTATTAGCTGCTAATAGATTCTTGATATGTAAATTTGTTAGCCCTAGGCCACTAAGTGAGCCAACAGTACGATGGATAGCATCAAATATTGAACTATTACAGAAAGTAAAGCTGATGAGAATGTATTTATTGGCATATCAATGTTTTCCTTGAAATGCAATACTCGTAAACCACATCCTGGTTTTCATTTTGAAATTTGGCTATTATTCAGACTGCCAAACTATTTTGAGCTTTGCTGTAAAATTATATCCTGAAATTAAAAAATTTAAATAAACTTTCTGCAACGAACCATAAACTTTGGTTCAGCCTGAAAACCTATAATATGGGAAAAGTATTATGTTTACATAAGCAAAGTTTACACACACACACACACACATTCAGAGAACTTTATATGTGCTCGTCGAGCGTAAAAATTGAAATTCTCGTTGGTTACGAATAAAAAAGCAATTTCAGTTGCAGTTAATAACGTCATCGATACGCATTCATTGCGTTGTCAGTTGGACAGTCGAAGCGGAGATTTTCTCCAAAAAGCCACAACCATAAGCAGAGTCAGGGCTACAAACAGAGCCACAGATTCCCATAAATAGTTGTCGCTGCGGTCTGTTGCTCAGCCTGCAGCAGTTTGGCCAACAAGGCACACGAATAGTCGTAACTTTTGAACGCACATGGAAGCGAAAGTAATGGACAAGGCCAAAAACCCAGTGAGGTCTGCAATATATTTAAATTATATTTTTTTCATTATTACCCTATGGTTATAAATTTACAAATAAATTTTATTCATAGTTAAAGGCTTAAGACAAGATTTAAGATTTATTTAAATATTTTAGAATGATAAATCATCGCAAAAGTAACTGGAAATAAATATATCTAAAACAATTCACAATTTAAGTTAGTCAGCTCGCAAACTTATTGCGCAATTTAGAGTTTAGTTTATTTGTTAAATTGCAAATTGATAAGAGTCAGGGGCAGGACAGCTGTCAGTTGGTAATTGCATTCACCTGTCCGAAAACTGTAAATCAATGGATGCTGCTAGCGGAAAATGAAATAACAATTTATGCCACAATCAATTCAAAAAGATATTCCACTGATTTGTAACACGTAACGCATTTTAATTGAATTTGTTTGTTATCAAAACGCGCATAGAATTCTAAAGTGCATGATTGACTGACTGACTGCTGACTGAAAACCGGACGGTGCAAAGAAGCGGAAGAGGCAAGGAAATGCCAACAAAGTCAAGAGTGGAGAGCGTAGAACAAACGCACAATAAATATGCAAAACGCGAACATTTTATATTTTTCAAATGGCAGCGGAAAATGCAGAGAGCATATATGAGAGGAGGAAACTGCTGTTCCTGCTACTGCTGCCACACAATTCTCACACGCCCCGCATTGTGACAGTGGAGTGACAGCATTCTGACATGTGATTGATATGCAGAGTGGGAGAGTGTTTGTTCAACGCAGAGGAAGTAACCAAACTGAATAGGGAACACAACCGCCGGAACAAGACAAACTAATACAATGGGGCCGATGTGTTGGAAAACCAAACAGAAGATAAGGTAGAAATATATTAAGCTACAGTTGAAGTGTCTCCTGATACCACATCAAAGGGCACCACTTGAAACCACTCTAATCTCTCACTTAGTCTCTTATTCTCTGGCAAAGACTGTGACATTGTCACTTGAATTTATGTAAAGTTGTGAAAGAAAGAAGCCGCTACCCATACAACACTTACTTAGGTTGATATTGTTGATTGAGTTTACGTGCGAGGAACTGAGACCTGCTAATTCACAACTATACTAAACTATATGTATGTATGTATATAATTCCAACACGCGCTTCACTCTCTGAATGGAAAGACAAACTGAACTTGTTATAATCACAAAAGAGCGTAAATCAAATCTACAACTGATATGTCAATAGTTAAATTAGCTTATTAATAATTCAGTTCTTAACAGCGTCATATGGCATACGCTGCGTATGCTTAATTTTTTTATTGGTTTTTGCTTGAGCACACGCGTCGTATGCGCGACGTAGCTGTCGACTCCAAATTGTTCAACTTTACCTACCTTAAGTTTGACTATCTACGATCAGATTTTACATTCTTTAGATTTTCTTGCAGCGTCTTTCAGTGACATTTGCAAATGCATAAAAAATATACGAATTGGAGAGTGAAGTCTACCAAATTCTTGTTAGCCAGTTTCTATTTACAACCAAACACATTCGTATATATGTACACACATATATATTTATGTCACATTTATGGCTTACTGCAATTGCTCGATTTTTCAGGCGGAAAGCAGTTGGTAAAGTTTTGCTAACAAACGACGGCAAACCCACAACGTTTTGAAATTTATTTTATTTCTGTGACATTTTTGGCAATTTATTTCCTCGGCATTCGCTACGTCCATTTGAACAGACTGTCAGGCAGTCACAAATTGCTTTGATGCTTGGCAATGCCTCAAACAAATTTGGACAGCCTGTTGGTACTCAATGCTCTCGTTGTTTGTGTTGTTCGTGTTGCTTGTGGTGTTCGTGTTGTGCGGTTTCCGCGGGTTGTGGATGGTTGCAGTTATCCGGCTTTGCCTGTTAACTTTATGTGCTGCACTGGGCGTCCCAGCAAAGTACTTTGGATAGGGCTATTAACACATCAGTGTTCAAATTTAACGAGCAGCTCATTCACTCGCACTCTCACTCGCACTCGCAACCATACGGAGCAATAAAATATCAAGGGAGAGATGCGGCCGGAACTTGTAAAATATCCGGCATGTGCAGGAAAACGGAAAGTCAAAGACGAGTGTTGCCTGTCTTGCTTTCCTTCCTACCCTATCCAGACTGTTGTTGTTCTCAACTGATGGCCCTGTTAAATTGTGTGCCTGCGTATGAGTCACTTTTTTATTTGCCACCATCGAAAAAGAATATAATGAAAAATACGTTGCAATGTTCGCCTCGACGCCTTTGCTTCCTGATGCCATTTCATTTTCGGCTTAATTTACCCCTTAAGTGCAGCATTTTCGGATTTTATTTCCACAGTCTGCTCACTCAAGCATCATATGAATGCGTATGAACATATATATACTCGTTTACTTATAATGTCGTAACATCTTTCTGTATTTTCTTTTTTCTTTCTAAATTACATCAGCACGTAGAGCAGCTACAGTTGCTCGAATAAGTATGCGAACCAAATGATGGGTTCAACTGTTTAAGCAGCTGTTTAACAATACAACAACTGTTACTCAACTTGAACGTTTAGTTGCATGCTCATGAACGTGTCCTTCATGCAACGAGTGCTTGTTGTTGCCAGTATTTGTCATATTCATACCAAATGCAACTGCAGGCTAAAATGCTGGACATATCGAGATCTACAATACGGTACGAGTACAACATGTGTTGGCTTTTATTCGACATCCTGGGAAAAGGTGTTAAAGTTAACAAAATGATTTGTCATTGTTCCCAAAACCTGATAGGTCAAACACTCAGGCACTGTGTTGCCATTTTAGCCAATTTATGGATATAGATGAAATTTTTAAAAAATTTATAAATTAAAGACAAACCATAGGTACTTTTTAAACTTCTTTTTCTTCTATCAGCACTGCTTAGGCGTTTAAAACTTAAGAAAAGTGAATAAAAATCTATTTTTTTAATTTCGAAATACTTGGAAATGTAAAGTGTGATTACATAATATTTTCAATGCAATTATAATTCTTGTCTTTCTTTCTTCATAAAATTTACATGTATTTACAGCTTGATTACAACAATTATTGTGGAAAAATCTTTTGCAGGACAAATAAATGGTTTTGTAGTTGTGTCGCATTTCTCCTGAGTTTGCATATATATTTGAGA